>CM055117.1:474152717-475352717 GCA_029206835.1 Rana muscosa | reverse complement strand
ACATTTTTTCTAGGGACAGAAAACTGTAGGTAGGGAGAGTGTCAGTTTCTTTCACTGTGCAAGTCCTTGTTTCTAGGGACTGGGAAGAACAGTGAGTGAATTCTCCTTGTGCTATAGTGTGCTTAAAAAAAACATTTTTTCTAGGGACAGAAAACTGTAGGTAGGGAGAGTGTCAGTTTCTTTCACTGTGCAAGTCCTTGTTTCTAGGGACTGGGAAGGACAGTGAGTGAATTCTCCTTGTGCTATATTGTGCTTAAAAAAAACATTTTTTCTAGGGACAGAAAACTGTAGGTAGGGAGAGTGTCAGTTTCTTTCACTGTGCAAGTCCTTGTTTCTAGGGACCTGGAAGGACAGTGAGTGAATTCTCCTTGTGCTATATTGTGCTTAAAAAAAACATTTTTTCTAGGGACAGAAAACTGTAGGTAGGGAGAGTGTCAGTTTCTTTCACTGTGCAAGTCCTTGTTTCCAGGGACCTGGAAGGACAGTGAGTGAATTCTCCTTGTGCTATATTGTGCTTAAAAAAAACATTTTTTCTAGGGACAGAAAACTGTAGGTAGGGAGAGTGTCAGTTTCTTTCACTATGCAAGTCCTTGTTTCTAGGGACCTGGAAGGACAGTGAGTGAATTCTCCTTGTGCTATATTGTGCTTAAAAAAAACATTTTTTCTAGGGACAGAAAACTGTAGGTAGGGAGAGTGTCAGTTTCTTTCACTGTGCAAGTCCTTGTTTCCAGGGACCTGGAAGGACAGTGAGTGAATTCTCCTTGTGCTATATTGTGCTTAAAAAAAACATTTTTTCTAGGGACAGAAAACTGTAGGTAGGGAGAGTGTCAGTTTCTTTCACTGTGCAAGTCCTTGTTTCCAGGGACCTGGAAGGACAGTGAGTGAATTCTCCTTGTGCTATATTGTGCTTAGAAAAAACATTTTTTCTAGGGACAGAAAACTGTAGGTAGGGAGAGTGTCAGTTTCTTTCACTGTGCAAGTCCTTGTTTCTAGGGACTGGGAAGGACAGTGAGTGAATTCTCCTTGTGCTATAGTGTGCTTAAAAAAAACATTTTTTCTAGGGACAGAAAACTGTAGGTAGGGAGAGTGTCAGTTTCTTTCACTGTGCAAGTCCTTGTTTCTAGGGACCTGGAAGGACAGTGAGTGAATTCTCCTTGTGCTATATTGTGCTTAAAAAAAACATTTTTTCTAGGGACAGAAAACTGTAGGTAGGGAGAGTGTCAGTTTCTTTCACTGTGCAAGTCCTTGTTTCCAGGGACCTGGAAGGACAGTGAGTGAATTCTCCTTGTGCTATATTGTGCTTAAAAAAAACATTTTTTCTAGGGACAGAAAACTGTAGGTAGGGAGAGTGTCAGTTTCTTTCACTGTGCAAGTCCTTGTTTCTAGGGACCTGGAAGGACAGTGAGTGAATTCTCCTTGTGCTATATTGTGCTTAAAAAAAACATTTTTTCTAGGGACAGAAAACTGTAGGTAGGGAGAGTGTCAGTTTCTTTCACTGTGCAAGTCCTTGTTTCCAGGGACCTGGAAGGACAGTGAGTGAATTCTCCTTGTGCTATATTGTGCTTAAAAAAAACATTTTTTCTAGGGACAGAAAACTGTAGGTAGGGAGAGTGTCAGTTTCTTTCACTGTGCAAGTCCTTGTTTCCAGGGACCTGGAAGGACAGTGAGTGAATTCTCCTTGTGCTATAGTGTGCTTAAAAAAAACATTTTTTCTAGGGACAGAAAACTGTAGGTAGGGAGAGTGTCAGTTTCTTTCACTGTGCAAGTCCTTGTTTCTAGGGACCTGGAAGGACAGTGAGTGAATTCTCCTTGTGCTATATTGTGCTTAAAAAAAACATTTTTTCTAGGGACAGAAAACTGTAGGTAGGGAGAGTGTCAGTTTCTTTCACTGTGCAAGTCCTTGTTTCTAGGGACCTGGAAGGACAGTGAGTGAATTCTCCTTGTGCTATATTGTGCTTAAAAAAACATTTTTTCTAGGGACAGAAAACTGTAGGTAGGGAGAGTGTCAGTTTCTTTCACTGTGCAAGTCCTTGTTTCAAGGGACAGAGAAGGACACCTGAAGGTAGCCCTTATTGCTTTTTTCCCATCTCCCTGCAGGCCATCTATTAGAATGTCTGGAAGGCAAACAAGGAGAGGCAGACAGTCAGGAGGCAATAAAAGAGGGCAAGCAGGCTCTGTGTCTGGGGGCAACAGTGCTGGTCGTGGACGCGGTGCATTGTCATCAGCACATGGCCATGGGACACGCTTGTCCTTCTTTTCCGCAGCTGGACATGTTGAGCCACATCATGCCGAAGACTTGGTAGAGTGGATGACCAAGCCCTCCTCCTCCTCCTCATCCTCTCTCACCCAGGCTCAGGGTACTGGCAAAGCAGCTGCCAAAACGTCCTCTTCCCTGGTATCAATGTCAGACTCATCATCAGTCACTCCTTCCCTAGACCCACCATGTCCTCCTCCTGAGGAGTCCCCCGAACTGTTTGAGCACAGTGTTGGGTACATGCTCCAGGAGGATGCCCAGCGTTTCGAAGGGTCTGATGATGAAACCCAGCTACAGGAAGGCAGTAGGGTGAGAGCAGACAGAGGGGATGCTCAAGAAGGACACTAATCTGGCAGTCATGTTCCAGCAGCTGCAGCATACTGCCAGATTGGCTCCAGTGATGAGGAGGGAGGGGATGATGAGGTCACTGACTCCACGTGGGTGCCTAATAGGAGAGAGGAGGAGGAGGATGAGGAGGAGGCACATCTCCAACGAGACAGGATGCCCTTTGGTGGCCAGCGTAAGGGCAGTACACCGACGGAATCACACCGCAGAGCTCCGCCTGTGCAGGGCGCTGCCTCTGCCCGTCATTCAAAAAGTTCCTTGGTGTGGGCCTTTTTTGAGGCTAGTGCATCAGATCGCACAGCTGCTGTTTGCAACATATGTCTCAAGCGTATATCGCGTGGCCAAAACATCAGCCGCTTGGGTACCACATGCCTGACCAGACATATGTTGACCTGCCATGCAGCTCGTTGGCAAGCCTACCTCAAAGACCCACACCAAAGAACAAAGCGGACCTCTCCTTGCACCGCATCAGCTGGGATCTCCAACCCCACTATAACTTCAGTCCTCTCTGAAACATGCACTGAGAGGAATGAAGGTGTAGAATTAGGTGTGTCACAGCCAAGTACTTGCGGCCACTCTGCTAGCAGTACACCGACGTCCGATTCTAGCAGGCAAATTTCCCTGCCCCAGCTGCTGGACCGTCGAAAGAAGTTCACTCCCAGCCATCCACATGCCCAGCGGTTGAATGCTAGCTTGGCTAAATTGCTAGCGCTTCAACTGCTGCCTTTTCAGTTGGTAGACTCGGCCCCCTTCCGTGAGTTTGTGCAATGTGCGGTTCCTCAGTGGCAGGTTCCCAAACGCCACTTTTTCTCACGGAAGGCTATTCCGGCTCTCTACCGGCATGTGGAAGGCAATGTCTTGGCCTCGCTGGACAGGGCAGTCAGCGGTAAGGTGCATATTACCGCTGACTCATGGTCCAGCAGGCATGGACAGGGACGTTACCTTTCTTTCACGGCCCATTGGGTCACTCTTTTGGCAGCTGGGAAGGATGCAGGACAAGGTGCAGTAGTGTTGGAGGTTGTCCCACCGCCACGCCTCCAAAATGCTACTACTGGTTGTGACACACCTCTCTCCTCCACCCCCTCCTCTTCTTCTTCCTCCATGGCCTCTTCCTGTGGTTTGTCCTATGAACCAGCGGTGCTCCGTAGCCGTTCACGGGGCTACGCAAGTACGCAGGCAAAAAGATGCCATGCCGTGCTTGCGCTGGTGTGTTTGGGGGACAGAAGCCACACTGGGGCAGAGGTCCTGTCTGCTCTGCAGGGCCAGGCCGAGAGGTGGTTGACGCCACGCCAGCTTAAGCCAGGAATGGTGGTTTGCGACAATGGCACCAACCTCCTCTCCGCCCTCCGACAGGGACAACTGACCCATGTGCCCTGTGTGGCTCACGTGCTTAACCTGGTGGTGCAGCGGTTCTTGGGCAGGTACCCGGGCTTACAGGATGTCCTGAGGCAGGCCAGGAAAGTCTGTGTGCATTTCCGCAGATCTTATAATGCCAGTGCTCGCCTGGCTGAGCTGCAAAAGGAGTTGAACCTGCCCAAGAACCGCCTTATATGTGACATGCCCACCAGGTGGAACTCAACGTTGGCCATGCTGCAGCGGCTGCACATGCAGCAGAGGGCCATCAATGAGTACCTGTGCGACTACGGCACCAGGACAGGGTCAGGGGAGCTTGGTTTTTTTTCTCCACGCCAGTGGGGCATGATCAGGGATGCATGCACTGTCCTGGCACCATTTGAGGAGGCCACGAGGATGGTGAGCAGTGACAGTGCATGCATCAGTGACACTGTACCTCTTGTCCACCTGTTGGAGCACACGCTGCGTGGAATAATGGACAGGGCACTTGAGGCAGAACAGAGGCAGGAAGAGGAGGACTTCCTTGCCTCTCAAGGCCCCCTTTACCCAGACAGTGTTCCTTCTGTCCCACCCATCGCACAGGAAGAGGAAGAGGAGGAGGAGGAGGAGGAGGATTGTGTCAGCATGGAGGTGGAGGCTGGCACTCAGCATCATCAGCAGCAGTCTTTTAGGGATGATTTACAGTCCCAAGAAACCAGTGGACTTGTACGTGGCTGGGAGGAGGTGACTGCGGATCATGTCGTCCTTAGTGACCCAGAGGACTCCGGAGCGAATGCCTCAGCAAACCTACGCTGCATGGCCTCCCTGATCCTGCAAAGTCTGCGGAAGGATCCTCGTATTCTTCGGATCAAGGAGAGGGACCATTACTGGCTGGCCACTCTCCTTGATCCACGGTACAAGGGTAAGGTTGCGGACCTTATGTTACCGTCGCAGAGGGAGCAGAGGATGAGACAACTCCGGGAGGCCTTGCAGAAAGGTCTGTGCAACGCGTTCCCAGAGACTGGGAGGTTACAAACTCCTGGTCCAGGACAACGAGTTGCTGAGGCTTCGGCCAGTCAAAGAAGGAGCGGTGGGGAAGGTGGCCGTCTGACCGATGCGTTCAGACAATTCTTTAGTCCGCAGCCCCAAAGTATGATTGGTTCCAGCAACCATCGCCAGCGTCTGATAAACATGGTGCAGGAATATCTAGGGGCAAGGTCAGACTTGGACACCTTCCCCACCGAAAATCCTCTGGCTTACTGGGTCTTGAGGATGGATCACTGGCCAGAGCTTGCACAGTATGCAATTGAGCTACTGGCCTGTCCTGCATCCAGCGTTCTTTCGGAACGCACATTCAGTGCTGCTGGAGGATTTGTCACGGATCACAGGGTGCGCCTGTCCACCGACTCGGTTGATCGACTGACTTTCATCAAGATGAACCAGTCTTGGATCACCACCAGCTACCACACACCTGATGCTGATATAACAGACTAATTGATTTTAACATGTCACGTCCCTTCAAGACTGATGCTGATGCTGAGTGCCTGTGCTGTTATGTTGACTGGCTATCCTCCTCCTCCGAGTCCTCAATGATACGATTGATGATGATAGCTTGGAAGATCATTTTTGTTTATGGGTGCCGCCACCAGTGGCTAAGGCCCAATTTTTCAGCCCCTGTTTTACAGGGGCGTGTACTTACAAATTTTTTAGCAATAATTTGCCATAGGGCTCATTGCTGTGCTCCAAGTACAGTATCTGTGAGGGGTTGTAGTGTTGTGCCACCAGTGCCTAAGGCCCAATTTTTCAGCCCCTGTTTAACAGGGGCGTGTCATTACAATTTTTGAAGCAATACTTTGCAACAGGGCTCATTGCTGTGCTCCAAGTACAGTATCTGTGAGGGGTTGTAGTGTTGTGCCACCAGTGCCTAAGGCCCAATTTTTCAGTCCCTGTTCAACAGGGGCATGCAATTACAATTCTTGATGTAATAATTCACAGCAGGGCCCATTCCTGCACCCACCAAGAGTAAGTCTGAGGGCTTACAGTGTTGTGGCAACGCCACCACCACCACCACCACGAAAGGCCCAATTTTTCAGCCACTGTTCAAAAGGGGCATGTAATTACAATTCTTGATCTAATAATTCACAGCAGGGCCCATTTCTGCACCCACCAAGAGTAACTCTGAGGGCTTACAGTGTTGTGGCAACACCACCACCACCACCACCACCACGAAAAGCCCAATTTTTCAGCCCCTGTTCAACAGGGGCATGCAATTACAATTCTTGATCTAATAATTCACAGCAGGGCCCATTGCTGCACCCACCAAGAGTAACTGTCAGGGCTTACAGTGTTGTGGCACCAGCACCACCATCAAAGCCCCAATTTTTACTACCACTGTTCAACAATTATATGTAATTAAAATTCCTGATATAATAGTTGACAGCAGGGCGTTCCAGCACCAACCAAGAGTAACTGTGAGTGCTTACAGTGTTGTGCCAACACCAACAACTAAGGGGCCTATTTCTGCAGAGTATATACGGCAGGTCCCTACTTTCAAACATCCAACTTACAAACGACTCCTACTTGCAAACGCAAGAAGACAACAGGAAGTGAGAGGAAATCTACCCCTAGGAAGGAAAATTCTCTCCTGTAAGAATAAATATGGGAGAAAGGTGTCTCCTCTGTACTGATGCTTTATCAGCAATCCTTGTTTCAAGAAAAACACCACATTTCAAAAACAGTTGTCATTGGGACGGAAAGTGAGGTGAAATGTTCTGAACAGGGGCACAGACAGCAAAACAAATGTTACAGGGGTGATAACCCTTACCTATGTTTCCCAAAAAGTTTAAAAATAGATTTTTGGGCTGGAGCTACAGTTCAACAATGTACCTGTTCAAAATTACAAACACATTCTACATAAGAACAAACCTACAGCCCCTGTCTTGTATGCACCGCCTGTATACGGCTGTTCAGAGTATATAGGGCCTTTTTTATTTTATGTGCGGGGTTCCCCTTAATATCCATACAAGACCCAAAGGGGCTGGTAATGGGCTGGGGTAGGGGGGGGGGGTCATGGGGTAGCTATGCCATTTTTCTTAAAGATTTTCATCCATATTACCGGGACCAGACATTACATTAAAGCCGCAAGAAGTTTTAAATGGCTTTTTTTTCCTTTAGAAGTGTCATTTTGTGCAGGGACAGTTCTAAACACGGGAAACACGTGCCACTTCACAGGCATACTTTAGACACCCCCCAGGTACGATATTTAAAGGAATATTTGACTTTTTTTTTTCACTTTATGCATCATTAAAATGACTGCTCCCGAAAAACGACCGTTTTTAAAACTTCTTTTTGCATTGATACATGTCCCCTGGTGCAGAACCTGGGTTCCCAAACCCTTTTTAGGACAATAACATGCATAATAGTTGTTATAATTAGCACTTTAGAATTCGAACGTTCGCATCCATTGTATTTAATAGGGTTCTAATGTTCGTACGAACTTTCGGTCCGTTCGCGGGTTCTGGTGCGAACCGAACCCGGGGGTGTTCGGCTCATCACTACCTAGCAATACATCAGGAAGTCATACCAGGTGTATTAAGGCCTGTCTAATGAGCTCATCCTGTCGTCCCAAATTATGACATTTTTCTCATACCAGGAATAAATATGGACGTACTCCTCTCTCTACATTTCAATAATTGAATTGTTTGCGGTGTTACATTGATGTAGTTCACCATACCTTCCCCACCATCAGGATATTGACTTTTTCGGGGGTTCCCCTTAACCAATTTTTGTTTTTTCTTGAGGCCCATTAGTTTGTCCCTTTCCCTCCCCCCCCTTCCCTCCCCTTTACTTTCCCCATCCTTTCCCCTATTCATCAAGGGCTTACGCCTTCCAGGGACCTCTATATGGATATCCAGGTCTTACTATGCTATTGATAGTGACACATACAACGACAATTGTCGTGACATGCTCATCCATAAGTAGATTTTTGGCGTCTGTACGATTGGTTATTTGTCCCCTATTGTTGTGTGTCTTGTCTCATGCCATGTATAGTTTAGTGGCTACATTCTGAGACATTTTTGATGCTGATGTTCCAGTTTGTTGTTTACTGTCAAATTTCAAGTATCTTAATTCATTTTCTCCTATTGTGGAGTTTTATGATGATATATAGTTTTTATTTATCAATAAATTGCTACATTTTTAAATTTCTCATACGTTGCATACTGTGTCACTCATTTGGTCCTCTGGTTCCTTACAGTCTTTATAAGGATACCCCTTTTTTTTTGTTTATATGCATTCTTCCTAGCAAGCCTGTGCAGCCTAATTTCACCCAACAGCAGCTGTCCTCATCTCCTTCACTGTACTCACAGGAACAAAAGTGTCTGATGCCCAGATATTGAATTACTGGTTGTGGGGCTTTGGGCATATTACTTGCCTAGGGAGCTTCCACGTGTTTTTGTTTTTGCAATGTATCTTCCACCTTCTACCAACTTGGTTGACATGTGATGCCACCCACAATATTATGGCAAAACTTTACACTGAAAATCCCAATGCCCTTTTCATATTCTCAGGTGATTTTAATCATGTGACTATGGAGATAACATTGACAGACTTTACGCAGTTTGTAAGCTGCCCAACAAAAGAGAATAAGACTTTGGGTTTGCTGAATGCCAATGTCAAGAATGCATACAGGTCTTCTCCTCTTCCACCTTTGGGCAGATCAGATCGTATTTTGGTCTACCTCAATTGTTATTATGTTGTTATGTGCCTCTGGTTAAGAGACAACCTGTGACCACCAAATCAGTGAAAAGGTGGTCTGAGGAGCCCTATGAATTATTGCAGGGCTGTTTTGAGGTGACAGACTGGATGCACTCTGTGAGCCACATGGAAGAAATATTGATTGACTTACTGAGTGTATAACACATTATATTAATTTCTGTGTGGATTCTTTTTTTCTAACAAGAGATGTTCATTGTACTCAAATAATAAACCATGGGTAACAAGGAATATTAAGGATATTTTTAACTCCAAGAAGATGGCTTTTAGAGTAGGTGATAGGGAGGAGCTAAAAATTATTCAGAGGGACCTGAAGATTATGATTAGAGAGGCTAAGGAGAAATATATTTGGAAGCTGGAGTGGAAACTCCAGAGAGGTCTGGTGTGGCATGAGAACCATTACAGGTTTCAAACCATTTGGTGTAGGGACTGTGGGAGGTGTGGAGAATTAACTAAATCTGTTCTTTATGTAGCGACCTCACCTCTCACTCCCTCCTTCTCTGTCAATGTCAATGGCTCTCGTCTAGGGTACCAGGGAGGAGAGTGTGGCGCACCACCAGCTCACATACTCCAGTGTGTAGAGGTGTGAGCTATAACCAATTACCTTCGGGCCTGTGCCCCTGTCCAGAGCCAAAATTTCCCTTGAGAATGATCTTTAACTCCCAGAAAGCCAAGTTCCACACCATTGAAAGTCCAACACTTATTTATTCTTTTAGAGCAATAAATAGTCCTTTTAGAGCAGACTGGTTAGACAACGAACAGACAAGGTGGTGAGGAAGGTCCAGGCACAAACATGAACTTGTTACCCTCCTGTTTCGGTATGCGCAAACAGGCTTGGCGCAAGGTCGCTGCCACCGACCGTGAGGGTGGTCGCTGCCACTGACCGGGTGAATTGGACTTGAGGTCTCTGCCACCGACCTGGGTTTCAGTTGGGTCGCTACCCCCGCTGTACTACTGCTGCGAGAGGACAAAAAGGGTACAGACTTACAATGGTGGTTCAACCCCGGCCTATGGCGACAGCGCCACCTACAGGCCGCAGGGAACTGGACACCCTTGTATCCTCCACTGGCATAAATTGGTCCATTGAACCCTAACAATTGCTAAGGAAAAAAAAGTTGGTGGAAATCGCGCTACCCCGTGACCAATCACTGTGACAGTGAACAAGTGGATTAAAAATCAACAGTTAACCCATACATCACAAATCAGAAATGAACGGATAAGTGAAAAAAGGTTATGTATATAAAACAAACTATAAATCTATGAACATTAGATATAAATAAAAAATGGTCCATCAAAAAAGTTTGTTTAAATAAAGTCCAAAGTATTAACACCAGTGCTTTATGTAGAAATCATAAACAAATTGTGCTGTGTCCACATTCATCTGTGACATTCCACCACCAAAACTCAGGATTTCTCCTTACCAGCTGTACATGACCCCCTATTACAGAGGGTCAGTGTATGCATTCAGTAGTTTCTCCCACAGGTCACCGCAGCACACAACACAAGAGATTCCTAAGATACCGACCTCCGGTTCTCATCAATGGGCTCATATGTATAAAAAGAATGGAACACACTCCACATAGTGCATTATATCTTTTTTTAAAATTTATTCCATAAAAAGCAAGTATTGCACTTACATGTATGCAGTTAAAAAATCGCCTGATTACGTCTGGTGTGCCGGCCGTAGCACATTCAACAGACACCCGTCCTTGTTGGAAATATCAGAGGTGACGACAGCGCTCCGCTCCGCCCTACGTCCGTTTCGTAACAGTTTACTTCTTCCTGACAATTGCTGCATCTGAGCCATTTATCACTCAGATGCCTCCCCAAAATGTAATCACCCGCTACACACCCCCCCCAGTAATTTGACACTGGGACCCAGTGTCTGGAACCAATTTATGCCCTCAAATGTGAGTCTGCATAAATCTGATCCAGAAACAAACCTATTCAAAAAGACAAAAAAAGGAAATTCAAAAATTGTTTCGCCTGTCCCTGAACCAATGGGAAAAGGAAGGAGGGAAAGGAAGGGACAACAAACAAACACACACAGGTGTAAACATTCAAGGACATAACAGCATAATTTTTTTTTCAAAAATATTTTTCCCCCTCCCACATCACTGTCTAAGACCTGCCCCATTCTCAGCAGACTTGAATGACGTTCTCCTGCAGAGGGGAAAAGAAACACATTATCTGACACAGTATGTAATTTGGAGTGAAAAGGCTCCCCCTAGAGGGAACCCCTCCCTTCCAAAAAGTCAGGTGTGGTGTGTGTGAAAAACCGTTGCGCAACACTTCACCTAGTGGCCATGTCGCGATCTGGAGCACTTCTCTTGATCAGCAATCTCTTCATCTGTATCTTTGCCCTAACTTAACTAAACCCCAAAGTCCTCATAATCTTTGCGGTGGAGAGCAGGGAGAACAAAAAAAAAAACAACTGCTCCCAATTCTCCCAAGGAGTAGCCACCCCTTGCAAGGTAAAGAGTCCCTGAGTTCTGGCAAAGGCACTCCGGAGTGTCCAGCAACAACAAAAACACATGAGTCTATTCTCCTATAAGTAAAATCTTGGGTGTGGCAATATCAGGGGTTTCAAGTACCTATCAAAAGTTTCCATATGGTACTCCACATCATCTCCATTCTTTCGGCAAATAATCACCCTGTCAGCATGAATGTGCCGACCCAGCATCCATTCAGCCTTGCAATCTTTAAACCTTTTGGAGGCCACAGGAGAACATGAGAGGTACCTGCGAGCGTGGGGCACCTTGAGATGTGTCCAGATAAAATCATCATACCATCGCTGCCTGTGTGCCTCCACTTCATACAACAACTCTCTTGGTAAGTACGGGTACTCCCACCCGTACTCGCTGGCAACCTTCTGGCAAAACAGTCTCTGCAGTCTGGACAAGGGTGGCATTGTGGCACGGTCTCCCTCACCAGGCATAACTATTGACTCCGGGTGCCGAGGTGCCTTGACCACCTCCATACTGGGCATAGGAACCCGCAGCGACACTCGCTTTACCCTAGCTTCGGGCGCAGGTGACTCCGGGAGCAAAAGGGCAGGCAGGGGACCAGATCCCTCCTCAGGCGCCGGGGCCTCCACCCGGGGTGCGCTGTCCCCAGTAGACATGGGTGAGTCCCTTTGCATACGGGACAAGGCCAGGGGCATCTTGTCCCAGCCCTTCCGCTCAAAAAGTTCATCTATGATGCCATCATCGCCGGCATCAGAGACCGATTCCAGGTCGGAGGTGTCACACTCCTCCGCGAGCAGGTAATTCCTTATGGACGTGGAATTATCCCCTCCCTCGGGCTCCCATGGCTGTGGATCCCCGACACCTCCGTCAAAACACCAAGCCCCGTTCCCCGGCTTACCTCGGCCTTTACTTGTACTGGGATGTCCGGACTTTTCCATCCGGATCCATCCGGGCCGGGCGAGCGCAGAGATGTTCCTCCATCACGGCCGCTGGAAGCTCTGACGAGACCGACCTTCCTCTTTGGTGGTGGGAGTAGGGAAGCTGTGGTGACCGAAGCAGCATCTTCGGATTTTTCATTCTCCAAACTTTAGATCGCGACTTCCGCCGAAGTCTCTACAGTGCGCGTGGGAATGGCTGTCCAAGCTTTGACTTCTCCCTAACGAGTGGTGGCGCCTGTTAGGCAGGTGAGGTGGAAGGCCCAAGGCCTTTCTATGGATTGCTCCACCTCGAAAATGAACTCTCCGCAGGCCTCGCAGCGCCCGAACGGCTTCAGCTGAACCACCAGTCCCGAACAGCCGGGACAAATCACATCGAGGGCCTCAATGTCCTTGCATACATACAGGGCGAATCGCCCCCGGGGCTTGAGCCTGATTCCCGTATCCATAACCGAAGCAGCAATTGGGGTCATCCTGGTATTGGTAGGAACTGGAACCCAGGAGGCATTAGTGAACACACTGACCGTTTGCTGCTCCATCGCGCACTGAATAACTGGCGCCAAGTCCCCACGTGCATCCCCACACATGGCCGGACTCCTCCCCTTTTCCACACCAGTTCGCAGGCTTTCTCCTTGGCACGCCCACGAACTGTGCAGGGAGGGTGTGCCTCATGGCATGTTGGCCAAAATGGCCGACCTCCTCGGAACTCCTCTGGGCAGCAAAGTTCAAACTTCTGGAGGCCTCAACTCCGTTACACGAACACAAATCCTGGACCCAGAGCCCCCACGTGTAGCGACCTCACCTCTCACTCCTTCCTTCTCTGTCAATGTCAATGGCTCTCGTCTAGGGGACCAGGGAGGAGAGTGTGGCGCACCACCAGCTCACATACTCCAGTGTGTAGAGGTGGGAGCTATAACCAATTACCTTCGGGCCTGTGCCCCTGTCCAGAGCCAAAACTTCCCTTGAGAATGACCTTTAACTCCCAGAAAGCCAAGTTCCACACCATTGAAAGTCCAACACTTATTTATTCTTTTAGAGCAATAAATAGTCCTTTTAGAGCAGACTGGTTAGACAACGAACAGACAAGGTGGTGAGGAAGGTCCAGGCACAAACATGAACTTGTTACTCTTCTGTTTCGGTATGCGCAAACAGGCTTGGCGCACGGTCGCTGCCACCGACCGTGAGGGTGGTCGCTGCCATCGACCGGGTGAATTGGACTTGAGGTCACTGCCACCGACCTGGGTTTCAGTTGGGTCGCTGCCACCGACCATGAGAACGTGGACCACCTTCTTGAGATGCGGCCAATGTCAGGGGAGTCATCCATCCGGACGGTCACCAGAGGCCTCCACCGTCACCAGCTGCTGCGCTGGATCACCTCTCTGGTCCCCCTCACCCTATATTCCGGTGTCCAATACCGGTGGACACCCTAGGAATCCTTCATCCCTTGCGGGACCCAGTCGAAGGTACTGGGCCCCAGGCCTCCAGAGAGTACCTCACCCCAGACTAAAGGTGTCTGGGGTGGAATCGCAGCTTCGTCCCCGGGCCGAGGGCGCCCGGAGACCACCAGTACTCACACCCAGGCTGAAGGTGCCTGGGCGTGGACCCCAAGCGGAAGATGTCCGCCCCTTTTATCCCCTCTCCCAGCATGCACAGCAGGTTCCCCGCCCCGCTGTACTACTGCTGCAAGAGGACAAAAAGGGTACAGACTTACAATGGTGGTTCAACCCCGGCCTATGGCGACGGCGACAGTGCCACCTACAGGCAGCAGGGAACTGGACACCCTTGTATCCTCCACTGGCATAAATTGGTCCATTGAACCCTAACAATTGCTGCATCTGAGCCATTTATCACTCAGATGCCTCCCCTAAATGTAACCACCCGCTACATTTAACATGTCTGATTTAGTGGCCCTTGGTCCTCCCTTGTTTAGTGTGGGTTCTACTTCCCCTTACTGGGTACCTTCACCAGATGTTCTTTTTATATGAACACCTCTACTCCTCCTTCACAGGAAAGTATAATCATGTACTGTATTTTACAGCTGATCAGGTTAGTAGACAGTTGAGGGGACTTAAGGCTAGAAAATCATCCGTCCCTGATGACATTAGCCCCAGGGTGCCTAGGGCATGTCCAGATCAGCTGGGGGTGTCCTTCAACAGGTCTTTAACCTGAGCCTGAGGCCTCGTACACACGATCGATTTTCTCGTCGTAAAAAACACGTTGTTTTTTTCGACGAGATTCTTGTTAAGCTTCTCGATTTTCTCGTCAAGCTTTCCATGCGTACACACTGACAATTTCCAATTTCCTTGTTGTTCTCCGCGCTCACGTCCAGCACGTACGACGGCACTATAAAGGGGAAGATCTTTTTTCTTGGCGCCACCCCTTGGCGCCACCCCTTGGGCTGCTTTTGCTGATCTCGTGTTACCGCGTGTGAAGTAAAAGTTTGGGAAGAGACGATTCGCGTCTTTTCAGTCTTCGTACTTTTCAGATCGTTTTCTGCGGTTCAGTTTGTGCTTGTGGGTTCGTATCTTGACTTTCAGGGCGTCTAGGCAGG
Source organism: Rana muscosa (assembly GCA_029206835.1). Classification (NCBI taxonomy): domain Eukaryota; kingdom Metazoa; phylum Chordata; class Amphibia; order Anura; family Ranidae; genus Rana; species Rana muscosa. Next base: position 475,338,059 of record CM055117.1, on the reverse strand, counting down.
TCGTATCTGTTTTACAGTGCGTTCTTGCCTGTTCGTTTCTGTTTTTCAGTTCGTTATTCATAGGCCTTGCTGTTCTAAAGTGCGTTCTGTTCTGTACGTTCTGATAAGACGACCGTTTCTTAGCCATGACGCCTGGACGTTCTCGTCGTCGAGTTCGTGCTGTGCGTGCGCTTAGTGTTGGTCTGCTTGTTTTGGACCAAGACCAGTCCATGAATGGTGTGAGGAGGAGTTCATGGACCAAGAATTGGTTGCTCCAGCGGGACCAATTCTGCCATATGCCTCTGCTGCGGGAGATCGTCGAGAATAATCCTGAGGACTACAGGAATTTTCTGCGGATATCTGACCCCGTTTTTCAGGAACTGTTGGCTTTGGTGTCCCCCTATATTACCAGGAAGGACACCGTTATGCGGGAAGCCATCAGTGCTGAGCAGAGGCTCATCGCCACGTTACGTTATCTGACGACAGGGATAAGTCTTCAGGACTTGAAGTTCACCACAGGCATCTCCCCCCAGGCTCTGGGCCTCATAATCCCAGACACCTGTTCTGCCATTATACAAGTCCTGCAGGAGGACTATATTAGGGTAAGTTTTCTCCCTTAACATCACATTTTATGTATTACATGTATGCTAATGTATTGTATTTCTTTCATCCTTCCCTAATTACCATGATTGTAATATGCTGAGAATGTCCCCTTTGTCCCCATGCATGCTGGAAGCTTTAGATTGCCCCTTTTTTCTCCTCCATAAATATTTCCCTTCACTAACTTTTCCAGCAGGGGCGCCTGTTGCTCCAAATGTTTGGGGGTTCAAACCCCAATTTAGGAAATAAACTTCCTCCTTTTTTGCTCTGGTGCCTATTAAACGCCCCCAGTTGTCCCCTCTAATGCAGCCATTTTGTTCCCTCCAATGCAGCCATTTAGTCCCCTCTAATGCAGCCAGTTTCCCCCCAGCCCTGCACTTACCTTCTTGTGGTCAGCGCCATCCTTCTTCTGTCCTTGATGTCTTCTCCTTCCCTTGATGTTGCATCAGCCAATCATGTTACCATTAAACAGACTTGGTGAACATGATTGGCAGAGCAGCCTGCCAATGTTTCCCCAAAGAATGCCCCCCCTGCATCCCCTATTTTACTTTTAGGAAGCCAATTACATCCCTCAGGTTGTAATGTGCAAGACTATTTTACTACCTGTTTCTGCTATGCAATTTGAACCCCCTAAATGCCACAATTATTCATATGTCGGTCGCTTTACAAGAGGCCATCCACCTGAATAGTGGGCGGCATAGACAATACATAGGTTCATGCAACGCATGAACCTATGTATTGTTCTGAGTGATGGGCACAGGAGAGAGGGGGCAGTGCTCCAGCGCCCACTCTGGACGCACCACCACTGCAATGCTATCCTGTGGCCAAACACATCTCCCCCCCCAAAATAATTTAGTAATGGCCCATCAGAGGGGGTGATGAATATGATAAATGAGACTTCCATTATACTTATTTTAAACACCTTAATAAACGTAGAATTTGATTGATGTTGGCCTCTAATGTTTTTTCAGAGAATTTCCTTGTAATTTATGACTTTTGTATTCTAATATTATTTCATCTTGTTTCACTCCACAGCTTCCTTCCACGCCACAGGAATGGCAGACTGTGGCATCGGAGTTTGCCACGCGGTGGGACTTCCCCAACTGCGGTGGTGCCATAGACGGGAAGCACGTCCGCATCGTGCCGCCACCCCGTTCTGGGTCCTACTACTACAATTACAAGGGGTTTCATAGCATTGTGCTGATGGCGGTGGTGTCAGCACGGTATGAATTCCTCTATGTTGATGTAGGGAAGAATGGCCGGATGTCCGATGGGGGATCCTTCATCCAGATGGAGTTTGCCCTCCGTCTCCAGAGTGACGACCTTGCATTGCCACCGGATGCAGGGAATATTGAAGGACTCCCCTTTGTTTTTTTGGCTGATGAAGCCTTCGGACTCGGACGGCATCTTATGAGGCCATTTCCACAGAGGACCCTGACCCCAGACAAGAGGGTGTTCAATTACCGGCTGGCCAGGGGCAGAAGAGTTGTCGAAAATGCCTTTGGCATAATGGCCAGCCGGTTCCGCCTTTTTATGACTTCAATACACTTGGCGGACTACAAAATAAACTATGTCGTATTATGCTGCTGTGTGCTACACAACTTTCTGAGCCAAAAATCTAATTCCTATATGGCCTCAGTTTTGCCAGAGGCTGGACTTTCCCCTGCAAATCCCCTGCCGGGCCTGGAATCTGCCCGTCCTGGCTTGCCCTCCCAAAATGCCCGTGAGGTTCGGGACAAATACATGGAGTATTTCACGGGTAGGGGGGCAATTCCTATGCCAGCCTATGTCTAAGGATCAAAATAAAAAGCTTGTTTAAACCTTTAATTATTTGTTCTTTCCTGTCTCCTAGTTTGTCTTAGTGCATTTGTAGTCCCAAGTGTATTTTACTTTAGTAACTAACAACCATTTCACTATGTAACCTAACAAAATAACCAAATAAGCTTAGAGGGTATTATAAAAAGAAGCTACACGTTGTTTGTGGTCAAATATTTTACTCTGTGCACATTCTCACCATTTTTATTTTTTTCTTGTTTTTTGGGTTGGCCTGGCCCCAACCCGGCAATTTTTTGCTTATGAAAATACAAAAATAACAGTTGCATTCCAAAAATGACAACATTGGATACCTCTGAGAAATCTGAGACATTCACTTACACAAACTATGTCTCTATGTGCCCGTCCTAATATGGGGTCCTGCCACCCCTTGCCCAGCCAAAAATTGAATATGCACACATTTGGGATTTTTTTCATCTAGGAAGTTTACAATCCTGATCCCTATTGTCAACATGTGCTATCTGCCATCAGGGGTGATCAATGGACGTGTTTTGGGGGTGCAACCCCTTCCTCAGTTCACCGACTTTAGATACGAGGAAGGGGTTGCACCCCCAAAAGACATACATGGATATCCCCTGATGGCAGATAGCACATGTTGACACACTGTGTGCAGATTCAATTTTTGGCTGGTTTGATTGTCAAAAATATTCGAAAATGTGCAAAAACAAACATGTAAAAACAAATGTGTTTGGATGGCTTATTGAATTATCCCCAAAACATCGAGAATGTCTTTAAATGTTTGTTCCATTACATGGATTCTTTGTTTAATTAGGTCCAGTTCCATGCTACATTCCATCACTTGCTGGATGAGGCGGAGGGCACTGTCAGCAGAGAACCGTGTACTATCCTTCACAACATTTATATCCCCTAAAAACAAAAAACAAAAGGTATTATAACTCTGCAGGCCTACATCTCTTACCTGAAGCTGTGGTGACAGATACTGACCTGTTGTGGTGACCAGATCCACAACGTCATCCACCTCTCCTTCCTGCACTTCTCCTTCCTCCACCTCAACTTCCTGCAGATCTTTCGGTTGTGGGTCTTTGGGAGTTTGGGGTTGCTTGGAAGTTGTGGGGTGCATGTGCTCCCTGGAGTGTTCTCCTCCCAGTCTTCTCTCCCCTATGAGAATCAAACAAAAGGTCTATTTATCACACTGTAAATCTCAATGTTAAAATAAAAACAGGCTAAATTGCTTGGAAGTGTGGTACAAGTGTGTGTTTGGGCGGAATTTAAAGAAGAATGCATTATTTATGACCAAGAATATGTTTAGTATTCACCTTTGGATGTAATTTATTTGACATGGAGGCACCACAAAAATTCACTGATGCACCTGTGTGGGACACCCAAAAAAGGCAGGTCTGGTGGCCCACACTATAGTGCCCCAAAGTACAGATGTGGAAGCAGCTGCTGAGTGTCCTCTCCTTTACACTGATAAAAGTTAGCATTTCATTCTCTTTACAAACACATCATCTAGCCTAAAAATTTTGCCACAATATTTGAGCAAAAATGGCAGATGTCTAATTACTTTTGTGGCTCTAAAATAAGCCAAAACCGCGGATAGTGGCCGAACGAAGTGTCGGTAACGTAACGAACGATTACTGTGCCCAACCAAGTTCAAAATATTACATTTTGGAAGGGAGTCCAATATGAGAAACCAAAATAAAGAGCAACATGTCAGTTTAGAAAAGGATTAATAGCATAAAAGTCTACATTTTACTTACTTTTAGCGAGCATTCTCTTTATGCTCCTCAACTGCTCTGGCTCCCTCAGTTTGAGGTCTGACCACCTCTTTCTGAGCTGCTCATTTGAGCGTTTCACCCCGAAATTCGCCTTCAGACTCTTCACGACTTTAGTGAGGATTTTGGCCTTCCTTCTATTTGGTTTGCTATACGGCCCATGCTTTGCATCATAATCAGACTTGAGCAAGATGTCCACCATCTCCGCCAAAGACATATTCGATGCCTTGAATCTCCTCCTTGATCGTGACGTTTCCTCGGTCTCCGGGCTTGTCTCCTCCTCGTTAGTTGCGGAATTATCAGACACCTGCTGTAACTCCGCCATATCTGTCTGCGCGCCGAAAGAGGGGGAAAAGTTGTTAGTTAGAACGTCATGGGCGGGCGACGTGTGCGGAGCGACGTGTTCGTATTTTGACGCATGCGTGGTGTGTATATAGCAAACACACATGTGACTATAGTACGTTCGGTGTGTGGAGAGAGGAGTTCAAGTGACGGACGTGCGAACGAAGGTATGTGATTTTGTGACTTGTACAAATTGTTGGCCTATACTGTCTTGAGAATGTTGGAGGATATATATAGTGACTAGGATGTTAAGGAGGTTAGACTGTTTGCCTCACATTAGTTATATATAATTTATTTAACTTGCAGATACAATATGAATGTCTTTATAAGCGACAAGGATTTCCTGGCGGAATTTATTGACCGGGTAAGGGAGCTGCCGGCTCTGTGGGAGACGAAAAACCCCATACACAAAAAAAGAGGGGTGAGAAAAGCAGCGCTGGAGAAGCTGCTCCCGTTTGTGCATACCAAGGTGCCCACAGCCACAGCAAAACAAGTGGACACTAAAATTGGGAGCTTGAGAGGTACCTACAGGACTGAACGCTCTAAGGTGCTGGCTTCTCAGAGGTCAGGAGCAGCAGCAGGTGATGTTTATGTCCCGATTTTGTGGTACTACAACAGGATGTCCTTCCTGGATGACCACATTGAGACAAGGCCATCACTCTCCACTCTTCCCCCCAGACTTCCCTGCAGCCAACCTAAGCCTTCTCTGGAGCAAGAGGAGGCAGCCATCCTGGATGATCCTGATTTGGCCATCTGGAGCCAGGTATAGTATTAACTGAAAATGTATTGGGATAAACTTAATGTTTGACAAATATGTCAAGATGACAAACATAAAATATTTTGGATTCCACAAGTGAAATCAAGATCTGTAGACATTAGTCTGCACTTAATTGGGTGCTAAATAGTCAATCTGATGCAGTGGTAAATTTAAAGCAAGGATTTATGGATTTACATTCTAATTGCTTCAATCAGGATTACAAAGTTTGATGCAAAGATTAAACCAACATATTAAACTATGTCCCTTTTTCATACACAGGATGAAATCAGCCAGGAGGAGGGTCTGGAAACTGTCAGGCAGGAGGAGGAAGTGGAGGCTAAGTTCAAGGTGATGAGCATGGAGCAACGCCTCCTATGCGAGCCGCTGCTCATCACCTTGCTCAACAAGGGGGTGATGGAGAAAATTACCCCCAATACCGCCATATGTGAGGTGGCACAACTGACCCAACCTCAACCTCCACCTCCCCCTTCTTCTTCTGCCCCACCCCCTTCTGCTACACCTCCACCTTCTTCTGCCCCACCCCTTCTGCTACACCTCCACCTTCTTCTTCTGCCCCACCCCCTTCTGCTACACCTCCACCTTCTTCTTCTGCCCCACCCCCTTCTGCTACACCTCCACCTTCTTCTTCTGCCCCACCCCCTTCTGCTACACCTCCACCTTCTTCTTCTGCCCCACCCCCTTCTGCTACACCTCCACCTTCTTCTTCTGCCCCACCCCCTTCTGCTACATCTCCTCCTCCTCCTCCTGACAGGAGTACCCCTCCAGTGGCCCAGCCTCCAGCCAAACAAAGAAGGAAGGCTGCAGGGAAGGCTTCAGGGAAGGTTGCAGGGAAGGTTGCCAGGAAGAAGAGGAAGTGATGGCCTTGCTTCATTGTGGTTGGACAGAAGGCAGCCTGTTGTAGTACCACACACTTGGGACATATATATCACCTGCTGCTGTTCCTGACCTCTGGGAGGCCAGCATCAGATTGTGTTCAGAAATGTTGGCCTTCTCAAGCTCCCAATTTTAGTGTCCACACAGGGTTGCTGTGTGCTCTGGGGTCCCTGGGATGCACAAATGGCAGCAGGTTCTCCAGCGCTGCCTTCTCTTTATTTTATTTCGAAACATGAATAAATGTGCTTTTTGTTTAAGTTCATACTTGACTATGTGTATTTGTAAAAATTAAAAATCTAGCTTTGGAGTAAGCAGATACATTTGACTGACAAAAAAAGGGACAGATATCAACCCCCCAAAAGAATAACTAAATCTGATTTGCAAAAAAACATGGTGGGAAATTTAACTAATATAGATTCCAAAATTAAATGGGAGATCACTATCAAAACATTGCGAAATTATAATTAACATCATTTTTAAAAATATAACCATTTAAATTATTCCTAAAAAAAGGGATTTTTATAACAGCTTACCTGTAAAATCCTTTTCTTGGAGTACATCACGGGACACAGAGCGACTTAGTCATTACTAATGGGTTATATAGATTACCTTCAGGTGCTGGCACTGGCCACTTCCAAACCGGAAGTATCCTCCCCTATATAAGCCCCTCCCATCTGGGAGCACCTCAGTTTTGTAGCAAAGCAATAAGTGTCCCAAAAAGAGGGGTGGGAGCTCTGTGTCCCGTGATGTACTCCAAGAAAAGGATTTTACAGGTAAGCTGTTATAAAAATCCCTTTTTCTTTTTCGTACATCACGGGACACAGAGCGACTTAGTCATTACTAATGGGACGTCCCAAAGCAATGCCAAATGAGGGGAGGGATACATAAGCTGGGCGCCATCAGGCATGAGGCTCTTTTGCGGCCTGCAACACACTGCGCCCAAAGGCGACATCCTCCTGACTTCTGACGTCTACCTGGTAGAACCTAGTAAACGTGTGTACTAAGGACCATGTTGTGGCCTGACAGACTTGAGCCAGGGAGGCTTGGTGATGCACTGCCCATGAAGTTCCAACTGCTCTTGTGGAGTGCGCCCTAACTTTGAACGGAGGCGGTCTCCTTTTCAAGCCATAGGCTTGTATTATGACCTGTCGAATCCACTTGGCTAAAGTAGATTTTTGATGCTGCCTGACCCTTTCTGGGGCCTTCCGGCAGAACAAACAAAGTATCCGTTCTACGAATCTGAGCAGTGGCTTTAAGATAAGCTTTAACTGCTCTTACTACATCCAAAGAATGCAATAACTTTTCCTCTACCGAACTAGGTTTGGGGAAAAAGGAAGGAAGAACCACATCTTGGTTCAAATAGAACCTCGATACCACCTTAGGAAGAAGGCTGGATGAGGACGTAATACTACTCTGTCCTTATGGATAACCAGATATGGCTCCTTACAGGACAAGGCGGCTAATTCCGATACTCTTTTAGCCGAACAAATGGCTACTAAGAAAATCAATTTCCTGGTGAAAAGAACCAAGGAAACGTGCCGCAATGGTTCAAATGGTTGTTTCTGTAGAACCGACAGAACCAGGTTTAAGTCCCATGGACATATGGGAATACTAACTGGAGGGCTAATACGCATCACTCCTTGTATGAAAGCTTTGACTAATGAATGCAAAGCCAAGGGCCTTTGAAAAAAATATTGACAAGGCCGTCTGACCCTTGATAGTACTCAAGGCAAGCTTCCTATGTACAGCCCACTGTAGGAAGTCCAGAATCCTACCTATTACGTACTTACGTGGATGCCATTTCCTGGCCTCACACCACGTGATGTACGCCTTCTAGATCCTATAATAGATCTGCCTGGATACCGGCTTCCTGGCATTGATCATGGTAGATACCACAGGATTAGAGAGCCCTCTCTTTTTTAGAATGTGGGCTTCAATAGCCAGGCCGTCAAACCTAGGGTTGGTAAGGAAGGGTAGTATATCGGTCCTTGCTAAAGCAGGTCCGGACGATGTGGGAGGGTCCAAGGACTTCCCACTGACATTTTTACAATCTCCGCGTACCATGCCCTTCGGGGCCACGCTGGAGCCACCAGAATCACTGGTTTCTTTTCTACCCTGATTCTGCGGATTAATCGCGGTGGGAATGCATATATCAGCTTGAACTGATCCCAAGGGAACACTAGGGCATCCGAACCGCAAGCTAGGGGATCCTTTGTGCGAGACACAAATCTGTCCACCTTTGCGTTGAATCTGGATGCTAGCAGATCTACATCCGGTGTTCCCCACCGCTGGCATATTGCCTGGAAAACCTCGGGGTGAAGAGACCATTCCCCGGGCATAATTGCTGGCGACTTAAAAAGTCCGCTCTCCAATTTTCCACTCCTGGGATGAAAACCACGGATATGGCTGTGACATACCTTTCTGCCCATTCCAGGATGCAATTCACTTCCCTCTGGGCTGCACGACTCCTGGTGCCACCCTGGTGATTGATATATGCCACTGCTGTGGCATTGTCTGCTTGAATTCTGACAGGTGACCCTTGGAGTTTGGATGTCCATGCTACTAGGGCATACCGGGCTGCTCGCATCTCTAAGAGATTTGTGGGCAGGGCCTTCTCTGCTTCTGACCACTTGCCCTGGAGAGACCATTGCTCCAGTACTGCCCCCCCAGCCTATGAGGCTGGCATCTGTAGTGACCACCTTCCAAGAAACCGGACTGAAGGGTTTCCCTTTTTCCAGATTCTGGTACCAACCACCAATGGAGGCTCTTGCGAACGGAAGGGGACAGGGACATTGGTAAGTCTAAAGCCTGAACTTTTTTGTTCCAGGCTGACAGTATGGCCCTCTGCAAGTTCCTTGAATGGAATTGACCGTAGGGTACCGCTTCGAATGAAGCCACCATTTTTCCCAGCAGCCTTATACACAGGCGTATGGATGGTTTTTCTTTTTTGTACCCACTAAGTGGGTCAAATCTTTCAAAGACGACACCTTCTCTGGAGGTAAGAAAATCTTTCTCTGATTTGAATCCAGTCTTAGCCCCCAAGTATTCCAGGCTTTTGACTGGTTTTAGGGCTGACTTGTCTCGGTTGATAATGCAACCGTGAGATTCCAGATACTTGATTGTCTTGTGAACGACCACTTCTAGTTTTTTTCACTGAGTGGTCTATCAGCAACAAGTCGTCTAGATATGCCATTATCGTTACACCTTGTGTTCCTAGTTTGGCCAATCGTAGGGCCAGAATTTTTGTGAACACTCGTGGTGCCGTGGCCAGACCGAAAGGTAAGGCTCTGAACTGAAAATGGCGCCCTTCTACTGCAAGGCGTAGAAATTTCTGGTGGGCCGGACAGATGGGAATATGCAAATAAGCATCCCTTATGTCGATCGAGGCTAACCATTCCTGCCCTTGTAGGGCGGTGGCCACCGATCGGATCGACTCCATCCGAAAAAGTCCTGATATGTAGGAACTTGTTTAGCCCTTTTATATTTAATATGGGCCTCATGTCCCCATTTGGTTTGGGGACTGTGACAAGGTTCGAGTAAAACCCGAACCCGTTTTCTTCCAAGGGAACCTTCATGATTACCCTTGGGGCAATAGTTGCTCTAGTGCCAGAAGGAGGGATCCACTCTTCTGGGGATCGCTTGGCACGTTTGACCTTATAAAATGGGCAGGAGGAATGTCTTTTAACTCCAGCCTGTATCCCAGACTTACTGCGGAGATCACCCATCTCTGATGGTGTCCCGCCAGGTCTCTGTGAACAACTGAAGTCTTCCCCTCACCCGATTGAGTGGGGGCAACCCTTCATGACTTAGGGAGAGGTTTTGTACCTCTCTTGACCCAGGGTTTCTTGTTACCCTGTGATTGTCCCTGATTTCTGCCCCCTGGATTTGACCGCGGAGGCCGTCGGAACTGTTTCACAGCCGATGTGCCAGGGACTGGAGAAGTAGGCCTCCTAAAAGAAGGACTTCTACCCTTGTTCTTAACCGGCAAGAGTGTACTTTTACCGGCAGAAGTTTTCTGGATATATTTGTCCAGATCATCTCCAGATAAGCGTTCTCCATGAAATGGGAAGCTAATCAGCAATTTCTTACAGGGAGCTTCAGCAGACCAGTTTTTGAGCCATAGAAGCCTACGCATATGTCTACAGACAGCGTAAAGCGGGATGCCTGTTGGATTGTATCCTTTATGGCGTCCACCGCAACACAAGGCTCTAGGTAGGTCAGCTAGGGCAAGAGCCTGCTGATCTGGTAAGTCCCTTAAGACTTGTTTCAACTGAACTTTCATTGCTTGGCAGACTCCAATCGCTGCTACTGCAGGTTGTGTCACCATGCTTGCTGTAGAGAAAGCAGATTTTAGTAAAGACTCCAATTTTTTATCTATTGGGTCCTTGAACATTGGAACATTATCTACTGGACATGTGAGTGATTTATTTACACAAGTGATGGCTGTGTCCACTGTAGGGACCCTCCATTTTTTTTTTTTTATGAACTTATCCTCCATGGGATAGATCACTGGAAATCTCTTGGGGGGAGTAAATATTTTACAGGATGCTCCCAATCCTGGTAAATAAACCCTTCCAATAAAGGGTGGATTGGGAAGGAACAGACAGTCTGGGGAGCTTTCAGCGACCCCAGCGAGGAGACAGTAGTGGTTGATGGTTCCGCCAGAGGCATTTAAAATGCTGCTCGGACCATGTTAGTCAGAGACTGAACCCATAATCTTTCAGCCTGAGATGCTGAGAAAGGTTCTTCCACTGTTGATTCCTCTATAACTTTATCAACCTTACCTGATCCCCTTCAGGTAGGTCGATCTCTGGGACTGTTCCTCCACTAACAGGCACTCTGCAGGAGGAGACGGAGATCGGACGCGCTTTTCCTGTGACAGGGAAGCAGCGATCAATGCTGTTAATCTCTCTTCCAATCCTCCCAGAGTTGAGGATAAAACCTCCTCTGTTATATATACAGGAGCAGGTGGACTGGGGACAGCCGCAGTACCAGGTACACCTGCGGGGTTCCTACGGCTACTGACCTCTGAAATTTCAGGGGAGATTGGCGCAGTACAGCATGCCCAAAATCCTCAGAGCCCGACGGAGACCCCTTTCGCTTCTTGGAAGATCTATTTCCAGAGCGTCTGGACGACATATCCTATAAGCACAAAGCTGAGGTATTCCCGTCGTCATACACCAATTTTGCTGGTACTAGTCTAACACAGGTGCTGCTATACAGGTCCTTCTCAAAAAATTAGCATATTGTGATAAAGTTCATTATTTTCTGTAATGTACTGATAAACATTAGACTTTCATATATTTTAGATTCATTACACACAACTGAAGTAGTTCAAGCCTTTTCTTGTTTTAATATTGATGATTTTGGCATACAGCTCATGAAAACCCAAAAATCCTATCTCAAAAAATTAGCATATTTCATCCGACCAATAAAAGAAAAGTGTTTTTAATACAAAAAAAGTCAACCTTCAAATAATTATGTTCAGTTATGCACTCAATACTTGGTCGGGAATCCTTTTGCAGAAATGACTGCTTCAATGCGGCGTGGCATGGAGGCAACCAGCCTGTGGCACTGCTGAGGTGTTATGGAGGCCCAGGATGCTTCGATAGCGGCCTTAAGCTCATCCAGAGTGTTGGGTCTTGCATCTCTCAACTTTCTCTTCCCAATATCCCACAGATTCTCTATGGGGTTCAGGTCAGGAGAGTTGGCAGGCCAATTGAGCACAGTAATACCATGGTCAGTAAACCATTTACCAGTGGTTTTGGCACTGTGAGCAGGTGCCAGGTCGTGCTGAAAAATGAAATCTTCATCTCCATAAAGCTTTTCAGCAAATGGAAGCATGAAGTGCTCCAAAATCTCCTGATAGCTAGCTGCATTGACCCTGCCCTTGATAAAACACAGTGGACCAACACCAGCAGCTGACATGGCACCCCAGACCATCACTGACTGTGGGTACTTGACACTGGACTTCAGGCATTTTGGCATTTCCCTCTCCCCAGTCTTCCTCCAGACTCTGGCACCTTGATTTCCGAATGTACTTTGGACCACTGAGCAACAGTCCAGTGCTGCTTCTCTGTAGCCCAGGTCAGGCGCTTCTGCCGCTGTTTCTGGTTCAAAAGTGGCTTGACCTGGGGAATGCGGCACCTGTAGCCCATTTCCTGCACACGCCTGTTCACGGTGGCTCTGGATGTTTCTACTCCAGACTCAGTCCACTGCTTCTGCAGGTCCTCCAAGGTCTGGAATCGGTCCTTCTCCACAATCTTCTTCAGGGTCCGGTCACCTCTTCTCGTTGTGCAGCGTTTTCTGCCACACTTTTTCCTTCCCACAGACTTCCCACTGAGGTGCCTTGATACAGCACTCTGGGAACAGCCTATTCGTTCAGAAATTTATTTCTGTGTCTTACCCTCTTGCTTGAGGGTGTCAATGATGGCCTTCTGGACAGCAGTCAGGTCGGCAGTCTTACCCATGATTGCGGTTTTGAGTAATGAACCAGGCTGGGAGTTTTTAAAAGCCTCAGGAATCTTTTGCAGGTGTTTAGAGTTAATTAGTTGATTCAGATGATTAGGTTAATAGCTCATTTAGAGAACCTTTTCATGATATGCTAATTTTTTGAGATAGGAATTTTGGGTTGTCATGAGCTGTATGCCAAAATCATCAATATTAAAACAAGAAAAGGCTTGAACTACTTCAGTTGTGTGTAATGAATCTAAAATATATGAAAGTCTAATGTTTATCAGTACATTACAGAAAATAATGAACTTTATCACAATATGCTAATTTTTTGAGAAGGACCTGTATACCAGCTGGTGTCCACTAAAGTGCCTTTCTATGGGGATGCCTGCATCAACCGCCTCTGTGTGCCACTGTTTGTTGCTAGCTCTGTTTGCATCCAGCTGACACTTGTACTGTGTCTTTATACAAGCTGGGACGCCTGCACATGCGCAGAAGCGCCGTGACGCGCATCGAGCGTCATCCACCCGCCCCGCCCCTTTTTTTTTCATAGGAGGCGCGTGCACGCGCCCGCGCGCGCGCCCGTGCACCATTGGCGCCCTTTTCGAAAATCAAACAGGGACTAGGAGCCAGGGCCCTTTTTGCCGGAGGGCCTGTGCGGTGGATGAGCGCAGCAACAGGGCAGAGGAAGTGGATTCCCACAGAGAAACTTACCAACTGCCTGGATCTTTTGACTTGAGGATACCAAAGATCCACATGACAAGAAAAATGGACCACTATTAAAATTTTACATTTTCAGTAGTTACAGGCATACACAGATATTAGCGGGAATACCGTTAGGTAACAGACAGAAAGACAAATTAGGCTTGGGGGTCCCCCAATAGAACCATATTCCTGGGGGCCCCCACTTACCTGATCCCCGCCGCAGGACTTTGTTTGGTCCACAGAAGCCCAAACTTCACCTATCACGGCAGGCATTGTAATTAAACCTTCAGGGACCGGGTTCCCAAGGATTCCACTCCCCTGGACCTGTATAGCACCCTGCACAGACAACATCTTGGTCGTGGGTATGACCAGAGCTCTGGATCCCAGGGTCCAGCCCTCCTAAGAGAGGCATTACAGGCAAAACCTTGCTCTTCTGCTGCAAGGCCCGGGTACCGACCGTTTAGCTATGAAGCTTTTTTGGTGGGATCCGGAACAGCTTACTAAGGCCCAAAAGAACTTGTACGCAAGCCCAGTGAAAACACGTTACTCTTTGGCCAACACCTTAGACACTGGCAAAAAACTGAGGTGCTCCCGGATGGGAGGGGCTTATATAGGGGAGGGTACTTCCGGTTTGGAAGTGGCCAGTGCCAGCACCTGAAGGTAATCTATATAACCCATTAGTAATGACTAAGTCGCTCTGTGTCCCGTGATGTACGAAAAATAAACTTGCACGATATAATACACATAAATCTTCTTAAGAGCAGCATGAAAAAGGTTAAAAAAAAAAACTCAGAACTCTGTGTGAATATCAGCAGCAAAAGAAGGTCACTCGTTTGGATTAATGTAACATTCTAACGAAGATTTCAATGCAGAACATTTAAACGATGCAATATTTTTGAGCGTGACGAATGTGCTCTCTCCATTACGAAGGCTTGTTTTACCAGAAGATGCGCTCCCGTCTCATAGTTGCTTGTGAGCATGCGCGCTTTTGGAAGAGTCGTAAAAGCATACACACGAACCATTTTCTCGTCACAAAACAGCCCGACGAGAAACACGACGAGGAAATCTGGAATCCTGACGAGAAAATAGAGAGCAGGTACTCTATTTTCTCGTCGAGATTCTCGGCAATTTTCTCGTCGTAAAACCATACACACGAACGTTTTTCTCGACAAAAAAGCTCTCGCGGCCCTTTTCTTGACGGTTTTGGACGAGAAAATCGGTCGTGTGTACGAGGCTTGAGTCTCCAAAATGTTCTGTGTTGTGGAAGACATCTTGCTTTGTTCCTGTGTAGAAGCTACTACGTCCTCATGGCTCCAAGTATTAATGACCGGTGGCTTTAACCTCCCATGTCACAAAGACCTTAGAGAGGCTCATTTTACATCAGTTACGGCCCATGGTTAGTACATATTTAGGCCTGCTACAGTTCGCCCACCAGCCTAGATTGGGAGTTGAGTTAACATCTTCCTGCTGAATCGCATGTATGCAAACCTTGATAAGCCGGCGAACACAATGAGGGACATGTTTTTTTTTTTTACTTCTCCAGTGCTTTTAATACTATCAGGCCAGCTTTCCTGGATGAGAAGCTAACAGTGATGAAGGTTGATGTCTCCCTTGTGTTGTGGATTGTTGATTACCTGACTGGAAGACCACAGTATGTACATTTGCAAAACTGTGTGTCAGATAGGGTGTTCAGCAATATTAGGGTTCCACAGGGGACAGTTATCTCTCTCTTTCTCTTCATTGTCTCTACCACTGACTTCAGCTAGCAGACAGAGTTTTGCCATCTTCAGAAGTTTTCTGATGCCTCTGCAGTAGTGGGATGTATCAGGGATGGAAGAGACTGAGTAAAAGACTGTGGGGGAGCATTTTGTCAAATGGTGTGGGGATACTCATCTGTATCTAAATGTGACTAAGACAAAGTAGCTGGTTGTGAACTTGAGAAGGAGAAAGGCTCTCCGGTGACCCCTCTCTCTGTCCGAGAAGTAGGTGTGGATGTAGTAGAGCAAGTATCTGGCGGTGTACATAGATAATAAACTGGACTGAAGTAAGACCACTGAGGTGCAGTATAGTTAGGGCCAGAGCCACATCTATTTTTTGAGGTGGCTGATGACTTTTAACGTCTGCCAGATGATGCTGAAGATGTTTTATGAGTCTGCGGCGGCCGGTGCTCTCTTGTATGTGGTGGCATGCTGGGGAGGTAGGCTTATGGTCGTCCATACCAAAAGACTTAATAAACTGATGTTGTTAGATTGGAGTACAGTACCTGACCGCGACATTGTATATTCCCGCGGCTCGGCATCGGCGATATTCGTCCTCCGCGACCCCCGTCGGGGGAGCCAGCGCCGAGCTCTGTCGCTCCTCCTGCTCGCCGCCCCCAATAGATTCCTATGGATGCGCAGCATCTCGTGGGGGCAGCGAGCGTGAGAAGCACAGCCTCGCAGTGCCGATTTCCAGCGCTATCCCATCATGCTGGAAATACAATGTCAGCGGCACGTACTGTAGGAGTCTTTAACAAAAGTGTCAGAGGTATTGAACATACCTTGCCCATATCTTGGACAACTCCTGTGACCCACTCCACAATATGCTGGTCAGTCTAAGGAGTACCTTCAGCCAGGGCCGGACTGGGAATAAAAACCAGCCCTGGAAATAATTTCATACCAGCCCCATAGCATTATTATACCAGCCCAATAGCATAATGTCATTATTTTCTTGTTCATAAAAGGGAAAGCCATACATTTTAAAGCACATTTGAAGAGCGTATTATATATACATTTTTAAATAAGCCTTGCAGTATTACACTATATACCTCTTTCCCTTTATTGCCATACTTTGCTCCAATGGATGCCCATTGACCGTGTAAATCTGAAGGATCCAGGCCATCTGTACGGTTCCAAACACACATTGGTGGATAGGATACATCCCTCCTTAGTAGACATGTGCATTAGTTTTCGTCCGAATTTCAGGTATTTTCGTTATCGCTTTAACAAACGAAAACGAACGTGCAGAATCCGAAATCCGAAAGATCCAACAAAAAAAATGCTTTATTTTCATTTTCGCTGCTACAACAGTTCGATATAGATAGAAGATTCGACGTGACGCTGACAATAACAATCTGTGTCTATCGAACCTGCGGTCGAATGTGCCTAACCTTAAAGTGGATGTAAACCCACTCTCATCCTTTCTAAACTACTGCCATAGTGCTGATCTATAAGCATATACATGGCTCCTGCATGTATCCTTACCTGTCAAATGTCTCCCCTCTGTCTGTTATAAGAACTGAAAAACTGCAGATTCTGTGGGTGGATATGTTGTCTGGAGCTCGGTGGGTGGAGTCGTGATGTCAGTAGACTCCCCGCCCACCTCTACACTCCCTTTGTCAACATGCATTTTCTCCTGTGTATTCCTTACACTGAACTTCTGCTATGATCACTAACATCCATTAAAAATCCAGAAAAGTAACCACATGACTTCAGAAAAGGAGTGGGGGTGGGAATTTAAAAATAATGCCTGTCTCAGGCTTAGTGCATGAGATATGTAAATAACCTGTCATTCACAGCAAGGGGGAAGAACGGACAAAAGTTTTCTCCTGTTTGTCCGTTTATCTCACTAAAAAAAGAAAAGAGGATTGCTCAGGGCTTGATTAACTCTTTGTGGCAAGACTGGGCATAGATAATAGGAAATCTTATACTCTACATTGTGACAGCAAAAAATAAATACATTTTTTTTGGGTTTACATCCACTTTAACTCTATTAGTCCAATATTATTCTACATAGAGAGGAAAGATTCGACATAGAGAGAAAAGATTTGACACTATAGAGACAGTGTTGGGGTCGACCATTCGACATGAACGACGAAGATTCGATGAAGCAGCGAAAAACATACAAACTTTGAATCTGTCATTGAAGGCTTATGGTGTCTGTCGAAAGTTCTAGGAAGATTCGACAAGCAGCTAAACGGTATGACGCCGCAATCATACATTTCCGGTCAAATGCTCTGCCCAAAGGCTATAGAAGAATTTGAATGTTTGTTGACTAGTAATAATAATTTATAAATATAATTATTACTAGTGTCATACAACATTAGAATTCTTCTATAGCTTGTAGGCGAAACATTCGACCGGAAATGTACGATTGCGGCGTCAAATCTTTTAGCTGCTCCATCGAATCTTCTTAGAACATTCGACAGACACCATAAGCCTTCAATGACAGATTCGACCTTAATTAATTCGGATTTTCGGACGAATGCATTTTTTAACAAAACAAAATAAATAAAAACTAATTTCGGGAGTAACTAAATAAATTTATTTTTCAGACAAAAACGAAATTCCGAAACAAAATATTTCAGTGTGCACATGTCTACTCCTTAGTGGCAAGATATACCAACCTCTATTGTTGACGGGAGATACCATTTTGATGCACAATTACAGGCGTATTTAAAGCTTTTTTCTGGTGAGTGGGGACCCAGGAGGCGAGCACGGAAAGTCATCTGAGAAATATTTCAGCTTGTTACCAGCCCAGTATACCACACTTGATGGACTTTTATTGATTGCACTTTATTTTGCACTGTATTAGCACTGAGCAATTTATTATGTTATACATTGGTATAGATATTTGAATGGAACCGATTATTTAAAACATATGAATGTGAGTAGTCATACTGTTTGAATTATAGGAGCAGCGCTGAGTTTAAATTAAATTTTTCACATCACGTATTATATATAGATAAGACCTTTATATCAGTGCCCCCTTACATTATCATATTCACTCCCCCTCAAGCCCTGTACACACGATCGGATTTCCTATGGTTTTTAAACCGATGGATTTTTCCATCGGAAAACTGATGAAGCTGACTTCCATCAGTCTTGCCTACACACCATCGGTCAAAAAACCGACCGTTCCAAACGCGGTGACGTAAAACACTCCGATGAGCCGAAAAAAATTAAGTTTAATGCTTCTGAGCATGCGTCGACTTGATTCTGAGCATGCGTGGGTTTTTTAACCGATGGACTTGCCCATAGACGATCGGAATTTGCTATTGTTTTTTTATCCATTGGAAAAATTTTAAACATGTTCTATTTTTTGACACCGATGGAAAAAAGACCGATGGGGCCCATACACGATCGGTTTGTCCGATGAAAAAAATCCATCGGACTGTTTTCATCGGTAAAACCGATCGTGTGTACGCGGCTTTACATCAGTGATCTCCCTCTGACTGGCCTGGCGGCGCTGTCACTGACCTCCTGTCAGGTGCACCTTGCAGGGCTCAGTCAGTCGGCTACAGCTTGGTGGCCCTGGTTTTCCTATAGTCTCCTCTCCACAGTCCACACATGTCTGACTTCTCCCATGACCCCCATCCCGGCGTTGCTCCCATTCTTGACTCTTCTCCAGACTCCCTCAGAGACTACAGACATGATATAAGACAAGAGATGGTATAGAGGTTGCGGACATGATACAAGAGATGGTTAGAGGCTGCGGGCATAGTACAGGAGATAGTTAGCGAATGCGGGCATGGTACAGGAGATGTCAAGATGTCAGAGGCTGGAAGCATGGTACAGGAGATGATTAGAGACTGAGGACATGATAATAAAGATGGTAAGAGAATGTAGACATGATACAGGAGATGGTCAGAGACTGCAGACATGATACAGGAGATCAATGCAGCCTCACCAGTGCCCTTTAAATGCAGCCTCACTGTGCCAATCATTGCAGCCTCACTGTGCCCATCATTGCAGCCTCACCGTGCCCATCATTGCAGCCTCACCGTGCCCATCATTGAAACCTTACTGTGCCCATCATTGCAGCTTTATTGTGCCCATCATTGCAGCCTTACTGTGCCCATCATTGCAGCTTCACCGTGCCCATCATTGCAGCCTCACATGTCCATCATTGCAGCCTCACCGTGCAAATAATTGCAGCCTCACCATGCCAATCACTGCAGCCTTACTGTGCCCATAATTGCAGCCTTACTGTGCCCATCATTGCAGCCTCACTGTGCCCATCATTGCAGCCTCACCATGCCCATCATTGCCGCCTCACCGTGCAAATAATTGCAGCCTCACCATGCCCATCACTGCAGCCTTACTGTGCCCATCATTGCAGTCTCACTGTGCCCATCATTGCAGCCTCACCGTGCCCATCATTGCAGCCTCACCGTGCCCATCATTGCAGCCTCACCGTGCCCATCATTACAGCCTCACAGAGCCCATTATTGTAGCCTCATGGTGCCTATCATTGCCGCCTCACCATGCCCATCATTGCCGCCTCACCGTGCCCATCATTACAGCCTTACTGTGCCCATTATTGCCACCTCACCATGCCCATCATTGCTGCCTCACCATGCCCATCATTGCAGCCTTACTGTGCCCATCATTGCTGCCTTACTGTGCCAATCATTGCTGCCTCACCATGCCAATCAATGTAGCCTCACCATGCCCCTCATTGCCACCTCACCGTGCCAATCACTTCCAGTGGATTACGCACAGCGCACATCTCCCGCTGTGTCACGGAGCTCAGTCGGAAATGTTTGGCCGTGCTGTAAAAAAGGTCCTGCCCTACTCCTAGACCAGCTTGTGTAATAGACAGAACACAGCGTCTATTACACGAGCTGGTCTAGGAGGAGGGCGGGACTTTTGTTAAAGCGTGACTGAATATTTCACACTGAGCTCCATGACACAGCATGACTCCGCTTTGAGCTATGCTGCAGCCACAGCGTAGATCAAAGCAGACCCAGGAAATGTCCTGGTATCCCGGTAGGCCAGTCCTGCTCTGCCTTCAGTGATAGATTGTTACAACCACGATGCACCACAGAATGACAAAGGAAATCATTTTTGCCTGTGGCCATCAAATTTTATAATTCCTCTCTGTGAGTGATGGACGCGAGAATCAACCGGTGTTATTTATTCAATGTCGTGTTTTAATAGGATGGTATGGTTTATTACAGTCCAGTATTTAATTTAGTTTTTAAATTGTTTTATTTGCAATTTACTGAAATAATGGTTACTATACATTTTAATTTGCTGTTATTGGGGACTTATATTCTGTTCGTCATTGTGTCTTTCGTTTTTTGTTTGTTATTGTAATTTTGTTTTGTCTTCATTGAGTATAATGCCGCGTACACACGATCGATTTTTTCGACCGTGAAAACACCGTCAAGAAAATCGAGGTAAAAAACGAGGAACAGCTTGTTCCCCCCACACACGGCCATTTTAAATGACATTTTTTTTTTGGTCGAAAAAAATGACCGTGTGTGGGCTCCCCGGCAGTGTTTCCCTATGGGAAAACTGCAGCGAAAAAAAACGACGGGAATCACGACGAGAAAAATTAGAGCATGTTCTAATTTTTCTCGTCGTGATTAATGCCGTTTTTCCCGTCTGGAAAAATGACAGAAAGCCCACAGACGATCGTTTTTCTCGTCCAAAGGAAAAAATGTAATTTTTCCCGACGGGAAAAATGATCGTGTGTACGCGGCATAACTGTATCTTAAAATTTTCATTTTGGGATTAATAAAGTATTCTGAATTTTGAATCTAAACACAATAAAAAAAAGTGGGGGCCTAGTTAGTTGGTCAGTTGGGAGAAAGGGAACCCTTGGGAAATATGAGTAATGAAGGCATGGGTGAAATAAACTGGCAGGGGATTGGGTGTGGTATTGGTAAGAGGAAGATTAAGGATTTTATTATAAGATATGTTAGTTGCACTAGGTTATCTAGTATGTTTTTTTTTTCTTTATCAAGGAAAAGCTTTGGCTATCTCTTGTAAGTTTCATTTAGATTTCCAGTAAAGACAATAAATTGTGAGAATTGTGATTCATTACTTTTGATTCTCCAAAGTTTTTGCACATACATATCTTTGGTCTTCAGTAAATCATAAAAAAATGTATAAGGAATCCAAGCTTTATTCCTGAATTATATGGTTATCTTCAGATTGAAAAGATCTTTATAAATATATTTAGAAAAAAGTCACAATATGTCATTTTGCTGGGTTTTAAAACGGAGTCAGAATTTTAATTTTCCCTCTTTACCTCCATTTTTAACAGTTTCTACAAGTGATGCACATAAGTTAAATTACTATGATAATAGGGTGATAATTAACAGTAGAGACTATACAACAAACCAGTAGAAGCATGTAACATTTTGAGGAATTCTGATGTCTGTTGTTCAGCACATTATGCAGAGAGAACATGCCACCATCCCCACAATACACTCAGCACAATCCACCACCTACCCCTATACATCTTACAGCTCCTATCAGAGAATGAGCAGGCTGGCCCATGTCAGTCTACAAGAAAGATCTGTACATCCTGGCCATCAGTGCAGGTCAGGTCTCCTTATGACATGAAGTGACATCATAGTAATTTAACTTATGTGCATCACTTGTAGAAACTGTTAAAAATGGAGGTAAAGAGGGAAAATTTAAATTCTGGCTCAGTTTTAAAACCCAGCAAAATGACATATTGTGACTTTTTTCTAAATATATTTATAAAGATCTTTTCAATCTGAAGATAACCATATAATTCATGAATAAAGCTTGGATTCCTTATACATTTTTTATGATTAACTGAAGATCAAAGAGATGTATGTGCAAAAACTTTGGAGAATCAAAAGTAATGAATCACAATTCTCACAATTTATTGTCTTAGCATAACTAAGGGATATAGAACCTCTTTCTGTACATCTTATGCAGCTGGAATGTAACAATACTTGCCACAGTTGCTGCACCTCTAGCTGGGAGATAAGCTGTCATGTGGAATTGGCCATATAGCTGCAACATATACTGTTTTATCTGTACATTTGCCATGAGGATTTGGCGTATTGACATAGTTAGAAAGAATGACGTGTTTTTAGCTATTATTTGTATTGAATATAGCTCAGATTACAGGAAATGAAAAAAATTGGCCCTAGCCAAAAGACCAATATAATGACATGTAGGTACAGAAATTATGTCACACAATACTATAGATACAGGGATCTAACTAATTTGATGGTTTTATGATCATTATTTTATTAAATAAATTACTGTGCTCTTTAATATGGTTTCTAGAAACAAAGTGCTCTGGTTGGCCATCAAAGTCCCTACTTCCAGTTTTGGAATACACATGACTGTTTTTACCTAATGTAGGACATAACTATGATCATATGGATTTGCTCAAACATCTGGTAGTTTGTGGAAACATTAGTTAATGTAATTTAACAATAGACTGCCCCATGATAACACAAATTAAATGATATAGGCCTTAAGCAGCAATACAATGAAGTATTCAGCTTCACTGTACTCAAAAACATATAACAACTCTTCAGGATCTTAGTAGTCAGCATTATCTTTTAAAATATTATTTATCTTATGTGTTTTATTTTTTTATGGAATTAAAAAACAAAAGTGCTGAATACCCTGCTGGTGTTAGGCATGAGGTTCAGGTTCGCTTCCACCATGGGTTCAAGGCGAATCTTGTGGATTTGAGATTC
Organism: Rana muscosa; assembly: GCA_029206835.1. NCBI lineage: Eukaryota > Metazoa > Chordata > Amphibia > Anura > Ranidae > Rana > Rana muscosa. The sequence goes on along the minus strand of CM055117.1, from coordinate 475,315,300 downwards.
ACAGACTCAGGAAATTTATGTACAGGATACATTTTTCTTTGTGTCTCAAAATTTGTGGCCCATGACAGTATTCTGGCACTCTAAAGATGCAACACAGTGCTTCCACAGCTAGACTTCCGCTGTCAAATTTCTAATGTTTGCTGCAGGGAAAATGCTGCATTGTGGATTCACATTTGTGGCATTTCCATAATCAGGCATTCAAAAATATTTGTGGCAATTGTCTGTCTCTTATATTGAAGCCTAACCTACATTCTGTCCAGCCACTGTACAATATGTGTTGCTATTGTCTCTCAAAGAACAAACTATAATGCTTAGATTAAACGTGCCTTGTCTCATTCACTTACATTGTGGCCTTACCAAGCCGTTTACATACTGTAAAGCCAGAAGCACACAAACAATACTATTAAAACAGAACTATTAAACTATTAAATACTATTAAAACTATACTATTAAACTGTTTACCACTGGAAAATGTGTACAAAGTAGAGGGCTTCGTTTTTTTATTTAAGAAAAAGCTTTGCTATAGCTTTTAGATCTGTTTTGGCTTCTACTTCCACTGGTATAATTAAGGTTTATCACCACTTAATATTTTTTTTTTATAATTTTTGGTTGAAATGGTGCAGATTGGGGTGCTGCTGCTGTTTTAAGCCAAACTAAATGTAAAAGTAAAAAACTCATATAGCCATCAAAAGTAAGTGGTGCCAGATTATAGCTTTGCTGGCTCTCTCCTTGCTGTGTGATAGTTTAAATGTTTACTTTTTTTATTATTTGGAAAATGTTCCCCATGCAATTTTCTTTACAAAAGCTTGCCTATTAGCATAAAAAATTGTTAGAATTCTGTATCCTATTCATCAATAGGAATCACTGTTAAGTTCAACAGGATATTTTGAGGGGTTCTTACTTGGTTGGTAAGAGGTTGTAGATTTTTGACACATACCCCCAGCAGGCTTAAAAGAAAGGTTCCAGTTGGATCCTGCTAAAGAACTGCATGACAAGTTAACTGGAACAAGTTAAAATATATACTTCATATTTAAAAGTTTGTAACATGCATAGCTGACAAAAAATGTTAAAAAGTTTCACTGACAGCATAATTCCTGAATTCCAAACAATGGCAATTAGAAAGTAAATAGGACAATTCCTAAAAGTGATGCTAGCCATATATGTTGTAGCATGCTAAAACACTTTTAAAAATGAAAAATATGAGATAATTTATATCAAATAATTCAGATTATTCATTATAATATGTAAAGACAAAAATAATATTCTTTATAATAAAATTGCTGGAAAGTATAGTTTTATCATTTATTAAATGTTGTGGCAACCTGATGACTGAGGCGAAATACAGTGGAAATACTGTACATACCTTTATAAAGTTGACTTGCACATTTAAAATTTAAGACTGAATATTCATATTCTTGTATAAGCCAAACCACGATTTGTACAAAAACAGTTTTTTACCTCAATACCTGTTCAAACCCTCCCATATGTATGCATGATCATGTCTTCAATTCTAATCCGAATCTACTCCAATAAACATATATTTCTATAGTTGATGCCTTACTACATTGTATGCGTTTACTCTTTGACAGCCCATACAGGTCTATAAAGGCCAATGTGTGCAAAAGCCACAGGGATTTAAAACCCCCAGCAGGTCTCCATCTCTCATCTACAGTAACATTATATTTACAGATTACTTATCCAGATCAGTCAATGCTGTCTCTGCAGCAAGACAGCTTGTCAGGAGTAAACTCTTGAACATAAATGACTTGAACAGAAATTGAAGCCAATAAAAAATAAATAATTAACACAGGGATGATATAATAAAGAACAATGCTAGTCCAGTTGCATAATGTGGCATGTTCTAGATTACTAGAAGTTGCTCGCACTGCACTCCAGTTTAAACTATTGTCAATAAATCTTCCAACTCCTTAAAAAACACTAAAGAAATCTCTAAAGTTTGTTGTGGTCTCCATTAAACCATGCACAGCAATATTAAATTATTAATCTAAATAAAATGTGTTATTTTATTTTAGAACTAACTGGATAATTGGCGGTTAAGGCGATACCACTTCAGATACAGGCCACCTAGTTTTAGCCAACCTTGTTGAGGCTCCCAGAGTTCTCTTATTGGGCTTTTACTGTTATGTCAGTGTCGGGGAGCTAAAGTGGTTCTAAAGGCAGAAGGTTTTTTTATCCTAATGCTTTCTATGCGTTAAGATAAAAAACTTTCTGTGTGCAGCAGCCCCTCTAATACAGCCCCATCTCGATCCAGCAATGTTGCATGAGAGCCCCGGCTGTCCAGGACTCTCCCTCTTGATTGGCTAAGACACATCAGTGGGCACCATTGACTCCTGTTGCTGTCAATCAAAGTTAGTGAGCCAATGAGGAGAAAAAAAGGGGTGGGGCAGAGCCATGGCTCCGTGTCTGAATGGACACACAGAGCAGAGGTTTGGCTCGGGTGCCCCTATAGGAGCGCCGGCAAGATACCCGACAAGAATAGGATCTGGGCTGCTCTGTACACAACCACTGCACAGAGCAGGTAAGTATGACATGTTCATTATTTTTACACAAACCAAAACAAGAATTTAATATAATTTTAACCCCTCACCCCCTGTTATGATGCCAGGGTGTTGAAGGAACAAGATATCATGGGAAACGTATCCAGATGGGACAGAGATAGCAGCAAAAAAGAGACAATATATTTTAGTGTCTTCCTATCTTGGTGACATCCATGCCCTTAAAGCCAAACTCTGGGCTCCCTCTAGCCCTCCCAGCTCCTCTAATTACTAGCATTTAAAAAATAAATATCTAAATTACCTTTTTACTCACCTAAATCCAGTCATATGACAATCAAATCTCTTCTTGTGTTTACAGGAGCCAAGAATATTCTTTGAATATCCACATTACTGCTTGCATGATGTGGACACTTTCTACTTGTTGTCCAGTAGTGGAGCCTCTCAGGATCCAGAAGAGGAATCTCAGTGGTGAGGTCAGCACAAGGGAATTGTTGGAGATTGTCTGGCACACTCATGTCTACCGCACTAGATTATAAGTCCTCTGCGCTGTTGAGGGACACTGACTGTGAACATAGGTGAGTACAACTTGCTGCAAAAGGCATAAAAAAATGTGCTAGGTGGATAAGATTTTTGCCCAAAGGTGGCATTTAATGTGTTGCCCCAGTGTCACAGTGGCAGATGGTAAAGGGAAATCTACTCAATGGGGTAACCAGCATTAAATACCTGGTTCTGATCCTTCTCCACTGTGTGCAAAACTAAAATAAACATGGGGGCATGTCCTAGCGATGGAAGAGTGAGGACGTGTGTCTCCTTAGCTCCGTGCCCACCAGTTTTTCCAGCAGCTTAAGGGGTAGATTGCATGCACAGCGGGCTCCGGTCATGTCCCAGCGCTTCCGGAACTGCTCACAGCCACCGAGGACCAATCCTTCCCGCTGTGGGCAGCTGTAATCCTTCCTCGAGGCCCGCCGGACGCGGACCAGAACTTACAAGATGGTGCTGGAGCGGGAGGCCTTGCCAAACCATATGGCCCAGTTATCTCAGGCTGCGGCATCCCCGATAACATCCCCGGGGTCGGTAAGCGATTCTGCCCCTCCAGCTTCCCCGGGCTCCATGACCTCCCCTGGCAGGGACTTGGACTTGGCAGATCTTATGGCGGATGGAGACCTGAAATGTCATATTTGGTCTCTCCCCACAAAAGGACCTGGAGCGATTTGCTGACAGGGTTGAGAAGGCTTTTACATAGGACATAGCACAGCTCAAATCTGATACTACCCAGCTTGGAAACAGGCTGGAGACACTGGAATAGAGATTTGATGAGACACTTCCCACTATAGCTTAGCTACTGGATAGATGTGCTGCACAGGATCAGAAAATTGAGGCCCTGCTATGCCAGATGGATGACCTTGAAAATCGCAGCCGGCGTTCAAATATCCGCATTCACGGCCTGCCTGAAGCCACGGGTGTTAAAGATATCATCCCTACCTTGACTGATGTGTTTCAGAAAATATTGGGATTACCTGACTCGGTCACCATTGAAATTTTCCGGGCCCATAGGGCACTCAGGCTCCCGTCTCAGGATGTGAACAACCCGAGGGTTGTTATCTGTAAATTGCACAACCATACCCTTAAAGTAGCTATTTTTTAATTTTGATGGGGCCCATCTTTTCTTCTATCAGGACTTCTCCAGACATACACTTATGCAGCGTAGAGCGCCGTGTCCCCTACTGGCCTCCATTCAGGAGGCGGACCTCTCCTACCACTGGGGATTCCCCTTCACTCTGCAGGTTACTAAGGAGGGCCGGCAAACCACGTTGTGCACCAAGGATGACCTTCCACGTTTTTGGCTGATCTGGAGTTGGACCCAGTCGATTTCCCTGATTGGAGAGGGTCGCTGGAATTCCCCACAATTCAGCTCCCTCAACCCTGGCTGCCTGCCAGATGCAGAGGTCAAGAGAGAGGCCGCCAGTACCCTGCTTCAGGTTCCTCTCCTGTCCCTCTTCCCCCAGGACATGAAGGACTGACCGCAATTTGCCACATTTCCCCTGTTCCGTGTTGATGTTGTCCTTTATCAATCCTCTCTATTTTATGGTGTACAAGGACAGCAATGGGTAGATTTGGTCTAACCTTAACCTTCTATTGCAGGGTTATTGATTTTGTTTAGCCTGTGTGAGGCTTGGACCTGTCGCCCATGCCTTGGACTGGAACTCTTTGGCACACTAAATTAGAACCCCTTATTCATTAGCACTTAGATAGGTGCGGTGGACAGAGGATAAACCCCTGGGACCCTTTCATGCCAGTTCACATACCCCCCATAGGGCCAAACCTCTTTAGGTGTGGATCCCAGAAGGGATCGCAGGTGGGGGCTGGGTGTCTCCTTCGTTGTAAGGGGGCACCCAGTACTGCACCTACAGATGTCCCAAATATGGGCTTGGTTAACACCAGTCCACTGTATGTTTTATGTTGTACTACTAAGTTTACTTTTTTCCTTTCTAAATGTCTTAAATGGCTCACACTGTGCCCATTGGTGTTTCTCGTGGATGAACTTCCCTTCTCGTCGGTCATGGCAGCGCTCAAGGTAATCTCCTATAATGTTAGGGTTCTCTGTTCTCCATACAAACGTAGCAAGCTGTGGTGGGAGCTGAAAAGTTGAGAGCTTAGGTAATCTTATTGCAGGAGATGCATTTTACCACCCAGTCCATACCTAAGTTGCCCAATCATTTATATAATCAACGGTTTCTTAGTATGTCACCGGTGGCTAAATCCAGGGGCACGACTATAGCAATCCATAGATCTTACCCCTTTTAACCTGTTGGGAATCAGATAGACCCTCAGGGCCGCTATCTGTTCCTGAAAGGGACGCTTAATGGGAAAAAGTTTACATTTGCTACTATATATGCCCTCAATGCTGGTCAACTTACCTTCATTGAAGCAGTTTTGGAGAAACGCCATGTCAGAGCCTTTTCTTTTCCTGGGCTCCTAGACTCTCTCTCTCTTCCTCTGAAAAACACTCTTCCTCACTCTTTTATATGTGTGTGTGTCTCTCTCTCTCTCTCTCTGATGCTGGTACCTCAGACAGCTCCCCTGAGACTCTGGTACATCAGACAGCTCTCATCAGATGCAGATGCTGATACCTCAGACAGCTCTCAGATGCTGATACCTCAGACAGCTCTCAGATGCTGATACCTCAGACAGCTCTCAGATGCTGATACCTTAGACAGCTCTCAGATGCTGATACCTTAGACAGCTCTCCTCATTTTACCTCAGCACTTCCTAAATATCCCCTTTTTTTAGTGTGCTTTGTATTTCTGAGTTTTCTGGAAGTCAGCATCTCTCTGTCTCCATCTTGTGGCCAAAAGGAGAAATTGCATTACCAAATGCCTGCTACATATATCAAATACACTGCCACTAACCGAATAACCTGCCTGCTTAATCTAAATCAAGCTATCTCTCTGTCCATGCCAACAACACTACACACGGTCGCTGTTTAAGCAGCCTTATATAGTGTGGGGCATGGACTTAGTCCCCCTGAGCCATGTTTGGCCAAAGGCACCCTGCATGCTTTGGCCAATCACAGTGCGCTCTGCTAAGAGAGCCATTTGGCCAACTATGGATCTCTCAGCAGAGCGCGCTGTGATTGGCCAAAGCATGCAGGTCAGGTGCATGCTTTGGCCAATTATCATACAGCAATGCACTGCAATCTCACAGTTCATCATGGGGCATTCCGTGTCGCTCAAATTTGCCGTGAACGCCCCATAATATTTTCTGTGAAAACCCAATATTCTAGTCAAACTTATGTTCAACCCGAACATCAAGCTCATCCCTACGGAGCATAAAGAATCCAGTCCATATAGAAAAAACTTTTTGTCCCAACAGAAAAAAAAAACATAATCCCCGCACCCAGCCCCAACATGCCAGGCACTTTGATCCCATAACTTTTAACCAAGAAAAGGGAAACAGATGTGAGACGTAGTAAAGCCCCACAGGGCCCAGCACTGTGAGGTACAAGTCCTAGAGTTCAGTCTATAAAAAGAAACTTGAAAAAAAAATCCTTGCAGTACACAGAACAGTCCGCAGGCTCCCAGTATGCAGAAGTATAGCTGAGCAGCAAAATTAAATATAAAGCTTTATAGCAACACAGTCAGTCCTCCGTACTGCCAGGAAAGCACATCAATAGAACAAAATTCCAGGCAGGGTGTCACACAGGGAAAGAAAAAATAAGAGGGAGAAAAAGAAGGGGAAGAGAAAAACAAAAACAGAACATCCCCACAGAACTCACTCAGAGAGGATTTTCTTTGCCCCCTGAACAGCAGTGTCCAGAGGCCTTACAGTATCTTCCAAGGAGGCAATACAATGATCTGTAGCCTGAGCCTTTTCTTTGAGTTTCTGCATATCATGCTTCACGAATGAGAACTCCAGTTTATGTTCCCCAAAATGGTCAATTAGCTTGTTCTGGCAGACCTGTATGGCCGCCATAATCTGTGTAAGGGGTGGTTCATCCTCCCTCTCCTCCCCCCTGCCAGCTCTGCTCATGCGGGTATCCAGCTTGTCCAGAGATCTTCCTATGCATTTTAAATGAGCCCTCTGGGGTCTGGGACTCACCCGGTCTGGTGGGGGAGACACTGGCTGAGCAGCCCCCAGTTCTCATCACCGGTGGCCATTCTTCTTCCTCCTCCCGGTGATCGGAGTGCCATCTTGGGAGCCCCAGGCAAAGCGGGCCAGCCATTCTCCTGGTGTTTTGGGCCAGAGTGGCCCGCATTTGACCACCCTCTGAGGTGCCCGTGAGGTCCCTGCACACATACCCCAGCAGTCCAGGTGAAAAATTGAGCGTTTTGCTCACAGGATCAAGGCAGAATCCAAAGCCTGCAGACGGAGCTCTGTCCCTGCGATCCTCATATGCTGCGTGCCAGGTCCGCCCCCTCATCCCATGAGCTATTTACCTGGATTGCAGCCTTGTCTACTCACTTGGAGCAACTGGATTCCTTTTCTAATTGTAGCACCTTATACCTTAGGTAGGCAGGTGCTAGATGTAGGTTTTGTGTAAGCTGTGAGCTAGGCCTGTTTGTTTTGTTCTGGGGGCAGGGGAGTGGTTTAGCATAGCAGTAGGTGAAGGACATGTGCCTCAGCTCTTGGGTGCCTCCTCTGTTTCCAGGGAGAAGGTTCTAAAAAAGGGGCAGGGCAGAAAGCTGAAGTGACATGGGGTGCATGTCAGAGCCCTGACCAATTCCCAACTAGGATTGGCAAGGGGGCAGGCCTCCTACATATAACCATGGTCAGCCTGCTGCGGGATGTGTTGTCGCCTGGGTGAACTGGATGATGGAGTGTTAGACTGTCGTGTCTGAGGGAACCCCCTTTCTATGGGGTGTACCTAAGGTGGGGAGCTCGGGAGCTGCTGGGAGGGAGCCTCTCATTACACGGTCATAGAGAGGTGTCCTGGAACAGGAGCTGGAAGAGACAGCAATGATGGGCAGCACTGATAGGTGGCACTGATAGCCAGCACTGACTGGCATCACTAATAGGCACTGATTGCTGGCACTGGTGGACACTGGTGGCCACTTCTTGCTGGCATTGGTGGGCACTTATTGCTGGCACTGGTGGCGCTTTATTGTAATCAGGGCTCTGATGATCAGTGCTCTGATTACATGTCTCGATGTCCCTTGCGAGAAGATGCCACTGATCGGCTCTCCTCACCACACACTCTGTCAGTGTGAGGCTATGAGAGCATGCTGTCCAGTTCTGGTCACCAGTCTTCAGGAAGGATGTGCTGGAACTGGAGAGAGTCCACAGAAGGGCAGCGGCATATGATGTCGTCACAGAACAAGAGCCGCACCGCCCCTCCGGCAACAACACTAATATGGGGGCTATGGACCTCAGTTATGAGAAGCGACTACAATTATTAAACTTATTCTTCTTGGAAAAGAGAAACTTAAGAGGAGATATGATCACAATTTACAAATATCTGAATGGTGATTCTTGCAGAAGGAGAAAACTATTCAGGTAATTTAAGATGATATGTGGCCACTCTATGAAGTTGGATGAGAAGCGGTTTAACCTTAAACTACATAAGGGATCCTTACTGTAAGAATGTGGCACTGGTAATGACTAAGCGCTGACATTTGCACGAAGCACATCTACCTCTATGTCCCCTGCTCCATCTGTCAACCACTTGTCATATGAAGCTTCAATAAAAGGAATTTTGGAAGTGCAGCCGTCCGGAATTATTTCTTCACATTACACAGCATGCGAGCTGGGCTGGCACCTGACTAGTTAGGGGATTGACCAGACATTCACTCACCTGGAGCAGCTTTTCTTGTTACCTTCCATGGTTGGTGGTGTCAGCAGGGAATGTTGATAATTAAAAAAAAAAAAAAAACTTTTACATGGGTATCTTAGCAAATGCAACATGCAGTGATATGGGAAATGATGGTGGCATAAACATATACACACAAACACACAAACACACACACACTGAACTGTATGGACTGGTGTCTTTATTCAACCTTACCAACTATGAATTGTAGTGCTTTGGGGCCTATTTACAGGAAGAAGCAGATACCATTAACTGCTGGACAGTGCAGTGCTTACTTCACAGCATGGCCTAACATTTATGTGACATTCATAAAATGCAGTCACTGTGTAAAGCCAGGGGTATCCATTTGGGAAGAGAAGTATTTGTTTGGCAGGTCAGGCAACTTTGGCATGTCACATGAGCCATCTTCTCCCCCACCCTTTTTTTTGTTTCAATCCCTTGGAATGGCGCTGGTTTTGCCTGTGGCATTCCAAAGCAAGCAGAGCAGAATGCACATTTGTAAAGTGATATCTGCATGTACTTGTACGACTGTTAAAAATGATCCCCTGGGGATGGGGCCCCCCCATTTTCCCTAGGGACGGGGATCCCATTTTCCCTAGGGAAAGGAACCCCATTTCCAGACCATGCTGGCTGGCAAGGCTGGCGTCAGCCACCCTTGGGTATCAGGATGGGGGAGGGGGCTGTAAAATCTGAATCCCCAGCCATATGCTCCCTCAGGGTGAACTTGCTTTGTATTAGTGAAGCACCTTAAAGTGAGGTAAACCTGTACTGTTATTATTACTATGTTAGGATTATTATTATTTTCATTTATTAGCGGGTGAATGCAGATCTCCATGCATTCACAAACATTGATACCGGCCTTTAAGTGGAAAAAGGATTCTGACCCCTGATTTAGGACATTTCAGAGCAGCCAAAACATACATGTTGGAGCTCACAGAGCCCTCAGTGCTCAATAAATGGTCAGTCCACCCAAAGGTAATATATTTGAGATGAAGCCTGGTGGGATGAGTTAGCTCCTGACTTTCCTGACTTATTATATATCTCAAGTATTCAGGCAGCAAAATATATCTGCTCCAATTTGTGACTCTGTCCCTGGCCGCCTGGGAGTTTTGGGTGCCTCCACACCTATTTGTGTTCCAGAAGCTTCTGTATCATTCTCTAATATATGACATTAAAACACAATTCCAACCAGGAGAGAAGGAAGTTATTGCATTGGTCATAGCAGATATTCTGCATCTGCCAAAAATGAAAAATGTATGGTTCTTGTAGGTGGACTGGCACTTTGAAATGTCTCTAGAACAAAGACAAAAATTGCTGGTGCAGGTAATAAAACAACAGCTTCAAAAAGCCTGCAGATATAGCCAAACATTTCTGGCTAGTGTTGTAGCTTGTTGCTATGTTCAACCCCCTCACATTCCCACTGGTCAATCATTATGATGGGCTGCCCCACTAAGCAATAGATATTCACAGAGAGCAGGAATGGGTGGTGGCAAGCTTTAACACTATAAGTGCTGGAGCTTTGCCTGTAAAAACAACCTAGCATTCAGCCATATCTGGGGCCTTTTTGAGTCTTCTGCAGTCATGTGGAGGCAGCTCCAGGTGTCTAAGCTACACATTTGGAGCAGTTTTATTGTTTTTAGAGACAAAGTCAAGTAAGGAGAAAGGAGGTAAATCTTGTGCAACCATAAACACCACTACCTTTTTGGGCATAATTTGGATATTTAGTTTAATGGAAAATCTTTTTCCAGCAAAATAAGCTTAATAAATTCAGTTGTAGAAAACACATTGCTTTGAAAACTTTTTAATAAATAGTCTCTTGTAAAAATTTTAAATATATCATGCAGTCCATATAATTTAAAATAATTTACAGGCTGAGGTAGGGGTGGGGAGAAGCTGGGACAGCAGGAAATAGTTCAGAAGGCTCGAGTTTTCCTGCTGAGCACACAAACACAGGCTGTATCAATCCGTATGAACCTCCATGCTGCTTGCTTCGCATCCATGGTCAATGCTTTGACAAAGGTGTGTGTGGTGGTACAATAGGAGTTCCAATGTTTTGAGTCAATCCCACGACATCCACCTGACACTGGCTTTGGATCGCTACACTTGGTCTCAAAAAAGTACTGTTTGAAAACGTTATTGTTTATATTGACTTCTCCCAGCACACTTACTTCCTTGCCCTTAATGTCAATGGCTGTGGTTTTATTCCCGACCCACATACTGACACTGTCACACACAGAGTATTCCCCCCGGTGAAGGACCGGATGAACTGTTCTTTTAGCCCGGATAGTCTTATTGAGGGACTCCTCATCATCTAAATATTCCAAGTTCCGGAGGTCCTCTGATAATGGTGGAGGTTGGGTGCTAAACAAAACTCTTGGAGAGCGAAACTTCCTTTTCCTGAAAAGCTTAGGATCAACTGTGATGTTGTGAAACATAGAAGGTTCATGAGTCTCTAATTTCCCATGATGCCGGTGAAGTGACTTAGTTCGATGTGTGTGATGGTGTTGAATACGATGTCTTGTTGATGCTCCCCCTGTGGCATGGTCTTTGGTCTTTGGTGCAGCCTGTATGCCGATCAAAAATGCTATAATCAGAGTGTAGTACAACATGGACATTACTCTCTCCACCTAGGAAAAAAGAACAAAAAAATATTTAACATCCATATCGAATAGGCACGTTTTCACAAAACGTCAGTAATAACAGTACTAAAACACCTTAATCATTTAAAAGAAGCAGTATAATCTTTGCATTCATATTGGCATACCACACGATCCAAAAATGTTGAAATAAAGTACTCAAATGATCTTCAGTTATGGATCTCACTTTCGAAATCAACAAAACTTTTACACTATTTATCACTGTCTTTTGTGGTGCTTAACACAGATTATATCTACTGTAGTGTTAGGCCCCATGCACACGAGACGCTGTTATTTGCTGTTAAACGCGCGTTCAGAGGCAGTTGGACACTTTTTTCAACTGCTCCTGAACCCATTCAATGTTATCCTATGTGTCCATGCACACAGTCTCGTTTATTGCCGTTTTTAGGCAGTTGCGTTTAACCTCGTTTTTCCAGAAGCAAAAAAATGGGTTCAGACGCAAAATTTTTCCACGTTTCAGACGCAAAACGCGGCTAAACGCGGCAAAACGCCGGTCCGCGTTTTGCCGTGTTTAGCGGCGTTTAGCCGCGTTTTGCGTCTGAAACGTGGAAAAATTTTGCGTCTGAACCCATTTTTTTGCTTTATTAGCGTTTTTAAAGGTGACCTATTTTTTTACATTAGAAATCTCAAAAATGATGGCAAATGATGAAAAACCATCAAAAAATATGAAAAAAACTGTAATTGCTTGCATTGCACTGTAGACAATCCACAACTTGTGGCAGGTGACGTGGCAAGTGGACAATCCACAACTTGTGGCAGGTGATGTTGCCAGGTGATGTGGCAGGTGGAAATCCACAAATTGTGGCAGGTGACGTGGCCAGGTGACGTGGCAAGTGGACAATGCACAACTTGTGGCAGGTGACGTGGCCAGGTGACGTGGCCAGGTGACGTGGCCAGCTAACGTGGCAAGTGAACATTCCACAACTTGTGGCAGGTGACGTGGCAGGTGACGTGGCCAGGTGATGTGGTAAGTGGACAATCCACAACTTGTGGCCAGGTGACGTGGCAGGTGACGTGGCAAGTGGACAATTCACAACTTGTGGCAGGTGACGTGGCCAGGTGACGTGGCAAGTGGACAATCCACAACTTGTGGACAGGTGACGTGGCAAGTGGACAATTCACAACTTGTGGCAGGTGACGTGGCCAGGTGACGTGGCAAGTGGACAATCCACAACTTGTGGCCAGGTGACGTGGCAGGTGACGTGGCAAGTGGACAATTCACAACTTGTGGCAGGTGACGTGGCCAGGTGATGTGGCAAGTGGACAATCCACAACTTGTGGACAGGTGACGTGGCAAGTGGACAATTCACAACTTGTGGCAGGTGACGTGGCCAGGTGACGTGGCAAGTGGACAATCCACAACTTGTGGCCAGGTGACGTGGCAGGTGACGTGGCAAGTGGACAATTCACAACTTGTGGCAGGTGACGTGGCAAGTGGACAATGCACAACTTGTGGCAGGTGACGTGGCCAGGTGACGTGGCAGGTGACGTGGCAAGTGAACATTCCACAACTTGTGGCAGGTGACGTGGCAGGTGACATGGCCAGGTGACGTGGCCAGGTGACGTGGCCAGGTGATGTGGCAAGTGGACAATCCACAACTTGTGGCCAGGTGACGTGGCAGGGGACGTGGCCAGGTGATGTGGCAGGTGGACAATCCACAAATTGTGGCAGGTGACGTGGCCAGGTGACGGGGCAGGTGGACAATCCACAACTTGTGGCAGGTGACGTGGCAGGTGACATGGCCAGGTGACGTGGCAAGTGGACAATGCACAACTTGTGGCCAGGTGACGTGGCCAGGTGACGTGGCCAGGTGACGTGGCAAGTGAACATTCCACAACTTGTGGCAGGTGACATGGCCAGGTGACGTGGCCAGGTGATGTGGCAAGTGGACAAGCCACAACTTGTGGCCAGGTGACGTGGCAGGTGACGTAGCAAGTGGACAATTCACAACTTGTGGCAGGTGACGTGGCCAGGTGACGTATCAGGTGACGTGGCAAGTGGACAATCCACAGCTTGTGGCAGATGATGTGGCAAGTGATACGCTAAATATAAGTACACTGCTGCTCTCTCAGCTGCTGGTCTCCCAAAATGGCTGAAATGGTTAAATAATAATGTTTTTTGAGCTTAGGGAGGGTCTTATGAGGTTTCTTAACTAAACGTCTATAGACGCAAACGCGGTAAAACGCCGCTAAAATCGCGGCAAAACGGGCGTTTTTAAACGCCGGTTTTAGCCTTTAAAAACGTGTGTTCAGCAGAGTTTGCACCGGCGTCTCGTGTGCATGGGGCCTTAATGTGTGTTGCGTTAAGACCGTCATGATTGGGCTTCCATCGCACCGCAGCAGACCAAAAAAAACACAACTTTTTTTGGAATGCCATGCTACAATGAACAGCATAGCAGATTTACAAAGAGTAAACATGTTTGGGCTGTTGCTGGCAGGTGGACTTATCAGTCTGCTTTTGATAACTCTCATGTACCTGTATACTATGGTATGAAGGTGGACAAAAGGACAGGTGCTGAGGCACCACTCATGAGAGATATAGAGGCCAATAATTATGTGCATTTTTATAGTGATATTGGGTACTGAGCATATGAGTGTAATGCCACATACACACAAGAGATTTTCGGAAAAAAAAAAAATGGTTTTCCTGACAGAATTCCTCCCAAGCCTGCCTTGCATACACAAGGTCACACAAAAGTCCGGTGAACTTTTGACTGCCAAGAACGCGGTGACGTAAAAAGACTACGACAAGCCGACAAAATTAAGTTCTATGCTTCCGAGCATGCGTCGAATTGTTTCCGAGCATGCATGTTTTTTTCCCGTCGGAAAAGCATACAGACGAACGGTTTTCCCACTAGGATTTTTTCCTGACGGGAAAAGAGAGATCCTGCTCTTTTTTTCCCAGCAGTTTTCCTGTTGGAAAAAGTCAGATGGAGCATACACACGGTCGGGATTCCTGGCCAAAAGCTCTCATCTGACTTTTTCAGTTGGGAAAACCGGTCTTGTGTACGAGGCATAAGGGTTGTTTTATGGGTATTGATACAGCAAACAGTATACTGTATAACTAAGTGACACAGTTTTTTTTAAATCTGTGACCGAATGAATGTTATTTTGAAATGTATAAGTATTTTGGCATATTGATAGGGCCACTATTGTAGTGAGCTCATTTGCTAAAGTAGTGGCATATAATACAAAAAAAAGACATTCATTTCAGCATGGAGCTATCAATTTCAACTCTACTCTTTGTTGGTTAAAGAGATTGTAATATGGACATATGGACTGCCTGAGTCAGATAAGGGAACAGATGGATGTTGTAGCTGGACCTGTGACATCACAGTGACATGCGCAGCAGAGGAAGAGTTTGAGGAATACCTAACTGCCATCTGCCATTGGCCCTCTGTGCTGGACAATCGTGTGAACCAAGGAGTGATCGCTTCCCTCTGTCACCAAGGACCCACTGCGTGGAGACGCTGTAACCGGATCAGATTTGCCTGATACCCCTGTAGGGGTTATAGGATCTGGTAAGTGGGGACTAGGGATGAGCGAACACCCCCCAGTTCGGTTCGCACCAGAACTTGCGAACAGGCAATAAATTTGTTCGAACATCCAAACACGTTAAAGTCTATGGGACTCGAACATGAAAAATCTAAAGTGCTAATTTTAAAGGCTTATATGCAAGTTATTGTCATAAAACGTGTTTGGGGACCCGGGTCCTGCCTCAGGGGACATGTATCAATACAAAAAAAGTTTTAAAAAAGGAAGTTTTTTCGGGAGCAGTGATTTTAATAATGAAACAATAAAAGTGAAATATTCCACCTCACCCCCTCGAAGTTGGCCTTATTTTATCCCACAGCGAGTCCTCTCTGCTTCTGCGGATGTCAGCTCACAGGCACCATGGCCCACACTTGGTGGGAGTGCCCTAGAATTAGGAGCAGGATGTTTACTCTAATCCAAACGGTAACTACTCACCAGCTTCCGAGAACCCCAGCCATAGCTCTCCTTAATGCTGACCTACCGGGAATTCCCAAAGCAAGCCGCAAACTAATACATTTTATACTGCTAGGGGCCAAGATGACCATAGCCAAGGCGTGGAAACAACCCACGGTCTTCCTCTTCGCGGCCAAGCGTAAGATCTCCTGGATCATGTTTTAGGAGAAACTAGCCAGCATATTAACCGAAACAGTCCCGAAGTTCGAAGCTATCTGGGAACCTTGGTCCCTACATGTGGGGGTTCCACTGCGCCCAGGATTTCAGTCCCAATCGATAACTACTGGGGACGGCAACTCGGCCCCCTCCCGGTAAGATCAGCTCTCTCTCTCCTCTTCTTTCTCTCTGCGATACTCTTCTTTCTCCTTCCTCTTTCTATTATCTCTCTCTTTTTTTTTTTGGTACTTTCCGACTCCATATGGCATGTTTCTAGGCTTATATCTGGACTGTTAGTCTGACAGTTTTTTTTTTCTTCTTCTCTGATCACTCTGGCACAATGTTAATACTGGACTTCCGTCCTCATGGTCCTTAGCTACCTTCGGGATCGGGGGGGGGGAACCCTCAGGGCACAGTTTGTTCCCAAAAGGGGTGCTTGGGGTTTTCTCCCCATGATCCGGTATCATTGTCTGATTAGTAGGACGAGGTATTTAGAGTGAAAGTACTAGTCAGTGGTCAATTTATCTGTACCGGTAGGACTCTGTTTGTACTTTGCAATTGCATATTGTGATCTTATGTCTGGAAGGAATGATTGTACCAATTGTTTATTCTCTTTTGGTTTTATAAAATCAATAAAATTCTTTGAAAGTTAAAAGTGAAATATTCCTTTAAATATAATAATGCAGGTTTCCGTTGCATCAGAGGGGGGCGGGGTCACCCGCACGTCACTGGGGAAGCGCGGGTTTCCCCTTGCGTTAGAGGGGGACGGGGTCACGTGATGGGTGGCCCCGCCCTAAGCTACATAAGAGACCTGTCAGGCTGCCGGGATTCCCGGGATGTCTCCGGTGGAGACAGGATGCTTGCTGTTCCTCGCTGTGCTGGACATCATCGTTGGAGCCTGGACCTGGAGAGGAGAGATCATCCATCGCTGGACTTTTTTTTATTTTTTTTATTTTTAATAAAGGACTTTTCCCATGATGTCTGTGTTTTTTTACAATTTTTTACACTTTCTTTGTGAAATGGTAGGGGTACAATGTACCCCTTACCAATTCACATAGGGGGGCCGGGATCTGGGGGTCCCCTTTGTTAAAGGGGTCTTCCAGATTCCGAAAAGCCCCCCGCCCGCAGACCCCCACAACTACAAGGCAAGGGTTGTGGGGATGAGGCCCTTGTCCCCGTCAACATGGGGACATGGTGCTTTGAGGGGTCACAGACCCCCAAAGCATCCTCCCCATGTTGAGGGCATGTGGCCTGGTACGGTTCAGGAGGAGGGGCGCTCTCTTGTCCCCCCTCTTTTCCTGCGGCCTGCCAGGTTGCGTGCTCAGATAAAGGGTCTGGTATGGAATTTTGGGGGGAACTCCACGCCATTTTTTTTAAAATTTGGCGTGGAGTTCCCCTTAAAATCCATATCAGACCTGAAGGGTCTGGTATGGATATTTGGGGGAACCCCTCAATTTGACGCAGGGTTCCCCTTACCTGAAGGACCTGAAGGACCTGGTAACTGAATTTGGGGGGCCCCCCACGCATTTTTTTTAACAATGACTTTTCTCTGTATTGCCGGGAGCCGACAATTCATTATAGCCGCGAGTGCTTTTAAATTACTTTTTTTCCTTCAGAAATTACACTTTGTGCAGGGACAGTTCTAAGCATGGGAAGCAATCGCTACTTTACAGGCATACTATACACACTCCCTAGGTACGAAATTTAAAGGAATATTTCACTTTTATTGTTTCACTTTAAGCATTATTAAAATCACAGCTCCCGAAAAAACTGCAGTTTTTAAAACTTTTTTTGCATTGATACATGTCCCCTGGGGCAGGACCCGGGTCCCCAAACACTTTTTATGACAAAACCTTGCATATAAGCCTTTAAAATTAGCACTTTAGAATTTTCCCATGGACTTTTACAGGGTTTTCCGCTGCTTTTCGAATTTGCAGCAAACACCCCAAATTGTTTGCTGTTCGGCGAACAGGCGAACAGGCAATGTTCGAGTCGTACATGAGTTTGACTCGAACTCGAAGCTCATCCCTAGTGGGGACACATGAGGGGATCACCGAAGTCACCATTTACCTGTTGAGAGCACTATTTCACCTGAAGTTACCTGAAGAAACATTTTATCAACTGTTTACACAGATGCTTTTATTCATTGGATGGAAATATAGACTGAACTTTATTTAAGGACAGCTGTAAGCCACATCAATCATATGTGTGCGGAATTGCTGACACACACAAGCAACTATTGCACCGGTAACTGTCACCGATATTTTTTATTGAAGCACTCTTATGACTTTTTTGGTTTATTTAATCTCTGTTTGAAGTCACACTGGGATTTTTCACATGATTATTGACATGCTCCATAGGTTATTAAGATATCTCACTCTATCCTATATTATAGAGCTTATCTTATGTTCAGTTCACCTGTCACGGTTTAATCACTGTTTAACCAGTTTTAGCTGTCCCAGATATATTTAGTGTTACTGCATAGACAGCCTGGTTCACTGTATTGAGATTTAATTATTATTATTAATATTATTTAATTTAGTACTTTGGTGTTTGGATCATAGTCTGTTAACCACTTAGACCTCTCTTGGTCATCTTGGTGGGAGGTAGCACCACCACCCCATATCACATTTTACCTTTATATCCTCCCTGGGGAGTATTTCAGGGGGGCTGCAACCTTTTGGTATTTACCTAGGCGCAAAATCCCATATCTTTTAAAATAATATGGACATATGTTACTACTGTTTGTATATTTCCTATATGGATTATTTGTTGGTTTTCTTTGTTCAGTTGTGGATACTCACTTGCTGGCACAACTTATTTGTTCACTTAGAATTACCTTTTACCTTTACCTTGTCAAACTAACGGAAAATTCCCTTGCAAAATGGTTTTCTCTTAAGTAAATCAACCCCAAAATTTCAGCCAAAACAATGTTGTTTGCTAACTACGAATAAATAAATTATTAAAAAAAAATGCATTGTAATGACTTATTATTATGTTGTACAACATATTATAAGAATACCACCTCTATACTGCTTAAAAAATAAGTACACCTTTTGGAACATGTTACATGCACCACCAGTACGTATTTGAGGTGCTCCGGCAGCCAGGTCGGCTGAGTCCCCCTTTAGCCCTCGTTCACACTGAAGGTGGGTTTAAAATCGTGCAAATTCAGCTAAACTCACACGATTTAAAACAAGAATTTCAGTGCGAGTTCAGAGGCGATTTGAAAGACATCTGTGTGAGTTCCTGCACAGATGTCTATTGAAATCGCCCCCCTAAGTCGCCCAAAGTAGTACAGGAACTGCTTTTGGAAAATCGGTGCAGCGCTGCAAAGTTGGCGTCGCACCGATTGGGATTTTACCTGTCAAATCGCTCCGATGTGTACGGGGCTTAATGTGACAGTAGGTGGGGAATCTTCACCCCCACCTTTTGTCACAATTTAAAAAGAGCATAGCCCACATGGCCACATCAATCATTTACAGTTTCCTGAGAATGAATGAACTACAACTACCATCAGCCACTGCAGCTGACAGCTTGTAGTTCTGAATGAACTGCGAGGCTGCAGCTTTCAAACAGACAGCTAGTATGGAGGCATGGGCTGAAAGCTGCAGGACTTGTCTGCAGAAGTCTGACATTGCACCCCTGATCCACTGATCACTTTCCATGCTCCTGCAGGGAAAAATTATACCTGCACATTTTCTTTTTTTGCAAAAATATGTGCATTTATTATTTTTTGGGAAACATGAACTTATCCTTTAACCACTTAACGACCGCCCACTGTAAATATACGTCGGCAGAATGGCACCAACAGGCAGAATCACGTACATATACGTGATTGCCTTTGTATAGTTGGGGGGTCCGATCGGACCCCCCTTCTTTACAGTGGGTGGTCGTTTTACCTTCGGGAGCAATCCGGCATGAGGGGACGGCCGTTCGATTCCGGCCACCCCCTCTCGATCGCTCCCGGCGAATGAGAGAGCTTCCCCTGCCTGCCAGGCAGGAGGAAGTGATGTCATCTCTCCTGCGGCGCTCACATATACCGAGCGCCGTACAGGAGAAGATGCAGGTTAGTACACAAAACAGCACACTGACACCAGGACACATAGGCACATAAATCGCCCCCCAGGCCCCCCCAGACACCCCCAGATCACCCCCCAGCCCCCCCCAGCCCCCAGTCACAGTGTCACTGATTGCAGTGACCATTTATTTAGTGATCACTGCAATCAGTGACATTTGTGACTGTAAAAGTGTCACTACATTTAGTTTTAGGTCCAGTGTAGCCCCCTAACCCCCCCTAATAAAGGTTTAACCCCCTGATCACCCCCCAGGTAACCCTTTCACCCCCTAGCACCGCCGTCGCTAAGCAATCATTTTTCTGATCGATGTCTTAGCGTCGGTGATGCTGATCGGTAGCCAGTATTTTTTTTTAGGTTCGCCGCAGGTTTTTATAGCGTCGGGTACCCCCATATATTACCTAATAAAGGTTTAACCCCCTTGATCACCCCCCAGGTAACCCTTTCACCCCGTAGCACCGCCGTCGCTATGCGATCATTTTTCTGATCGATGTCTTAGCGTCGGTGATGCTGATCGGTAGCCAGTAATTTTTTTTAGGTTCGCCGCAGGTTTTTATAGCGTCAGGTACCCCCATATATTATCTAATAAAGGTTTAACCCCCTGATCGCCCCCCAGGTAACCCTTTCACCCCCTATCACCACTGTCGCTAAGCAATCGTTTTTATGATCGTTGTCTTAGTGTCGGTGATGCCGATAGGTAGCCAGTAATTTTTTTTAGGTTCGCCGTCAGGTTTTTATATAGCGTCAGGTACCCCCATATATTACCTAATAAAGGTTTTAACCCCCTAATTACCCCTAGTTAACCCTTTCACCAGTGATCATCATATAAGTGTTACGGGTGACGCTGGTTAGTTAGTTTGCTTTTTATAGTGTCAGGGCACCCGCCGTATATAACCCAATAAAGGTTTAACCCCCTGATCTCCCGGCGGGTGATATCAATTAGGTTTTAGCGTCGGAGAGGGTCTGCGTCACACCCCAGGCAGCGTCAGGTTAGTGCCAGTAGCGCTAACACCCACGCGTTAAGCATACACCCCCCTTAGTGGTATAGTATCTGAACAGATCAATATCTGATCTGATCAGATCTATACTAGCGTCCCCAGCAGTTTAGGGTTCCCAAAAACGCAGTGTTAGCGGGATCAGCCCAGATACCTGCTAGCACCTGCGTTTTGCCCCTCCGTCCAGCCCAGGCCACCCAAGTGCAGTATCGATCGATCACTGTCACTTGCAAAACACAACACACATAACTGCAGCGTTCGCAGAGACAGGCCTGATCCCTGCGACTCCAGTGCTGTAGGAGGTGATTTCACCACCACAGTTAAAAAAAAAAAAAGCATATATGCCGAAGCATTGGGGCAGCAGGAGCGGAGGAGCGATTTTGCTCCTAATGCCGCGTACATACGGTCGAAATTCCGACGGAGGCTTGCCCGTGGAAAAGTCTGACCATGTGTACGCGGCATAACTTTTGCGAGAAGATGCCCCCATGCTTCGGCATATATAAATGGTGCATGTATGCCCATCATTAGAAGTGGGTGGATGAAGGGCGGTATTCTAATGGTGGGCATACCCACCGATCAATCTTTTTTTTTCATTCAGCCAACAGGCTGCATGAAAAAAAAGATTACAATACATGTCCAACAAGGACCAGCAACGTACTGGTATGTTGCTGGACTTTGAATGTTTATACCAGAATGATGCCTGCGGGTTTAGGTATCATCTTGGTATCATTCTTTTCAGCCAGCGGCCGGCTTTCATGTAAAAGCAATCCTAGTGGCTAATTAGCCTCTGGACTGCTTTTACAAGCAGTGGGAGGGAATGTCCCCAGCCCGGATATAAAAAGCGCCATTGGGAAATTGGGAAAGCATTTTATCACACCGATCTTGGTGTGGTCAGATGCTTTGAGGGCAGAGGAAAGATCTAAGGTCCAATAGACCCCAGTTTTTTCAAAAAAGAGTACCTGTCATTACCTATTGCTATCATAGGGGATATTTACATTCCCTGAGATAACAATAAAAGTGATAAAAATAAATAAATATGGAAGCAACAGTTTAAAAATAAAATAAAAAAGCCAAATTAATAATAAAAAAAAAAAGCACCCCTGTCCTGCCCTGCTCTTGCCCAATGGCGAACGCAAGCGTCGGTCTGGCGTCATATGTAAACAGCAATTGCACCATGCATGTGAGGTATCACCGCGAAGGTCAGATCGAGGGCAGTAATTTTAGCAGTAGACCTCCTCTGTAAATCTAACGGGGTAACCTGTAAATGCTTTTAAAGGCTTTTAAAAATGTATGTAGTTTGTCGCCAATGCGCGTTTGTGCAAAATTTTAAAGCATGTCGTGTTTGGTATCTATGTACTCGGCCTAAGATCATCTTTTTTATTTCATCAAACATTTGGGCAATATAGTGTGTTTTAGTGCATTAAAATTAAAAAAAGTGTATTTTTTCCCCAAAAAATGCGTTTGAAAAATCGCTGCGCAAATACTGTGTAGAAAAAAAAAATGCAACACCCACCATTTTATTCTGTAGGGCCTTTGCTTTAAAAATATATATAATGTTTGGGGGTTCAACATAATTTTCTTGCAAAAAAAAATATGTTTTCATGTAAACAAAAAGTGTCAAAAAGGGCTTTGTCTTCAAGTGGTTAGAAGAGTGGATGTAAGCTTCCTAATGTTGTGTATAAAATGCCAGAACAGTTCAAAACCCCCCCAAATGACCCCATTTTGGAAAGTAGACACCCCAAGCTATATACTGAGAGGCATGTCGAGTCCATGGAATATTTTATATGTTGACACAAGTTGCAGAAAAAATACAATTTTTTTTTTTTTTTGCACAAAGTTGTCACTAAATGATATATTGCTCAAACATGCCATGGGCATATGTGGAATTACACCCCAAAATACATTCTGTTGCTTCTCCTGAGTACGGGGATACCACATGTGTGAGACTTTTTGGGAGCCTAGCCGCGTACGGGACCCCAAAAACCAATCACCGCCTTCAGGCTTTCTAAGGGTGTCAATTTTTGATTTCACTTCTCACTGCCTATCACAGTTTCGGAGGCCATGGAATGCCCAGATGGCACAAAACCCCCCCCAAATGACCCCATTTTGGAAAGTAGACACCCCAAGCTATTTGCTGAGAGGTATTGTGAGTATTTTGCAGATCTCGCTTTTTGTCACAAAGTTTTGAAAATTGAAAAAAAAAAGAAAAAAAAAATGTTCTCTTTCTTCATTTTCAAAAACAAATGAGAGCTGTAAAATACTCACCATGCCTCTCAGCAAACAGCTTGGGGTGTCTACTTTCCAAAATGGGGTCATTTGGGGGGGTTTTGTGCTATTTTGGCATTTTATGGCCTTCAAAACTGTGATAGGTAGTGAGGAGTGAAATCAAAAATTTGCGCCCTTAGAAATCCTGAAGGCGGTGCTTGGTTTCCGGGGTCCCGTACGTGGCTAGGCTCCTAAAAAGTCCCACACATGTGGTATCCCCGTACTCAGGAGAAGCAGCAGAATGTATTTTGGGGTGCAATTTCACATATAACCATGGCATGTGTGAGCAATATATCATTTAGTGACAACTTTTTGTAATTTTTTTTTTGTCATTATTCAATCACTTGGGACAAAAAAAAAATATTCAATGGGCTCAACATGCCTCTCAGCAATTTCCTTGGGGTGTCTACTTTCTAAAATGGGGTCATTTGGGGAGGTTTTGTACTGCCCTGTCATTTTAGCACCTCAAGAAATGAGATAGGCAGTCATAAATTAAAAGCTGTGTAAATTCCAGAAAATGTACCCTAGTTTGTAAACGCTATAACTTTTGCGCAAACCAATAAATATACGCTTATTGACATTTTTTTTTACTAAAGACATGTGGCTGAATACATTTTGGCCTAAATGTATGACTAAAATTGAGTTTATTCGATTTTTCTTATAACAAAAAGTAGAAAATATCATTTTTTTTCAAAATTTTCGGTCTTTTTCCATTTATATCGCAAAAAATAAAAATCGCAGAGGCAATCAAATACCATTAAAAGAAAGCTCTATTTGTGGGAAGAAAAGGACGCAAATTTCGTTTGGGTACAACATTGCATGTCCGCACAATTTCCAGTTAAAGCAGCGCAGTGCAAAATTCTGAATTCACCTCTGGTCCTTTAGCTACCAAATGGTCCGGGGTTAAGCGGTTAAAAGGAGCTTGGCAGGATGGAAATATGGGAACTGCTGTTGCTGAAGCAATTTCAGGGATGAGGTCGTCTTAAGAACTGTCACAATAAAGTCATTTTTTTGGTTTGCTAATGTTTTATAAATGGTGCCAAGCCAGCACAACCCTTCAGGATGAATTTACTGTATGCGAGCAACTGTTTCCGAGATAATTACAGGGTCACAGGTCTCATGATGTCTGACAGTTGCTATCCTGTTAACTGCCTGACCTTACACACAGTCTCCCATCTTGAATGGTGTGTGAGGTTAATCATTTAACAGGCAACAATTGTCAACTTTAGGTGACTTCTGACCCTTCAACACTCAAGATAATTGGGTCCGGCTTACATAAAACAAGTAAAACTAAAAAAGGGGGAAGTATTCAGTTTTCATTCAAGTAAGCATGCACAATTACAGTATTCATATTTAGACTGAATATTCACATTTCTGCATAGGCCCAATCCAATGATTGGTTCTCTTTACCATTGTTGAATACTAACCTGCCACTCCTTTCACCTGCTAAAACCCTAGAAAATGCCCAGTACTTTAGTTATGAGGGAGCATAGGTCCTTCTCTATGCCTCACATGATGCAGGGCTCAGCACCTACGTGATCTATCTCCAGATTCAAGCATTGTCATACAAGGGTTGGGGAAGGAAATTCAGCCCTAGGACACAGACACAGACCAAAGGTCTGATAGGTGAACAGGTCTGTAGGGGAGTGCAGGAAAGGCAAGGTGTTAGTGGTAGGGGGAATGGTGAGCTATCAAGAAAACTTGTTATATGTGTCCTGAATGTGCAAAGTGACAGATTCACTTTAATACAGAATACTTCAAGCAATTTCTATACATTTTCAATTATTCCTAATGCCCTGTACACACGATCAGAATTTCCTATGGGATAAAATCTGATGGAATTTTCCGTAGACCAAATTCTGACCGTCCAAAACACGGTGACGTAAAACACTACGACGAGCCGAGAAAAATTAAGTTCAATGCTTCCGAGCATGTGTCGACTTGATTCTGAGCATGCATGTTTTTTTCTCCGTTGGAGTTCCATGCAGACGATGTTCTATTTCTAAACTCCTACAGAAAAAAGTTCGATGGGGCCCACACACGGTCGGAATATCCAATGAAAAAATTCCGTCAGGCTTTTTTTCCCATCAGAAGTTCTGATTGTGTGTTCAAGGCATTAGCCTTCTAAGAAATCACACTGTAGATCAGATCAGTGCAGACTTCATTGGATGCATGCTTGTTCTGGGTCAGTAACAGGTAGTGCAATATTCATCCAGGTGACAGCCTTGAAGCTTGCACCTTTAGGCTGCATTCACACCTGAGCGTTTTGTAGCCCTAAGCCTGAAGCTACAAACTGCTAGAGGGGAAAAAATCCATTATTCTCTATGGAGATGGTTCACATCTCCACTCAAAAACGCCTGAAGCCGAACGCCTGAAGCTCAAACAAGTTCCGGACCCTTTTTTGTCGCACGAATCGGGCAGATTTGGGCGTTTTCGGATTCATAGAATGTAATGGAAACGAGCGTTTCGACGGGCGCAAATTCGCGCGACAAAACGACAGTAAAAACGACAGTAAAAACGCTTGAAGCGCTACACTCCGGGGTGAATGCGGTCTTAGGATTAGTTTACACTAGCAGAAGACAGAGGATTTCAACTATAGCAGCCTGGACAAGGGACACTTTGGATTTAATTGAAGTACCATGCTGATTTCTCTTAAGTTTTACCTAAACTTAGAATTGAATATGCTTACAATCTCTACAGTTGATCAGAACATTGTACTTTTAAGTGATTGTTTTCAAGCTTTACTAGATTGCACTAAAGAAAATGGTTCTTTAGGACAGATGTAAAATCATCAGCTATAGGGTTAAACCTAGGTAAGTTGGCTGTTATTTTATATAGGTCAAATATGTGCATGTGTGTGTGTACACAAGGACTGGGTCTGAGTATGAAAAGCAAGATTGTGACTAGGGTAGCAATATTTTTTTTCTTGGAGGGAATGGTCTGCTTTTTTCTTCAAGCTGGAATGTAAAAAAACTGAAATCAATGCAGCGCTGTATTCGATAATGCATCAATCAAATTTGAATGCAAGCAACAGAGGCGGCTCTAGGGTTTGTGAGGCCTTAGGCCAAACTTAGACATGAGGCCCTACTCACGCCCATAATGGGAAAAATAATTCAAGCAGAAAAAATGGCTGAAGAAAATGCACGGATCTAGCACACAGGTGATCAGCACCACTTCCAGGGCACCCTCCTCACCCATCAGAAAATATTCAGCCAATGCAAGAGGGGGGAGAGAGGGGGAGGTGAGAAAGAGAGAGGGGTAATAGAGAGATCCAATGATGCCGACATTAGTATTGATCACAGGTAAATTAGGCGGCCGCGAGGCCCCTGTGAGTGTGAGGCCTTAGGCGACCGCCTTATTTGCCTAATTAGAGAGCCGCCTCTGGCAAGCAATGTAAGTTCATGAGTTTGGCTTGATATCACAATCTTTCAATCCTTGCAGAGCTGAAGCAGAAGAGGGAGAGGCAGCACAAGTACTCAAACCGATGTGCTAAGTCAGGGGTACTGTTAGAAACCACGGGGCCCAATACAGACAACCTGACACGGGACCCTATACAGTCAATGCTTCAGTTATGAATGAACACAGTGAGTGATCAGTACCAATCACGCATTGTGTTCATTCCAGAAAGGAAGGGGCTGGTAAATATGACTAATTTACTTAACCCTTCCCTCACTGTCAATCTTGAAAGAGCCTATTGTGTACTTACAGCTGCTGGAGGGAAGAAACTGATGGAAACCATCAGGGGGTAATGGGGCACACAGGGGGACATGGGCAGCAGGGGGGGGGGAAGTATGGTGCACAAGGAGGATGATCAGTGTGGCGAGGGGCACTTACTGGAACTGACCCTTTGTATGGCTCTCTCTCCAGCAGCTGAAAGTCAATGGGTGGGAGAGGAGAAGAAGCCAATTCTTAGCTGCTGCAGAGAGCCATACAGGTAATTGGTTCCAGTAATTGCTCCCTGCTGCACTTATCATCCTCCCTGCCCACATCCGATTCACCCTGCTGCCTGGGCCCCCCTGCTGGCCCGGGCCCCATTCAGGAGGGCTGATGATACCCCCTTATCTACAGCCCTGGCTACAGTGCAAGGAGTTTGCTGTTAGAAGGAGAGTGCAGAGAGGCAGAGAGATGAGTTTCAGTTCAGTATCAGTTTGCTGCTTCTCCTTCCATTGCCCAGTTACAGAGTGGAGGGGAAAAGGAGACCTGTGTAACTGAATTGTAGCAGAGAAAAGTCAGGTACAGTACCTGGTAGAAATGCCAAGTTATTTGAAAGAGACTAATGCACTGAAATACAAATTCTTTTTCAGGTAAAACAGCTCTCTTGTGTATAGTATGTATTTCAGCAGGAGCTCAGATTTTAGTTTATCATAATTCTCTCCTATGTAAGCATATACGTCCTAAAAAAGTTATTTTATTTAATCTACAAGTATAATGCACATATTTATGTTATACAAGGTGCCATGCACTAAGGATCCAATTCAAATTATTTAAAATGAAATTTAGCCTTAAATATCATAGGGGCTTCATCGGAATATAAAAATAGAAAACCTGTTGCAGACTTCTAAGAAAAACTTGCATCAGTATATGGTTTTAGAAAGTAAAACAACCACACACTGTGAAAGTGACATGTAATTATGTTGTCAATTTGTGTTAATGACAGGAACTGGGATAAATGGAAAGAATGTCCGCAATAAGTCTGAGTCACTTGGGTTAGGGATACAAATAACAATACACCATATGGGCTATAAATTCAAAGTATATAGTCACAGAAACTGAGACGTAGGCAAAGTATCCCATCACATCTATCATTATGTAGGTAATTCAATGAACGTCTCTTTCTTTAAATCTATAATCCTATACATAGGGTTGCTGCAATCCCATCAAAAAAGTAAAAAATCGATTACAGACCTTGGAAAGGACACCTATGCGTATTCATCTTAAGGAGGATGATTATTTTTATTGCCACCTACATACATTGGTAATAACCCCGGGTAATATATATCAGATGGTTTAATAGGTGTGTTTGTATTTTCTCCCTGTTAAAGCCAATACGTGACCTGTTTGTCATGAGGAAACTATTATTGAGGCCAGACAATCCTAGCATGGCTACTTTTATAAGGAACATCAAACGCATTCTGTAATTTTTCCATTCTCAGAAATATCTGGAATATTCTAGTCTGTAATGTAGACCAGGTCTCACAGCAAGATATCTTCAGAAAATGAAAATCTTGTTTTTTTCTTTGGTAGTTTTTGTTTGTGTACACTATAAGGCAAGTTTAGTTAAGTCTCACATGCGCACTGTGCCTTTGCCATCATGCACTGTGCTAAAAAAAGTGTAATGTTAAAAAAATGGACACATGAAGTCATTACCCATCCGTAGTGCCCTGTGGTTTTTGTCTTGGCCGTTGGCTTATTCCCTACAGTATGGTCTGACTGCTTTGTATGAAAAGCAAATCAGCACATATGACTGCACGAAAATGTAGTAAACACATGTAAACGGAAAGTAAGGTACATTTTTAGTGAACATATTTTTTTATGTATTTTGAGTTATTATTTCAATGTTTATGTGAACCACTCAATGCCAACTCATGTACATGTACGTCTAATGACTTTAAGTGGTTATACAGAGATGACGCCTGCAGCTACTATTGTTTTTTTTACAGCCAGCATCCGGCTTTTATGTAAAAGCATAAAAGCCATCCTAGTGGCTAATTAACCAGCAACCCCTCCCGCCACCGCCTCTCTCCGGGCTCTACTGTCCCATCAACGAGCCCAGAATGAAAGCCGGTGGTTCTGCCGGCCTGCCACAGAGCTTGTGCACCAGAAGGTCCCCGATGATATAGTATAGGAGACTGGAAGCGACAAGCTTTTTCGTCACTTCCGTTCTTCTGGTTGTAAACAGCGCCATTTTTAATCCTGGAAATAGTGTGATCAGATGCTTGTAAGGGCAGAGGAGACATCAGGGGTCTAATAGACCCCAGATCTCTCCGTAAAGAGTACCTGTCACTGCCTATTGCTGTCACAAGGGATACTTACATTCTTTGTGACAGCAATAAAAGTGACGCACAAAGGGGAATGCAGGCGTTGATCCCACGCGCATATACGTAAACAGCGATTACACCATTTATGTGAGGTATTGCTGCGAACATCAGAGCGAGAGCAATAATTCTAGCACCAGACCTCCTCTGTAATTCTAAACTGGTAACCTGTAAAGGCTTTCAAAACGTCACCTATGGCGAAATGTTGCGTAACACCATCTTTTCTATTTTACCAAAAAAATGGATATTATGTTGTGTTTGTGTGCATTAAAATTCATAAAAGTGAATTTCTCCCCAAAAAAAAAAATTCTTCCAAAAGTACCGCTGCACAATTACAGTGTGACATTTAAAATTGCAAAACCAACCATTTAAGTCTTTAGGGCCTCTGCTTAATTATATATATATATATATATATATATATATATATATATATATATATATATATTTGGGGTTAGAAGCAATTTCTAGCAAAAAATACAGATTTTTTAAACAAAAAGTGTCAGAAGAAGGCATGGTCTTTAGTCATTTATGTGATGGTCCCATTTTTACATGCTTGCTCTGCCATATTTTCATTATTGCATTAAATATAGACATTTGTCAATTAAATATAGCATGGAGCCTTTTGTAAGCAGACACCCTAAGTCTGCCTGAGGCTACAAACAAAGTCTGCCTCCAGAAAGATGGTATTGTTTCCAAGAGTCCACTGCTGGATGCATGTGGTAAATGTGATTGACAAACCAAATATGCATTATATCTTATATTAAAAAATAAATAAAATAGCTGTGAGTCAGCCTCAGAAAGGAAGTAATTTCTCCTAGAGCCTGCCAACTGTTGCCTACAAGTGGCAAATATGAAATAACCATATGCAATATTTGATTTTCTAAAAAATGAGCTTTAAAGCTGTTTTTCAACTTTTATTGAAGTTCTAATAGTTTGTTTAGAACAGTTTGGCCCAAAAAAACAATTCAAACGTCACTAAAAGCCAGAGATCAGCTTTAGTTCTGCCTCCAGAAAGACTGCGTTGTTCCCTAGAGCTTGTTAACTGTTGGCTGCGAGTGCCCTATGGAATTAAAGTGTAACTCCACTTTTGTTGAGAAAAAAAAACATTTCCCTCTGGATAATCTATGTACATTACAAGGATTTTAACAAACTTTGTTGCAGATTCCTACCTTTTGTTATTCTGAAGAAATCACTGTTTTTCTCGGTGTCTCTGTGCTGAGTGAGTCTAATGGCAGTGGTTTCATAATTATCAGTCAACTGTGCACCTGCCGGGCACTAATGAGGACAATTGATGGGGCTGCGTCCCTTTAGATGTGATTCCTATTGGGAGTATCTAACCAAAAATGATTGTTGCAGGGGATGCCTGAAATCTGACTTGTATCTTAGTGCAGACTTCTGGGAAAATCATTGAGCCAATCACACAAGCAGGAAATTATGTTTCTGGGGTGTGTTCAGTACACATTCTGTGTACAGAACACCTCCAGGTAGCCATATTGCATTCCATTTTCAGAAAATTACAGCGGCTGCAGATTGAAAATGAAAGGTATTTTTTAATAACATTCAATTACAATATGACCTGTGTCGCAATTGTATAGGCTATATTATTTTTTCTTTATTTGCTATTTTTTTCCCCATTAAAGTGGAGTTACCCTTTAAGGCTAAACAATAAATAAAATAAACCTTACAATGAAAAAATTAATCCAATTTCAAATTGTGCTTGTAGTCCTCAGCAAAACAAAATCAAAGTATACACAAACTCTTTATTTCCCTGAAGCTTACTCATGTCATGCAATGCAAATTGACACTTCAGAAAGCATTTCTAAAATGAATACGATACAAATTGTTCCAAATTGCTCCAAAGAAAAAGATGATCTGTAAAGCCCCGTACACACGGTCAGACTTCCATCGGACTTTTCCGTGTTTTTTGTCCGAACGGAGTTGGTCGGGAACACCCATAGCATACACACGCTCTGACTTTTCTGCAAACTTTCCCAAAACTTTTTGCAACATCACGTGGTTTTTCTGCTCTTTACCGCCACCCTTTGGTCAACTTCTGCTATTGTTGGTTGATTTTAACATTAGTTGTTTTGTCCATCGGACAAAAGTCCGATGGTTTTCTGTACACACGGTCGGACTTTGCTCCATCGGACTTTTGTTGGGCAAAAGTTTGTCCGTTTGCAGACCCAACTTTTGTCCGATGTAAACAAGAAAAAGGCAAAAAAAGTTTGTCCGATGGAGCGTACACACGGTCAGATTGTTGGTCCAACTTGCTCAAAATGAAGTTTGTTGGCCAAAAGTCCGACCGTGCGTACGGGGCTTAAGCAATGTTTAAAACTGCTCTTAACAGATCACGAACAGTTAATCTTATGCTCAGAGATCTATTGATCCCTGATATACACAGAAGTCCATGCCTGTCAATCACTGAGCTCATATCATGTTATCCTTACTGCAAAAAAAGAAAAAAAAGGGGGCTACGGAAAGTAGTGCTATCAATGGAGACTTGTCATTTTCACAGAATTAAATTGTATAAAACTTTAACAATGAATTTTATGTTAGAGAAAGTAATAACAAAACAATTTGTTACTGCCAGTAAAATGAAGCAAAATTCTGCAGTCCACCTATCAAAATGTCTTTTATCAGAGTATTAGTATTCTGTATATAATTTTGAAAGACATCACATCACCAGGCATTGGCCCAATATAGGATTTCCCTCCTAACAGAAAAAGCCACAATTTTATGATCTTTCATTGACTTATCACAAAGACTGTATAATAAAAATAACAGGGTGTTTATGTGTTTTGAATAAGTCCACTTTAGAATGTGAAATAAATGAGAAGGATATAAAAATCATCGCCATAAATGAGTTATATATCTACTGTCAGGAAACACTGCTTTCAGGTCATTGTGTACCATATGACGTACCTTTGGGTGTACAGAATGGAAAGCTGCTCTGTCCCAGAGGCCTTTATTGCGTCCAAACGCTGTGCTGAGTTGAGGCCCAGCATACCATCTGTACAAGGGACAGTCTTAGTGATGTAGTGGAGTTTTGCTGTTAAGAGGAAACAAAAAAAATGACAGTGAATACCTAACAAAATATTAATGCCATTCAGCCTTATATAGAAACCATCAAGTGAAATTACGTATAATCATTAATCACTTCAATGCTGACTGGCAAATTTAACAATTATGTACAGGATTACAGGATTGTTCTCTATTTAGTCACATGAATCTGATGATTCACTGATGATTAGTCTAGCCATTTCAATAAAATACAACAATATACATCAGTGGTATGTAGAATGCAGAAACTTAGCAACCAGTCAAACAAGAGAATCTGACATTTGTTCTGGTGAAGGCCAATTTATATTCCATTCAGATGCAGAAAGGGGTTGTATATAAGTGATCTGGGTGGCTGTAAAGCTGCCTAATCACTTCCACAGCCTGCCGGAGGTACTGCGCAGATGTCTCTGTAATCGTGGCCGAAACAAGCGGGAGTGAAATCGTGTGAGTTCAGCTTCATTCCCACAGCCCAGTGTGAACCTGGGCTCCGTGTATTTTTTTTGAACATTTGCATTTCATGAACATGTGCACTTTTATAAAATTAGATTTTTTTTTATTTTTTATCCAAGGCCTTTGTTTCAGAAAATACATACTGTTTGTATATACTAGTAGAAAAGTTGTTAACGTATAACTAAAGAGAAAAGAGATATATATATATATATATATATATATATATATATATATATATATATATATATATATATATTCAGGGCTGGACTGGGACAAAAATTTGGCCCTGGACATCATGCAGGGCGGGGGACACAGAGGGACAGCGTGGGGGATGGAGGACACAGGGGGACACCATGATATGGGTGGAGGACACAGGGGGGTGGAAGACAGAGGGGGCAGCGTGGGGGCTGGAGGACAGAGGGGGGATGTAGGACAGAGGGGGACAGCGTAGGGGATGGGGGACACAGTGGGGGAGGGGGACAGAGGGGTACAGCATGGGGGCTCGAGGACAGAGGAGGACATTGTGGGTTGTGGAGGACAAAGGGGGACAGCGTGGGGGGTGGAGGACACAATAGGGCTGGAGGACAGTGTGGGGCTGGAGGACAGCGTGGGGGCTGGAGGACAGCGTGGGGGCTGGAGGACCCAGTGGAGGCTGGAGGACACAGTGGAGGCTGGAGGACACAGTGGAGGCTGAAGGACACAGTGGAGGCTGAAGGACACAGTGGAGGCTGAAGGACAGCGTGGGGGCTGGAGGACCCAGTGGAGGCTGGAGGACAGCGTGGGGGCTAGAGAACACAGTGGAACAGCGGGGGATAACAGGAGAGTATCATGGAGCCTCACCCGATGCCTGCAATAAGACCTCTCTTGGCACGTTGCTCTCTGCCTGGCCCCTCCGCTCTTCTCGTCCGTCCTGGATGATGTCATGTGCAAGCACCTGGGGTGGATAGGAGTGAAGGAGGGGCCGGCGGGGAACAGCACGCTGTGACAGGTCCTATTGCAGCTGCTTCCAGTGCGAGTGTTGCAGCTGTCATGGGGCTCCACAGTGCCGATAGGTCAGTCGGACAGTCCACCCCTGCAGTACAGCAGTGCTCAAAGTAATGGCTGCGCGGGCCGCGCAGCCATTACTTTGACAGGCTGTCACTCAAACCTGCCCACTGAGCCATCGGCCCACCGGGAAACTGCCGGTAGTCCCGATGGCCAGTACATGCCTGTATATATTTTAGTTTTGGATAGAGTAAAGATAAATTGGAAGGGATTGGAGATTCAACATCTTTATTTGTTATGTTTACTGCTATTGACGAAAGTGAAACACATATTGGGTTCTTCCTTGCACGGTAATAGAAGGGACATTTTCAAAGGTTGACACTAGTTCTGCTGTCCCTGGTGACAAACTAGCTATTCCCCCCACTTTAGGGTTTGGCTAAGGGACAGGAACTGAAAGGAAATCTTCCCAATGGAACAAAGATGGTAAAAAACCCTAACATCTAAAGTTCTACTTTGACCATGTTTTTTTAAATAAAAAAACTGCATTACTTAAAAGGGAAGAATGGGTTTAAAGTAGAACTCTCTCAATCAACATTGACTATTTTTAATTCTTCTTTAGGTTACTTCCTGGTTTCCATGCATAGTCAAATAATGTCATACATCCCAGGAGTCTTCAGGAGGGGAGGAGTTTTTTTTTTCAGCTAATCACACCCCGCTGCATGCATGAATGCTTGACCTAAGGGCAGATGGATTCCAGGAAGTAAATGCTACATGAATCATTTGCCCTTAGTCAAGATGGAATCGGCCAGAAATAGTGGGGGGGCATTTTTCAAAGTGATTTCTCAACAACATAAAACATGGAAACATTGATAGATGGGGGGGGGGGGTTTGCTTTGATTATTAAAATTAATTAAAATAGTATTTTTGGTTTGTGGTGCTCAGATACAGTGAAGATCCTCTTTAAAGGAAAAAAAAATACTGACCTAGGTGGATGCAGAATTGATCTAATGCTGCATCTGTCCCCCGCCACTTCTAAGACTGAGAACTGATCGATCAAAGACCGCTGATCTCTCAGTTCTCAGCCTTCACTGAGCAGAGAGCTGGAGACTGTCAGTCACCGACACTCTGCTCTGCCCCTCCATCGATCATTCCGGCCTGTAGAGGGGGCAGGAGTGGCTGGCTCAGGATCTTAGCAGCTTACTGAGAGGCTGAGTCAGCTGCCAGTCCAGACATCTGGGTGGATCCTGACCATATGGTTGGGATCTTTTCAGAACCTGGAGCAGCTCTATGACCTTAGCTCAGTGTTTCTCAACTCCAGTCCTCAAGGTGCTCCAACAGATCATGTTTTCAGGATTTCCATTATTATGCACAGGTGATTTGATCAGTTTCACTGCCTTAGTAATTACCACAGCCGTTCCATCTGAGGAAAATCCTGAAAACATGACCTGTTGGGGCGCCTTGAGGACTGGAGTTGAGAAACACTGCCTTAGCTGACAACGGGCTTTAGGCCCCTTTCACACTACTGCGACTTCAAAGTCGCGCGATTTCGCGGCCGCGATTTTGCCGCAATTTCAAGGAATGCCTGTGTAAGTGGCATCAAAATCGGACCAAAGTAGTGCAGGTACTACTTCGAAGTCGGAACGACTTGAAGTCGTACTAATATGAATGGTTGTCATTGGAAATCATGGGAAACGACTTGTCATGCTACTTTGCCATCACAAATCGTGGGACAAGTCGTATATGTGTGAAAGGGGCCTTAGCCCACCTTTGGCTGGAAACTGGTAACAGGAGTGTAGAATGAACTGCATTCCAGTGATCCATAGGAGAAGAAGTGCAGCCAAAAAAACTATGGTCATACTTCTCATTTAATTTTTTCTTTCCATCTGCCTGCAATTTAGCTTCAAACAACATTTTAGTCAAGTAGTTTGGTATTTAGAATGATAAAAACCTACACCATTATTGGCTTAGAATTTTTGGTGATCATATGGTAAAGAATTACTATAACACTTCAGAAATTTCCCATTACTGATTTAACATAAACTCCTCTATCTACAGGGGGACAGGTTTGGGGAAAAAAAGCCTCTTGCCATTGCAAGGAAAAAAACTGAAGAATTTTAAAACCAACATTTCTGAGAAAAGGCATATGTGACAGCAACTATATAAAAGAAACAAAAAAAAACAAAAAAAAAAAAACAGCACCAATAATGTCATATTATGACAGATTTAATCTTGGGACTAATCATGCCCTCCAATAACAAATCTCACTTTTTTTTGTTGTCTAAAAATCTTTATCCTTTGTCTGACACACAACTCGGCTTTGCTACATTCTCTCTATTTCTTCGCAAGATACTATGACATCTATGTGTCATTCCTGTATTAGATATAAACACCTGTTTTGCATTTGGGTGGAGCTAGAAAGGAAAATGAATGCAGCAAGTGTTGCCAGACAGCTTGTAGAATAAACAAATGTAAACAATAAAATAGCTAAAATAAATATTTAATATTTTAAATACATAAGTGACAGACTAATTTAAGCAAGAAGATAAAAATGCTAAACACGCACAATGCATTGTACTTTATAATGTATATATTGCATAATAAATTATTCTTACTATAAAATATCTAATTTATAGAAACCTGCTTTCTTGGAATTACAGTTCACATCATGAGCCTTAAAGCATATTTCTTTTTCAATTATTTCAAAAAGAAATTGTCTTGGTATATATTTTGGCACCGTGAAGTGTCTATGTGGACTAGCATTATTGAGTAATGATGGGTCATAATCCGTATGCTGTACACATACAACTTTCCAAGAACACTTGAGTTACTCATGGAGACTTGCTTTTCCTATCCATTTTTTTTTTTTTTGTACTTTGGAGCCAGAGGAAATGGTCTGATATCACACTCATATTTTTGTTGGATGTGTCAATTGCCAACATGCTCACAATGTCTCGTTTTGGTGCCAGATCCAAACATCCTAAAGCCATGGTGAATTTTGACAAGGCTTATTAGCAATTCCACATGCTGAGAATACGTGTTTGTCTGCATGGATTTTGTATGTTCTCCATGTGTCCATTTACTCCAGGTGTTCCAGTTTTCTCCCACATTTCAAAAGTGGTAGATAATATAGCATCCATTCAATTTTGTAATCAGTTTTTGATAACAAATAGTTAAATTGTTTGATACCTTATCTACTAGCCATGGTCCACACTGTAGATCCATCATTTTCTGTTTATTGCTCTTATTACACACGACAATTTTTCTCGTCGGGAAAAATGAATTTTTTTCTCTTTGACGAGAAAAACGACCGTGTGTGGGCTTTTGGTCATTTTTCCAGACGAGAAAAACTGCATTAATTCCAACGAGAAAAATTAGAACATACTCTAATTTTTCTTGTCGTGATTCACTGCATTTTTTTCCGCTGCAGTTTTCCCATAGGGAAACACTGCCGGGGAGCCTACACACGGTCGTTTTTCTCGACCAAGAGAAAAAATGACGGGAAAAACGGCCGTGTGTAGGGGAACAAGCCGTTCCTCGTTTTTCCCGTCGGGATTCACGGCGGTGTTTTCACCGCCGTGAATCTCGATCGTGTGTACGCGGCATATTAGATACACCATTGCCTGCTATCTTGTGGCTGTCCTTTGGAATTTAGAACTTCCGCTTTGCCTCAAACATAGAACGTTGTTGATGCAGATACTGTACATAATCTCACAAAAGTGAGTACACCCCTCACATTTTTGTAAATATTTTATTGTATCTTTTTATGTGACAACACTGAAGAAATTACACTTTTCTACAATGTAGTGACTAAAGACCAGGGATGAGCCGAACACCCCCCAGTTCGGTTCGCATCAGAACATGCGAATAGGCAATAAATTTGTTTGAACATCCGAACACCGTTAAAGTCTATGGGACACGAACATGAAAAATCTAAAGTGCTAATTTTAAAAGGCTTATATGCAAGTTATTGTCATAAAAAGTGTTTGGGGACCCGGGTCCTGCCCCAGGGGACATGTATCAATGCAAAAAATAGTTTTAAAAAATGCATTTTTTTCGGGAGCAGTGATTTTAATAATGCTTAAACTGAAACAATAAAAGTGAACTATTCCTTTAAATTTCGTACCTGGGGGTGTGTATAGTATGTCTGTAAAGTAGCGCTTGTTTCCCATGCTTAGAACTGTCCCAGCACAAAATGTATTTTCTGAAGGAAAAAAACTCATTTAAAAGTACTCGCGGCTGTAATGAATTGTCGGCTCCCGGCAATACAAAGAAAAGTCATCGAAAGTCATTGATAATAAAAATAAAAAAAATAAAAATGCGTGGGGGTCCCCCCAAATTCAATAACCAGGCCCTTTAGGTTTGGTATGGATATTAAGGGGAACCCTGCGCCAAAAAAATGACGTGGGGTTCCCCCCAAATATCCATACCAGACCCTTCAGATTCCGATAAGCCCCCCCGCCCGCAGACTCCCACAACCACCGGGCAAGGGTTGTGGGGATGAGGCCCTTGTCCCCATCAACATGGGGACATGGTGCTTTGGGGTCCAGACCCCAAAGCATCCTCCCCATGTTGAGGGCATGTGGCCTGGTACGGTTCAGGAGGGGGGCGCTCTCTCGTCCCCCCTCTTTTCCTGTGGCCTGCCAGGTTGCATGCTCGGATAAGGGTCTGGTATGGATATTTGGGGGGAACCCCACGTCATTTTTTTTTTTATTTGGCGAGAAGTTCCCCTTAATATCCATACCAGACCTGAAGGGCCTGGTAATTGAATTTGGGGGGACCCCCACGCATTTTTTTTTATCAATGACTTTTCTCTGTATTGCCGGGAGCCGACAATTCATTACAGCCGCGAGTACTTTTAAATGACTTTTTTTCCTTCAGAAATGACATTTTGTGCAGGGACAGTTCTAGGCACGGGAAACAAGCGCTACTTTACAGGCATACTATACACACACCCCCAGGTATGAAATTTAAAGGAATATTTTACTTTTATTGTTTCACTTTAAGAATTATTAAAATCACTGCTCCCGTTTTTAAAACAAATTTTTGCATTGATACATGTCTCCTGGGGCAGGACCCAGGTCCCCAAACACTTTTTATGACAATAACTTGCATATAAGCCTTTAAAATTAGCACTTTAGATTTCTCCCATAGACTTTTACAGGGTGTTCCGCGGCTTTTCGAATTTCCTGCGAACACCCCAAATTTTTCGCTGTTCGGCGAACGGGTGAACAGGCAATGTTCGAGTCGAACATGAGTTTGACTCGAACTCGAAGCTCATCCCTACTAAGGACATGGATTACTGGAACCATGTCCTGTGGTCTGATGAGACCAAGATAAACGTATTTGGTTTAGATGGTGTCAAGCATGTGTGGCAGCAACCAGGTGAGGAGTGCAAAGACAAGTGTGTCTTGCCTACAGTCAAGCCTAATGGTGGGAGTGTCATGGTATGGGGCTGCATGAGTGCTGCTGGCACTGGGGAGCTACAGTTCATTAAGGGGATCCATGAATGCCAACATGTACTGTGACATACTGAAGCAGAGCATGATCCCCTCCCTTCGGAGACTGGGCCGTATCCTAACATGATAACAACCCAAACACACCTCCAAGATAAAGGTGATGGACTGGCCAAGCATGTCTCCAGACCTAAACCCTATTGGGCATCTGTGGGGCATCCTCAAATGGAAGGTGGAGGAGCGCAAGGTCTCTAACATCCACCAGCTCCGTGATGTCATCATAGAGGAGTGGAAGAGGACTCCAGTGGCAACCTGTGAAGCTCTGGTGAACTCCATGCCCAAGAGGGTTAAAGGGACACTAGAATTATGTGATGCCCCATTGAGTAAAAATTCTGGCAACTTAAGCTCAGTTGAACGGCAAGCCCTTAAGGATTTAACAATTAATAGAGATATTATAGTTAAACAGGCTGATAAAGGAGGAAGTCTGGTGGTTCAAGATAGATCAGACTACCTCCGAGAGGCAAATTGTCTATTATCTGACAGGTACACCTATCTAATACTCCCATCTGATCCCCTTCCTCAGTACCAACAGGAATTGGTTAGTTTGGTAGAGGCAGCCCATAGAGATGGTATATTAAACATTAAAGAAAAATGTTTCCTGCTTCCCAAAGTGTGCAGCACTCCCTATTTCTATCACCTTCCGAAGGTGCACAAATCTTTGGTCGATCCTCCAGGGAGACCTATTGTTGCCAGTGCAAACAGCTTCACCAGTGGTCTATCTGTTTTTATATAGACCATCTATTACAGCCTATGGTGTGTCAATTAGCTTCCTACATTAAAGATTCTAGCTATGTCATCGACACTCTTAAGGAATATTCTTGGCATGACGAATATATGTGGGCGTCACTGGACATGGCCTCACTGTACACGTCAATACCACATGAGGTGGGCATTACCACAGTACAATATTTTCTGAACAAAAATGGGGATATGAACTCAAAACAATTAAGATTTTTGCTTGCCAGTATTGATTTTTGTCTACGTCATAACTATTTTACGTTTTTAGACCAATTTTACCTGCAGTGCAAGGGTACAGCAACGGGGGCAAATTTTGCTCCGGGATATGCCAATTTGACTATGGGGTATTGGGAGGAATTAAAAATATGGATGGATAATCCCTTCATCCAACACATCTTTTATGGTCGTTACATTGACGATGTTTTGCTAATCTGGAGTGGTGGTCCTGACCTCTTTTTAACATTTGTTGCCTACTGCAATGATAACCAGTTGGGATTGTCTTTCACACATGAGATAGACCAGAGTGAACTAGTGTTCCTTGATCTGGTTCTGTCTCATGATAAACATACCATTATTACCAACAATCATATTAAGCCCACATCGGGCTACTCATATCTTCATTACAACAGTTGTCACCATCCTACGTGGAAGAATAATATCCGAACGGTCAATTCCATAGACTGTGTAGGAATTGTATAAGAACAGAGGACTATTTGGTACAAGGTAAAAACATGCAAAAGAAATTTGAATAAAAGGGATATGCGAAAGATCTGGTGTTAAATGCATTTCTTTCTAATCAGACACACCCAATTAAAAATAAAGATTAAAATGAAAAGTCTTTAAAAATGGCAAATACGGCCAGATTTGTATCAACACAAAACACAGAGCCAGCTCTAAAATAATTTACAAACATTACAATATTTTGAAACTTGACCACATCCTGGCCCCTACTCTTCCTCCTAAGCCACAGGTCACCTTCAGACGTTCACGCACGGTGAAAAACATCATTGCCCCCAGTAAATTAGTTAAACCCAGTAGTAGACCTTTGTTTGATATTACAACTTATTTTGACAACAGGACCGGAATATTTCAATGCCGGAAAAGAGGTTGTCTTACTTGTCAATCTATTCCCAATGGTTGTTCAGAGATAACCAACAACAGAGGCAAGACTTACAAAATCAAACAATTTATCACTTGTTCTACGGAGTTCGTTTATGTTCTGCGTTGCTCATGTGGTCTTCTATACGTGGGTCGCACGATACCT
Organism: Rana muscosa; assembly: GCA_029206835.1. Taxonomy (NCBI): domain Eukaryota; kingdom Metazoa; phylum Chordata; class Amphibia; order Anura; family Ranidae; genus Rana; species Rana muscosa. The sequence continues at coordinate 475,274,297 of CM055117.1, read as the reverse complement.
GCCCTACGTGCTAGAGTAGGTGAGCATCGTAGATTGACCAAGAAGGGATGCATCAAACACAGTGTCCCACATCATTTCCGCCATATGCATAACAAAGATTTTGGACAGATGGAAGTATTTGCCATCAAGGCCATTTCTAAGGGTACCCTGACAGATAACGAAAGATTCTCCCTTCTTTGCCGAAGGGAGACTTTTTGGATATATCTGTTAGGTTCCCTCACGCCTGAGGGCCTCAATGAGGAAATTGATGTCCTCAGTGTGATCCAATAGCCTGTGTATGTCTCTGTGCATTTTATGTCAATCAATCATTCATTTTATTTCAAGTAATTTATATTTTAGTAATGATCATCGTAGCAATGTATTCTTATGTATTTTTATGTAATTCCCCCACACAGGTGGTAATGAGGACCTATACGGTTCTATCCTCCATATACACTCTTGATCATTACCATTACCTCTGAATCATTTTAACATGGTATTTAGTATGCCACCAAGGTGGCTATATACACAGGTGCACAGTGGCACCCACACATAGGCCACATAGATTTTCTATCCTTTGTTACATAACAGGGAGTGCACTCTCATTCATCACATATATGTTTGCCCATGGACCTTTTCCACATAGAATTTATATTTTTCATATTTTTTTTTTTACACATTGTCCATTATTATTTCCATTTTAATTTTTATTTCCATTTTTTCCATCTAAATTGTGTTTTTTTATTCTTTTTCATTATTGTCAATTTTCATATTGCAGGCACTATTGTATTGATAATCATCATCTCTCCGTTATAGAGAAAGATATCTTTATACAAGTTTTGCTATGTACACAAGGGGTTAATCTCACAAGAGCTGATTATCCTTCCCCCTTCCTATTCACATGCCTTTATAGCCGTTCGTTGCCAGTGGATCCCTTGGCTTTGAGAAAGCGCAGGCGCGTGAAACATGTAAGCCAAGGTCTCCACGGCAACACTGAGTTTGCGTACCGCCCAGCATCTGCGTCCTCCTCGCCCCAGCTTCGATTCCTGCTTCCGGCTGTCGGACCCAGTGCGCATCATCCAGAGCGCCTCCCGGAACACCACTGTCTAGCTTGCCTGATCAGCCAGTCTGATCGTGGATACCCGGTCAGCGCGGTTCCTTATACACTCCTCTGGATCCACACAAGCCTGGTTTCCCGCAGCCCAGTCACTGGTTGCATTGCGGGGAGCGGTGTCCCCCACCTCCTCCTCGTTCTGCACACCATACCATTGAATCAGCTGTATCACATCAGACCTCTAGCACACTTTCTGACATTAACTTCTTGGCCTTTGGAGTTATGGCGGTATAGTATTACATGCGTTTTGAAGCTTTTCAACTATGATCATGAGTTCTTTTAGATGCCATTTATTTTCTCATTTTCATTGACAGTTGTGTTTTTATATTGATTTTAAATCAGTTTTAGCGTGCATCCAATAAAAGAACTTGCTTTGAATACAACATTTGCAATAGTTCTGTTTACACTGGTCCTATTGAGCGCTGGATTGTTGTATATTTTCTATTCTACAACTACTTGTTTCATGCTGTGATAACATATATTATATTGAACTATATGCTTTCCTATCCAGTAATGAGTATTGTCTGTATGCTTTTATAATAATTAGGGGTTTATATCCCCATTATTTTAAGGGGAATTTTGATTTTAATGTGATTTAATAAACTGTTTATATTTGAATATGTGTCCCACGTTTTGCCAATAAAGTCCATTATCTGTAGGTAGTCGAGTAAAGGGGGGGTAGTTTCGTTTCAACGGGTGCATTTTTAATCAATGTGACTTAAGTTGCAGTGACAAAGAAAAAGGTTCCTGTGCTACTTTTCTGTGACTTTGGTGCGACTTTTGTGTCAGACTGCAATGCTAAATCACAAATGTAGCAAGCAAGTTGTGCGATTTTGGGGTTGCAGTCGTGTGAACCGAGCCTCAGTGACACGCTATTGAGTTTACCTTTGTTTGAGAGTATATGTTGACAGCATATGTATTTTAATTAACAAACATTTAACAGCTATAATTTCTATATGGCTGAGCACTAGCTGAAAAATATCTAAAACAATATTTGTATATTTTTCCACGTATGGAAATTGTTTCTGAAGCCCAAGGAAGCACTGCTTCTAATTAAGACATCTAATCAATCATTGTCTTAGTGACAGTTGTACAGATTATAACCCCTTTAGCTGACATGAAAAATCTCTTGCACAACTATTAATTCAAACCAACACTGGGTTCTTGTCATGAACTTACTGAATCTGTCTATCATTACCTAAGAGAAAAGCCATTTCAAAAGCCTGGTGACATAGTACAGCGGTGGGCAACCTCTGCTCCTCAGCTGTGGTGAAACTGCAAATTCCTCTAGACCCTGCAAGACTTTGACATCAACAGGCATGACACCAGGTGGCATGATGGGATTTGTAGTTTCGCCACAGCTGGAGTGCTGAATTTGACTACCTCAATAAAGTACCAAACAGGTGGAGAAAACTCAGGGGGATAATTTATCACTGTCCAATCTTAGCTCAAGAAAACCCCATACAGCCTTTGAAGTATACCAGTCAGATATGGAAATTATTGGAACAAAAATATATTTGTGGTTTGTGTTGTAATTTTATTAAAAGCCCAAAATAATTTTCAGTTTAATCAGCCAAATACAATCCAGGTGCATAAAAACAAAGGGTGCATAAAGTATCACAGCTCTTTCTCTTTAAAACATAGCCAAAGCCTGAGTAGAAAAGCTTGTCTCCTGACAGCATGCTGCAGAGAAGGAATTTGCTCTCTCTCTGTAGAAGCAGTGGTCATCTTATACAAAGGAGAGATCCGTGAAAACTGAAGCTAAGGAAACTATAGCCACCAATCAATCTTCACATGAAACAAAAGATCTAATTGGTGACTATGACCAGCAGATGCACTTTCCTTGGATCTAGTTTTCTTAAAATTAGCCCACAGGATATTGTATTCATTCAGAAAGTGCAGAAAGATTTTAATTAGATCTTTCCTGGATGTTGAGACTAAAACAAGCAACGATTTTCTTGAACGTTAATGGAGAAAAAAGGCTATTAATGCCTTTGTTTATAAAACGGTAATAGGAAGTCTGAAAATGTTTCATTGGCTCCATTTACAACATACACATATGAACACTTGATTAAGTCTTGTCGAGTTACTGCAAACACTGACAGATGTCAAGAACCCAAAGAAGGGAATTTACATGAGGAATGCCAAATAGGTTTCAATTAAATTCTAAAGAGCAGACACACTCAAGAGAGAAAGCAATGGATTACATAGGAACTTGGCAGCCATGCCTGTTTGTAACCACACAGAAAGATATACACTTGCCATAAAACCAAAAGAGTTGTATTTAAATGCTCACCAACACTCGGTAACTGTATTCTTTTATTATATTTAAAGAAAACCTGTACTTACTGGGAATGAGAGAAATTGTCAGATTTTGTTTCTCTGAAATGTCAGCAAAAAATTAGGAGATTTGGGCAAAATGCATTGGAATCAATGGGGATTGATCAATGGGAATGGGGAAATTAGGGTGTTTTTGGTAGTTTTCAAAGGGTGTGATGGGCTTTAAATGGTCACTATACCGAATCTGTTCTTGTGCTAAAAACAGTGCCTCATTGGTCTAATTTTTTGCATTTCCTTTATTTCTACAAGCAAAATTTCCCCCCCCAAAAATTGAGACATTGAGAGTCTCTGTGGCAGTGAAATTTTACTGCCAAATTAGTAATTTTTCAAAAATGTGTCTGCTTATCCCTAGTACTCATTAACCCTCCCTCTAAAAAAATAGCACTGCATTGTTAATACCTCAAGTACTTGGATTAAGCTCATATTGATGCTCAAAGAGGCAATGCAGAAACAGTGTTACCCCATAGGTGCTGCCATCTTGCCTTCCCTATCTGTGAGGCAAAGGAACTTATCCATCAGCAAGAACCTTATAAGATCTAGGGAACTAGCTGTGCTGGAGCCTGGTGCAAGAGCACTAATAAAAAGCCTGGCTCTTATAAAAGTCTTTAGGGGAGTGACTGCAGGGATATAGGCAATAATTAACGTAGTCGTAAAGCCTGAAGGTTTTTTACCTTTATGCATTCTATGCATAAAGGTAAAAACCTTCAGTATGCTGCTCCACCCTCAGCCCCACCCCCCCCCAATACTTACCTGAGCCCGATCCAACAATGTGCATGACAATGGCTCTCTGTCTCCTCATTGGCTCAGAGAATCAATTATAGCCAGTGAGGAGGGAGCAGGGGCTTGGGAGCAAGCATGAATGAGTGCCCCATAGCAAGTGGCTTGCTATGGGGGCACATAGAAGGGGGAGGAGCCCAGAGTACTGGCCGGGGATCCAAGAGGAGGAGGAGGAGGAGGAGGAGGAGGATCGGGGGCTGCTCTGTGCAAAACCATTGCACAAAGCAGGTACTTATAACGTTTGTTATTTTTTTATTTTTATGTAAGCCTTTAGTATCACTTTAACTCTAGATTTTGCCAAAAATCGAGATATACAGACAATATATGTACAGTAACCACTCAATCTACCCTAAAAGGTTATGTAAGCACTTTAAGGGTGACTTACTAAAAACGAATAGGCTGTTCACTTTGCAAGAGAATTTGCCCCAGAGTTTGGTGAATGTAGTGAAGTATCACTTTGCAAAAAATACTCAACCACATGCAAGGAAAAAAAAAATGCATTTTTGCTTGCACATGAATGAATGGTGGAAGTCTGCAAAACTTTACCTCATTCTCGTTATGAACGTCTTGGCATTTTGCCATATAAGAAAATAGTTTTTTCATCATTAGACAGAATCTTTTAAGGTCAACCCTTTAAGGCTTTCTAACACCATTACCATACGCCATTATTCACTATATATTAAAAACCTCAATAATACAGTGGGGGCAAATTTTATACAGTACGTGCTATGTAGAGATTTCACAAATGTTCTATAACAGGGTTGCCTAACCCTTTGAAGAGTGAGGACCACTTAAGCAACTTGGTAACCGGTCACAGGCCACAATGAGTGAAGAGGGCAGATGATCCGTTCCACTCTGCAAATGCACTACTCTATGGGCCCTCCGATCCACCCAGATAGAAGGGAACAAATCCCCATCTGTTTTTTTTAAGCGGATTAGACTGGGGGTAGGCGTATGTAAAACAGACACAAGTTCATTTACATCTGCTTCTCCATAGAGGTGAACGGAGGGTCCGCCTGAAAAACGGCCAGGTGGACCTGATCGGACCGATCGTGTTAAAGAGGCCTAAGGCTGCTTTCACACTGATGTGCTACCGGCATTGCAGGTGCAGCACAGTGCACCTGTGGTTTCCATGTGGGTCAGCTGCACTTAGACATAGACTTTTAGTATATCCTGCAGGTGTGGTGCACTTTCAGAAAGCGCACCAAACCTGCAGGTAATAATAGAAATCTATGGCTTAGTGCAGGTAATCCGCAGTTTTAAAGCAGCCCAGTACCCACTGCAGAAGAGATATGCTTATATATACACTGTGATTTTATAATATAAACTGACCTACAATAATAATCTTCTATTTAGGAATCTCCCTTGCTACAGGTATTGCCAGCTGTTGCTTTCTCAGGTGGAGTGCAATTGGTATCACCCCCCGCTGTACAGGAAGCATCGGCTTATGCGGCTTTGCTCCCTCTGCAGCCATACAGCTGTACTTTCTCTAGCACCAGCTCCATTCAGAACACTGATGCTCTGGGATGGCGGGTCGGGAACCTGTGATCTGGGCTTGCCGACCCGCAATCCCAGAGCAGGAGGTCGCGGCCCACATCGAAGGGCTCCACGGACCACATGTGGTTGGGCACCCCTGTTCTATAGAGTGCTTTGGAATGATTACTTTTTTTACTTTTCGCAATTTCTTCACAAGAAAATTAGATTCAAATAATTTCCAGCAAACATGTCTTGTATACAGTATATGTCATGTATATTAAGATGGAACTAAGATATTCTTGCCTCACAAAAATCTGTTCTGAATAGAACCAAAGAGTGAGGTCTGCTACTGATTCTGATTTGGATTCAAGACATCAGTAAAATATCAGCACAGTCCAGCCACGTGTCTAATATAGTTACTTTTGGAGAAACCCAGTGAGGCATATTAATACGTGTGGTTTTCAGTAAACATAAAGAGCCAGTTAATACACATGCCGAATCCTAGCTGCAGTCAGCCAATCTCAAGATGATATTTTTGGCTATGACTAGTGTGTTACTGGCTGGATCACACGTTGCATTCGTTTTTTATATAATCGGATATACCAAGACATCATAAAGTGTAATTATTTGCGACAACCTAGAGGAGCTCTGAAGGAAAATTTAGACTATAACAATCAGTGGTGTCTTTCCAAATATTTTTCAGATTAAGACTATGTATAAACCACATACTGATCACATAGCTGGTGTATTATAGCACCCTATCATTTTAAGTAGTTCACTTATTCTTGGAATGAATCAGTGAAGATTCAGCTTAAGAGTATTGTGATATGTAAGATTCATTATAAGTTAGCTACATTTGCTATGTTTTTACATACAATGGAGATATGCTTTTGTATTAACATACCAGTTCCTTTAGAAAATAACAGACTTATAGCACATTTTACAAAATTGCAGCATAGGAAGCTCTTTTTATATATGAGCAAAATGTGCCTACAAAAATAGATTAAGCAGGGCTTTTTCCACTTTTGTCCAATCATGGTAGCAATGATTTTGATTTACTATAGGAGTGCAGTATGTTAAATTTCAAAGTGAATTTTCACTTTGCAATGAGAATTGTCACTTATCTTAGTGAATGAGGGCAAATTTTACTATGCAAACAATGCCCAATTACGTGGCAGAAAAAAAACCCAGGATTTTATTTTGCACATAATTGGATAGTTGACGTCAACACAACTTTTCCTCATTCACTAAGCTAAGTGGTCTTTCTCTTTGTAAAGTTAATTTTTACTTGGCTTAGGCTGGCCAAAAAGTCCAAACAGAGTCCAGCATCAATGTGCCCAGAGAATATTCTTTAAAGCCGGGTACACACGGGCAGGAATGTCAGGAGACATTTGCAGATTCAATAAAAAAGCCGACATTCGGCATGTGTGTATGTCGGTCTGGCCCATTTGGCTGGCTTCTGTCGGATGAGCATGCTGGAAAACCAGAAGCCGACAGACTTCTGATCAGCGCTTTCAGCCAATGGCAGAGAGCACTGATCGGAGTGTTCTGGTGGGGGGGCCGTCCCCATGTCAGAACACAAAAACTGAGCGGGGGAGATCGCTGTGCTAATTTTGGATGGTTAGTATAGCAGCTCCGACTGGGGCAAAATCACTCCAAGCCAGTGTAGAAATTGTGTGCAAATTGAAAAGCCTCTACTGACAGAAACCTTTTGTGTGTTTCCTCGACTCAAAAAAGTGACCCTCAATACACGGGTCAATTTATCGCTTTTATATAATCACTGAAATTTTAATGTCCTCTGTATGGTCATCAGAACACAAGCAACTCCTGCTGTAACCTCTGGGATTCTAATCATCACCATCAACTCAGGTGGTGGACAGGTAAGTCAATGCAGTATGTATGCCTAAAACACAATAAAATCCAACAGGGTGCTAACTGCTATTTATTTGTTAAGGGTCCATGCACACTGGGCATAAAAAACGTTGCTTATGCAGACAATTAGAAAAAAAAATTGTGCCGCCTGTAGAAGTAGCCTTAAGCCGTGTACAAACGATCTGTTTTACCGATGAAAACTGTCCGATGGACTGTTTTCATTGGACGAACCGATCGTGTATGGGCCCCATTCTGTCTTTTTTCCATCGGTGTGAAAAAATAGAACATGTTTTAAATTTATCCGATGGGAAAAAAAAAGATAGCAAAATCCGATTGTCTGTGTGGAACTCCATCAGAGAAAAAACCCACGCATGCTCAGAATCAAGTCGACACATGCTCAGAAGCATTGAGCTTCATTTTTCTTGGCTCGTCTGAGTGTTTTACGTCACGGCGTTTGGGACGGTCAGATTTTTAAACTGATGGTGTGTAGGCAAGACTGATGGAAGTCAGCTTCATCGGATTTCCGATTGAAAAATCCATCGGATTAGAATCCATAGGAAATCCGATCGTGTGTACAGGGCTTTAGGTTAGCCTATGTATCCATGCAAATTAGGAAACTTACAGGCATATATTCAGAGGAACATTTAGAAGCAGAAAAAAACCCCTTCAGAATTGCATTTTTGAGAGTCGTTTTTGGAAAGAAAAAAACAGTTAGCGCTCATAATCGTAGCGTTTAGGAGCATTAGACGTTTTCAAGTGTTCTTTGAAAAATGAGCAGAGGGGAATGTTTTGGAAAAAATAAACATATACTGTACATACTCACCTAAATGGCTGTAGCATGGATCTGATGCTGCAGCTGTCCCCCCACTGGCTATACACAGCAAACTGAATAAATATAGACTGCTGTTTCCTCAATTCTTGATCTTCATTGAGCAGAGAGCCGGTGACTGTCAGTCACTGGCTCTCTGCTTTGCCCCTCCAGCACTCATTGGAGCGCTGGGCTGTGGAGGGAGTAGGGCCAACTGGCTCTGGCTCTCAGAGGCATGCTGAGAGGCTGAACCAGTTGCAGATCAGGCATCTGGGTGGATCCCAACATTGTCAGAATCCTTGCAGAGCCTGCATTGGCTCTGTGATGGGCTTTGGCCCACTGTCGGCTGAATCTGGGTGACAAGAGTGCAAAACTAAATAAACTGAATTACTTAACCTAATAGCCAGATACTTTAAATGATGTCCATACCAAACTAATATTGTTTTCAGTGTACACTGGTTAGTTGAATCGCCCACTACATTTTAATATATGTTTAAGGGATTCATGTGCTAGATTTCACTCTTCCTCGGTTTTACTTGGATAGATGACTGCTACCATATAAGAGAGAGACTTACATCTGCACTAGTACCAGCTGAATACCTTAGCCTAGCAAAGCTGTGGTACAACACTAAAATACATAATAAATGATTAGTGTACAGCCAAATCTAGATTCCAAAGAGGCCAAACGTTCCCTAAAACACTTTGCACAAAAATGGTATACTCATAAGGCACTTTTGTAGGAAATGTGTTAAGATTCTTTGTGAATAACTTTGTCATATATTGAGGTTTCAAGAAACAGCATTCTCTGGAATATGGATTCAGGTGTACAGTGATCATTTCTTCTTCTGGTTTAAAAAAATCATTAAGAAAGCCAATTGAGGGATTATTATTTCTCCGATATGGGCCAATTCACACTATATGCGGTGACAGACGTTTGCATGGTAAAACTCTATCAACGCAGGGATACACAGGAAATGATTGTTTCCTATGTGTTCCATTCACACTGCAACAAAATGCAGACATGCTGCATTTTATCGCAGTGCACTGGGCCAAATTGTACTGCAATGTCGGGCAGTGCAGTTAGGGAGGTGTACATTTTGTGCACTTCAAATAGAGCTCATATAAAAAATGAGGAGGGGGGTGATGCGTTGAATCAAGAACCACACTGCTCCCTAACGCAGCCGGCAACATAGAGCGGCCAGAGTGGTGAATCGCTCCGGCTGCTCAAAATTTTGGTGTCAATTGACCTTAAATGAAGAATCTGTTAAGAAAAACCCTTACCTACAGAAATCTTGCTCCAGGAGTTTCAAGAGAAATACGGAAATATCTGATTTGCATGAAGGTATCCTATTTTGCATTCCAATTTTATAATTGTCACTTAGAATTTAGCTTCAGGTTACAAATTGAGTCTATAAATTTTTTTTTTCTTTTTTATTTATCAGATGATATGTTTTTTATTAACTTTATATTGCATAGGGTAGCATAAATATTTTACATAGGGAATAATCCCTTGGATTCCTAAAGCCTCGTACACACGATCGGATTTCCGTCTGACAAATCCGTAGAATTTTGTGTGGAAGGCGTTTGTTGTGAACTTGGTATGCATACAGACGGCAGAACTTTTTCAGCCAACATACATGAAACTACGTGGTTTTTCAGCTCTTTAGCACCACCCTTTGGGCAACTTCTGCTAATGTTGTGCTATGGTTAGCATTGGTTCAGAGCATGCATGTTTTACTTTTTTCCGAAGACACATTTGTCGGACAGTTTTAAAGCATGCTATAAAACATTTGTTGTCAGAAAATCCGAGAACAATTGTCCGATGAACCATACAAACGGTCGGATTATCCAACAAAACCCTGCCATCACACATTTGTTGTCGGAAAATCAGATCATGTGTATGAGGCTTAAGGCCCCTTTCACACATATACGACTTGTCCCACGATTTGTGATGGTAAAGTAGCATGACAAGTCGTTTCCCATGATTTCCAATGACAACCATTCATATTAGTACGACTTCAAGTCGTTCCGACTTCAAAGTAGTCCCTGCACTACTTTGGTCCGATTTTGATGCCACTTACACAGGCATTCCCTAAAATCGTGGCCGCGAATCGCGGGCAAAATCGCGTCCGCAAAATCACGGTAAAATCGCTTGAAGTCACAGTAGTGTGAAAGGGCCTTAAGCCCTGTACACACGATCGGATTTCCTATGGATTTTAAGATGAATTGTACTGCAATTGTACTTCCATCAGTCTTGCCTACACACCATCAGTCAAAAAAACGATCGTCCCAAACGCCGTGACGTAAAAGACTCAGACGAGCCGACGAGCCAAGAAAAATGAAATTCTATGCTTCTGAGCATGCGTCGACTTGATTCTGAGCATGCGTGGGTTTTTTATCCGATGGAGTTCCCTACAGACGATAGTAATTTGCAATTGTTTTTTTTTTCCCATCGGATAAATTTAAAACATGTTCTATTTTTTAACACTGATGGAAAAAAGACCGATGGGGCCCATACACGATCGGTTTGTCCGATGAAAAAAGTCCATCGGACTGTTTTCATCTGTAAAACTGATCATGTGTACACGGCATAAGAGTCACAGAAGATCCCTAATTGTAGCAATGGGAGGTACACCTTCCTTGGACTATATAGAAGCTTATGCCTGTCTTTTCCCACTGTGACCCCATAAGTCATCCTTGCTAAGATAATACATTCCACTAGGGGGGAGATATTTCTGGCCTATGTTAAACCATGAAACATTGCACCATTGTTGTGATCCTAGGCACATTACTGCAATATAGAAAATATTTAAAATTATGTGAAAAAAGTGAGTTTTAAGTAAGATTTGCTTCTCATGTTTTCCACTTTCATTGATTTCATAGTAAATAGGATATTCATTGCTAGCTTCAGCAAACAGCTATTTTTAGCTTGGAAAGATAAAATGCCAGCAGAGCTGTATAATTCCATCGTCTGCTAGTATAATGATTTCCAAAAAGGTGTAGACTGTTTGAGCATGACGAATTAACTTGTAAGGGGCTTGGTTTTATTCCCACTTTAGAACCATTCTATAATAGTAACAACATGCCCTCTGGTTTTTAGAAGTGAGTTTTAGTGGGCGTAATTGGAGCAGAAAGGTTTTGGATTCGAGCCCTGTGCTCCCAACTGCACAAAGGGAATCAATTACCCAATTACATTACACAGAGATATCATCTAGAAAGAAAAGTCTCCATTAAGGCTTGTGCAAACAGCAGCTGGTGGTAGTCAAGAACAACTATACTGACCATATACCATTTAAAAAAAATACATAGAACATGTAACACGATTTATTTTATGCTTCATTTATTTTTGTTAAAAAAAAAAAAAAAAAATCTACGACGAGGCCTGTAGCACTTATAAATATATTTCTTTCTACACTGATGGAAAATGTATGTTCATTATTCAAGTGCATTTTTCTATAAGGGAACCATATTTATTTTTCTTGAGCAAGGCCAAAATTCTTACTCTAAAGGATAAGTAAATTTTTTTACAGGTAAGAAAATGTGCATTTATTGATTTTTTTTTCTTAAGAGCTTGTAAGGCTATATTTACACCTAAGCATCACGTTTTCAAGCATTTTTGAGCGTTTTTTGGAGCAGAATTGCATGTTTTTGCAGCTTTTGTTAGGCGTTTTTTCAGGTGTGGAGTGCTGCTCAAAAAAGGGTCAGAGAGCTGCTGTTTGAGCAGAAAACGCGCAACTAAATGCTTGAAATAAGCTAAAATAAAAGCTCATGTCACGCTTTTCAAGAATTTCCATTGAGGTCTATGGAACAAAAACACTCAATTCTCCCTGAAAAGTAGCTCATGGACTTTTTTTGAGCAACAGGTGTTTTGCTACAAGCGACAGGATGCTCAGACATGAACAACGGCTATTGAAAACAATACATCAGTAACCCTCCTTACCTTAGTTTATTCATCCTGCTGAAAGGTGGTCTGTGGTCACCAGAGTCCCCCCACATCAGGGTCCTCAGAGCTCCCCCTTTACATCAGAGTCTGCAGGATTACCCCTTACAGTCTAAAGGGGAACTCGGCAGGCCCTGATGTAAAGGGGAACTCGGCAGGCCCTGATGTAAAGGGGAACTCGGCAGGCCCTGATGTAAAGGGGAACTTTGATGAAATGGGAAATGCTGCGGTCTCTAATGTAAAGGGGGGACTCTAAGGACCACCTTACATCAGTGTTCCCCAATCTGCAGCATTCTCCCTTACATCATGATCTGTAGTGTTCCCCTTTACACTAGAGTTCCTCTATACATCTGGGTCCACAGTGTCCCCAGTTGCACTTTAAGGGGGAATCCTGCACAATCTGGTGTAAAGGAGGAACTCCATGGACTCTTGGGGAAGGGGGCTTTGGTAACCAGAGCCATCAGAGTTCCCCTTTACATCACAGTCTGTAGCGATCTCCTTTATTCAGGGTCCACAGTGATGTAAAGGGGAACTCTGTGGACTGTGATGTAAGGGAGAACTTTATGAACTGTGATGTAAAGGGGAACTCTGTGGAGTCTGATGTAAGGGGGAGCTCTGTGGACCGGACTCTTGTGTAAGGGGGGCTCTGGTGACCAGAAGCCCCTTTACTTCATAATTTCCCTTTACACCAGAGTCCACAGCATCCCCCTTAAATCAGAGTCCTCAGAGTTCTCCTTTACCTTAGAGTCCACAGTGTTCCCTTTTACAACAGGGTCCATAGAGTTCCCCCTTGCACTGTAAAGGGGAACCCTACAGACTCTAATATAAGGGGGGATTTTTGTGCCTTTTGTTATACCTTAAGAACATTCCTAATAGCACTAGCTACATTTTTGTAACTTAAATATTGACATTTGCACTAAAAACTGTAATTTTGCTCCATGCACTACAGGACACATTGGTGCTATGGAGCTAAGAAGGAAGGACAAATGAGAGCAGCAGAGAACACATGGGATTGACACTCCCGGAATACAGTCTCTGGTCTTCTGCAATTCTTTATAAACCCCCTGTCTTTCATGAGGCTATGCTAGCAAAAAGGGACTTTAAAAAGAAGACCTGTTGAAAGACATGGTATCTGAAGTGAAGTATTTAAATGTTCAGTGAAGATAATAAAAAGTTCACTCAGTTTCTCCTCATCTCTCTTTCCATCATATCTACTCAATGCTCTCTCTATGCTTTACACTCTAGTACCCTCTCCCTCGGATACTTCTTCTCAGTCTCTTTAGTACTGTATCTTTATAGATGCTCTATGCTCTCTCTGAGATCAAGAAAACCCCATTTGCTTAGGCCTACATGGGCTTTACTTTGCCAAGCCTAAAAAAGCATTCAGAACCACATCATACTAAAGAGCAATTCCCTTTCTTACCTGTGGCACCACCTGTGAATTCTCTGTTGGATAAGAGACAGCTGCATGAAGCAGTCTTTTTAAGCTCCTTCAGCAATCAAGTGTTAGGCCACGAGATGTATCTAAATAACCAAGAGGTATCCTGGTTAGCTACACAAACAATTGACCCCTTGCAGTTCCCTTTCTCACCTTTGGCACCACCTGTGAATTCTCTGCTGGATTAAAGTCAGCTGCATGAAGAAGTCTTCAGTTCCTTCAGCAATCAAATGTCAGGCCATGAGATGTATCTAAATAACCAAGAGGTATCCTGTTTAGCAAGACAAACAATTAACCACTTGAATGCCCTGCTATATTCACTAGGCAGCAAACATCTATAGAGAGAATAAATCTTAATGTATCTATAGCAATTCTTTTGCAAACCTGGAATGCTAATATTGCCTTATGTTGTGATTCTGATCTATTAACTGCTTCCCATTCACCATACGTGTAATAAATAAATATATATATCTATACACATACACACACACCACATCCTCAGGCTGAAGAGGTGATATCAGGAACATGGCTGCAGCCATCGTTCTTTAGAACAGGTGATGGACTTTCTGTTAAAAGTGATCTGAGTAGCTCTACAGCTGCCCCCCTCCTTCTTGTTGCCATCTTCTACCTTTCTGGCATCGGTTGGAGGGCACATGATATTTTATTTTCTAATTTTATTATAAAACAGTATGTAGCGCCAACCCCATTTAGGGGTGCTATATACCCAAATTTAGGGGCTGGTCTGAGATAGTAGTTGGGCTCAGACCGTTCTCATTTATAGGTTGTGCTACTTTATTTCTCCAGGTGGTATACTGGTGTGCAGTTACCTGTGGGCTGTAGGTGGCACTGCCATGACAGGTCAGGGTTGAACCATCAGTACTAGTGCTGTGCCTTGGGGTGTCCTCTCTCGGCAGCAGTACAGTGGGCGTGGTTGGCCTGCTGTGCATGCTGGGAGAGGATACATAAGGGGCAGATGCCGCCTGGGAGGGGTCTTCGGAGGAGGAGAGGAGTCGGAGTCCAAGAGCGTGCTGCATGGCCCTCCAGGCCATGGGGCCACGTGTGCATCAGTCCCAGGCACCTTTAGCACTGGGGCTGCATCTTCAACACATCTTTAGCTGGAGCCCACTTCTGGAAAGAAGAATTCCAGGGTGTCCCTTGCGAGGGAGCCCGCTTCTAAGAAGAGGAGGCTGGGGGAGGACCTTTCTGACGGACCGGTGAGAGTTCACGGTGAAGGAAGGGGCCCGGTAACTTTCTGGAGGGATTCATCTATCCACCATGGGCCTAGTAATGTGCTGCTGCTGGCACCTGTCTTTATTCTGCAAAAGACTGAAAAGTTCGGGACCTGATAGACTCTCTGCCACAGAATCTCCCAATCGTATCTAGGAAAATAACCTAATTAAACACCCGAGCATCACTTTGGCTGCTAGGATCCACTTTACAGGAGACTGTCCCGGTGAGCTAAACCTACTCTGGGATAGAGTAGCGATTGTAATATCTACTTGTGCCTGGACCTACCTCCCAAAACCTTGCTGTCCCGTCTCTTATCCACCCTTTCCTATCTGCTGAACATTGAGAAAATAAACTCAACGTTGGAGTTTAAAGTGGTGTGGACATTGGAATTACTTGGGGGGAAAACAGAGACTTGTCCCTATATCCTAGGAGATGAGAACCAACTGATGGAGAACCTAGCTGTGGGACCCAAATACATAACACCGCTCAACCTCCTCAACCAGGAGGGTACGGGCATATACTGTAGTACGGTGTGCCCGTTTCCTGCAAGTGAGCCTAAGGTAGGAAAAAGGGTCTGTGTGCTACAAGTACAATAAAAAGAAGAACGGTAATACAGGAAATTCAGTCCTCACGGCCAAAACAGTAATACAATAGGGAGAGAAACCTTTATATGCACCCTTAAAAAGTATTTTCGGTCTTGAGGCACCCCAGTCCAAGGCTAGGTTCACGTTACTGTATGTCGCGGAACACGCGCAAAATCGCGCTCGTTCCTGACACACAGACAAATGCTCTGATCTTTAGGGGTGCCATTAATTCCTAATGGTACCTCACACATTGGAAAATGTGGGGTGCTTTAGGTGCAGTGCAATTAAAAAAAAAAAGTCAGGGACTTCTTTCCGTGCATTTTTGTGGGTAGGGAAGCCTATTGAAATTAATGGGCTGCCCTACACGCTGCATGTAGCCACACAGATGTGAACCAAGGGCTTGTTTACATGTCAGGTTCGAGGGGCGGTAAAACCACATGGTTGAGCTGTTTTTACCACCCCCACCTTCTCCCCCTTTAGCTGCAGAGGCAGCAGCTGGGGGTGTGCATCGCATGGTTGCGGTGTAGTGATGCTGCATTTATGGGCTTAAAACAGGTGGTGAGGAGGCAACATATTTCCTCTTTACCACCTGTCAAATGCCTCTGAAAATCGATCTGTGCATGGATTGCTTTTTAGCGGAACAGCAGTCCTTGCTGCTTTCACAAACAAGCCCTACATAAGCAGTTCTGATGGTACAAGAATGGGGTGGGGGTCAGGATTATAAGTAACATATACACACACAGACACAGACACATGCACTCACACACAGACACATGCACTCACACACAGACACATGCACTCACACACAGACACATGCACTCACACACAGACACATGCACTCACACATACGCACACGCACGCAGACACATGCACACATACATACGCACACACATATGCATACATACAGACACATGAACACACATGTACAAAGACAGACATGTACACACACAGACAGACACTCACATGCACACACACAGACACATGTATAAAGCCCTTTTAAAACGAATCTAGCTTCTAACAAAAGTACCTTTTCAGTTTCCTCATTTAGCCAGGTAATGCACTCTAGAGGGAAGCAAAGAGCACAGCACACTCCCCTGCACTTTATTTTCACTTTTGAAGCTGGCAGAGCTTCTCACAGTGCCGATTTTCAGTTCGGCAGGGGATTGGGAGACCGGGCTCATATGACAGCCCTTCTCTCCCCTGATCTCGCGGCACACCTGAGAACCTCTGACGGCACACCAATTTCCCCCGGCACACTGGTTGAGAAAGGCTGGTATATAGCATGACAGAGATCAATATAGACAGGAGTAAAAGAGTTTTTATTTATAACTGCAAAGCACAGTACCCTATGAGGCTAGCATCAAAACTGAGGGCTAATGAGTAGGGAATAAGCAATAGTGGCAGACCAAGTAAGAGCTTAAGGCGGAGCTCCACCCTAAAGTGGAACTTCTACTCATCGGATTCCCACCCCCCTCCGGTGCCACAATTGCCACCTTTCGAGGGGGAGGGGGGACAGGATACTTGTCAAAGACATGTATCCTTTCCCACTTACTGGAGTCCGGCCGCGGCGGTGAAGTCACATGAGGCTCCCTCCTCCTCCTCCCCTGGCCGCTGGGCTAATAGGAGAGAGAAGCGGGGCCTCGCGCATGCGCAGTAGGGTTCCCGGCGTGAAGCCGAAAGGTTTCACTGCCGGGTTCCCTTACCCGCAATGGCGACGGCAGCACCCGACAGCTGATGTGAAACATCAGCTGCGGTGCCGACATCGAGGGACACCAGGACAGGTAAGTCTCCATTTATTAAAAGCCAGCAGCTGCAGTATGTGTAGCTGCTGGCTTTTAATTGTATTTATTTTTTTGCCCGGGGTTGCCTGGAACACCCCTTTAATATAAACGTCACAGAAGGGAAAAACAAAAAACGTATCCTAGAAATATGTACATTCCATCAAAAATAGTAAATACCAGTGTCACCGAGGTCAGGCTATAATAAACCACGCACAAAATATCTAAAGCAGAAGAATATTAGTAGACCGTCCTTTCCTATCTCTCAGGAGGGTCCATGTCTGTGTTTATAAATAGGGGTGTTAGGGAACAAAAACAGATAAGGTAAGTGGAGATAATGGGAAGGATGGTGAGGAGGCTTGGGGGGGGGGGCAAACAGAGCAGGGTTGGGTGAAAGACAGGGGAAGGAAGGAGAGAATGGGGGGGACCAGCCCTATCCTAGAGCCTCCTTCTGACCATGTGGCTCATAGACCCACAAGATTTTATTTCATTAAAAAAAAAAAAAAAATCAAAAAGATTAGATCTGCACATCTTACATAGCCAACAGACGTTTTCAAAGTTTGTTTATAACTAATCACTAGTTTGATTTTTAGGGATTTCGTGAAAATGCAACTTTACGTTATTATCTAATAACATAAGCATTTAACCTTTAACCCACGGTATTGATTAATATTTTGTTTTGAATGTTATGCAATGCAGAAAATATTTTCCATTGACTTATGTTTCTAATTGTATAAGTAAAAATCCTCAGACTTAGGGGGCGTGGTCTGCCAGCGCTGGTGATGGCTGCTTAGACTCAGTGCTCGTCAGCTAAGGGAGAGACAAGAAGCGATTAAGGCCCAATCTCACAGTCAATCCACGGCCATCCTGCCTCCTGACACATCGGAGATTATAGCCAGCCATGTCTAGGAAGAGGATGACTGAACATCAGCCGAAAAAACTGACAGCCTTCTTCTCCACATACTCCAGCAAGGTTAGTCAGCCCCAAAATGGCGCCGGCGCGGCTGCGATACCGGAGGCCTACACGGATCTACCCGACGATATTCCGGGAGATCAAGACTCACCTCGCCCTCCCCAGTCCCCTACCCTCAGAGCAGGAGACAACCCTGTCACAGGCAGCCCAGCGAAAACGCGGTTGCGATTAGAATCACCGCCGCTGCCGCGGACATCTCAAATTGAGGCCCCGGCTTTCAACCACTTCCAGGCCAACCAGGCCCTACAATCATCCATGGCCTCATTCCCCACAACGGGCCAACCAGTGATGGATACTACATTAAAGGAAATGCTACTTTCTCTCCAGTCCTCACTGATGACTGACCTTTCATCACTGTTCACTAAAATATCTACAGATATGCATCTTATGGACAATAGAGTGACACACTTAGAAAACAGCATGGAGGAATGCACTGAAACGGTGAACGATTTAGTCGACTCATATGCTGACATTAGAGAAGAACAATCCTGGGTGAGGGCAAAGCTGGCAGACCTAGAGGACAGGTCCAGAAGAAATAATGTAAAAATTAGAGGAGTCCCTGAAACCATCCTACCTCTGGACCTCCCTAGGTATGCCAAGGAGCTTATGCACTTAATCCTGCCCGACGCTTCACCCAGAGACTTGCTTGTGGATCGAATCCACAGAATTGCAAAACCCTCTCACCTAGCTGCATCAGTCCCTAGAGATGTCCTAATGAGGGTACATTTTTTCCCTGTGAAGGAGAGGCTGCTCATGACATTGAGAAATAACCCTTCATTGCCTGAACCATACGCAGGGGTGCAACTATTTCCTGACCTCTCAAAATACACCCTGCAAATGAGGAGACAGCTTAACCCGATCACCAAAAGCCTCCACAACCACAAGATCCAATTTAAATGGAGATACCCTGCAACCTTGATCATCACAAGGAATGACGATTCGCATGTGATCCACACCCTCCAAAAGGGAATGCATCTACTCCAGTCCTGGGGAATAATTCCTGACACACTGCAGAATTCAACCCCTCCGAAGGAGCAACGCAACAACAGCACGACATGTCGCTCCTCACAGGGTCGCGGCACTTGATCAAATCAGCTTATTTTTATTTTTTTAAATTTTTTTATTTTTTTTCTTCTTTTCCTTCAACCAGCATTTGGGCCTGATTACATCTACAAATATGATGCTCTCCCTGGCTCTCAGCCTTTCGATTTGTTAGTAAATTGAACAGTGACAGTTGTTACCCCCTCTTAGTGGTTTAGCTGAATGCGTACATTCTCTACTCCACCTAACGTTCTATCCGGTGGTCACCCCATCGAAAAAGAATACTCTTCAAGTTCCAGTTTTTATCTGGTTTAGTTCTATAGTTAACCCTTATTGTTTTACAGCAGCTTCGCCGCAAGTTTGGCAACTACAACACCCCTAGAAGGTCTATCAGAACGTATGCTTATAGACAAGATCTGTCCTCTGAACCCAGGGAACCAACACATCCGCGACGTACCGTAAGTGCTTAAACCATATCTGTTTTTCCGTGCCTCCACACAACACCTGCAATGCCGACTACAGTATTATCCATAAATGCGAATGGACTCAACCACCCAGCAAAGAGGTATTCGCTATGGAAAACGGCTGTGGACCTAAGATGCGACGTACTGTGTGTCCAGGAGACGCATTTTCTTTCCACAGCTCCACCTACATGCACGAACAGACATTTTTCCCAGATTTTTTCCGCCCCCTTTACCTCTAAAAAAAGAGGGGTGATGATAGCGATACGTAACTCGGTATCATTCCAACTGCACAATGTTAACCTAGATCCAGAAGGTCGTTACATCATTCTTGTATGTACCATTAATAACAATAAGTATACTTTGGTGAATATTTACGCTCCTAATGTCAAACAGGCTCGCTTTCTTCGCAAAATTATGCGTATTATACAACCTATGAGACATGGCAACTTAATCTTGTGCGGTGATTTCAACCTAGTACCTGAAATCCACATGGATTCTACATCCGCTTTAAAACGCAGAGAATCTCCCTTGAAAAAATTCATTGTTGAGCACGACTTGTTTGACGTCTGGAGATGTTTGAATGGAGAGGAGAGAGATTATACATATTTCTCTCCTTTACATAAAATGTACTCCCGTATTGATAATTTTTTCACTGACAAATGGCTCCTCCAGAACATTAGCGCAGCTGTTATCCACTCCGCATCCTGGTCGGATCATGCCCCAATTACTATTACTGTGTCTGATTCCTCGCGACAAAACACCACATTCATATGGAGGGCGAACAACTATATCCTGCAACATCCAAATTACTTTCCAGAAATATCAGCCCAATTAAACGAATATTTCGAAATAAATTCAGGCTCTGTGTCCGACCAGTGTGTGCTGTGGAATGCGCACAAAGCGTTTATCAGAGGAATGCTAATCAAGCTTAGCTCCCGCCACAAAAAAAATAGAACAATGCAGATAGACTCCCTTCTGTCCCAAATTGAAAAATTAGAACAACGAAATAAATCCAAACCCAATTCAACATACTCAGCACAAATCCTAATATTTAGACGAGAACTACGTATCCTCCTCCTCCAGTCGTACGAACGAATCCAGAGAAGACTAAAAGCCACTTCGTACTCCACATCCAACAAAGCAGGTAAAACACTTGCACAACGTATAAAGGGCAGGCGTATAAAAAATAAAATAGACCACATACTACATCCCCACACAAAGGAAAACCTCAGAAACCCACAAGAGATAGCGGATGCTTTCAGCGCGTACTACAGCGATCTATATAATCTACAGCGAGACCCCGACACACACCAACCCACCCTAGACGAAATCACAGACTTTCTCTCACATGTCAGTCTTCCGTCGTTAACGTTAGAGCAACTCTCCCGCCTCAATGACCCTTTCACAGTACAAGAAATAGTAGAAACTATCAACACTCTCCCCTTAGGGAAATCACCAGGCCCCGACGGGCTAACGGGAGAATACTATAAACAATTTGCGCATCACCTAGCTCCACACCTTGCGAACATGTACAATGACGTGGCCTCCTCTGCTACATTTCCTCGGGAATCCTTACAAGCATTAATTATTACCCTCCCCAAGCCAGGGAAGGACCCAGTAACACCTCAGAACTTCCGTCCAATATCTCTATTAAACCTAGACTTAAAAATTTATGCCAAGTTGATCGCCACACGACTGAATCATATCATGCCCAACCTGATCCACAAGGATCAATCGGGCTTCACAGCGGGAAGACAAGCGTCAGATGCTACAAGGAGACTAATCAATATCATACATTATGCCGAGAATAGTGGAACGCCTTCCCTGCTCCTTTCTTTGGACGCGGAGAAGGCGTTCGACAGGATCAACTGGAAGTACTTACATCAAGTTCTCCAGAAGTTTGGTTTCACAGGTCAAATACTTAACGCTATCCTAGCACTATACACCTCCCCTTCGGCCCGGGTATTCTCTGCAGACATGATCTCCCAACCATTTAACATTACCAATGGCACTAGACAAGGATGCCCATTGTCGCCACTGATCTTCAACCTACTAATGGAACCCCTGGCAGAACACATTAGACAGAATCCAAATATCTCTGGTCTCAAGATAGGACACCAAACACACAAGGTTAGTCTGTTCGCAGACGATGTCATTCTTATGACTACAAACCCGATATCATCCCTACCAGAAATACAAAATACTCTTCAGTGGTTCAGTAAAATTTCCTACTATAAGGTCAACGCTTCCAAGTCATACATATTAGACCTAGGAATAGATGCAACTTCCAGGAACCTACTCCAAACGCAATTTCCCTTCACATGGGCGGAACACGACATAACATACCTAGGGATCCAACTGCCAAGATCGACAAAAAATCTCTTTAAGTGCAACTTTATCCCGTTTTTTACCAAACTACAAACTGAGGCCCAGAAATTAGCGAAACAGGAATTATCATGGTCGGGTAGACTCGCTGCATTCAAAATGTTACTGTTGCCACAGCTGATATACTTATACAGGACCATCCCCATCCCTATCCCGTCGTCTTACTTTAAATCTCTCCAAACAACTCTGAACAAATTTCTATGGAAAGGCAAACCACCTAGATGCGCAAAACATACACTTATAAAACATAAATTAGCGGGAGGAGCAGGTCTGATTGACTTTGAAGATTACTATTGGGCATCCCTACTGACACAAATACAGGAATGGTTTCACAACCCTCCTAGCAAACTCTGGAGCATTACCGAAGCTGCAGTGATTAAACATCATACATTGCAAAACTGGTTGCTGAGTACCCCTCTTGGAGCCCCCATCTCCAATGCCCTTCCTCCTACGATAAGAGCCTCTGCACAAGCTTGGAAAAAACTAATAAACCTAACTCCAACAATGGCAAACTCATTCTCTCCCCCGTTACCGTTAGAAATACTCTGTCATTTCACTACAGATCTATATCTAGCACACTGGACACGTAAAGGTATTAACCACATACAAGATCTACTACAAGGGAACACAATAATGTCGTTCCAAACACTTCAGCAGAAATTCGCCCTTCCCAATTCGGATCTATTTACATATCTACGAATCAAACATTGTCTATCTCACCTAGCTCAGCCACTCTACACACTCCCACTTAGAGCGTGGGCATACTTGACAAATCCCTCGAAGATAAAAGGAATTTCCCTTTTCTATAATATTCTACATCAGAAAATGGAAATTACTAAAACTAAACCGCACATACACTGGGACACAGACCTTGGGAAAACCTTTACTGAATCTCAGTGGAAAACAGCACTACGCTCCATATACAAGGCAACCCTGAATTCAGCATTCTGGGAAATCACTCAAAAAATTTCTCTGCGGTGGTATCTTACACCAACTAAATTAGCATCTTTTAACAACACCACCTCAGACGTATGTTGGAGATGCAACTCAGGGAGAGGTGACCTGTTTCACATCCTCTGGGCGTGCCCTTCAATACAAACATATTGGATAAACATCTTCCTCATCCTGTCGGACATCGCACAGGAACAAATGCCACCTTCTCCGGCATTGGCATTGCTCAACTTGACAATTGAGTCGGTGCCAGGCCCATTGAGATTGGTTATAACCAACGTCCTTCTTGCTGCTCGGCTGAGTTTGACCAAATTATGGAAAAACACCCAACCTCCTACGACTGAATATACCATTGATCTCGTTAACCTACACTTCACATATGAGATTACACTGGCTTCTAGTAGAGGTCAACTTAATAAAACAAAAAATGCATGGCTCCCCTGGACCAGGTGGTCCGGAGCAGAGCGGTTCATACAACCCACAGGAGCTGATAGTACCCCCGGACTGCGATAACTGAGTCATCTGTCTGGATACGATAGCTATGATAAGGTCACGTTAATATGTTTTGAAGTTACACTCTAGTGACGTATGTTTTTTCTGATTGCACTGTAAAGAACTATATGATATCTCCTGAAACAAAAATTTGGAACGCAAATTGTTTGAACTTGTATGTACTACACTTGAAAAATTTAATAAAAACTATTGAAAAAAAAAAAAAAAAAAAAATCCTCAGACTTCATAGTCAAGACTAAAATGTTTAAAAACTTAGAAAGACGTTTTAAATTATGTCCATACCAAACTAATATTGTTTTCAATCTGCATTGTTATTTTATGTTTTCTCTAATAAAAAAAAAAAAAGATTTTCAATGTACACTGATGTACATCCCGCTACATTTTAATATGCACTGATGTACACCCACTACATTTTAATATACACTGATGTACACCCACTACATTTTAATATGCACTGATGTACACCCACTACATTTTAATATGCACTGATGTACACCCACTACATTTTAATATGCACTGATGTACACCCACTACATTTTAATATGCACTGATGTACACCCACTACATTTTAATATGCACGGATGTACACCCACTACATTTTAATATGCACGGATGTACACCCACTACATTTTAATATGCACGGATGTACACCCACTACATTTTAATATGCACTGATGTACACCCACTACATTTTAATATGCACTGATGTACACCCACTACATTTTAATATGCACTGATGTACACCCACTACATTTTAATATGCACTGATGTACACCCACTACATTTTAATATGCACGGATGTACACCCACTACATTTTAATATGCACGGATGTACACCCACTACATTTTAATATGCACTGATGTACACCCACTACATTTTAATATGCACGGATGTACACCCACTACATTTTAATATGCACTGATGTACACCCACTACATTTTAATATACACTGATGTACACCCACTACATTTTAATATGCACTGATGTACACCCACTACATTTTAATATGCACTGATGTACACCCACTACATTTTAATATACACTGATGTACATCCCGCTACATTTTAATATGCACTGATGTACACCCACTACATTTTAAAATACAGTATGTTTAAAGTGGACGTAAACCCCATTTCATTAAATCTGACCTGGGCACATATATCTGTAGTGTTTACTTATCTCTCTCCAAAGCCCTAGGTCCCGTGTCTTTCTGCATCTCTATCTGTAAATTTGTGTCGGGGAAATAACTAAAGCTTGATATACACTATACAACTGTTGTTAGATTTCCTTTAGACTTACCTTCAACTAGGTAGTGCAAGGGCCTGCCCGATTGCATACAAATTGAAAGTATTTAGGTTTGACCTCAAATTATTTGTTTTTGGTAAATCTAAAGGAAAACATCTAAAAAAAAATTGTATAGTGTGTATCCAGCTTTAGAGCTGGTCAATTCACAGCACGGCTGTAAGTTTCTTCATTCCTCTGACTATGTGGAGGGGGGGTGTGTGCCTCCAATCAGCTCTCACACAGTGTATGCCCAGACTCCACACCCACTGCTGAAACAGGAAGAAAGATTCCTAACACAATGTGCACATTCTAAAGAATGTAGAAAACTGAAGACAGCAGTTATACATGTAAAATGTATGTAGGGAGATTTGTTTAATCTCTGTGTATCATCTGAGTCTATTCACTTTACTGGGTATATGTGAGGGTTTACATCCACTTTAAGGAATTCATATGTTTAGCATTCCCCAACAAGATTTAACTCTTCCTCTACAATATGTTCCTTGATTAGATGACTGCTACCACATAGGGAAGAGACTTATGTTGTACTTCCTTATTAGTACAAGCTGGAAACCTGGGCCTATCAAAGCATCAGCCCAACGCTGATAGATATAAGAAAAGATCAGTGTATCAGGATTCAGAGAAATTTGTTTTAGTATGCTTGTTATACTCACTGTGGAACTTAAGGAGTTAATCCTCTGCATTGGGTATAAAGGCTGTTTTATCCTGTATGTACAGATCCTCCCCCTCCCTGCACTGTCTATCTGGGGAAGGCCAGCTAACACAGGCAGAGTAGCCAACCTGCACATGCTCAGTTGTGTCTTTTATGCTGGAGAGAACATTTATCTGTTCTCAGAGATAGCCAGGTCACATGATATTGACATCATACATGTGGGCGTGTATACAGGCTGTAATGGAAATCTGCTCCTACCTAAACTCTCAGCACTGGAGAAACTGAGCAGTTTATCATGTAACCGTGGTATACAGATCATTTAAAAAGGTATATAGTGGCAATATTTTATTGTAAAAAGAATATTTATAAGCGGTGGGCACTGGAGGATTAACTATTTTCATATTACTGGGTTTAGTAACAATTTAAAACATTGTGCTCAAAAAATGCATACACATAAGTAGCACTTTTGTATGAAATGTGTCAAGATATTTTGTGGAGAACTGTGGTCATATGCCAAGGTTTTGAAAAAAAGTATTCTCTGGGATATGGATTAAGGCGTACATTGATCTATTAGTCTGTTGGTTTGACCATTAAAAAGCCAACTATGCCAATATTACTCCTACAATAAAAAACATAATCCATTAAAAAAGGGAAAGCCTTCAGTGAGCAGAGAGCTGGTGATTGTCAATCACCAGCTCCATGCTCTTCCCCTCCAGCATTCACTGGAACTCTGGGCTGTGGAGGGGTGGAAGTGGCTGGCTCAGGCCCTCAGTGGCTTGCTGAGAAACTGAGCCAATTTCCCCCGGCCAAGGCATCTGGGTGGATCCTGACTACAGTATATGGTTTGTATCTTTTCAGAGCCTGGACCGGCTCTGAAAATAGGTCACAGGAGGGCAGAGCAAACTGCACTTCTATGATCCTCAGGAGAAGTATAGCTAAGTAGCTTTGGCTATATTTCTAATTTAATTGTAGCAGACAATGGGAACTACACCTTAGATTTATACAACTTTATGCCTGTCTGCATACATTGTGAAATCATAAGTCACCCCTGCTAAGATGAAACACATAATCAGGGGCAGATATTTCTGGCCTACATTAAACTATGGCATAGTATACCCTTGTTTTAATACTAGGTACATTAGGGCACTAAGGAAATTATATTAAATGATTTGACAAAAGTGAGTTTGGAATAAGAGTTGCCACAAAGCAGTATTTTTAGGCTTTTTGCACAGTATTTTCACCTGGCCATTAACACACTTCCTGTCTTAAAGTGTCTCCACTCTGGATGGAGGAGCAATGGAGACACCTTTGGACATCAGCATGGTCAATCTAGAGAGGGTAGTGTTAAAAGCACTAGCAGATTTAGAAGCCTTGGCTAATGAATTAAAGCTGAACCACAACATACTGAGGCCTGGTTCACACTGGGGCGACAAACGCTCCGACATTGGGAGCTCATGTCGCATGACGTGTGAAAATCAATGTTTCCCTATGGGAGCCGTCTTAACTGGTCCGACACATGTCGGTCCGACTTTGAGAATGCTCCCTGTACTACTTTGGTCCGACTTTGATCCGACTTCAGCCCATTGACTATCATTGAAGTCTGATCAAAGTCGGACCGCAGTCTTGCATGGTCCGACTTTGGCATGCGACTTGTGCTGTGCTGCTATTGAGGGGGAACTCCAGGCCAAATTTTAAATAAAAAACCGGTGTGGGTTCCCCCTCCAGGAGCATACCAGGCCCTTGGGTCTGGTCTGGATTTGAACAGGCACCCCTACGCCGAAGAAACGGCGTGGGGGGTCCCCCCAAGATCCAAACCAGACCCTTATCCGAGCACACAACCTGGCAGGCCGCAGGGGAAGAGGGGGGGACGAGAGAGCGGCCCCCCCTCCCTCCTGAACCGTACCAGGCCACATTTGGTGCTCTGGGGCAGGGGGGCGACCTGCGGCCCCCCACCCCAGAGCACCCTGCCCCCATGTTGATGAGGACAGGGCCTCTTCCCGACAACCCTGGCCGTTGGTTGTCGGGGTCTGCGGGCGGGGGGGGGGCTTATCAGAATCCGGGAGCCCCCTTCAATAAGGGAGCCCCCGGATCCCGGCCCCCCCACCCTATGTGAATGAGTATGGGGTACATCGTACCCCTACCCATTCACCTGGTGGACAAAAAATTGCAATAAAAAAACACTACACAGGTTTTTAAAGTAATTTATTACACAGCTCCGCGGGTCTCTTCAGACTCCGGCGCTCTTCTTCCGACTTCCGGGGGTCTTTTCCGACTTCGGGGGTCTCCGGTGTCGTCTCCACGCTCTCCGGTTCTTTCTTCCGCCGGGCCTCCGCTAACTTCTTTTTAGCTCTCTTGCTAACGGAGGCCCGGTCTTCTCCGTCGCCTTCTTCTTCTCCCGCTCTCCGGTTCTTTCTTCTGCCGGCCCCTCCACTAACTTCTTTAGCTCTTTCGCTAGTGGAGGGGCCGGGCTTCCCGTCGCCGTCGGCGTCTTCTTCCCTCTTCTCCTCCTCGATGTTGACGCGTCGCTTCCTCCCGCTGTAATACTGGCTGTTCGCTCCGCTCCGCATTAATATAGGCTTCTCATGACGTCACAGTCACATGTTCCCATGACGTCACAGTCACATGCTCCGGGGCCATGTGCCCCGGAACATGTGACTGTGACGTCATGAGAAGCCTATATTAATGCGGAGCGGAGCGGAGAGCCAGTATTACAGCGAGAGGAAGCGACGCATCAACATCGAGGAGGAGAAGAGGGAAGAAGACGCCGACGGCGACGGGAAGCCCTGCCCCTCTACTAGCGAAAGAGCTAAAGAACTTAGCGGAGGCCCGGCGGAAGAAAGAACCGGAGAGCGCGGCGACGACACCGGAGACCCCCGAAGTCGGAAGAAGACCCCCGGAGCTGTGCAATAAAATACTTTAAAAAGCTGTGTGGTTTTTTTATTGCAATTTTTTGTCCACCAGGTGAATGGGTAGGGGTACGATGTACCCCATACTCATTTACATCGGGTGGGGGGGCCGGGATCCGGGGGGCTCCCTTATTGAAGGGGGCTCCCGGATTCCGATAAGCCCCCCCCCGCCCGCAGACCCCGACAACCAACGGCCAGGGTTGTCGGGAAGAGGCCCTGTCCTCATCAACATGGGGGCAGGGTGCTCTGGGGTGGGGGGGCCGCAGGTCGCCCCCCTGCCCCAGAGCACCAAACCCCCCATGTTGAGGGCATGCGGCCTGGTACGGTTCAGGAGGGAGGGGGGCCGCTCTCTCGCCCCCCCTCTTCCCCTGCGGCCTGCCAGGTTGTGTGCTCGGATAAGGGTCTGGTTTGGATTTTGGGGGGACCCCCACGCCGTTTTTTCAGCGTAGGGGCGCCCCTTCAAATCCAGACCAGACCCAAGGGCCTGGTATGCCTCTGGAGGGGAACCCACGCCGGGTTTTTATTTAAAATATGGCCTGGAGTTCCCCCTCAAGATTCATACCAAACACAGTGCCTGATATTGGCGGGGATCCAAGTCGGATCCCCGTTCATTGAAAGTCGGACATATGTCGGCTTCATGTCGCAGGGCAAAGTCGGATCCAAAGTAGGACGGATGTCGTGTCGTACTAGTGTGAACCCAGCCTAAAGAGCAATCCCCTCTCTCATCTCTGGCACCACTTGTGAATTCCCTATTGGATTAGAGTCAGCTGCATTAGCTCCTTCAGCAATCAAATGTCAGGCCACGAGATGTGTCTAAATAACCAAGAGGTATCCTGTTTAGCTACACAAACAATTAACCCCTTGAATGCAATGGTAAGTTCGCTAGGCAGCAAACATCCATTAAGTAGAGAATAAATCTTAACGTATCTATAGCAATTCTTAGGCAAAAAGTTTATCGTTCCCTGGAGCACTAATGTTGGTTTATATTGTGATTCCAATCCATTTAAAAAAGGTCCATCCTCTCGAAATAGCAAAACGTTCTCTGCAGTTTACAATACGATACCAAAATGTATGTCTGGTATGCTGCACTGATATCATTTGGAGGGCACACAAGGTTTAATTTTATTTAAAAACAAAACAAAAAGGGTAGATCTTCACATATTTCACAACCAACATTTTTTGTGATGGTGTTTATCACTATTTCCTAGTTTCATTTTTACTGGAAATTTAGCGTTCTCATTTCATGCTAAGCATAGCTAATAAGAAAAGTATTTAACCTTTAACCCACAGTATTGAATAATAGTTGTGTTTTTAATGTTATGCAATGCAGAAGATCATTTCCATTGACTTATGTTTCTCATTGTATAGGCATGCAAGTAAAAATCCTCAGACTTCATATTAAAGATTAAAATGTATAAACCATATTATTGAATTTAATAGCTGGACTTTTTAAATGATGTCCATATCAAACAAATTTTCCTTTCAATGTACACTGATGAATATTTTTTTTTTGATTTATGTGTTATATGACATGTTAGTATGGGAAGGCAATGAGCATAGGCTCTCATTAGTGTAGTGGGAGTGTATTTATAATTGATTTATTGTTAATTGCTCAATTGCATAATTACCAAACCATGCTCACTTGTATCATGCATATATATATTTCATGCAATGTATGTGTATATGAGGTTTAAGTGCTGACTTTAGCTCGAAAACGCGTTACCTTTTACGTTTCTGTCATGCAGTACCTGTGATGTGATGTGATTTTAATGCTTCAGGTAATAAGTGCAGCAATATTCCAGGTTTTGCAGGTTACTACATTAAGCCCCGTACACACGGTCGGACTTTTGGCCAACAAACTTCATTTTGAGCAAGTTGGACCAACAATCCGACCGTGTGTACGCTCCATCGGACAAACTTTTTTTGCTCTTTTCTTGTTTTCATCGGACAAAAGTTGGGTCTGCAAACGGACAAACTTTTGCCCAACAAAAGTCTGCTGAAGCAAAGTCCGACCGTGTGTACAGAAAACCATCGGACTTTTGTCCAATGGACAAAACAACTAATGTTAAAATCAACCAACAATAGCAGAAGTTGACCAAAGGGTGGCGGTAAAGAGCAGAAAAGAGCAGAAAAACCACGTGATGTTGCAAAAAGTTTTGGGAAAGTTTGCAGAAAAGTCCTGTGGTGTGTATGCTATGGGTGTGCCCGGCCAACTCCGTTCGGACAAAAATCCAGGGAAAAGTCAGATGGAAATCCGACCGTGTGCATGGGGCTTTAGATACACTAGCAGATTTGGATGGCCTTGACTAACAAATTAATGCTGAACTCGGAACCACATCATACTAAAGAGCAATCCCCTTTCTCATTTCTGGCATCACTTGTGAATTCTTTATTGGATTAGAGTCAGCTGCATGAGCTCCTTCAGCAATCAAGTGTTAGGCCACGAGATGTATCTAAATAACAAAGAGGTATCCTGTTTAGGTCAACAATTACTGCTCTCTTGTTTACAGAAGGAGGCAAAAATCTAAATTTACCTAGCATCCTACACTAGGAGAGTGCTACATATTGTAGCAGGGTGACCCCATTCCACTGTGTAAAATGGTGGTTTATGCCTGATGGAGTGTGCATACCCAGGACTGGTATTGCACAGACTCGGAAACGCATCGCGACCTCCCCCCCCTCCGGTGACTTTATCCGCACGCGCTGCGGTTCACGCCCCCCGAATGACTTATTAGTGTTTTTGGACGATGTGGGTGGGGGCTGGCGGGGAGGGAGGAGGATCCTAACCTCTTCACTCCTCTTTTTCTCCATTCTTCTTTATTCCTATTTTTCTACTCCTCATTCCTTTCCTTTCACACTTCCTTTTTTTAGAGCTATCAATTTGGTGGGATCTACAACGCGCCCAAGGAACGCTCCTTATATGTTCTCTTACGCAACATCCTGAAAATGTTCACGGTTTGGGCTAAGCATTTTCTCTCATGACAAACCGGGTACAGTTTACTGCCCATTGTGTGCAACTAGCTTCTCACTTTTACGACACCCGGAGGAATAAGCCTGACTATATAGGTTATGTGTTTTAATATTGCATTCGGAACATACTCAGGAAATACTCATGTTAACTCCAATGTTTACTACTGTACTTCCTGTTCCTAGACGTATTGATGTAACGCATCTATTGTATGTTTTTTCGTTTTCTTGTTTATGAAAATTGATAATAAACATATTGAAAAAAAAAACATGTTGCACAAAAATGGCACACACATGAGGCCTTATGAGTAAGCACACTTGTACGAAAAGTGTCAAGATATTTTTTGGAGAACTGCTGTAAAAAACCAAGGATTTGAAAAAAATATTCTCTGGGATCTTAATTAAAGATCTATTATTCTGCTGGTTTGATCACTAAAAAGACAACCGAGGGAATATTACTTCTCCAATGAAAAAAATAAAAAACATTCAAAAAAGGGAAACCCTTACAACACAACACATCCAGAATACAGTCTCTGGTCTTCTGCACATCTTTATAAACTCTCTGGGTCTTTCCCAGGGCTATGTTGGCTAAACGTATACACATATAAAATGGCTCTTTGGCAATTGAGGTTTAAGTGGTTTCTTAACCTTTAGGCTGGGTTCACACTAGAACATGCAGTGGCTCACAGCAGGAGTCAAGTGCGTCTCCATTCACCGTTTCTGGTCCAATTTAAGCCTGAATTTTGGGCTGAATTCGAACCTGAAACGGATCAAAAGATGCACATGACTCCTGTGCAATTCGCACCGGAACCACAGTGGAGATATGTGAACCGGCTTCACAGAGAGCCGGTCACAATCTCCTGCTATGCGAATTGGATGCGGGGAAACCACCATCCAATTCGCATAAGTGTGAACCCAGCCTTATGTTCCACGAATATAACCACTGCAGCTCACCCTGTTGGAGGAAGCTCAAACAGCAAGTGATTGTTAGAGTAGACGCGATGCTTGGAGAATGCTAAAAGCCATACACAGACAGGCTGGACTATAGCCCTCTGCTTCTTACAGAATTACAAAAAGGCAAGAAGGGGAACTTAAAAATGTATTGCATCCCTACAACGTAGTACAAAATAGATCATTTGCATCCAGGGAATTCTTTTAAAGGCATTTGCGGCAGAACAAGACAAGTTGAGACGCAGAACGAAACAAAGGGTTAGTAATATGTTTGACAAACATAGTAATGTATACCACCTCTCCTTATAAGTACATATCTTCACAGTCTGCTACAAAATAATCTGTCTCTTGGAACAAGCACAAAGCCAGAGTCCTGACAACGCTGATTAGTGGCTGAATGAATTTTGTCGGCAATGTTGGTACACATTATTCTTGCTGCTCTTCGTGAGGCTGCTGTGACATTAATTTATATTTTGCAGGAAAGAGAACTACAAGGGGCTTCTCACTTCAGTAGTGCATAAAACAAATACACTCAGTTGTGATTATTGTCATGGGACTATTTTGAAAACATGCTCAGATTGAGGGAGAAGCTAACTAGGCAGTGCACCAGCACCATCTTTTAATATTATTTAACCACTTCTCCACCGGGCCTATTTTGGCACTTCTCTCCATGTAAAAATCATCATTTTTTGCTAGAAAATTAATCAGAACCCCCAAACATTATATATATATATATATATATATATATATATATATATATATTTTAGCAGACACCCTAGGGAATAAAATAGGTTACTATTTTCGAGTTACAGAGGAGGTCTAGTGTTTGAGTTGTTGCTTGCACTCTACCGTACGCAGCGATACCTCACATGTGGGGTCTGAACAGCGTTTACATATGTGGGCTGGACTTATATGCGTGTTTGCTTCTGAGCGCGAGCTACCGGGGACAGGGGCGTTTTACTTTTTTCATTTTTTTTTTTTTACTGAATTTTTTTTATTTTTACACTTTTTTACATTTTTTTTTTTGATCGCTTTTATTCCTATTACAGGGAATGTAAACATCCCTTGTAATAGGAATCATTGTGACAGGTCCTCTTAATGGAGAGATGCGGGGTCAATAAGACCCCACATCTCTCCTCCAGGCTGGAAAGCATGAGATCAGTGAAAAAAAATTCAACGATCTCATGCTGACAGCCGCAATTGCGGCTTTGTTTTTCTTTTGGGTACCAGGCGTGACGTCACAACGTCGCGCCCGGGACTCCGACGGTCATAGAGATGACTGGAAATCTCTATCATCGTGAGCTGGGCCCCCGATGGCACGGGAGAGCCCGGAGAAGCACCGGATGGCGGTGGGGGGGGGATGTCCCCTCCCGGCGCCTATAAGAACGATCAAGCGGCGGAACTGCCGCTATGATCGTTCTTACGGTGCGCAGAATCACCTGTAGCTTCATCATTCAGATATGCCCCCTCAAAGTCAAGGACGTCATATGACATCCTTGGTGGAGAAGTGGTTAAAGTCCATGTAAACCCAATTCCTAAAATGTTGTATACAAATTTACATGGTAATGTAATTTTAAAAGTACATTTTTTGAAGATTTTTAAATCTGCATCACTTAGGCACTTCATGTTATAAGATTGCAACAATCTGTCCCTGGTTCCTAATTTTGCTCCTACTTTGTCACCCTGTCACAAAGTCTATATAGTCATGGCTGTCACCATTAAGAAACTCACCCTGAGAACTGCTACGCATCCATTGCTGCAGTACAGGGGTCTCCAAACTTTCTAAACAAAAGGGATGGTTTACTGTTCTTCAGACTTTAGG
Organism: Rana muscosa; assembly: GCA_029206835.1. Taxonomy (NCBI): domain Eukaryota; kingdom Metazoa; phylum Chordata; class Amphibia; order Anura; family Ranidae; genus Rana; species Rana muscosa. The sequence continues at coordinate 475,240,033 of CM055117.1, read as the reverse complement.
AGGGCTGGACAAGGGCCAGTGTGAATAGAAAATGTCCTGATGTCCAGTTGGAGTAAACAATGCCCTATATTTGGTGTCAGTGGGAGCACTAGTGCCCCATCATTGGTGCCAATAAAATAAATTGTGCCCCATCATTTTTGTCTGTGGGAGGAATTCTGCCCTATCATTGGTGTCAGTGGGAGGACTAGTGCCCCTTCATTGGTGCCAATAAAAAGGAATTGTGCCCCATCGTTGGTGCCAATAAAAGGAATTGTGCCCCATCGTTGGTGCCAATAAAAGGAATTGTGCCCCAGCGTTGGTGCCAATAAAAGGAATTGTGCCCCATCGTTAGTGTCTGTGGAAGGAATTGTGCCCTTTCATTTGTGTCATTGGGAGGAATAGTGTCCTATCTTTGGTATCCGTGGAAGGAATTGTGTCCCATCGTTGGTGTCAGTGGGAGGATATGAGCTCTTTCTTTGGTGTCAGTGGGAGGAATTATGCCCTATTGTTGGTGTCAGTGGATGAGAGAGTGCCCCAAGGGCCAGATAAAGGCAAGCAAAAGGGCAGCATCCGGCCCACTGTAGTTTGGAGACCACTGCTGTAGTACATGCACACTGGAAGAATATGGATTCTTTTTAAGACATACTAGGGAAAATGATGTATAAGGAAGCTGAAATGGGACATTGCAAGACATCCTGGTGTAAAATATCAACTAGTTTTTCACTGTACCCTTTCCTTCTCTCAATGCAAACTTACCTGCAGCCAAAGACACACACTTCTCAGCTGTGAGAATATTTAAAGTGGTGTGAGGGGGTTAGCTCGGCAGAGGGTGTGTGTGACCCCCGAGATGGGCTCCCCACACAAAAACAGGCCCAGCAAACGGAGGTTGTGGTTTTCAAAATCAAAAAGGTGCGGTTTATTTTCTATTTACAGTGACAAAACACAGCAAAGCAAAAGAAACATAAACAAAATAAATCCTGGTCAACTTGACCTCTGACTAAACATACAGGTTTCCTAACTAACAACTGGGATCAGCCTAGTGCTGTCCTAGTCCCTAAGTCCCTGGTTTTAAATGTCCAAGCAAATAGCCACACAGGCTTTGTCTCACCGCACAGGGGTTCACTCTCCCTAGACAGTCCACACAGGTCTGGTTCCAGGCATGAGCTAACATCTAATGAATCTGGGAGTTCTTATAGAGGCCTAAATGAGCTGACAAGCTTCAGCTGGTCTCATCAACTCCCTGTCTGCACGACGCCCCACACTCTCCCTAGAGGTATGAGTCATCCATGAGCCCACTAGCCTCAGCTGGGCTTATACAACTCTCCACCTAGTTGTATAAGTCGGCGTAAAGCCTGAATCTGGGCGAAATATATCTACCCCCCCTGGATGCAACCAGGTGACTTTACCTTCCTGCTGTCACATACCCCCCCCCTCTTGTTTTAACCTCGGGGTTGGAACACCAGCAATCAGGCATTCATGTACTCGAGACAAAGCATCCACATTCCCCATTTGAACGCCAGGGCGATGCTTTACTGTGAAGTTGAATTCCTGGAGGGCCAGGAACCACCTATTCACTCTTCTATTTGTTTCCTTGTTTTGAGCCATCCACTTTAACGGAGCGTGATCCGTAACCATGTCAAAGTGCCTACCTAGCAGGTAGTACCGAAGGGAATCTAGAGCCCACTTCACCGCTAAACACTCCTTTTCAACGGTGGCGTAATTTACCTCATGGGACTTCAACTTCCTGCTGAGGTAAATGACTGGGTGCTCTTCCCCGTTCCAGACCTGGGACAATACTGCTCCTAACCCCACATCTGACGCATCACTTTGTACGACAAAGTCTTTAGAGAAGTCGGGTGAGTACAACACTGGCTGGCTACATAAGGCTTGTTTCAAGAATTGGAATGCTGCCTCAGCCTCGGGGGTCCATTTAATCATGACCGACCCTTTCCCCTTCGTCAGGTTGGTTAGGGGCACAGCCTTAGAAGCAAAGTGGGGAATGAATCGCCGATAATACCCAGCGATTCCCAGAAAGGCTCGTACCTGCTTCTTGCTGTTGGGACGTGGCCAACTCTGGATGGCCTCGACTTTGTTGAGTTGGGGTTTTATTACTCCCCTCCCAATGGTGTACCCAAGATATTTGGCCTCCTCCTGCCCAATGGTACACTTCTTGGGGTTAGCCGTAAACCCCGCTTCCCGAACAGAGTCCAGGACTGCTTGCACTTTTGGCAGATGTGAGGCCCAATCTGTGCTATGGACAATTATGTCATCCAGGTAAGCCACAGCATACTTCTGATGGGGCCTCAGCATCTGGTCCATTTTCCGCTGGAATGTGGCCGGCGCATTCTGTAACCCGAACGGCATTCTTTTATATTGGAACGCCCCGTCTGGGGTTACAAATGCGGTTTTCTCTTTGGCCGACTTGGCCAGGGGGATTTGCCAATACCCTTTTGTGAGGTCAAGAGTCGTCATGTATCGGGCTGTTCCCAGCCGGTCGATCAACTCATCTATACGTGGCATGGGGTAGGTGTCAAATTTTGTAACTTTGTTCAACTGACGAAAATCGTTACAAAATTGCCAGCTCCCATCCGGTTTAGGCACCAACACAATGGGACTAGACCAATCACTTTGGGACTCCTCTATCACCCCTAAGTTCAGCATTTTCTGTGCTTCCTCCCGTATTGCCTCCCGTCGGGCCTCTGGGATCCGATAGGGTTTTAACTTCACCCTTTCACCGGGCGGGGTAATAATATCATGCTCTACCCCAGATGTTTGTCCCGGCAGCTCAGAGAATACCTCCTTGTTGCGAAGCACAAACTCCTTAACCTGTTGTTGGGGTTGTGACAAGGTGGCTGCTATTCCAACCTCAGGAATCACGCAACCAGTTTGAGCTGGTGACCAAGTGTCTGCGACTAGGGACTCTCTATCCCTCCAGGCTTTCAACAGATTAACGTGATAGATCTGTTCGGGCTTTTGCCTTCCTGGTTGTCTGACCTTGTAATTCACTTCGCTCACTTTTTCCATTATCTCGTAGGGGCCTTGCCATTTGGCAAGGAATTTACTTTCAACCGTAGGGACAAGTACCAGTATCCTATCCCCCGGGGAAAAGGTACGGGTCTTGGCTCCACGGTTGTACACTCTCTGCTGTGCTAACTGCGCTTGGGCCAAATGTTCCTTCACGATGGGCATTACCTGTGCAATTCGGTCTTGCATCAGGGCGACATGCTCAATCACACTCCTGTGGGGAGAACTCTCACTTTCCCAAGTTTCCTTGGCAATATCCAACAGCCCTCTTGGGTGTCTCCCATACAGTAACTCAAAGGGGGAGAATCCCGTAGAGGATTGGGGCACCTCCCTAATAGCAAACATCAGATAAGGAAGTAGACAGTCCCAATCCTTTCCATCTCTATCCACCACTTTCTTCAACATTTGTTTTAGGGTTTTGTTGAACCTTTCAACCAGCCCATCGGTTTGGGGGTGATACACAGATGTACGTAATTGCGTCACTTTGAACAATTTACACAGCTCCTTCATAACCCGGGACATAAAGGGTGTACCTTGGTCCGTAAGCAGTTCTTTACAAATACCCACCCGGCTAAACACAAGAGATAGCTCTTTGGCTATGGTTTTGGCCGAGGTATTTCGGAGAGGGATCGCTTCTGGATAACGGGTGGCATAGTCCATTATAACTAATATGTACTGGTGCCCCCTAGCGGACTTGATTATAGGACCTACCAAATCCATGGCGATCCTCTCAAACGGGACCTCAATGATGGGTAGAGGGACCAGCGGGCTACGGAAATGTGGCATCGGGGCCGACCTCTGACACACAGGGCAGGAGGAACAATAATTTTCTATGTCCTTCATCACCCCCGGCCAATAGAATCTCTGTAATACCCTCTCTCGGGTTTTCTCTGTCCCCAGATGACCTCCAAGAATGTGCCCATGGGCCAACTCCAACACCAACTTCCTGTAAGGTTTGGGCACCACAAGCTGCTCAACGGTTTCTTCTGCCCTTTTTGCCACCCGATACAGTAGGTCCTTCTCTACGCTGAAGTATGGGTAAGTGCAGGTATTATCTGGGTTCACTAACTCGCCATCTATTTCCACTACGTTTTCCCGTGCCTTTATTAGGGCGGGGTCTTTCAACTGTTCTGTGGCAAAGTTTTCCCTGTGAACCTCAAGATCAGAAAACTCCACAGACGGTAGGTTTTCGTCTGAGGAGGTGGGCTCCTCTCCAGTTTCTTGAGTCTCCCCTGCCAATACTGATAAGGGAAATTCCGGAGAGTCCTCACCACTCTCAGGGGAGTTCTGGCTATCACATTCCTGGTACATAGGGGCACCAGTGGGGGGCTCAGGATCATCCCACAGTTCCCAGAACTTCGGAAAATCCCTTCCCACAATGGCGTCATGCGGTAACTGAGATACTAAGCCCACTGGATGAGAGAGGGTACCTTTGGGGGTCTCGAAACACACTGTAGTCACTGGATACTCTCGGGTGTCCCCATGCACACAAATAACAGCTACCTTGCTATTCCCAGAGACCTCTGTTTTAACTAACTCAGCCTTTATCAGGGTCACAAGGCTACCTGAATCCAGCAATACCACAACATTTCTACCATTAACACACATTTTGCATAAATGTTTCTCAGTTCCTCGAATGGCAGTGCATGCGACTGTCGCACACAGCGACTGACGTCTGCCCGTCAGAAAGTCACACTGCATGGGTTCCTCCACAACCGGGCAATTGGCTGCAATATGTCCCGCTTGCCGGCAGCGGTAGCAAACGATCCTTCTTGCGGCCTCTTGAGCCGCTGATTTCCCAGGCTGTTCTCGCCAAACTTGGGGTAGAGCTCCCACCCTCTCACTCTCTCCACCCTCACCCCTTGGAATCCTCTTATCCGCCCCTGGGGATGGTCTGGTCTTAGGGTGGAAAGTCCGAGTGTCTCTGGAAGAGGCCGTCAGGTTCTCTGTAGCCAAGTATTTCTCCACACGATCCACAAGACCATCGGCCGTCTCTGGGTCTCCATGGCTTACCCACTTTTGGATGGCAGTAGGAAGAGCTCTCAAAAACCGATCCATTACAACACGTTCCACAATCTTTGGTGCGGACAAAGTCTCTGGCTGTAGCCACTTTCTGCTCAGGTGAATGAGATCATACATTTGAGACCTGGGGGGTTTTCCAAGCTGGAAAGTCCAGTTATGCACACGCTGAGCCCGGACAGCCTGGGTGACACCCAGCCTTGTCAATATTTCAGCTTTTAGCATCGCATAGTCTTTTGCTTGGTTAGGCTCTAGGTCATAGTAAGCTTTCTGCGATTCACCAGTTAACAGAGGAGCCACCAGTCCAGCCCACTGCTCCTCAGGCCACTTTTCTCTTTCAGCGGTCCTTTCAAATGTGGTCAAAAATACCTCTGGATCATCCTCTCCAGTCATTTTTGTCAATAAACGACTCACCCCAAAGGACGCGGTATTAGTGGGACGGCTTTCCTCACTGGTCTGCGGACATTGCTGCATTGCTGCTTCCATCTGTTGTTGTAGTCTCTGCTCTTGCTTCTGCAACAGGTCTATGAAGCGGGCCTCAGATTGCTGCTGGGCTTGTTGCTGAGCCTCCAGACTCTGTTGCAAAGTTGCGTTTGTCTGCTGCTGGGCTGCAAGGCTCTGTTGATGAGCTTGCTGCTGGGCTGCGAAGTTCTGTTGTTGAGCTGCAAGGCTCTTTTGCAAACCTGCATTTGTCTGCTGTTGATTGGCATTTGCTAGAGCCAGCTGCTTCAGTATCTCCTCCATGCTGGCTTAAAAAAAAACTGCCCGCATTCTCCACCAACTGTGAGGGGGTTAGCTCGGCAGCGGGTGTGTGTGACCCCCGAGATGGGCTCCCCACACAAAAACAGGCCCAGCAAACGGAGGTTGTGGTTTTCAAAATCAAAAAGGTGCCGTTTATTTTCTATTTACAGTGACAAAACACAGCAAAGCAAAAGAAACATAAACAAAATAAATCCTGGTCAACTTGACCTCTGACTAAACATACAGGTTTCCTAACTAACAACTGGGATCAGCCTAGTGCTGTCCTAGTCCCTAAGTCCCTGGTTTTAAATGTCCAAGCAAATAGCCACACAGGCTTTGTCTCACCGCACAGGGGTTCACTCTCCCTAGACAGTCCACACAGGTCTGGTTCCAGGCATGAGCTAACATCTAATGAATCTGGGAGTTCTTATAGAGGCCTAAATGAGCTGACAAGCTTCAGCTGGTCTCATCAACTCCCTGTCTGCACGACGCCCCACACTCTCCCTAGAGGTATGAGTCATCCATGAGCCCACTAGCCTCAGCTGGGCTTATACAACTCTCCACCTAGTTGTATAAGTCGGCGTAAAGCCTGAATCTGGGCGAAATATATCTACCCCCCTGGATGCAACCAGGTGACTTTACCTTCCTGCTGTCACAGTGGTTATACTGTAACTCTTAGACATGAAATACAAAAAGCACATCCTTCAATACTGTGTACTTGTCTCTATGTGTGATTTTCCTTTGCTGCCTCCTTCCTCTGTTACCTGCATGAGTTACTTCTGACAGCTTTTTCCTGACTTAAAGAGAAAATTGCCAATGTCGGAGGAGAGCTCCAGCACACAGCCTGTGACTGACAGCCTCAGCTATGCTTTTTCTATGTCTATGAACAGGAGTGTGCGTCCCTACCCAGTAATAAGGACTAAAGCCCTGTACACACAATCGGATTTCCTATGGATTCTAATCCGATGGATTTTTCCATCGGAAATCCGATGAAGCTGACTTCCATCAGTCTTGCCTACACACCATCAGTCAAAAATCCGACCGTCCCAAACGCTGTGACGTAAAACACTCCGACAAGCCGAGAAAAATTAAGTTCAGTGCTTCTGAGCATGTGTCGACTTGATTCTGAGCATGCGTGGCTTTTTTGTCCGATGGAGTTCCACACAGACGATCGGAATTTGCTATCGTTTTCTTTCCCCATCGTATAAATTTAAAACATGTTCTATTTTTTCTAGTTTAAATCCTCTTTTATTCAGTTTTTCCACATAAATTTAGCTTACATTACATTTCCAATAAATACAATAATAATAAATAATAACATTTTTACAGACATAAACACATCATCACATGAATAATATCTACAACAAATAAACAACGACTACATCAACAATACCATGGGTCCATCCTGCATTCTCCTATTTTTCTTTTACCTCGGCATTCCCCCATCCCCCCCCCCCGGGGGGAGAGAGAGGAAAAGAAAAAAAAAGGGGGGGGGAAAGAAAAGGGGGGGCGGGGGGACTATACTAATACCAAAACCCCCTCCACTTATATCGTTTTAAACATATCGTGCTCTGTTCCCAAATCCAGTGCTATATTTGATTTTTGTGACTTCTAAAGGGCTTCTTTTGTTGTGACTTCTAATTTTGTTTCTATTTTTTCTCACCGATGGGAAAAAAGACCGATGGGGCCCATACACAATTGGTTTGTCCGATGAGAAAAGTCCATCGGACTGTTTTCATTGGTAAAACTGATCGTGTTTACACGGCATCAGAGTTCTCCTCACTGAGAACTGCACTGTGAGATTTCAGATCCCTGTCCCCTGCTTTTCAGAGCCGAGAGATACTGTGTAAAATGTATAATTTAGGAGGACATAGAGAGGACATGGTTGCAGATAAACTGGTACAAATTAGGAAGGAAGATTTGTTTAAACTTCATTTATCACCTGAGGATAGTCACTTCACTGGGTATTTGTAAGGGTTTTTCAACCACTTTAACTAAAGTGAGAGAGATAAATTAATCTAGAATTCATAGAAGTGATGTCAACTGCCCAATTACTGGAGTTGTTTGCATCTAGCTGCAGTTAGGTCACTCAACTTCCATGGTTTAGTGAGGGATGGTGCTACATCGTTTTATACATTGCTGAGCCCCCAGTGATATATGGTTTGACTGGGGATGGCTAGGGTGCTTTTTTTAAAAAAAATCTGATTCTTTTTTTCTTTTTATATGCAAACAACATTGAGACAATACAGACAAATTATACAAACAAAATCACATTAAACAAAACACAACCCAAGAAAAGAAAAGAAAAAAAAAAAGAAGGGACCCCAAACCACCCCACCTGAACACAATTTTTCATAACAATTACAAACGTTCGTTATGATGAATTTAGAAAGCAAAAAATACCTTTCTCAATATGGCAGTCGTCGACTCATTATGCTCATTATGAGGAGCTCCCACCATCCCTGTGCTGTGCTGACTTCCTCCTGGGGCTGTACCCCTGCTGTGCTCATTATGAGGGGCTCCCACCATCCCTGTGCTGTGCTGACTTCCTGGGTTTGTACCCCTGCTGTGATCATTATGAGGGGCTCCCACCATCCCTGTGCTGTGCTGACTTCATGGGTTTTTTAACTTCATCATAACGAATAATCGTAATTATTATGACAATAATAAAACGATATTAACGAACATTCTTATTTTGTACGATTCTGAATCTCCCATCAACTACCAGTCTCCCACTCCCATATTAAAAAAAGTAATTTTCCCAACCCTCACTCAGCAGCAGAAGAAAACCTCTGATTGGTCAAAAAAATACCAGTCACATTTCTGTTGTAACGGAATTTGGATCCGAAATTCGTCAACGAAATTTTGTATACAATTCAGAAGCATAGAAATTCGTATTTCGGATGCTTTCGAATGTACGAATTTTCAGAAATTCGTACAGAATGTTCTATTCGTACAAAACGAACCACACACATGTCTAGTTCCCAGTAAACCCTCCTAGTCTTACATTCATCCATCTCTCATACAACAAGATGCCCAGGCCAAGCCTGGAAGATTTGGACAAGTAGCTGTGTGGTAGCAATGAGGTGGCATTGCCAATATCTTCCTTGTAGGTTAGATGAAAACTAAAAGAAATGCTGGGGGCAGGGGTTCTATAGAACAAATGACATACTGTCTCAACCTTTAAATTCCAATATGGAGTGACATTCTGTAAAAAAAAGTAAAATATGGTACAGACACTCAAAAGGGGTACAGTCCCACAAACTATAACATAAAAATATATTATATTTAACCACCTCGCGCCCGCCGTATGACTATATATGGCCGCGAGGTGGTTGTTACATGCCGGGAGGCCGTGTTTATACGGCCTCCGCTAATTTGGCCACTGGGGGCGCGCGAGCGCCGCCGGCAGCGCGCGCACGTACCCGCGCGTCACTGCAATGCCGATGCGCGTGCCTGGCGGCCGCGATGTCCGCCAGGCACCCGCGATCGGCGGTTACACAGACAAGGACATGGATCTGTGTGTGTAAACACACAGATCCATGTCCTGTCAGGGAGAGGGGACCGATGCTGTGTCCCTTGTACATAGGGACACAGATCGGTCACCTCCCCAAGTCAGTCCCCTCCCCCACACAGTAGTAATCACTAATAGGGCACACATTTAACCCCTTCCTCGCCCCCTAGTGTTAACCCCTTCCCTGCAAGTCACATTTATACAGTAATCAGTGCATTTTTATAGCACTAATCGCTGTATAAATGTGAATGGTCCCAAAATAGTGTCAAAAGTGTCCGTAAAAAATCACTGATCACCGCCATTACTAGTAAAAAAAAAAAATATCTAAAAATGCCTTAAAACTACCCCCTATTTTGTAAACGCTATAACTTTTGTGCAAACCAATCAATAAACGCCGCTTGCGATTTTTTTTTTTTTTTTTTTTTACCAAAAATATGTAGAAGAATAAGCTTTGGCCTAAACTGAGGAAAAAAAAATTCCCCAAAAATTGGGATATTTATTATAGCAAAAATCAAAAAATATTGCTTTTTTTTCAAAATTGCCGCTCTATCTTTGTTTATAGCGCAAAAAATAAAAACCGCAGAGGTGATCAAATACCACCAAAAGAAAGCTCTATTTGTGCGAAAAAAAGAACGTCAATTTTGTTTGGGAGTCACGTCGCACGGCCGCGCAATTGTCATTCAAAGCGTGACAGTGCTGAAAGCTGAAATTTCGCCTGGGCAGGAAGGGGGTATTTGTGCCCAGTAAGGAAGTAGTTAATATAATAAATAAATAAATATTTTTTTTAAGCAAATTGTGTGAATACTTGCAATTTAAATTCATTCAGCCTCTTATCAATCCCTGTGCACAGGACTTAGACTGGCATAGGAAAGGGCAGGACTTGGGACCCATCATGTGACTGGCAGAGGAAAGGGTAGACTTGGGGCCAATCATGTGACTGGCAGTGGAAAGAGCAGGACTTGAAGCCAATCATGCCAATCATGCATCCTGCAGGTACATGTGCTGAAAAGGAATATGCTGACAAGAGCATTGGCCAGAAGGAGAACGTCATCAGTCTCTTGCTATCACTTCACTGCCAGCCTTAGTGCCTACATAGCAAGGGACTTATTATGCAAGCACTCGGAAGAGAGGAGGAGCAGCGAATGCCAGCTGGGGACTCCATAGGATGAGGTTAGGGGCTGCTCGGTGCAATAATATTGCACCAAGGAGGTAATAATGGCATATTTATTATTTTAATAAAAAAATAAAGTCTTCAATTCGTATATCGACTTTGGAAGCTTTCCAGTACGAAAGCGCATAGACACGTAATTTCTACTCTCTACAGTTCCCTTCTATCTTTTGGTCCTAACCCCAAACTCCCAGCCTGCAAGGCTTGGACAAAAAAACTGAATCGTGATCTTTCTGATGCTGACTGAAAGACTATATGCACTCGGATTCACAAAGGCTCGTTGAATGGCGCCATTCAAGAAAACGGGTATAAGATTATTTTGCGGTGGTAACAGACTCCATCCCTATTCCATAAAGTCTACCCGACTGCCTCGACTCTCTGTTGGCAATGTGGATTGGCGACTGGTACAATGCTCCATGTGTGGTGGTCATGTCCCAACCTCCAACCCTTCTGGAAACAGGTACATAGCCTAATCAACAAAGTCACATCACACAATCTGGAGTTACGCCAGAACAATTCCTATTGCACCATACTCCCCTACAGAAGTTAACATAGTAAATCCCTAGTGATGCTCATGGGTAATGCGGCCAAACTGTGTATCCCCTCCCATTGGCTCTCTGCAGTTGTCCCAATGATATGCAAGTGGATTCGAAGGACTAACAAGATGGAGAAGTTGGAGGAACTGATCCATACTGCACAGGATAAAATGTCCTTGTTCACTAAGACCTGGTATTAATGGTTGTACTACAGAGTCAACTGAATACCAATCCTATTTGGGTCTGTACAATGGAGGTGCTGTCTTCAGATAGCTGCTGGAGGGTCCCTTTAGTAGTTACTGGTCCCCTCTCCTGACACCTAACCGGCTTTAGTTGGGTTTTCCCCTCTACCAAGAACCACCCCCCACACCTTACCTTTTGCAATAAACGTTTATGAAACAAAAAAATAAAGCTTTACAAACACTTTAACTGCAGCAGAGAGATCAGGTCACCAAGATGTGTGTGATTGAAAAATACTAATTATTTGGTTAGATATCTCCTATATAAGCAGGTTGATTGCTTATTTGCCTAAAATTGTGTTTGTTTTTCCTAAATTTAAAACCAAGCTAAAGTGATAGAAACAACCTGAAGGGAAACCAGTCCAGAAATGAGAGGTCAAGCTAGTGAAGGGGCTGAAATCGTATTGAAAAAAAAAAATGCCCTCCACAAAACAAATATTCTCCTGGACCTTTTTTCAAGTATGTTCAAGTAATAAAACAAAAACCACTGTCAAGACAGATTTAGGACTTCCATTCACCTATATTAGCAGGTTTGGTACATATGCAGTCGTGAAAATTGTAGTTTTATGGAACTTCTAAAAGAGGTGAAAATTTAACTAGCGTTCAAAGCTTTAAAAGCTTCAAACATTCCTGCCAATTTAAGGAAAACTGCCCAAATCAAAAAAAAATAATTAAAAAATGATCAAATAGCAAGCAAAAATGAATGGCAAAACAATGAAACTTATATTAGTGTCAACAGAATAGAAAATTTATGGAAATCTCCCTGATGGGATCATAAAACAGCAATACAAACCACACAAGTTTTTGCTCTTCCTCACACTCTCTAAAACCCAGAAACAAATGCTCTATAGATGGCCTTCAAATCCTACTAATCAGTTACAGGAGATGAAGGATCATTGTACGGCAAACTAAAAAAGTGCAGAAATCACATTTACCCTTAAATACATACTGCAAATAATCAGCGCTATAAAATTTGTCATTTTTGTGCTTCTTATGTTGATTTCCAAACTATGAGCTGTAAATGCTGTCCTGTACTTCGTGGCTACATACAGAGGTTACTGCAGTGCTCACATAGTAAATTATTTTACTCTATTTAAAAGAGAAGTAAGGGAATTTTCTTTTTTTCAATCATACTTACCTATGTGGATGCTGCATCTGTCCCCTGCCGGCTCTGAGAGCTGAGCGATCAAACACCACAGAGGGGTGCCGGTCCAGGCATGTGAGTGGATCCTGACCATATGGTCGCAATCTTTCCTGAGCCTGGCTGACGGCTCTGTGACGTCAGCCAACAGCGGGCTTCAGCCTGTTGTCTGCTGAAAAATTTTTTTGCATTCCAGTGATCCACAGCTTTGGCTGTACTTCTCCTTTAAGCCCAAATCCAGACTATATTTTTAGTTTGGACAGATTGGACAAGGCATAGAATTCTTGTCATTTTTGGGACCAGAAGATGGGAAATCTCTCCAGATGGGAGGCAGACTAGAATAAAAGAACACTTTTGTTCAGTAAAATGAAGTGGGGTAGGACCTCTGTCAGGGTAGTATTACTGTCTGGAGAGAACCTCTCCCCGCATTTTTTATCCTGCTGTCACAGGGAGAGGAAGTGAGGAAACATCATTCCTCTCCGGACAGCAATACACATTTTTTACAAAAATATTAAAAAAGAATAAGGATTTTTTTTTACTTTGAAGCAAATATGCAGGCAAACTGCTAATTAGACTGAAATACATATAAGGGAGCTGTTTAACCTGCACATTTGTGTTTTTGTCAATCCAGTTCAGAGATTTGCATAGCTCTGCCAAACAGAAGAGTGCTGTCTGGCAGGGGCTGACCTTTCTGTAATGCAGTTAAATACGGCTCAAATTCCCCTGACCACCCTGACCCTGTGACTGAATGATAAAAAGAAAAGCAACAGACTGATGAGTTCTTGCACTGTAGCATATACTGGCTCTTGGTGTTGTTTCTTCCTCCAAAAGTCTAAACTCTACTTTACATAAATTGCAAGAAACTTAGACCAAGTTAAATGCAATTGCTTGCATATTAAAAATTATAATAAATTCAAAGGATGCATTTTTTAATTCATAACTGCATTAGTTTGTCTTTTATAGTTGTGCCTTTTATATTTGCCTGGAGATCAGCTTTAATCAGGATTCTGGCAGAGCCCATGGAAACATATTACTTAAATGAGTGAGTTTGTGTTTGTCTAAGCATTTTATCCCTAAGTGACATAACAAAAAGGCGGTTATCTTTTCTTTTCTTTTTTTATTCAATAGATTTTTATTCAAAAGTTTAAAAAATATTTGTTGGTATACAAATAATATTTCAATACAGAAAGATTCATACATCCTGAAGAGAAAATAAATCAGAATAAAATTTATCAAAATAAGGAAGAAGAGGAGGAGAAAGGGAAGGAAATATAAAGGAGAAGTATTAAGGCTAGTATATCAAAACAGGAGTAATTTCTTACGGTCCAAATTTCCCCAATATCCAAATCCAGAGATTATGGGGTTTGGAGGTATTTAATCCAAGGGGACCATACCCTGTCTAATCTGGTCTTTTTATCTTTAAGGATGCTGGTGAATTTTTCATTGACCATGATCCAAGAAAGTTTACTTTTTACTACAGCAAGACTGATCACTGGAGTTTTCCATGCTTGTGCTATTGTAATTTTAGGTGCTGAAAAAATAAAAAAGATGAGAGTTTGAAGATGTCTAGGGGTCTCGTCTAGTAGGTCTGCAAATAGTGGCATTTTAGGATTTTTAGGTATGTTCTGTCCTGTCACTGAGTATATTAATGTAAAAATTCTGATCCAAAAGCGTTGGACTTTGGGACAGGACCACCAGACATGGAACATGGTTCCCTCCTGCTCGCATCCTCTGAAGCAAAGGGGTGAAGTGTCGGGGTACATTTTTGCTAATTTCGCTGGAACTAAATACCATCTGGATAGCACCTTATAATTTCCTTCCACTAGTGAAGTATTAAGTATTCCCTTGTGCACCATGGTCGACCACTGTCCCCAGATCTCTTCTATAGTCTCGCCTAGGTCCGATTCCCATGCTATTTGGTAAGAAGGCTTGGTCTGTTGATCATTGAAGAGGATATAGAGTCCTGAGATTCCTCCCCGTGGCTCAGGTCTGCATAAGCATTTATTTTCAAACAAGGTTCTAGTGGTTATATCTATCAGATCGGTATCTATGGATTTTATGAAGTGAGTAATTTGATGTAGACTAAATGATTCCGTCTGGGGCATCTGTAACGTTTCCTGGAAGTGTGTTCATAGCTTGATCCCTTTTGTGATCTATGAATGTGCTATCCTGTAAAGGCCTTTGTTAACCCACCATGAAAATTGTTGGGGATTTTGTCCTGGAGGAAAGTGTGGGTTATTAAATATAGGGGCCACAGCGGAATGGGGAGATCTTATTGGGTATAATTTGCATACCGTATCCCATAGACGCAGGGAGTGGGATAAAGTAGGGCTCAAAATGGCCTGACGTTCTATTGTCGGAAGCCCCATCAGGAGGTCTATTGGCAGTGAAGGACTGGCTTGCGCTTCCAATAGTACCCAATCAGGTTGGTATGTTGTAGAAAAAATCTGGTATAGTTGTACCAGTTAAGCAGCCTTATAGTATTTCAAGAAATGGGGAACTCCCAGTCCACCTTTCCATTTGGAGATATAAAGAGTGGAGTGAGCCACCCTACATCCACTACTACCCCAAATGAATTTGTAAACTAGCGATTGAAGTTTCTTAAAGAATGTGAATGGTATCGGAATTTGTAATGATCGGAAATAATATAAGAAACTAGGGAGTATCGTCATTTTAATAGCTGATATTCTACCCATCCAGGAAAGATTATGTGTCTGCCAGTCCTTCAAGTCTTGTTCAATGGATTTATAAAGGGGGTATAATTAATTTGAAACAGCGTGGAAACGTCTCAGGTGAGATTAATTCCCAGATAAGGGAGTGCTAGTGTACACCATTTAAATTGAAAAGATTGTTGTATCGTATTTCGTATCGAGGTAGGAAGGTTTATGTCCAACGCTTCAGATTTAGAATGATTAACACGCAGTCCAGAGACAGCTTTAAAATTAGATAGAGTTGCAAATAAATTGGGTAGGGTCGTAATGGGATCAGTTATAAATAATAATAAGTCGTCGGCAAAGAGAGCACATTTATGTGTCTTGCCACCACTAGAGATACCATGAATGTTGGGATTAGTATGGATGGCCACCACTAGTGATTCTATGGCCAGAACAAAGAGTATAGGCGGAAGAGGGAACCCCTGGCAAGTACCTCTCCTTATCTGTAGAAGATCCGATTTGCATCCATATGTAAGAATGTTAGCTGAAGGATTAGAGTATAATGTACTAATAAGACATAAAAATTTAGGTCCACAATTCCATCTCCTCAATATGTGGAAGAGGAAGGGCCAAGAAATGGAGTCAAAGGCCAATGACAGAAGCGCCCCCTTTATCCCAATCAGAACGTAAGATAGAGATCAAGTCAACAGCCCGTTGAATCTGGTCAGCGGCTTGTCGCACCATAACAAATCCCACTTGGTCTATATGAATATATTGCGCCAGAAATTTATTAAATCGGTTTGTATATATTTTTGTGAGTAATTTCAAGTCGCTATTGATCAGTGATATTGGGCGATAGTTCGTCAAATTACTATGATCTTTATTAGGCTTTGGTATTATGCTTTTGTGGGCTCTATTAGTGTTTTCGGTAAGTGACATTCCGTTGCGAAGGGCATTGAAGAATTTTAGTAGATGGGGTACTATTAGTGGAGCAAATTTCTTATAAGAGGCTGAGAAGCCATCAGGTCCCGGAGTCTTGGATGCATTGGCTTGTTTAAAGGCGGTTATCTTTATATCAAGAAAAGTCACTTGTTTCAAATTCCCCACGCCTTCACTACCCAATTCGGATCCACCCCAGTGCTTCTCCTTCTGTCCAATCTTGAATCCACATTAGGGAATGTCCCTCTGGTCAAACCCACCTCTACCATTTATAAAGCTTTATTACCCTCAGTCCATTTTGGTCTAGAGGATTTGTTCTCTAAGTGGCAGGGCGAGATCCCTGATCTGGAATCGGAAGACTGGGATGACGCCTGGGAGTATCCTTTTCTCCAACTTATCTCCGAAAGAGATCGGTTGATACAATTTAAACTGATTCACAGGATTTGTCACCCCAAAGATTATCCAAAATTTACCCAAATTCCTCTTCCAACTATTGGAAGTGTGGTATAGCAGATGCTGATTTCAACCATATGTCCCAGGATCCAGTCCTTTTGGACAGAGGTCACAAAATTCATTGAAACTCTGCTCATGACCCATGTTTCCCTGAAAGTGTTGATCTGCTTGCTGGGTCTGGTGGGCTCCCTGGCCCGCCGCCGAGCAACCAGAACTCTAATAGGACTCCTATTATTTTATGCTAGGAAGGCTTTACTCATAAAATGGAAACAACCAGAGGTACCCACTTTGAATTCATGGAAATCGTTGATCAACTTAGTGGTGCCATTGTACAAAGCAGCCTACAGTATCTTGCCAGATGCTGCCCAGCCAAGTTTGACAAAATTTGGCACGTGTGGTTAGAATCAGACATCACAAACGCAACACAATAAGATCTAGATCCCTTTGTTTACTTTATCTAAATGTCTTGTAGCGGTGAAGACCTAATTTTGAAGGTACACCTGGATGCGTTTCCTCCAACCTCAGCACCTCTCCCTGAAGTGGTCACCTGAAGTATATGATCCATTATCCTTCCCAATATCCTTCCAATTTGCACAAGCAGTTTAAGTTTGTAGTTGTTACAATAGATGTATTAGAACTTATAGGACTGTTACAAGGTGTGTTCTTTAAGCCGGGGTATGCCCAGAGGCTTTATTTTGTAACTTTTCTCTTTCACATGAAAACTCAATAAAAAGTATTTAAAAAAAAAAAAAAAGAAGTAAAGTCACTTGTGGTGCAGCAGTAAATTCACAAAGCACACAAAAAAAGGAAAACTTTTACTGAGGACTCAAACTAATAAACAAATCAAAATATGTATTACTTACTCTGTTTGTCATGTATCTGTGCAAGAGAAAGATCACATTTGTAATCTTTTAAACTTTTTTTTTTGTTTGTTTGAGATTACTTCTGACTGTACTACCAATAATAGATAATAAACAAAATGTTTGATAAATGTCTATTTTAGCCCAGATTATGGTAGTGTACTGTATAAATGCTGGCCCATCCCCAGGCGAAACTATCTGCGACTAAACACGTAGGGTGGGGCCTACAACGGTGAAGTCATCACGCTATTCAGTTCTGATTGGCCGACTGGATTTGTGTAACCCGTAGGAATGCCATTTGAGATGTTTTGGATGCTTGCTGAGCCTTACCATGTTTATCATCCTGTGAGTGCAATTTGATATTGAATCCTTAATTATAATATTACACTATGAGAGCTAGGGATGAGCTTCGAGTTCGAGTCGAACTCATGTTCGACTCGAACATTGCCTGTTCGCCCGTTCGCCGAACAGCGAACAAATTGGGGTGTTCGCGGCAAATTCGAAAAATCTATGGGAGAAATCTAAAGTGCTAATTATAAAGGCTTATATGCAAGTTATTGTCCTAAAAAGTGTTTGGGGACCCGGGTCCTGCCCCAGGGGACATGTATCAATGCAAAAAGAAGTTTTAAAAACGGCCGTTTTTTCGGGAGCAGTGATTTTAATAATGCTTAAAATGAAAAAATAAAAGTGAAATATTCCTTTAAATTTCGTACCTGGGGGGTGTGTATGATATGCATGTAAAGTGGCGCATGTTTCCCGTGCTTAGAACTGTCCCTGCAAAAAGTGTCATTTTTGAAAGAAAAAAATGCATTTAAAACTGACTCGCGGCTATTAATGAATTGTCGGCTCCCGGCAATACATACAAAAGTCATTGATAAAAAAAAAAAAAAGCGTGGGGGTTCCCCAGAATTCAATTACCAGGCCCTTCAGGTCTGGAATGGATATTAAGGGGAACCCCGCCGCAAATAAAAAAAAAATTGACGTGGGGTTCCCCCAAATATCCATTCCAGGCCCTTCAGATCTGGCATGGATTTTAAGGGGAACTCCACCCCAAATTAAAAAAAAAATGGCGTGGAGTCCCCCTAAAAATCCATACCAGACCCCTTATCCGAGCACGCAACCTGGCCGGCCGCAGGGGAAAAGGGGGGGACGAGAGAGCGGCCCCCCCTCCCTCCTGAACCGTACCAAGCCACATGCCCTCAACATGGGGAGGATGTCCCCATGTTGATGGGGACAAGGGCCTCATCCCCACAACCCTTGCCCGGTGGTTGTGGGGGTCTGCGGGCGGGGGGCTTATCGGAATCTGGAAGACCCCTTTAACAAAGAGGACCCCCAGATCCCGGCCCCCCCCTATGTGAATTGGTAAGGGGTACATTGTACCCCTACCATTTCACGAAGAAAGCGTAAAAAAATGTTTAAAAAAACACACAAACACCTTGAAAAAGTCCTTTATTTAAAAAAATAAATAAATAAACATTCCAGCGGTGAAATCCAGTGTCCCGCGGCGATCCCGATGTCCAGCGCTGTCCGTCATTGGTTGTGCCTGAGCGGACCTGATGGGGAACTCCCTCTCAGTATTTTAAATGTATAGACCCGCCCCTTCTAAAGTTCCCCATCAGGTCCGCTGAGCGGACGAGATGCGGAACATGAGAAGGGGCGGGTCTATACATGTATTACCAAAGTGAGAGCAGTTCCCCATCAGGTCCGCCTCCTCGGTATGTCAGACCCGCCTACGTCATTGGCTTGAGCGGGGAACTTCCTTCACTATGTAAATTTAAATTTACATAGTGAAGGAAGTTCCCCGCTCAAGCCAATGACGTAGGCGGGTCCGACATACCGAGGGGGCGGACCTGATGGGGAACTGCTCTCACTTTGGTAATACATGTATAGACCCGCCCCTTCTCATGTTCCGCATCTCGTCCGCTGAGCGGACCTGATGGGGAACTTTAGAAGGGGCGGGTCTATACATTTAAAATACTGAGAGGGAGTTCCCCATCAGGTCCGCTCAGGCACAACCAATGAAGGACAGCGCTGGACATCGGGATCGCCGCGGGACACTGGATTTCACCGCTGGAATGTTTATTTATTTATTTTTTTAAATAAAGGACTTTTTCAAGGTGTTTGTGTGTTTTTTTAAACATTTTTTTACGCTTTCTTCGTGAAATGGTAGGGGTACAATGTACCCCTTACCAATTCACATAGGGGGGGGCCGGGATCTGGGGGTCCTCTTTGTTAAAGGGGTCTTCCAGATTCCGATAAGCCCCCCGCCCGCAGACCCCCACAACCACCGGGCAAGGGTTGTGGGGATGAGGCCCTTGTCCCCATCAACATGGGGACATCCTCCCCATGTTGAGGGCATGTGGCTTGGTACGGTTCAGGAGGGAGGGGGGGCCGCTCTCTCGTCCCCCCCTTTTCCCCTGCGGCCGGCCAGGTTGCGTGCTCGGATAAGGGGTCTGGTATGGATTTTTAGGGGGACTCCACGCCATTTTTTTTTTAAACTTGGGGTGGAGTTCCCCTTAAAATCCATGCCAGATCTGAAGGGCCTGGTAATTGAATTCTGGGGAACCCCCACGCTTTTTTTTTTTTTTTTTCTCAATGACTTTTGTATGTATTGCCGGGAGCCGACAATTCATTAATAGCCGCGAGTCAGTTTTAAATGCATTTTTTTTCTTTCAAAAATGACATTTTTTGCAGGGACAGTTCTAAGCACGGGAAACATGCGCCACTTCACATGCATATCATACACACCCCCCAGGTACGAAATTTAAAGGAATATTTCACTTTTATTTTTTCATTTTAAGCATTATTAAAATCACTGCTCCCGAAAAAACGGCCGTTTTTAAAACTTCTTTTTGCATTGATACATGTCCCCTGGGGCAGGACCCGGGTCCCCAAACACTTTTTAGGACAATAACTTGCATATTAGCCTTTATAATTAACACTTTAGATTTCGAACGTTCGAGTTCATTGTATTTAATAGGGTTCTAAAGTTTACACGAACATTTTGTCTGTTCGCAGGTTCTGGTGCGAACCGAACAGGGGGGTGTTCGGCTCATCCCTAATGAGAGCGCTTTTTTTACTTTATTTTTGAGCATATTGAGTATTGGAAGCAAATGGACACAGTCAGAGGGAGACCTTAATCCCCCATGTGCAATTTGACCACCTGTAATCTAGTGGTCAATAACGTCTGGTAAGCAGTTTTGTCACATTGTTTGGCTTTGGGAGCATTCTATTTCATCTGCACTTTCTTGCTCAGCATCGCGTTTTTTCTGCACCTAAGGATTTTCTCACTGATCACTAAGGATAAACACCTTATTTTTTATATGTTGGTCTTTATTGGTGGACTTATTGATTTACTGTCCTTTTTGTTCATTTTTCATTGTTTCATATTGTACACAAGGACATTTTAGACGTGTGTTTTCACTTTACTTTAGCGCTTCACTTTATGTACACATTTATTTCAGTTTAGTATCTGGACTCAGTGCTGGCAGCTTTTTTTTTTTTTTTTTTTTTCGAGCGCAGTTTCTTTTCTTTATATATATTTCTGTTATTTAACATATCTTTTGTACTTTAAAAGTGCAGTAAAATGTGCACCAAAAAGCAGTAAAGAGCAGTAAATGTCTTAATAATGCTTTGTAAATCCAGTCTTAAATAGTAACTGCACTTTGTGGAAAATATGCATATGCAATTACCACACAAGCTATATAGCAATTCAATGTACCGTATATACTCGATTATAAGCATACCCGAGTATAGCCGAGGCACCTAATTTTACCACAAAAAAATGGGAAAACGTATTGACTCGAGTATAAGCCTAGGGTGAGAATGCAGCAGCTACTGTAAGCGGAAAAGAGGGTCAACAATCCCCATTTGCACGCCTCACTGTGCCCATTTGCACGCCTCACTGTGCCCAACCTCACTGTGCCCATTGCAACCTCACTGTGCCCATTGCAGCGTACCTGAAATTCTTGACAGGCTGCGGGTGTCCATTTTTTAAAAGTCATGGCTTCCTCCTAGTCCCGTCCCGTTCCGTGATAGGCGTTTGACACTGTGTTCAGTGTTCCGCCTATCACGGACGTCTTCTCATCCTCGTACTCAGATTCCCAGCAGACACTGTGTTCAGTGTTCCGCCAATCACGGACGTTCTTTCATCCTCGGACAAGAGAATGTCCGTGATAGGTGGAACACTGAACACAGTGTCTGCTGGGAAACTGAGTCCGAGGATGAGAAGACGTCCGTGATAGGCGGAACACTCAACACAGTGTCAAACGCCTATCACGGAATGGGACGGGACCAGGGGGAAGCCGCGACTTTTAAACAATGGACGCCCACAGCCCTTCCGGTACACTGACTCGAGTATAAGCCTAGGGGGGTATTTTCAGCCCTAAAAAAAGGGCTGAAAAACTCAGCTTATACTCGAGTATATACAGTAATTAAAAATGATCTATCCTTTTCAATCTGCAGCCACCATATTTTTTTATAAAATGCAATGCACAAATGACAACCTGGAAGTATTCTGAATGCCCCCAAATATGTAATTTCTTGCTTGCGTGATTGGCTCAGTGATTTTCTCAGAAGTCTGCACTAAGATATTAGTCAAATTTTAAGCATCCTTTAGACCCCTTTCACACTGAGGGCATTTTTCAGGCACTGTAGCGTTAAAAATAGCGCCTGCAAACTGCCCTAAAACAGCTGCTCCGATCACTCCAGCGTGAAAGCCCTAAGCGGTGAGCTGGCAGGGCGTCAGAAAATGTCCTGCCAGCAGCTTCTTTGGAGCGCATTAGGAGCGGTGAACTCACCGCTTCTAATGCGCTCCTGCCCTGAAATCAATAAGCAGTGCCGCCGTACCGCCAGCAAAACGTAGCAGCGCATTGCGGGCGGTTATAACCGTTTTTCGGCCACTAGCGGGGGTTAAAAATGCCCCGCTAGCGGCCAAAATGCACCATAAATCCGACAGTAAAGCGCCGCAAAAAATAGCGGCGTTCTACCGCAGGTGTTCGGGGCGGCACAGTGTGAAAGGGCTCTTACGATATGAATTTCAGTTTTGATGCGACACTCCTCAAAGGTTATATACTTCTAAAGGTAGCTTTTCTCATCAGAACACTGAGAATGCACCAGCTGATTATAATGAGCCAGTCCTTCCCATTTACAATCATTATCCAAAAGACATGGTGAAAAGCAAACAGCTATTTGTTCATAGCAACAACAATAGGAATCTTGTAAAGTTTACAGCTAAAATACATGTACGATCGGACATTCCGAAAACAAAACCGTGGATTTTTTCCTACGGATGTTGGCTCAAACTTGTCTTGCATGCACACAGTTGCACAAATGTTGTCGGAAATTCCGATCGCCAAGAACGCGGTCACGTACAACACAAACAACGGCACTATAAAAGGGAAGTTCAATACCAAGTGCGGCACCCTTTGGGCTCCTTCTGCTAATCTTGTGTTAGTAGAAGTTTGGTGAGAGACGATTCGCGCTTTTCAGCCTCGTGCTTTTCAGTTAAAAAATAAAAAGATTATTCAGGAGATCATGAGAAATAATAAAGATTTCAGTTTGTCAGAACCCTGTGTGAATATCAGCAGCAAAACAACTTCATTATTCTAGCATTATAAAGAAGAAAAGAATGACTGCATTAAAAGATTAAAAAATTAGCAGCGTGACGAATGTGCCATCTCCATTACAAACGCTAGTTTTACCAGACCGAGCGCTTCCGTCTCGTACTTGATCCAGAGCATGTGCGGAATTTTGTGCGTCAGAATCGTCTACACACGCTCGGAATTTACGAGAACGGATTGTGTTGTCGGAAAATTTGAGATCCAGCTCTCAAATTTTTGTTGTCGGAAATTCCGACAGCAAATGTCCGATGGAGCCTACACACGGTCTGAATTTCCCATCGAACATTTGTTGACAGAAATCCTGAGCGTGTGTACGCGGCATTACACTTTGAATAACAATTGCGCAGTCATGCAACGCTGTACCCAAATACATTTTTTATCTTTTTTTTTTACACAAATGGAGCTTTCTTTTGGTTGGTATTTAAGCACCGCTGGGTTTTTTATTCTTTGTTAAAAAAATAAAAAAAGACCGAAAATTTTGAAAGAAAAAAGTTTCTTACAAAGATGCTGTTTTCAGGACTGTTCCAAATGTCCCGCAAGCACACCGCCCAGGTGTGAAAGCACCAATTGTAATGAATGGAAGACAGATTTCAGGCGCTTTACAGGCGCTATTTCTAGCGATAAAACGCCTGAAAACTGCCTCAGTGTGAAAGGGGTCAAAGTATTAAACCTATAAATTACTTAGTAAAAAATATCAATATAAAATTATCTCTGATGCTAGGACCATTTAAAATCAAGTGACTAAAAATTGTGTCTCCACTATATTAGTACCTCTCCACTTTTTCTTGTCAGCGGCTTTTGCAAACACCTTTGATAAATAGTGGTAAAGTGAAACATTGCCTAAACCTTCTACAGAGTATTTATCATATATCATTGTTTTAGGTCATGTACCTAGATTGGCATCCACTGGCTGCATGTAGGTTGCTGTAGCCTAAGTATGTGTGTGTAGGTGACTAATTTCACATGAGGGAAAAGGTAAGGATTGGGCAGGCTTTACTAAATAAAATTACAATGCCTTTAAGGGTTGCACTACGTATTCTCCACTAGTAGACAAAGTACAGGTCCCTGGCCACATCCAGTTATACTTCCTACAACTCCTGTATTCCTGTCAAAACATCTGAAGGCATTGGATGTTGATACTAAACGCTCGTTAATTGAGTTATGGTTCAAGAATACAATTACTTTAACAGCAAGCTGAATTTAAATGACCCAGCATTCTCAGATTTTCTGTATTGAGTTTTAAGCAATTGTTAAACGAAACAGTGGTCTGACTGGTCAGACAAGTCATTGAGCAATGGCTGGGAGGTTTCCCAAACCAAAACAGGTGACGGCTTTTTTCAGCCTGTCACAGCAGGTTACTGAACAGTGTCATAAACAGCATTATACACAGGTCAAGAGAGCGCAATGGCACCACATTATGCACAGATCAGTAACCGGGATAGGCACTGACAACTCCAAGATTGGGAAATAAGCAGCAGCGCAAAAGAAAGGCTCAACTCCAAACAGCTTTGAATACATAGTATGAGGGCTTTAACTAATTTATTTTTCCAGTGATGCTATGTCACATCTTGACATGAAAGGTCTAGTGATATTGGTACAGATTTTCAGGGGAAATCTCAACAGGGACCCGGACATAAACAGAAACATGGTAGTGGTTTTAACCCTCATATACTATATTTAAATTAAATAATAACAATAAAGTTTTAAGAGGAGTTGACCTTTAAATTGTCTATACAAATCAAAATGCATTCTGGAGTACAGTAAAAGCACACAACAGTAAAATATTCTTCCATTACTATGCAAAAGAAAACATTCACATGAGAAAAAACAAACTAATTAAACTAATACAATTTGACTGAAAAAAGTACTGTAAACAACATTGTTTGGCATGTATAACTCTGCACCTGGGAAAAAAAAGTTGAAACAGACATTAACTACTGGAAGGTTTTACCCCTTTCATGACCAGGCCATTTTTTGCGGTACAGCACTGCGCTACTTTAACTGGCCATTGCGCAACACGACACATTAATGCAACTCATTCATTCACACTAATAGAACTTTCTTTTTATGGTAGTTGATCACCACTGTGGCAGGAACCAGCTGAGATTCAAACCATTAATGGGCAGGCTAAATGTACCAAGTTGATCAATCGATCAACTTGGGTACAACCAGCTGCCAGATTTACTTGCGATTACTGCAGGCTGCTGCTATAGCAGCTAGCGATAATCACTGTCTTCTCCCGGCGGGGACGGCAGAAGACAATTGCTCAACAGGAGGGATTCCCCTGTCAACATGGGGAATTGTGCAAATTTCTTTCATGCAACCCGTGTATGCAGGAAAGAAATTTGCTCCGTTTATGGCTTGCCTTACTTCACCTTAACACAGAATTGTGCTGAGATTATACACCGAGCAGAGTATTCTCAGCTCAGGCCTCGTACACACGGCCGAGATTCTCGTTGAAAAAAACATGTCGTTTTTTTCGACGAGATTCTTGGACAAGAAACTTGTCCCGGCCGAGTGTACACACGCTCGTTTCAAAGAACCCGCGGTTCTTTGAAAGGAGTGTACGCGGTGACGTCATCGACTACGTCGAGCATGCGCTCGTCACATTCGATGCCGTCGCCGCCATCTTGGTATACCCTACGTATGCCTAGGAAGCTACCGCGCATGCATCAAATTCATTTCGAACATGCGCGGGCTTCCAGGCGGACAGGTAAGTGTACACACACTCACTTTTCTCGTCGAGAAACATGCCGAGGAGAATCTCGACGAGAAAATAGAGAGCAGGTTCTCTATTTTCTCGTTGAGGTTTCTTGTCGGTTTTCTCGACGAGAAACCCGCTAGCAGCGTACACACGACCGATTTTCTCGGCAAGACCTCTCTGCCAGCAAGTTTCTTGCTGGTTCTTGCCGAGAAAATCGGTCGTGTGTACGAGGCCTTAGTGTATACTTACAAAAAAAAAGCATCTATGACAGAATGGACATACACAGTCTATTCCAGGGTTTCTCAACTCCAGTCCTCAAGGCCCCCCAACAGGTCATGTTTTCAGGCTTTCCATTGAACAGGTGATTTGATCAGTTTCGCTGCCTTGTAATTACCACAGCTGTTTCATCTGAGGGAAATCCTGAAATCATGACCTGTTGGGGTGCCTTGAGGACTGGAGTTGAGAAACACTGGTCTATTCTGTCATAAAAAAATTCTGCCTGAAAGCACCTTTCCAAAAAACTGTTTTGGTTCCGTTTTTAAAGAATTGTATCAGCCTGTTTAAAATATAATTTTTATTTTTATTTTTTTAATTTATTTTAATTTTGGATAGCGTAAGGGAGGGTCATAACCCCTGTCAGTTTATTTTTTGCCATCTGTGTCCCAATGGGGAGATTTCCCTTCACTTCCTGTCCCCTAGCCAAAACAGAAAGTGAGAGGAAATCCCTGAAATTGAAGGGAATTCTTTGGGGACCCCCAGGTCACCAGAACTAGCGTCTCTGTTGAAAGATTTCCCCTCTATTACTTTTCTGGGGACAACCCAACATTTGGGATTTTCTTTTAATTTCACTTTCAATGACAATGGTAAACAGTACAAATAGAGAGGGTGAATCTCCCTAATAGGGGCACAGACCGCAATAAAAACTGACAAGTGTTCTAATTCCTCTCCACTCCATCCAACACGAAAAAAAAAATCTTTTGCCTTTAGTTGTACTTTATGTTCTCAGAACAAGGATTACAGAAGTCACCTTTTTAGCAGAAGCACTGCTATAATTGTAGGAAATTCCAATAAAGCTCAAGTGTCCTCATAGCCTACAGGTTTAGCACAATAGTCTATTCAGGGAGGGCAATTTCACATAACCCTTCCCAGAATATGGCTAAACTTGCACAGACTAAGCTTGCCCCATGAGATCTTGTCCACCTGCTCTAAGGTGAAACCAAGCCTTTCATATTTCCTTCCTGCACAATTTTGGGATAATTGCCACCTGCATTCACCCCTTGTTCTGGCATCTCATTTGTACTTCTAAAAGAGAATAATTAAATCTGTTGTGAAAAAGGTATCCTTCAAACCAGGGGATTATGGAACTGCTTTAAAAACATTTGTATTTGTAGGAGCTGACTCCCTTCAGTACCTGGATTCTTATAAAGGAAAGAAAGACCAATACAGTTATGCTTATTGAAAGGTCCACCAGTAAGAGAGTCTGACCTCATCTTCCCCTGGGAAGTTAGAGGTTGAAATGGGTGACTGTTAGGGAGGGAAGGGACAAAAACTGGATGATTCCTAATAAAATTATGTGACTTAACTCTGGTATCACTATTCGGTCCTATACACATCTTTGAGGACTCACAGTGCAGACATGTCACTTTCTGCTAGAGGGGCTAAAAACATCTGAGCAGGCCATGGCTGTATTACTGAGAAAAGTAAGCAGCTGGGGTGGGGGGTCAGATGAGGTTAAAGCATGGAGCCATCCTTACAAAGGAAGTCAGAGCCAATGATTTGGGCACCTGAAATAAGAAGACAGAAATGCAGAAATTGTAGAAAAAGCAGAGCGGTAGGTAAATGTTGCCATCAGAATTAGGATGCCATCAGCATCCTAACTGGAAAAAAAATATTCAACAATATCACTTTAACTTCTGCACTGGAATTGGTAGCGTCAAACCACTACAATCCTGAGCCCCCCCCCCCCCAAAAAAAAACGATATATCCACTCTGTATCTACCATTCCTTGGTCAAACATTTTAGGAGTAATTGTTACTCACAGAGCTAAATCAAATGCATAGGGTTGATAGAAATACTTTTTTTATTTATATCTTTACCATTGTTATAGAATTTTGATACATATTACATTTTTTTGACACTTACTATCTGCCTATCTATCTTTATTATTTTCTTTATGGTAAGAATTATGAAGTGCATCTCTTTCCAAGGAGAGCTTGCACCTTGCCAGATTTGAACATACCCAAGAGACACAGCCATTCAGCCAAATGGCTGAAGCACTTAGAGGTCAATGGCAGCAGTTGTGCAAAGACTTCACGCAGATGTATGAATTCTGAATGATAGTGTCATCTGTTGTGTCTGGTTCAAATCAGCTTTACTGCTGCAGATTGGACAGTTAGATCTAAAAATTTATTTCTACATTTTGCTGTTTGGCTATCTATGGACATCAGTACATTTAAATTTAATCCTCAAATGATTCAAAATCTTTTATATAAAAATCAGCAATTTATTATAGTATTTCTACATACTAAAAAATAAGAATGTGCAAAGACTTAAAAAGAGAATCTGTTTTTAAAAGCTATGATAAAAACATAAATAGTTTTTAGGGCTTCTCTACCCAATTCAATAAAGAACCTCCATAGAAAAAAAAACATAAGATTATTAGGACAAATAATATCTAAAATCAAAGTGGCACACAGAGAGTTTGCAACACACAGCTAATGTCTAGCAATTATTAGCTGTATCCAATGACAACTTACATTGAGTGATAGGGCAATAAAGTAATTTGAATGTAAAATCTTAATTTCTGTACAGGTGGGAATATACAGTTGTGAATATTAGGGGCTTTTTCAAAAGACATTGGGAGTTAGTGCACATATTGTATACTCGATTAATGCCTAAGAACATTTATTAAAAAATAAATTCAGCAGGGTAGGTTAGCATAATATATATTTGTGTCTATTCTATATTCTATATGAATTTGACAATTATTTGGCACAGTGAAGATTCCTATGCAATACAGAAGGCTGCCATTGCCAAACTAGGAGTAATGCCAGCTTTGTGGCAAGCATGTCACCGCATGGTACAAAATGAAATTATCTTGACAGATTCCCTTTAGAAATGATTAAAGCCATAATAAAGTGTGCCTCAAGCTTAGCTTTGTATGGGTAGGGTAGGAAAGAATTAAAACATCTGTCCCGGAGGAGTTTAGATAAAAACGCACAAGACTTAATGTACACAGCCTTCATTGACCGCCGGCCGGAGGAAATCGGCAAAACGTGGCAAAATCGTGCTGTGATTTTTTCTTCCTGAGATTTTGCCACGGTTTGCAGTCGGCGGTCAAAACATTCCTATCCTGAACATGATTCTTTCGCGTTCAGGAGGGGGAGGTTGAACCTCCCCTAACCACAGCAGCTCCTAAATGATCCTAAAAGCCTATGTGTGCATGGACACACAGGCTTTTACGAAGTTGAGTTTAGGAGCTTTGGCCCAAAAATGCCAAAAGCTCCTAAACTCAAGTTTAGGAGCTGTAATGTACATGAGCCTAATATTTTTTGCCACTGAAACTGACATCCTCTTTGGGGAAGTTTTCCCTTCATCTCCTGTTGGGAGCAAAAAAAATTCTAGAAGGGGCGGAACTTGACGGAGACCGAGATGGCCGCATGAGACCGGAGCTCCAGGCAACCCAGGGACATAGCGGCCCATAGCAGCCCAAAAAACGTTGATCGCGACATCTAAAGCCGGCGATTACACTCCGCTGACATCATCAATCATGGCGAACTAGTGGAAGGGGCTCCAGAGACCCCAAAAGATGACGGAGTTCTTCAAATGGGAGCAGAGGCAAGATGGCGCTGGATCTCCCAGGCCGTCTGTGGCTAGTACTCCTCATCCCACACAGAAAAAGGAAAAACCTCCTAAAAGGAACTCACCAACGAGCAACAGACACTCTCCTGCACCTTCCTCAGCTTCTGGGAGCCCTGAGAAGACCAGATTCAAGCTGGATGGCACGGATCCTTCTCATGAGGTGAGCGTGGGCCTAGACTCAGGGGATGACACTGTGTGTGTGTTCCCCCTTTTCTGTTTTTCCTACCCTTTGTTCGTTTCATTGTTTAACACCTGATTTTGCAGTTGGTTGTGCAGTTACCTTCTTATCTGCTGAAAGTCAAATGAAAGGACATCAACCTGCCTGGTCGCGCATGGATGCTGACTTCTTAAATATACTGGTATGGGGACCCATGCCACCTAATGTAAGTGTTACACACACACTCTTTAATTACTGGAACTTATGCGCCATCCAAAATGACTGTCACTTTTTTGACTATTAATGCCAAAGGGCTTAATCATCCAGTAAAGAGAAAGTCATTGTGGAATGAAGCGACTCAACATAAATGTGATATACTCTGTACCCAAGAGACCCACTTTCATAGTCAAAGGATGCCCAAATGTACTCATCCCAAATTTCCACATGTTTTCACTGCAAGTACTTCCGCTAAAAAATGGGGAGTCATGACTGCAGTCAAAGACACAGTTGCTTTTACGTTACACAGTGAAACTGCAGACTCTCAAGGTCGCTATCACATTATTGTATGTGATATTAACTCCATTGCATATACTGTGGTCAATGTGTATGCACCCAACAAGCACCAAGTACGTTTTTTAAACCAAGTCCTCAAGAAAGTTAGACGGATGCAGCGGGGATTTCTTTTGATTTGCGGAGACTTTAATCTACCTCCTGACCCCCACATGGACTCCACATCCTCTTCACTCAGACACTACCACTCACTTCAATCAACATTGCATGCTCAGGAACTCTATGACGCATGGAGATGCCTCCATGGCACTGAAAAAGACTACTCTTTTTTTTCAACAAGTCACAGGGTTTATACAAGATTAGACCTTTTTCTTACGGACAAATGGCTGACGCCTAAAATCACTACCTCTAAGATTAACGCCATTACATGGTCGGATCACGCCTCGGTGACGCTTTCGGTTGACGATTTGCCAAGCGTTAATTCTAGCTTAATTTGGCGATCCAACCCGAGACTGTTCCAGGCTGATCCCTCCAAAACCAGGTTACAGGAAGAGTTCATTGAATTTTTATCCAGTAATGCAGATTCTGTGTCTTATCCCATGGTTATATGGAATTCCCATAAGGCATATATGAGAGGAGTTCTAATAAAAATGGGTGCAAGAGCTAAGAGACAGAGGAGCTAGCATATCCAAGATCTTATCTCTAAAATACATAATCTAGAAGCCCAAAATAAAAAGAATGCCTCCCTGACGGTGTCGGACTACTTAACGCAGCTCCGACACGACCTCCGCCTAATCTTACTAGAAGACTTTGAAAAAGCCTCTAAACGTCTTAAAATGACATATTATGTCAGTGGCAATAAAGCCGGAAAACTTTTAGCCAACCGTCTCAGGGGGCAGAGGCTCAAAACAAAAATCCCTCATGTCCTACATCCCATTACACAAGAAAAATTATATCACCCTCAGGCTATAGCAGACGCATTCAGATGTTATTACAGCTCTCTCTACAATTTAAGGGATGATCCATCCACGATTCAACCTACGGAGTCCATGATTTCGGATTTTCTCGATAAAATTAATCTCCCTCAGGTAACATCTGCCCAACTAGGAAATCGA
Organism: Rana muscosa; assembly: GCA_029206835.1. NCBI lineage: Eukaryota > Metazoa > Chordata > Amphibia > Anura > Ranidae > Rana > Rana muscosa. Next base: position 475,208,798 of record CM055117.1, on the reverse strand, counting down.
AATTCCCCCTTTTCTGATGCGGAAATCGCCAAAGCCATTGACTCCCTCCCTCATAACAAATCACCTGGGCCTGATGGCTTTACGGGGGAATATTACAAAACGTTCAAATTAGTGCTAGTCCCCCATCTAACAAGGATCTACAATAGAGCTGTTTCCTCTTCCTCATTCCCATCGGAGATGCTTAAAGCATTGATAGTGGCATTACCGAAGCCGGGGAAAGATCCAAATGCACCCCAAAATTTTAGACCCATTTCGTTGCTGAATAACGACTTGAAACTATATGCTAAGCTCCTTGCAAACAGGTTGGTGGACCTTTTTACCATCCCTAATACACCTGGACCAATCGGGGTTTACAAAAGGCAGACAAACCGCTGATGCGACAAGACGCCTAATCAACATTATACATCTAGCTAACAAAATTAAAACACCTTCTCTGCTCCTAGCCTTGGACGCAGAGAAGGTGTTTGATAGAATCCATTGGGAGTACTTGTCTAAGGTGCTCACCAAGTTCGGGTTTGAAGGTCAGATTCACTCGGCTATCATGGCACTTTACACAACCCCTTCGGCCCAGGTGTACATATCGGGAATGCTTTCCACACCATTTAATATCTCTAACGGGACTCAACAAGGGTGCCCACTTTCCCCACTTATATTTAATTTACTTATGGAGCCCCTGGCAACTTATATCCGTTCCAACCACCAGATAAGTGGATTTAAGACCAGAGACACAACTCAAACCATTAGCCTCTTTGCGGATGATATCATCCTAATGCTCACTAATGTCGAGGACTCCCTAGCTTCGGTCCATCAAGCGCTGCAATTATTTACATCAGTGTCTTACTATAAAGTTAATGATACCAAATCGTATGTTTTAGGATTGGGAATTTCTACCAGACTTAAACAAACCCTTAGTAACAGGTTTCCATACATATGGAAAGAAAAAGGCATATCATATCTGGGTATCACCCTTACCCCTAAAATTTCAGACCTAGTTAAAAAAAACTACACCCCAATGCTTCAATCACTTCATTCCAAACTAGGCAAATTGGCAAACTTTGAATTATCCTGGTCAGGGAGGTTGGCCGCTTTTAAAATGCAAATTCTTCCACAACTAATATACATCTTTAGAACCCTACCCATCCCGTTTCCTACCTCCTTCTTTTCATCTGCACAATCCACCATCAACAAATTTCTTTTGGGGGGGGGAACGGGCTCGATGTGCATTTAGCAGGATTATAAAACATAGGAAGGCGGGTGGAATAGGCCACACATACACATTAGAGACTATTATACCGTCGCTATCTTAGCCCAATTGAAGAGCTGGTTCTGTCCCTCCCCTCCCACCTTATGGGCTCTTCTTGAGCAACATCAGATTCCAGGTCGGAACCTCTATAATTATCTGATTTCAAGTCCTTTCCTTCCTATCCCATCCTCTAGCGTGGGACCGACCATACAAGCATCTCTCGAAGCGCGGCAAACACCAACAACACATACTTCCCCTAGGTTTAAACTTACCCCACTGAAATTCCCCCTATCTGCATTATCCCTCTTAATACCAGGCATCTCTCTCGCTCACTGGAGATCCAGCAGGGAACTAAAACTGGAGGACCTCTTTGTGGGACCTGCTCTAAAAACTTTTAGGGCTCTCCAGTTGGAGTTCTCTATTCCTCCAGCTGAATACTACAGGTACCTTCAGGTTTCACACTTATTAAAACGGCCAACTAGACTATCCACCTCCCTCCCTTGGCAAATATCCCACTATTACCTGTCGAAAACCGTGAACGTTAGGGGCATATCGCATCTCCCATCTCTAATGTTTACAAAATCCCCTGATATGCAAGCCTGGGAGAGAGACTTTGGTAGCATTTATTGAGAGGATCAATGGCAAATGGCTTTAACCACAACATATTCTTCTACCAATGTGCCAATCTCTGGGAACTTTTCCAAAAGATTTTACTAAGATGGTATCTCACTCCATGTAGACTGTCTAAATTTGCCCAAGGGGTGTCTTCCCAATGCTGGAGACAATTCGGGGGAACAGATACATTATTCCACATACTATGGTCCTGTCCCAATATATAACAATACTGGAAGTTGATCTATAACCTCATCCTACAGACACTTAAAATTCAACTAGAGCCTACACCAGGGATGGCGTTGCTCTCTCTGGTGATGGACCTAATCCTTCATCACCTAAGATCTTTACTATCCCACATCCTCTTAGCAGCTAGACTTGCTCTGGTTAGGCATTGGAAAGGCACAATGCATCCAAAACTTCTTGAAGTCATACAGATAATTAATACCCATGGTACATACAAACGACTCTTTGCCTCTGGGGTGGGTAGACACCTTACAGCCAATAAGGTTTGGGAACCATGGAACAAATGGTATGACACTACAGCGAAGTCTGGCTTTACTTGAGCTCCTGATTGCTCTATATGAAGGTTATCAGTTCAGCAGATACATGTTTAAAGTGATTAACTGCATTCATTGTTTCTTTTACCCCAGTTTTGTTTTGTTCCTATTATTTTTATTTATTTTATATGTACTGGCATACTTTCATCATGGTGTTGCACAGAGTTTAGTCCTTTGGGACTTACTTGAAGATAGACAGCATATGTGACATAATAAATAGATGGTCTGGGGGGGCGCGGCCTCCTACCCGGCAACACAGTGTGTTCCCTTTAGGGGTGCGCGGGGGGGGGGGTCAGGACCCCTAGATTGAGTGCAAGCATATCCAGTGTATAAGCTAAATCTTCCAGAAGTGTATACGCTATTGTTACCTTAGAATACCTTAGGGTATTTGACAGTTTTACAGCCAGAATAGAGTAAATTGACATTACCTAATACTCTTTTACAATGTTTTCTTTATTTTGCCTTTATTTCTGTACAACAAATGCTTTAACTTTGTTTGTGAGAAATCTCTTAATAAAAAAACTTATTGAAATTAAATTAAAAAACATTGGCTAGAGATATATTTGTACCTGGGAACTTTTGGATGTTGGTGATTTTGAGATTGGGCATGGGGCAGTGGCAAATAGAGGCACACGATGCTCCAAAACAAGGATATAATTGAAATGCCTTTTATGCGCTGCAGAAAATTGCTGTGTTTAGTAGCAGCGTGCATAGTGTATTGTGGCAAAACAAGGGGGTACCAGTTCTATGGTTTGATAGTGGCAGGCCTGCTGGGGATTAATATATACTGGTAGTAGTATGACTCTCTAAATAAACAGCTCTTACTTGACAATATGCAGGGAAACCCCCAAAAAATAGCAATCCTTAAATCATCTGACCAAAAACATGAATTTGTACATGGGCAACCAACTGGCAATTCTAGCAACAGAACAACAAAGGGGCAAGTATCACAATACGAGGCCAACAAATGGGCAACTGCAACAATAGGCAGGCAATCATGACCATGGCAGGTGGGTCTTCACTCTTAGCTCCTCTTCCCATATTTATTAATTGTCAACAAAGTGACTGCATACAACAAGTCTCCACTCAAGGACCACACCTTCCCGACGTGTTTCACCACACACGTGATGAAACACATCAAGAAAGATTGGTTCTCAAATGGAGACATTGTTGTATGCAGTCACTTTGTTGACAATAAATAAATACAGTGCAGTGGAGTGCAGCTGATACATTCTTTCATATTTCTGATGGAGAGTGGAGACAGACTATAGTGGCCAGCACCCAGACTGTCCATGAGGGGTGAATCTTGAGTTATGGATTTGGGTATGATTTTTATGGCAGGCAGGTGTTTGATTAGTGAATTGCAGCAAAATGTGGGAACTGGATGACACATAGGATATAATTAAATAGGAATGGTCTAAGTTATCTAATCAGTAAATACCAATATGACCTTTAACTACCCTATAAGCTAAAAACACTTTAAGTGTGTAATTTAGTAAAACTACAAATCCCAGCAAATCATGCAAAACATGCCAAGACTGGAGTATAGAGCATATAAAGCAAATAAATGACAGAGCTGGCTGGGCTGGAGAAATAAAAATAATAATGCCACATACAAATGGAGGAGGACCAGTCTGGACACTGCACATCTCTCACAGGGAGCTCACTGTAGAAATGTATGTAGAATGGCCTTGTGTTTTCCTTTATTCAGATTCCAATTGTGCATTGTAGCTGGAGGGGGAGGCAGTACAATCGACGCTGAATATAGCTCTGGACCTACAGGTCCGGAAAGCTAAGGGTTTCTCCAGAATGTCAGGGCCCAGTCCGGCAAATTCCCAGCTATGGATATCCACTTAAAAAGGATTTTGTGGTAAGGCTAAGTGACTGTACTGGTGCTTTTACAACAGGACCAAAACCTGTAATTTAAAAACGCAGATAACCTTTACTATTTTTTCCTAATATTTTTTCTCTTTTTTTTTAGGCTTAACTTAAAATGTAATTTAATTTAAAACTTTGTCTACCTAATCAAACTCTTGTACCTCTTTACATACTTTACCTTCAGTTAAATGAGTAAAAAAGTGACCGTTTTTCAGTAAGGTCATGTTTCAGCACAAATATTTTAAACCAAAAGTGCAATTATCAGAAAATTTTAAAAATGTTTAAAAAGGATATAAAAGTTACATAGTTAGTCAGGTTGAAAAAAGACACAAGTTCATCTAGTTCAACCATAAAGTTGATCTTAGTAATCTAAGCATTGGTAAAATTTCCATTTTAATGCACGAACAGTAGAATAAGCATAGTGTTCTAGATAAAAATCATACACGCTTGCTATATTAAACTTGTTTACTAATCAGTATTTTCAAATCTAGAAGATTTTAAATAAAGATTATGTTTTTTTGAAAAAATAATAAAAATGCATTATACAATTCATTTATAAGATTATCATAATTTTTATTATGAAAGCAGGATATCTGATTTAATACATAACAATAAAAAAACAATGATATCCCTTACAATATAAATATGGTTCAACTTTTATTAGACTCAAAATATTGCCTATAGAAAGGAATATTAAAGTGACAAAAAAAATGTTTACACCCTAGATTTATAAGTAAGGAGATGTGAATAAGAGTAGTGGCAAAATATATACTGTATATATTAAAGTATATTTCTAACTGAATTTAATTTTTATTTTTATAAAGTGGGCTTAATCTCCAAACGTTTTTTTTTTTTGTCTGTGTCCCATTTAGGCGATTTCCCCTCACTACCTAGATGTGTCACCCGGGGCATGTGCCTCCCTGCCCCCCTAGTTTTGGCCCTGTATAGGTGTTCCATGCATTCCTTAGTCTACAGGCATTCCCAGTCATGTCTATTGGTACGAAGTGGCTGTCTGCACATTGCCTTGTTTAGGGCCATGCACCCACTCTCGCAAATTGGGAGCAGCTGTGTCCATGCAGCCTCTGCGTCCCAATTGACATGAATGGGATTGCCTGCATGGGGATGCGCCGAATACTAGTACATCCCTGTGAGGGCAAGCACGGCCCTCTCATAGGTACACTTCTGTACGCACGTGTGAACGAGGCCTAAATAGGGATAAATATACCTTAATGATGCCCAGATTGCTGCAAAAAACAAAAAAACTGCATTTACACTTTAAATATTTTGGTTAACTAATCTAGTTTTCTTATGCTGTGGTTTTAGGTAGTATTTTTCTGGCTAGTAAATACAGAGCATGCGGCAAATTAAATCCAAGTGATGCGGTCTGAGTGTTTTGTGAAAATATTGCTTACGAAGCCTGGGTGAGTCAACAATAAATTAGTGGTGTAATCAGACCTTATAAAACATCACAAAAACTTTGTCCATAGCAACAAAGATATAACATTTTTATATGTGTTACAGCAAATTACACGTATTTAAATTTGAGATGTTTTACATAATCACAGGGTGTCTATAAGGTCCTGTTGTCAACAACAATACTTATTGGTTGTGCTTAGGGCTTAGGTGTCAAATCAAATTATTACTTCATAGGTGCTGAAAACGAAAAGAAGGCTCAGAAGGAGCTGAAGATGTACTGGAAAGTCTTTCTTCGCAAAGAATTTGCCAGACAATGCAGAAAAGGTGTGGTAAAACAGTAAAAAAAAAGACATTGCTAAGCTTATGTCACACTATGCTATCAAATATTCTGCCAATCTAAATGTAGCAATTCTACGTCTTCTGCTAGATTAAAGTAGATAAGAACCCTCACCTCGTAAAACAACCAATTTAGTTGAAAATAGAAATGCAGCATATATATATGTAGCTCCGGTACCTCGGGTTACTCCGGATTCACATTTTGGTATTAAATGGGAACCCACTGATTTCATTACTTTGGGTCTGCAGCAATTACCTCCCACGAGTGGATCCTTTAGCTCCGTTGTCTAGGTGCACCAATATCTTCCAGGAATAAAGCCAATGTCCACACATGAGTAAAACCAAATAAGCAAGGCTTTATTCTTTTTCCACTTTGAGTTAACTTTGAAGAAAGCAAGAGCAGAAAAGTTGAAAGACGTAGGGGAAGGTTCAGGCACGCAACACTTAAGTCCAATATCTACACTCGTCGCCACTCAAGCCTGAGTGGGTAGTGCTCACCCGCATAGTCCCTATGAGAGCGGTCCTAGCAGCCAGGATGGAGCACAGATGTCAGAGATGATGGATCCCCCTCTAGGCAGGTCTCCAGGCCTCTCCCGGAGACAGCAGTACCGTCGCTAGTCTCCGCCAAGACTGTTCTTCCTCTGGAACTCCTTTCCTAAAGATGGGCCCGGGCAGCCTGGGATCCTTCTCTAAAGCGTAGGCCCTTGTCAGCGGAGCTGGGCCTACAATGCAGCAACAGGGCCTCGGGCTGAAGGTGCCCAAGGCCTAAGCACACTAGCACACCTTGTGCCATGCGGGCCACGATGCACACTCACTGGACCAGAGGTCCCCCCCTGAACGCCTTGGGGTCCCCCTGGAATCGCCTCACGCCAAATGGCGTCTGCCCCTTTTGTACCCTCTCCCAGCATGCACAGTGGGTAGACCACGCCCACTGCATGGCTGCCGAGAGAGGACACCCAAGGTGCTGTGATACCCCCCGTAGTTTAACCTATGCCGGCGACAGTGCCACCTGCAGGCAATGGAGAACACTACTGCCAGGCAGTATCACACCCAGAGCAGAACAACAATTGAATAATAATTGGTCTAAGCCCAACTACTAGCTCAGACTGCCCCTAAATTTCCACATAGCGCCCCCAAATATTTGGGGGCGCTGCTATATATATATATATATATATACACACACACTAGGGATGAGCTTCGAGTTCGAGTCGAACTCATGTTCGACTCGAACATTGCCTGTTCGCCCGTTCGCCGAACAGCGAACAAATTGGGGTGTTCGCGGCAAATTCGAAAAATCTATGGGAGAAATCTAAAGTGCTAATTATAAAGGCTTATATGCAAGTTATTGTCCTAAAAAGTGTTTGGGGACCCGGGTCCTGCCCCAGGGGACATGTATCAATGCAAAAAGAAGTTTTAAAAACGGCCGTTTTTTCGGGAGCAGTGATTTTAATAATGCTTAAAATGAAAAAATAAAAGTGAAATATTCCTTTAAATTTCATACCTGGGGGGTGTGTATGATATGCATGTAAAGTGGCACATGTTTCCCGTGCTTAGAACTGTCCCTGCAAAAAATGTCATTTTTTAAAGAAAAAAAGTCATTTAAAACTGACTCGCGGCTATTAATAATTTGTCGGCTCCCGGCAATACATACAAAAGTCATTGATAAAAGAAAAAAGCGTGGGGGTTCCCCAGAATTCAATTACCAGGCCCTTCAGGTCTGGAATGGATATTAAGGGGAACCCCGCCACAAATTGTAAAAAAAATTGACGTGGGGTTCCCCCAAATATCCATTCCAGGCCTTTCAGATCTGGCATGGATTTTAAGGGGAACTCCACCCCAAATTAAAAAAAAATGGCGTGGAGTCCCCCTAAAAATCCATACCAGACCCCTTATCCGAGCACGCAACCTGGCCGGTCGCAGGGGAAGAGGGGGGACGAGAGAGCGCCCCCCCTCCCTCCTGAACCGTACCAGCCCACATGCCCTCAACATGGGGAGGATGTCCCCATGTTGATGGGGACAAGGGCCTCATCCCCACAACCCTTGCCCGGTGGTTGTGGGGGTCTGCGGGCGGGGGGCTTATCGGAATCTGGAAGACCCCTTTAACAAAGGGGACCCCCAGATCCTGCCCCCCCCTATGTGAATTGGTAAGGGGTACATTGTACCCCTACCATTTCACGAAGAAAGCGTAAAAAAATGTTTTAAAAAACACACAAACACCTTGAAAAAGTCCTTTATTAAAAAAAAAAAAAAAAAAACATTCCAGCGGTGAAATCCAGTGTCCCGCGGCGATCCCGATGTCCAGCGCTGTCCTTCATTGGTTGTGCCTGAGCGGACCTGATGGGGAACTCCCTCTCAGTATTTTAAATGTATAGACCCGCCCCTTCTAAAGTTCCCCATCAGGTCCGCTCAGCGGACCAGGTGCGGAACATGAGAAGGGACGGGTCTATACATGTATTACCAAAGTGAGAGCAGTTCCCCATCAGGTCCGCCCTCTCGGTATGTCGGACCCGCCTACGTCATTGGCTTGAGCGGGGAACTTCCTTCACTGTGTAATTTAAATTTACATAGTGAAGGAAGTTCCCCGCTCAAGCCAATGACGTAGGCGGGTCCGACATACCGAGGGGGCGGACCTGATGGGGAACTGCTCTCACTTTGGTAATACATGTATAGACCCGCCCCTTCTCATGTTCCGCATCTGGTCCGCTGAGCGGACCTGATGGGGAACTTTAGAAGGGGCGGGTCTATACATTTAAAATACTGAGAGGGAGTTCCCCATCAGGTCCGCTCAGGAACAACCAATGAAGGACAGCGCTGGACATCGGGATCGCCGCAGGACACTGGATTTCATCGCTGGAATGTTTTTTTTTTTTTTTTTTAAATAAAGGACTTTTTCAAGGTGTTTGTGTGTTTTTAAAAAAAAAAAATACGCTTTCTTCGTGAAATGGTAGGGGTACAATGTACCCCTTACCAATTCACATGGGGGGGGCCGGGATCTGGGGGTCCCCTTTGTTAAAGGGGTCTTCCAGATTCCGATAAGCCCCCCGCCCGCAGACCCCCACAACCACCGGGCAAGGGTTGTGGGGATGAGGCCCTTGTCCCCATTAACATGGGGACATCCTCCCCATGTTGAGGGCATGTGGCCTGGTACGGTTCAGGAGGGAGGGGGGGCCGCTCTCTCGTCCCCCCCTTTTCCCCTGCGGCTGGCCAGGTTGCGTGCTCGGATAAGGGGTCTGGTATGGATTTTTAGGGGGACTCCACGCCATTTTTTTTTAAATTTGGGGTGGAGTTCCCCTTAAAATCCATGCCAGATCTGAAGGGCCTGGAATGGATATTTGGGGGAACCCCACGTCAATTTTTTTTTAAATTTGCGGTGGGGTTCCCCTTAATATCCATTCCAGACCTGAAGGGCCTGGTAATTGAATTCTGGGGAACCCCCACGCTTTTTTTTTTTTTTTTTTTTTATCAATGACTTTTGAATGTATTGCCGGGAGCCGACAATACATTAATAGCCGCGAATCAGTTTTAAATTACTTTTTTTCTTTCAAAAATGACATTTTATGCAGGGACAGTCCTAAGCACGGGAAACATGCGCCACTTCACATGCATATCATACACACCCCCTAGGTACGAAATTTAAAGGAATATTTCACTTTTATTTTTTCATTCTAAGCATTATTAAAATCACTGCTCCCGAAAAAACGGCCGTTTTGAAAACTTTTTTTTGCATTGATACATGTCCCCTGGGGCAGGACCCAGGTCCCCAAACACTTTTTAGGACAATAACTTGCATATTAGCCTTTATAATTAACACTTTAGATTTCGAACGTTCGAGTCCATTGTATTTAATAGGGTTCTAAATTTCACACAAACATTTTGTCTGTTCGCAGGTTCTGGTGCGAACCAAACAGGGGGGTGTTCGGCTCATCCCTGATACACACACACACACATATACACACACACACACTGTATACACACACACAAATATAATGGGCTTACTGCAGTGGGGCGTTTCAGTAGGAGGCATGAGTCTTGGACAATACAGGACAGGCAGGCTGTGCTCCCAGCACAGGCAGAAAACTGACCATACTGAAATTGATGAGTTTCCATGCCTGGTGTGGTGAGTTGGAAATAGAAATGCAGAGGGTCTGGCAGGATTACCAGGTATTTCACATAAGGGAAAAAAAGAAAAAGAGAACCAGGATGCTTTTAAAAAAAAAAAAATCATGGTACAACAAACTGCGAGTAAGAAATGTTGGGGGTAACAAATGCTTTGTACTATGCTTTTTCATGCAAAGTATCTGGTTCATCTAAAATAATTCTAAACCCAAGAACAAAAACGTAATCTATTGCAACATACCAGCACTTAAATGTGGTAGCTGCATTCGTTTTCCTTTTCCAGGCTAAGTAATTTCTCTGAAAGTACAAAAATACTTGCTGATCCTGACAGAAACCAAGTGTAAGTTCCTGTACCCTAAATAGAACTCTCAAACAATGCTATCAGCCTATCCAGCATCTTGTGAACTACAGTGCATCTCCCCCACTTTGTTGTGGCAATGAGGAGAGGGGTAGTAGGCGCTTGTGGTCCAAATCAGGAGATAGAGTGATAATGCTACTCCACTAAAAGATACAGTACAATGTACATGCATACATAGCTACACATGTTGAGGGTGCCTATCAAAAAAATAAAGTTCACTACATGTTACATATCGCTACACATGCCGCTATTGTGTGTGTTTTTTTTTTATTCGTTATTCCTTAATAGTACCATTAACATTCATTTTATTATTATTACAATTTTTTTTTTTTTTTTTTTTTTACTTTAGGAGCTCTGTAAACTCCACTGAGCAAAATTGACATGTAGAGCAGGGAGCCTCATTTCCAGCTCCCTGCTGGGTTGAAATGGTGTCTATGAATGACACCAGTCCATTTTTGGGCCTCTACCTCTTCTTTTGCCACTCACAATACACAGAATCAGTGGAGTATCTAAGGTATGGCAACCATGGGCGCCATGGGGAGGGGGGCGGGAAAAAGCCACCCCCGCACAAAAAAAACCCCACCCGTCCTCCCGCGGCCGCCTCCTGCACTAATGTAGCTCCCGGCGCCCTGGCCTGCCTGCTGGAGCGTGGAGCCAGTACAGCAATTGCTAATATTGCTACTTGGCCTGGGGAGGGGAGTGACAGGCGCCCCCATGACGGCCGTTGACTGGCCAGACCGGATCCATGTAGGGTATGGTAACAGTGGCGAAGGCGGAGCCTAATGCTCCGCCTACCTTCCTCTGCGTGTTATCAACTTATCCCCAGAGCAGGGAATGTGAGGTGAGGAGGAGAAGGGAGGACCCAGCAGCAGCACCAAGGATAGCAGCCAGGTACTACTTCTTGATCCTCGTCATCATATTCATGTGTGCCAACCAGAAGCAAGCAGCAAAATATAATGCTCAGTGGATTAAATAAATATGCACAGCCATATCATAAATAAAGTGATTTGTGAACAGCTGTTGCACAAATCACTTTATTACACTTTATTAATGATCTCTATGGCTATGCATATTTATAATTTATTTAATCCATATTGAGCACTATATTTGATGACTGGCATACACGCACAATCGCACATGATGATGACTTAAAAGTTAAGTCTTGATGTGCGATTGTGCGTGTGTGCCAGGCATTAAAATATGGTGTTCAATATGAATTAAATAAATTATAAATATCCATAGCCATCGATATCATTAATAAAGTGTAATAAATTGATTTGTGCAACAAGCTCATTAAACAGTCCACATTCAGTGAAAGTTGCGCTTGATGGGCACAGTGGCTGCGCTTGATGGGCACAGTGGCTCCGGTTGATAGGCACAGTGGCGGCAATTGATGGGCACAGTGGCGGCAATTGATGGCACAGAGGCTGCATTTGATTGGCACAGTGGCTGAGTTTGATTGGCACAGTGGCTGCGCTTGATGGGCACAGTGGTGGCAATTGATGGCACAGTGGCTGCTTTTGATGGGCACAGTGGCTGCAATTGATGTTTTTTTTGTTAGTTAGTTTGCGCCCCCCCCCCCCAAAAAAAATTGTGAGCACCAGATGCCAGTGGTCCCCAGTGTCCCTCTCTGTCCTCGTCGCACTGCATCCCTCCCTGTCCCTAATTATCTGAAAGATCGGTTTCAAATGTTTTGACAGGGGCGCAGTTTCAGTGCTTGCCATAGGCGCCATTTTCACTAGATACGCCTCTGCACAGAATAAACAGCATTATTCTGCTGTGCTTTGTGAATGGCACAGTAGAGTAAAGGGGCGGAGGCACAACACTGGAACTAATGTTGTTCATAGACACTGTTGCAATGCAACTGGATTATACCATGTTAAAGCGGAGTTCCACCCAAAAATGGAACTTCCGCTTTTCGGAACCCTCCCCCCTCAGGTGTCATATTTGGCACCTTTCAGGGGGGAGGGGGGTGCAGATACCTGTCTAAGGTATTTGCATCCACTTCTGGGCATAGACTCCAGTGGAAGTCATGCCACTCCCCCCCCCCCCCCGCTGTCTCCCAGTGAGGGCGCGCCACGCTACTCGCGCATGCGCAGTAGGGAATCGGGCAGTGAAGCCGCAATGCTTCACTTCCTGATTCCCTTACCGAGGATGGCGGCGGGGGCTGCCGAGAGACGAGCGATTGCTCGGCCTCAGCTGCCGACATCGCGGGCGCGCTGGACAGGTAAGTATCCATTTTTTTAAAAGTCAACAGCTGCAGTATTTGGAGCTGCTGGCTTTTAAAAAACATATTTGGGTGGACCTCCGCTTTAACACCATTAATATGGGTGCAACATGGCCCAAAATTTAAGGTTATCTTTCAAATGCAGTAGATTCCTCAAAGTCACAAAGGATATAAATCTACTTTCTGTGTGCCAAAATCATTTGCAAACTCAGCCATTACCTAGTAAAAGTAACAGTAACATCGCTGTGCTGTACATTGCCTGTGCAGAGGCAGAGCTGTTAGAGGAATCAAGCAGGCTCCACCCACTACAGGCTGTCTGTAGAAAACTACAGGAGTGGGTGGACACAAGACCAGTCACCCTGCACAAGGTGAGAGAACAGCAGTGACTGGTATTTATTACAGGAAACTCCTGCACAGAGGCAACGTTTGACACAAAATTAAAGTGTTACTAAACCCAGGATCCTGCATTCACTATATCTGGTCTCCCACAATACACAAAATTGAAATGCAATAAATTTAGTAAATATAGACTCCTAAAAAAAAATAATCTCATCAGCAGTATATAGCAGTCTTGTGACTTCTATCAGTGCCTGGTTAAAACTTGTAGGAGTCGTTTTTATACTGCACTGGCTGTCCTATCAGGATGCAGGACCCCTGACTCTCTGTCTGGGCAGTGCTGAGCATGTGCAGCCTGGCTCCAGTAACGCTGTCTTATCCGGACATGTTTTGGAGACAATGCAAGAAGGAGAGGATCTGTGTAGACAGGACCAGTCTTTTTACACAATGCAGAGGACTACCCCTTAGGTTTCACAGTGAGTATAACAAGCAGGATTTACTGCATATACACAGACTGACTTTACTTCTGTGGGTTTAGTAACACTTTAATGCATAGATCAGGAAGAAATATACAAAGCACACCAAGATTCCAGTAATTGAAACAGTGAAAAGTAGAAAAATGGAACAGTGAATCTATTTGAATGTACACCTTGAAATCTTCATTCTGGCTCTAGTTTACATTTCCCTTAATCATTATACAATACGTCGTTCTTCTCAAAGGGATGCAGCTTCCATAACACAAGACTTGACAAGAATGTTATGAATAAAACGTGATCTATGAATGGAGGACCGGCGAATGATTGAAAGGTGTGCCCCTCCGTTCATGGAAACTGTAGTATGGCCTTTTTGAATGGAGGTGATGGGCAGAAAAGGTGGGCATAGTTGGGCACTCTTGATGAGTGCCTGTGACAGCTCCCTTAGTTGTTTTAGCCCCTTCACACCTAAGGGTAAAACAAATCTTAATGCTGAAGCACAATTTTGCAACTTTAACATGTGTTAGGAAAACTGTACATATCATCACAATTACTTTGTCCAGGTGGATTATACCTTTTTTTTTTTTTTTTCAGGACAAATTGGGCTTTCATTTGGTAATAAATGGTTTTGGATATCTCCTGATTTTTGTTTTTATTATCAAAGAAAACCTGGCCCAAAATAGTAAAAAAAAATTTTTTTAATTTAGCTGTATATTTCTTGTTACTGCCATATCCTTCCACCAAAGAACAACCCAAATTAAATTCTCCTGCTCCTGACGATCGCAGCGCTACCACATATGTGCATATGTGTATGTTAGTTGTTGTTTGTACCTGTAGTACAGCCCAGAAACAATAGTGCACATTTTGCTTTTTTTGAACCTACCTAAGACACACTGACACTAACTGACACTGATGCTAATTTAGAAAAAATAAAACATTCAGCCAAAATATATTGACCCTGAACTTTGACCCTGTCCTTGACTTTTGATCCAAACACTAACCCTGGCACTGACCTAGATCACACCTTGATCTAGATCAGGGGTGTCAAACTTAATTTCATCGAGGACCGCATCAGCATTATGATTGTCCTCAAAAGGGCTGGTTGTATCTGTAAGATTAGATGTCCAGCGCATCCCCTCCCCTTACATTATATGTCAAGAGCCCCCCCACCACCATCAGAAGTTGAGTCCCCTACTCTCCCTTACATCACAGTGCACCTCCCTTTCCTTATGCTGCTGCTGGGAAGAAGCTGGATGCATTGCTTAAAAGCAGAAAGTAAGGGTCTTGAGCAGGACCAGAGGAGGGCGAGGGCCACATGAAATGGCCTGGAGGGCCGGATTCGGCCCACGGGCCTTGTGTTTGACACCTGTGTTGTAGATATTTTGCTTTATTTTTTTATTTTATTTTTTATTGTAGCGGGGTCTCCTTTAAGGCCCCAGGACTACGTTACCCAGAACCCCGTTCGGCACCCAGAGTGCAGTTGGCCACCGCAGAGACTCATGGGAGGGGCTATTTAAGAAGGAGGCGAGGGCGGAGCTCGGCCTCTTTGGACACCACGCTGCAAGCAACAGCCTCTTCCTGTGCGGATCTGCTTGAGTACAAGGCCTGAAGCCTGGGGCCTTGTGCAACTTCCAAAGAGCCTTCCACTCCACTGCGGAGCCTGGGTGGCGCCTGACTTGTCGAGTGAGGACATCAGTGGATCGGGGACCCGATCGTTGCAGACGCTGTGTGCGGAGACACAGCAGGTGGAAGTCCCGGACTGGGATCGCGTCCAGAGTAGTGAGCGAGCACTTGCTCAATCAAATAGACTTTACTGTGTTTAGGCCTATAGACTGCCTTGGCCCACCGATCGTTAGTTTGTTGTTCCACTAGGAGACCAGTAGCAGGACAGAGTTAAAGGGTCTCCAGTATAGTGTTCCTTGGGACTGCCTACTTGTGGATTACAAATACTGTTTCATCAAGTGCACCACCGAAAGTTTGCATGCGAAGAAATCCTAATGAAAAGACTGAGATTTCTTCTATGTCAGGCCTGACCCAGGAGGGGAGATAGAATATTGTTTAGTGCGCCACAGGGCGCATACACCATAATAGCTGCGCGCGGTGGGTTACCGCGCTGGGCCATTGTTGTGTGCTACACCTATTGCTGCAGGGCTCTGTAAGCAAGTTGCATGTGTTCTGTTCTGCCTATGCCTTTTGATATAAAAGTAAAACTGTTATATTTGATCTCTCGCCTCAGTGTGTTGTCTTACTGCAAAAGAGATTGCCCCTTGCAATACTATTGAATGTGATATAAGTGTAAACCTAGACTAACTGTGCCAGAGTGGGTCGAGTAAGATTGCCGGGGGTTGGCGGTGCTGTATACAGGGCCTGAAATCAAACCAGCGGCTCTCTTAACTGGGGGTAGCGCTACATTATTTTATTTTTATTTACACACTTTTTTTCCCTCTCTGCAATAGAACAGAAAGATATATTGCATCCTTCCTCTCCATTCACAAAGAGAAAAACACAGGAGCGGGCTTCGCAGTGACTGGTCACTGTGGTAGCCAATCAAAGGCTAACACAGCGATCAGGTGACCCGGAATCGGGAGATCCGGGTCCCGATAGTTAGTACGGGGAATCGGGGCTCTCTGTGCTGGGAGCGTGCTGTATGGTGCGTTCCCAGGAGATACAGATATATGTGTCACCACGGAACAAAGCCCAGTGCAGTGGGGCCGCATATATGTGTTACATCAGCAAGAAGGGGTTAACCTCGACCTCACTGGAAGATCACAGCGGTGGATGGGGAGTGCATCGGAGGAGGAAGATTTCTGCTAAATGAGGACACAGCATTACAAGGGACACATCTCGATAAAGGTAAATAATATCCCTTGTGCTTTTTTTTTTTTTTTGTAAACTTAGGCTTTAAATGGCTCGGATAATGTTAAAGGCACCTAAACACATACTGTATTTTCTCACTTTGTTTAGTGAGCATCTCTGTATAGAAAGAATCAGTACACTGTACTTGGCAAGGACGCAATCTCTTTTAGTCACGCTGTAGTCTGCACCTTCCCATTGTCCTTGGCTCTCTATTAGACAGAAAGCATGATGGGTAACAGGCCAATATAAAATCAGGGAGAACAAGAAGGAGCATGTCCAAGGTGCAAAATAAGATATACGATGATAGTTTGCGAAGTGCGATGTCACCGATTTTTGGGGCACTGGGAGTATCTGCACTATCATCTGAGCTTTGTTAAATTTAAAATGTTCTCAAGTTTGGTTTGATGCTTATAAATACACACACACACACACACACACACACACACACACACACAACCAAACATACACACATGTGCATACATATCCATCTTACAGTATATACTTTGTATACACCTAGCATTGGGAAAGACATAATAAACTGACAACATTAACACCTTTTTGCTTAAAAGAAAATTGTGCTCTGCATGTAGTAACAGGAAGAGTATTTTTAATTTCCTATTTTGCTGCTTTGCCTGTGGTGATTTTTTAATCACATTTATCTAAGCTTTGTTAATACAGGCATGTTTTAAAGATGAAATAACTCAAGAAGTTAAAGCATAAAATGTATAACCTTCTTTTATATCTCCCGTCCTATTTTTTTTTTTATTTGTGATAGACACTTGGAGTATGATGACAGAAAGCACAATAATCTAGATCAGGGGAATTGAATTAAAATTCACAAAGGCCAGGTCGGTAAAAAAATTCTTCCAGCAGAGGTCTGAATCTCATGTTTGCACCTGTGGCTGCAACACCATGCGGCTTGGTGTTTTTCTTTCTTTGTGTTTCTCGCGAGTAGTGCAGCCCATTAAAATGAATGGGCTGACCTACCCACAATGTGTGCACCGAATGCACATGCACAGATCTGAACCCATTCTTACATCAGTGTCCTCAGTCCCCACTGCACATCGCAGTTCCCTCCCCCTTCACATCAAGATCCCCTCTTGATGAGTGTCCTCAGCTCCCTCTTTACATTACCCTACTCCACCCCCTTTCACACTTCCTTGACATCAACCCCCCCCAACAGTACTGTCCTCTGCCCCTATTTACATCATACCCCCACATAACTGTCCTCAGCCCCCCCCCCCCACATTACAGTCTTCAGCCACCCAATGTTACTGTCTTCAGCCCTCACATTACAGTTCTCAGCCCCCTTCACATTACAGTCCTCAGCCCCCTCACATTACTGTCCTCATTGTCCTCCACATTAAGTTTCTCACCCCCCCGCCACATCACAGTCATCATCCCCCCCAACATTACTGTCCCGTCAGCTTTCCCCACATCAGAGCCCTTAGCCCCCCCACATCACAGTCCTCAGCCCCCCAAATTACAGTCATTAGTTACTCCAAATTTAATGCTCTCAGCGCCCCAAATTACAGTCCTCAGCCCCCTCACATTACAGTCCTTAGCTCCCCCACATCACAGTCCTCAGCCCCCTCACATTACAGTCATTAGCCCCCCCACACATCACTGTCCTCGGCTCCCTTTTTACATCAACCACCCTTCACATTAGTGTCCTCAAGCCCCTTTAACCCCCCCCCCTCCACTGTCTTACCTTACACAGACAAATTGAGGGGCAGGAGGCACAGCATGACTGGATGGAGGGTGGGAGCTGCAAAATAGTGATTGGTTGCTAGGACTGCCCTTTGTCCAAGCAGCCAATCACTTGCTTGTTACCTCAGGCAGCTCCCATCCTCCATCCAGAACTTTCCTGCCTCCCGCTGTCAGCTTTGTGAGAATTACAAAGCAACGGCTGGGGGAAGAAAAGGCTCCTTAATGGGGGGACCATGGTGGTCCAAATGGAACAGTGACTCAGGCCTCGTACACACGACCGATTTTCTCGTCGTAAACAGTCAAGAAAAGTGCCGCGAGAGTTTTTTTGTCTAGAAAAACGTTCGTGTGTATGGTTTTACGACGAGAAACTTGACGAGAATCTCGACGAGAAAATAGAGAACCTGCTCTCTATTTTCTCGTCAGGAGTCCAGATTTCCTCGTCGTGTTTCTCGTCGGCCTGTTTTGTGACGAGAAAATGGTTCGTGTGTATGCTTTTACGACTCTTCCAAAAGCGCGCATGCTCACAAGCAACTATGAGACGGGAGCGCATCTTCTGGTAAAACAAGCCTTCATAATGGAGAGAGCACATTCGTCACGCTCATAAATATTTCATCGTTTAAATGTTCTGCATTGAATTCTTCGTTAGAATGTTACATTAATCAAAACGAGAGACCTTCTTTTGCTGCTGATATTCACACAGAGTTCTGCCTTATTTTTAACCTTTTTCATGCTGCTCTTTATAAGATTTATGTGTATTATATCGTGCAAGTTTTTAGGAATAATTTAAATGGTTAGATTTTTCAAAATGATGTTAATTATAATTTCTCAATGTTTTGATAGCGATCTCCCATTTAATTTTCTAATCTATATTTTTAAATTTTCACACCATGTTTTTGAGCTAATCAGATTTAGTTATTCTTTTGGGGGGGTGATATCTGTGCCTTTTATTGTCAGTCAAATGTATCTGCTTACTCCAAAGCTTGTTTTTTTTTATTTAAAAATACACATAGTCAAGTATGAACTTAAACAAAAAACACATTTATTCATGTTTATAAATTAAATAAAGAGAAGGCAGCGCTGGAGAAGCTGCTGCCATTTGTGCATCCCAGGGACCCCAGAGCACACAGCAACCCTGTGTGGACACTAAAATTGGGAGCTTGAGAAGGCCCACATTTCAGAACACAATCTGATGCTGGCCTCCCAGAGGTCAGGAACAGCAGCAGGTGAGATATATGTCCCAAGTGTGTGGTACTACAACAGGCTGCCTTCTGTCCGACCAGTGCGACCACAATGAAGCAAGGCCATCACTTCCTCTTCTTCCTGGCAACCTTCCCTGCAGCCTTTACTGAAGCCTTCCTTCTTCGTTTAGCTGGAGGCTGGCCCACTGGAGGGGTACTCCTGTCAGGAGGAGGAGGTGGAGGTGTAGCAGAAGGGGGTGGGGCAGAAGAAGAAGGTGGAGGTGTAGCAGAAGGGGGTGGGGCAGAAGGTGGAGGTGTAGCAGAAGGGGGTGGGGCAGAAGGTGGAGGGGTAGCAGAAGGGGGTGGGGCAGAAGATGGAGGGGTAGCAGAAGGGGGTGGGGCAGAAGGTGGAGGGGTAGCAGAAGGGGGTGGGGCAGAAGGTGGAGGGGTAGCAGAAGGGGGTGGGGCAGAAGAGGAAGGTGGAGGTGGAGGTTGAGGTTGGGTCAGTTGGGCCACCTCACATATGGCGGTATTGGGGGTAATTTGCTCTATCACCCCCTTGTTGAGCAAGGTGATGAGCAGGGGTTCGCATAGGAGGCGTTGCTCCATGCTCATCACCTTGAACTTAGCCTCCACTAGGCCGGCAATGGCCTCTTCAGGGGATGTGGGCTCCTTGAGGGTGGCATGGGCCTCTTTAATAAGGGCCATTGCTGCCTCACTGGTGGTCCTGTCCCTCCTGCCTCTTTTGTGAAGCCTGATGGGAGGCACCTGGGATCTGTTGCTTCTCCTTTGCCCTGCCACCTCCTGTCTGCCACTGGGCCCTGCCACCTCCTGTCTGCCACTGGGCCCTGCCACCTCCTGGCTGCCACTGGGCCCTGCCACCTCCTGGCTGCCACTGGGCCCTGCCACCTCCTGGCTGCCACTGGGCCCTTCCTCCTCCTGCCTGACAGTTTCCAGACCCTCCTCCTGGCTGATTTCATCCTGTGTATGAAAAAGAAACATAGTTTAATATGTTGGTTTAATCTTTGCATCAAACTTTGTAATCCTGATGGAAGCAATTAGAATGTAAATGCATAAATCCTTGCTTTAAATTTACCACTACATCAGCTTGACTATTTACCACACAATTAAGTGCAGAATAATGTCTACAGATCATGATTTCACTTGTTGAATACAAAATAATGTATGTTTCTCATCCTGACATATTTGGGAAACATTAATTTTATCCCACTACATTTTCAGTTAATACTATACCTGGCTCCAGATGGCCAAATCAGGATCATCCAGGATGGCTGCCTCCTCTTGCTCCAGAGAAGGCTCAGGTTGGCTGCAGGGAAGTCTGGGGGGAAGAGTGGAGAGTGATGGCCTTGGCTCAATGTGGTCATCCAGGAAGGACATCCTGCTGTAGTACCACAAAACCGGGACATAAACATCATCTGCTGCTGCTCCTGACCTCTGAGAAGCCAGCACCTTAGAGCGTTCAGTCCTGTAGGTACCTCTCAAGCTCCCAATTTTAGTGTCCACTTGTTTTGCTGTGGCTGTGGGCACCTTGGTATGCACAAATGGGAGCAGCTTATCCAGCGCTGCTTTTCTCACCCCTTTTTTTTTTATGGATGGGGTTTTTGGTCTCCCACAGAGCCGGCAGCTCCCTTACCCGGTCAATAAATTCCGCCAGGAACTCTTTGTCGCTAATAAATACATTCATATTGTATCTGCAAGTAAAATAAATTATATTTAAATAATGTGAGGCAAACAGTCTAACCTCCTTCACATCCTAGTCACCATATATATCCTCCAACAATCTCAAGACAGTATAGGCCAACAATTTTAACAAGTCTCACAAAATCACATACCTTCGTTCGCACGTCCGTCACTTGAACTCCTCTCTCCGCACACCGAACGTACTATAGTCACATGTGTGTTTGCTATATACACACCACGCATGCGTCCAAATTGGAACACGTCGCTCCGCACACGTCGCCCACCCATGACGTTCTAACTAACATCTTTTCCCCGCCCCTTCTCTTTCGGCGCGCAGACAGATATGGCGGAGTTACAGCAGGTGTCTGATAATTCCGCAACTAGCGAGGAGACAAGCCCGGAGACCGAGGACACGTCACGATCAAGGAGGAGATTCAAGGCATCGAATATGTCTTTGGCGGAGATGGCGGAGATGGTGGACATCTTGGTCAAGGCTGATTATGATGCCAAGCATGGGCCGTATAGCAAACCAAATAGAAGGAAGGCCAAAATCCTCACTAAAGTTGTGAAGAGTCTGAGGGCGAAGTTCGGGGTGAAACGCTCAAATGAGCAGCTCAGAAAGAGGTGGTCAGACCTCAAACTGAGGGAGCCAGACCAGTTGAGGAGCATAAAGAGGATGCTCGCTAAAAGTAAGTAAAATGACGACCTTTCTGCTATTAATCTTTTTAGAAACTTACTTTTTTTTTTTTTAAAGCATATTGGACTCCCTTCCAAAATGTATTATTTTGAACTAGGTTGGGCACAGTAATCGTTCGTTACGTTACCGACACTTCGTTCGGCCACTATCCGTGGTTTTGGCTTATTTAAGACCCCCAAAAGTAATTAGACATCTGCCATTTTTGATCAAGTATTGTGGATAATTTTTAAGTCTAGATGATGTGTTTGTAAGGAGAATGAAATGCAAACTTTAATCAGTGTAAAGGAGAGGACACTCAGCAGCTGCTTCCACATCTGTACTTTGGAGCACTATAGTGTGGGCCACCAGACCCGCCTTTTTTGGGTGTCCCACACAGGTGCATCAGAGTTTATTTGTGGTGCCTCCATGTCCAAAAAATTACATCCAAATGTGAATAATAAACATATTTGGGGTCATAAAGAATGCATTTTTCTTTAAATTCCGCACAAACACACACTTGTACCCCACTTCCAAACAATTTAGCCTGTTTTAAGTTTAAAAATGAGATTTTTACAGTGTGATAAATAGACCTTTGGTTTTATTCTCATAGGGGAGAGAAGACTGGGAGGAGGACACTCCAGGGAGCACATGCACCCCACAACTTCCAAGCAACCCCAAACTCCCAAAGATCCACAACCGAAAGATGTGCAGGAAGTTGAGGTGGAGGAAGGAGAAGTGCAGGAAGGAGAGGTGGATGACGTTGTGGATCTGGTCACCACAACAGGTCAGTATCTGACACCACAGCTTAAGGTAAGCGAGGTAGGCCTGCAGAGTTTTATTAATTTTTTTTTATGGTTTTTAGGGGATGGAAATGTTGTGAAGGATAGCACACCGTTCTCTGCTGACAGTGCCCTCCGCCTCATCCAGCAAGTGATGGAATGTAGCACGGAACTGGACCTAATTAAACAAAGAATCCATGTGATGGAACAAACATTTAAAGACATTCTCGATGTTTTGGGGAGAATTCAATAAGCCATCCAAACACATTTGTTTTTACATGTTTGTTTTTATATTTTTACTAATTTTTTGAGTAACAAAGCAGCCAAAAATTGAATATGCACACAATGTGTGAACATGTGCTATCTGCCATCAGGGGATATCCATGTACGTCTTTTGTGGGTGCAACACCTTCCTCGTATCAAAAGTCGGTGAACTGAGGAAGGGGATGCACCCCCAAAACACATCCATTGATCACCCCTGATGGCAGATAGCACATGTTGACAATAGGGATCAAGATTGTAAACTTCCTATTTGCAAAAAAGTAAAAATGTGTGCATATTGAATTTTTGACTGGGCAAGGGGTGGCAGGACCCCATATTAGGACGGGCACATAGAGACATAGTTTGTGTAACTGAATGTCTCAGATTGCTCAGAGGTATCCAATGTTGTCATTTTAGAAATGCAAGTGGTATTTTTGTATTTTCATAAGCCAAAATTTGACGGGTTGTGGTCAGGCCAACCCCAAAGTAAAACAAAAAAAAATGTGCAGAGAGTAAAATATTTGAACACAAACAACGTGTAGCTTCTTTTTATAATACACTCTAAGCTTATTTGGTTCTTTTGTAAGGTAACATAGTGAAATTGGTTGTTATTTACTAAAGTAAAATACACTTGCCACTACAAATGCACAAAGACAAACTAGGAGACAGGAAAGAACAAATAATTAAAGGTTTAAAGAAGATTTTTATTGGGATACTTAGACATAGGCTGGCATAGGAATTGCCCCCCTACCCGTGAAATACTCCATGTATTTGTCCCGAACCACACGGGCATTTTGGGGGGGCAAGCCAAGACGGGCAGATTCCAGGCCCGGAAGGGGATTTGCAGGGGAAAGTCCAGCCTCTGGCAAAACTGAGGCCATATATGAATTCGCTTTGCGGCAAAGAAAATTGTGTAGCACACAGCAGCATAACACTACATAGTTTATTTTGTAGTCCGCCAAGTGGATGGAAGTCATAAAAAGGCGGAACCGGCTGGCCATTATGCCGAAGGCATTTTCAACGACTCTTCGGGCCCTGGCCAGCCGGTAATTGAACACACTCTTCTCTGGGGTCAGGGTCCTCTGTGGAAATGGCCTCATAAGATGCCGTCCGAGTCCGAAGGCTTCATCAGCCAAGAAAACAAAGGGGAGTCCTTCAATATTCCCTGCATCCGGTGGCAATGCAAGGTCGTCACTCTGGAGACGGAGGGCAAACTCCGTCTGGATGAAGGATCCCCCATCGGACATCCGGCCATTCTTCCCTACATCAACATAGAGGAATTCATACCGTGCTGACACCACCGCCATCAGCACAATGCTATGAAACCCCTTGTAGTTGTAGTAGTAGGATCCAGAACGGGGTGGCGGCACGATGCGGACGTGCTTCCCGTCTATGGCACCACCGCAGTTGGGGAAGTCCCACCGCGTGGCAAACTCCGATGCCACAGTCTGCCATTCCTGTGGCGTTGAAGGAAGCTGTGGAGTGAAACAAGATGAAATAATATTAGAAAAACAAAGGCATACATTACAAGCAAATTCAAGACCAAAAAATTAGAGACCAACATCAATCTAATTATATGTTTATTAAGGTGTGTAAAAAAAGTATAATGGAAGGCTCATTTATCATATTCATCACCCCCTCTGATGGGCCATTACTAAATTATTTTGGGGGGGGGAGATGTGTTTGGCCACAGGATAGCATTGCAGTGGCGGTGCGTCCAGAGTGGGCGCTGGAGCACTGTCCCCTCTCTCCTGTGCCCATCACTCAGAACAATACATAGGTTCATGCGTTGCATGAACCTATGTATTGTCTATGCCGCACACTATTCAGGTGGATGGCCTCTTGTAAAGCGACCGACATATGATTAATTGCGTCATTTAGGGGGTTAAAATTGCAGAGCAGAAACAGGTATTAAAAAAGTCTTGCAAATTACAACCTGAGGGATGTAATTGGCTTCCTCAAAGAAAAATCGGGGACGCAAGGAGGGGGCATTCCTTGTGTAAACACTGACAGGCAGCTCTGGCAATCATGTTCACCAAGTCTGTTTAATGGTAACATGATTGGCTGATGCAACATGAAGGGAAGGAGAAGACATCAAGGACAGAAGAAGGATGGCGCTGACCACAAGAAGGTAAGTGCAGGGCTGGGGGGAAACTGGCTGCAATAGAGGGGACTAAATGGCTGCATTGGAGGGGACAACTGGGGGCGTTTATTAGGCAACAGAGCAAAAAAGGAGGAAGTTTATTTCCGAAATTGGGGTTGTAACCCCCCAACATTTGGAGCAACAGGCGCCCCTGCTGGAAAAGTTAGTGAGGGGAAATATTTAGGGAGGATAAAAAAGGGGCAATCTAAAGCTTCCAACATGCATGGGGACAAAGGGGACATTCTCAGCATATTACAATCATGGTAATTAGGAAAGGATGAAAGAAATACAATACATTAGCATACATGTAATACATAAAATGTGATGTGAAGGGAGAAAACTTACCCTAATATAGTCCTCCTGCAGGACTTGTATAATAGCAGAACAGGTGTCTGGGATTATGAGGCCCAGAGCCTGGGGGGAGATGCCTGTGGTGAACTTCAAGTCCTGAAGACTTCTCCCTGTCGCCAGGTAACGCAACGTGGCGATGAGCCTCTGCTCAGCACTGATGGCTTCCCGCATAACGGTGTCCTTCCTGGTAATATAGGGGGACACCAAAGCCAACAGTTCCTGAAAAACGGGGTCAGACATCCTCAGAAAATTCCTGTAGTCCTCAGGATTATTCTCGACGATCTCCCGCAGCAGAGGCATGTGGCAGAATTGGTCCCGCTGGAGCAACCAATTCTTGGTCCATGAACTCCTCCTCACACCATTCATGGACTGGTCTTGGTCCAAAACAAGCAGACCAACACCAAGCGCACGCACAGCACGAACTCGACGACGAGAACGTCCAGGCGACATGGCTAGGAAACGGTCGTCTAATCAGAACGTACAGAACAGAACGCACTTTAGAACAGCAAGGCCTATGAATAACGAACTGAAATTCAGAAACGAACAGGCAATAACGCACTGTAAAACAGATACGACCTGCCTAGACGCCCTGAAAGTCAAGATACGAACCCACAAGCACAAACTGAACGGCAGAAAACGATCTGAAAAGTACGAAGACTGAAAAGCGCGAATCGTCTCTTCCCAAACTTTTACTTCAGACGCGGTAACACGAGATCAGCAAAAGCAGCCCAAGGGGTGGCGCCAAGAAAAAAGATCTTCCCCTTTATAGTGCCGTCGTACGTGCTGGACGTGAGCGCAGAGAACCACGAGGAAATTGGAAAATGACAGTGTGTACGCATAGAAAGCTTGACGAGAAAATCGACAAGCTTAACAAGAATCTCGTCGAAAAAAACGACGTGTTTTTTACGACGAGAAAATCGGTCGTGTGTACGAGGCCTCAGTCTGCACTTTGGACCACTGTCCGCCATTTTGTGATGCTTGGTCTAGATCATATAGGTCATTATTTTTATTTAATACAGTCAAGATTTAAAAATAAATAAATAAAATGCATGTTTTTTGGCCGATAAAAAGGAAATATTGTATATGAATATTTTATGTATACTATTTTCACTAAACAGGTAGAGATAGGAGGTAGGCTCCTTTATATATATATATATATATATATATATATATATATATATATATATATATATAGTTTTTATATTTATCTTTATTTAAAGCGGAGCTCCGCCGTAAAAAAAATATTAAAAGCCAGCAGCTACACATACTGCAGCTGCTGACTTTTAATATTAGGACACTTACCTGTCCTGGAGTCCAGCGACGTCGGCAGCAGAAGACGAGCAATCGCTCGTCTCTTGGCTGCCACCACTGCCATCATGGGTGAGGGAATCAGGAAGTGAAGCGTTGCGGCTTCACTTCCCGGTTCCCTACTGCGCATGCACGAGCAGCGCTGCGTGTCTTTCACTGGTCCCGCTGTGTTCTGGGAGCCGTGTGTTTCCCAGAACACAACGGGGGGGGGACCGGGAAGTGACGCACTGCCCGCAGTCTACCCGCAGTGTGTATTCCCAGAAGTGGGTGAAAATACCTGTCTTAGACCGGTATCTGCACCCTCCTCCCCCCTGAAAGGGGGAGGAATCCGATGAGCGGAAGTTCCACTTTAGGGTGGAGCTCCGCTTTAAGAAAACACAACAAGTACATTCACAAGCAAACACATGAATGTTTCAGGTGCAGCTGAGGAATATCAATTCAATGTTAGTATGTAGGCCCATAACATGCAACATAGGGGTTACTAAAACTGGAGCACTCAGAATCTGCTGCAGCTGTGTAAGGTAACCAATCAGCTTCTAACTTTAGCTTGTTGAAGAGCCGGTTCACACCAGGGCGACTCGTCAGGCGACTCAGTCGCCTGACAAGTCGCGTCCCACGCTTTTCAATGGAACCGTTCTAAGTAAGAGCGACTCAGGTCGCTCCGACTTAGAAAAAGGTTCCTGTACTACTTTTGGGGGGCGACCCAAGGCGACCTGCATTGACTTATATACAGAAGGCTTATGCAAATCGCCTCAGCGGGCGTCTCAAGTCGTCTTGAGATCGCGCCGCCGAGGTCGCCCCCACAAGTCGTGCCGCGCCGCCCTGGTGTGAACCGGCTCTTAAGCTTTGACAATAATACCTTTAACCTTATTGGTTTCTATGCAAAGCTGCACCAGATTTTGCATGCTACAGTTTTAGCAAATCTCCCCCCTAGTTACATCAGATATTGCATATAGCACATTTATGCTACTCCTTCCCTGTTAAATTAACTTCTGATATAGATATTGCCATTATTTCCCCTCATTAACAGACATTGTATGTATCATATAAACTGAAAAGCTGCCTCTGCCTGTACCTGTGGTGTCACAGTGTTTTTCCATGAACTATTGATCAACCTTAACAGCGTTGAACCTGAAATTATTCAGCAATAAGCGGAGGTTTTCCTCAGGGACTATGGTTAGCCTACAATGCTCAGAAGGCCACCTGTAGGGACAAGAGGAGGGAAAACAACAACAGGAAGAAGGAGAAGAAAAGAAAATTGGAGAAAGTGGAAAGAGGGCTGGAGAGAAATGGGAAAGCTGTGGGTGGGGGTCCTAGGTTTAGATAGGGGGATTGGTAAATAGGAAAGGTGGAAGAGCATCAGACGTGGAATGGCCAAACCATAATGACCCCAACTTTCCATTCGTGATTTCCAGATCCACTTTAGAAATGCTTTGAATCTGGAACATTGTACAAAATATATATATTTTTTGTATATACAAAATGAAAAAAAAAGATATAAAACATTTTAAAAACTTTAAAAAAAAAACCTTAAAGGGGTTGTAAAGGTTTGTTTTTTATTGTCTAAATATGGTCCTTTAAGCTAGTGCATTGTTGGTTCACTTACCCTTTCCTTCGATTTCCCTTCTAAAATGTTTTTTTCTTTGTCTGAATTTCTCAGGGGGGGGCGAGCACGCTGACTAACCCCCAGCCAGAACAGCTCGGATGATGGGCTCAAGCTTACTGAGGAGGAACAGGAAGTGAGAAATTCAGACAAAGAAAAAAAATATTTAGAAGGGAAATCGAAGGATAAGGTAAGTGAACCAACAATGCACTAGCTTAAAGGAACCTATTTAGAAAATAAAAAACGAACCTTTACAACCCCTTTAAAGTAAACTCAGACCAAATTCATTACTTTCACTACAAAATTAACATATGGGGTTATTTTTTTTTTTATAGCATGATATTATGTATTACACCACTCACCCAGGAAAAAGCCAGAAGAAATATGAAATGCCAAGACTGTGAAAAGCTTCACTGTTGTACTCCCTGGACCTTGGTTCGTCTTGAGACTGTCAGACTACCTCTTGGCTCAGTTCCCTCTCACATCGTAGCGGATCTACCCTGAAATAGACGTAGCTCTATTATGCACATGACAGCACAGTGGATGGACAACAGATCTTCCGTGCGTTTATTATAACCAGATTGCAGAGGGCATATACAATTTTGTAGAAACTAACTGCAGGTGACAAGAAAGCTTTACATCGTTCCAATCACTAGATCTATAGTATATTTTGAGAGGTTATCTATTTTAGCGGCCGGTTCACACTGCTGCTCTGTGAATTTGTTCAGTTTTTTCAGTCCATTCTGAAGTGCGAATTTACCGCAAATTTACTGCGTTTTTACCGCGATTTGAATGCAAATTTTTTAGGAGTGGGACATAGCTGCGATTAATGTTCTAGCCAATGGAATCATAATGTAAAAAAAAAAGGTGTTAACTTCCTGTTTTTTGTGGAGAATAGTGTGGTGGAATTCGCACATATGTGAACCATTAAATGCGATTCCAGAACAATTTACATTGATGTCTATGGAGACTAAATTCGCAACGCTCTAAACTCGCACAAGACCCTTTTTTTCATCGCATCGCATTCGGAGAGGAATCGCAACACATAGATATGAACCACCATCATTGAAAACAATGACTTTTTGGATGACATGCAAATCTAGTTTGTGTTTAACGCATCGCATTCGGTATCAACTCGCACAAGTGTGAACCGGCACTGAGAAATATTTTAGAGGGTACTGACATATATGGTCACCACAGAAATCAATTGCATGCAAGTTTTTTTTTTTTAGATATGTCACATCTACAGATTAGGAATGAGAAAAGTGATTGCAGCTAAAATTGATATTGCAGCTAGTGAATTTCACCAAAGTGTAAATGCTCTCTGGGCTGCTTAAGTGAAATTAGCTTGAGAAGTAAAAAATAAATAAAAATTATCCTTTTTTATGTGTGGTTATATTGGGGTCATATTAAAGTTTTTTTACCGTATATACTCGAGTATAAGCCGACCCGAGTATAAGCCGAGGTACCTAATTTTACCACAAAAAACTGGGAAAACTTACTGACTCGAGTATAAGCCGAGGGTGAGAATGCAGCAGCTACTGTAAGTGGAAGAGGGTCAACAATGCCCATTTGCACGCCTCACTGTGCCTATTGCAACCTCACTAAGCCAATTGTCACTGTGCCCAATCTCACTCCGCCCATTACCACCTTACTGTGCCAATCCTCACTGTGCCCATCGTCACTGTGCCAATCCTCACTGTGCCGTTGTCAGTATAACTGAAATTGGGAGGCTGCGGGCGTCCATTCATTGTTTAAAACTCGCGGTCTCTTCCTGGTACCTTCCGTGATAGGCGTTTCTAAGCAGACACAGTTCCGCCTATTACGAACGTTCTCTCATCCTCAGTTTCCCAGCAGACACTGTGTTCAGTGTTCCGCCAACCACGGATGTCCTCTTGTACGAGGATGAAAAGGCGTCCGTGATTGGCGGAACACTGAACACAGTGTCTGCTGGGATGGGTGAGGATGAGAGAACGTTCGTGATAGGCGATTCTCAGCAGACACAGTTCCGCCTATCACGGAAGGGACCAGGAGGAGACCGCGAGATTTAAACTATGGACGCCCGGAGCCTCTCGATATTATCAGTTACACAGACTCGAGTATAAGCCGAGGGGGGCACTTTCAGCCCAAAAAAAGGGCTGAAAATCTCGGCTTATACTTGAGTATATACGGTCGTTATTTAATTTAGTGCTCTTTTGTTTGTGTTTCACTTTTTTTGTATTTGATAGTTATTCATGTTCCAGATTAAAAAAAAAATACCCCTTTCTTGTTTTAAAAAGAAGCAATTTTTGGCAAATTAACAGGTCCAGGATAGTTTAAGGGAGCCATTCAAGGTAACCTGAACTCCAATGCATTTTGCAAAAATGGTGACATTTTGCCACAATTCCATGATTTTCATGAAAATTTAAGGTAAATGAAAACTCAATTTCACTCTTTTGTACTGAGATAATCAGAGAAAGCTATTTGAAATGATAAATAAACTTTTATTTGTGATCTCAGAATCACAGAGCACTCCCAGACTTAAAGGTCAGGTCAACTATATTAACATTTTACTTCATCTGAAAAGACCATTTGCATTCCCTGAGAATATAATTTGAAGGATGCTGTACTATGCAAGTTTTTACATCAGTGGTGGTTTTTAATACCATCAGGATTACTTTACACTACACTGGTAATGGTGGTGATAAACTATACAGTATATCATTATCACTGAACCATGAATGGATGATTTATTTTTTGCTGGCTAACTGATAAGTGTGCTGGGAAATACATTTTGCTTTTATTTTGCTGTACAAAGCCCTTCCTTGTGCACCTTGTTCTAGAAGTTAGTTATGGTTGGTTGCCATTTTTGATTAGTTTGCACATATGGTGTGGGACACTTAAGTGCTATTGTGCTCTGCTGGGCTTCTGGTGTGCCGCTGCACCTTTAAGGAGGCTCCCTCCAATCTTACAGTCCCTTGAAGTATTCACACTCCTTGGCATTTTTTCATGTTACAACCAACAACTTAAATGTATTTATGGGATTTTATGTAATAGACCAACACAAAGTGGCACATAACTGTGAAGTGAAAAGGAAATGATAAATGGTTTTCAACATTTTTTACAAATATAAATTTGAAAAGTGTGGCATGCATTTGTATTCAGCCCCCTTTACTCTGATACCGCCAACTAAAATCTAGTGGAACCAATCGCCTTCAGAAGTCAGCCAATTAGTTAATAGAGTCCACCTGTGTGTAATTTATTCTCAATATAAAATACAACTGTTCTGTGAAGCCCTCAAAGGTTTGTTAGAAAACCTTAGCGAACAAACAGCATCATGAAGGCCAAGGAACACACCAGAAAGGTCATGGATAAAGTTGTGGAGAAGTTTAAAACAGGGTTAGGTTATAAGAAAAATATCCCAAGCTTTAAAACATCTCACAGAGCACTGTTCAATCCTTCATACGAAAATGGAAAGAGTATGGCACAACTGTAAACCTACCAAGACATGGCCGTCCACCTAAACTGACAGGCCTGGCAAGGAGGGCATTAATCAGAGAAGCAGCGAAGAGGCCCATGGTAACTCTGGAGGAGCTGTAGAGAGCCACAGGTGGGAGAATCTGTCCACAGGACAACTCTTAGTTGTGCACTCTACAAATTTAACCTTTATGGAATAGTGGCAAGAAGAAAGCCATTGTTGAAAAAATGCCATAGGAATTCCTGTTTGAAGTTTGCAAGAAGCCATTTGGGGGGACACAGCAAACATGTGGAAGAAGGTGCTCTGGTCAGATGGGACCAAAATTTTGCTTTTTGGCCTAAAAGCAAAATCCTATGTGTAGCGGAAAACAAACACTGCACATCACCGTGAACACACCATCCCCACCGTGAAACATGGTGGTGACAGCATCATGTTGTGGGGATGCTTTTCTTCAGCAGGGGCAGGGAAGCTGGTCAGAGTCGATGGGAAGATGGATGGAGCCAAATACAGGGCAGTCTTAGAAGAAAATCTGTTAGAGTCTGCAAAAGACTTGAGACTGGGGTGGAGGTTCACCTTCCAGCAGGACAATGACCCAAAACATACAGCCAGAGCTATAACGGAATGGTTTAGATCAAAGTATTTTCATGGTCCAGATCTAAATCCAATTGAGAATATGTGGCATAACTTGAAAATTGCTGTTCACAGACACTTCCCATCCATTTTGACAGAGCTTGAGCCATTTTGCAAAGAAGAATGAGCAAAAATGTCACTCTCTAGATGTGTAAAGCTGGTAGAGACATACCCAAAAAGATTTGCAGCTGTAATTGCAGCAAAAGGTGGTTCTACAAAGCATTGACTCAGGGAGGGGCTGAATACAAATGCAGCCACACTTTTTAGATATTTAGTTGTAAAAATAATTTGAAAACCATTTATCATTTTCCTTCCACTTCACAATTATGTGCCACTTTGTGTTGGTCTATCACATAAAGTCCTAATAAAATACATTTAAGTTTTTGGTTGTAACATGACAAAATGTGTAAAATTTCAAGGGGTATGAATACTTTTTCAAGGCACTGTACCTACCTATAATGTATCCATTTCTGTATATGCTACAAAATGGAGACTCTCATAGACTAGTTTTAAGACCACGTTAAGACCACGTTGAGACCATGTTAAGACCAGGTTATACAGAGAGGCTTCGACGTAGTGCAGCTTTCACATATATTTGCATTTAAAACCTGTTTTTAAGTAAATTGTTAGAGAGTGTAATTTGTTCTTTTTGCTGTATAGCTGGTGGTAAGTGTGCTGGGAAACATATTTTGTTTTGTTTGTTGAATAATATACCACCGATATTAAAAAGGACTACGTAAAGAGGAGACATGTACAATCAACCTAGTGTTCCAAAAACAAGGCTATGAAATTCTAAAAAGAACTTGGTAAAGAAGGAAGAAGGAAGCAAAAAGGACCTCTACCAACAAGTGGAAGACAAGCCATCATCCACCATGAGGGAGATGCAGGTGGAACTATACAAAATAAACTATACTAAATAAACAGGATGGCAATGTAGACCAGCAGATGTATAGGTACGAAGGCCTAATGCCGCGTACACACGATCGGATTTTCCATCGGAAAAACCTTGGATGGTTTTTCCGACGGAATTCCGCTCAAGCTTGGCTTGCATACACACGGTCACACAAAAGCTCTCGGAACTTTCGACCGTCAAGAACGCGGTGACGTACAACACTATGACGAGCCAAGAAAATGAAGTTCAATGCTTCCGAGCATGGGTCAAATTGTTTCTGAGCTTGTGTCGGAATTTTGTGCGTCGGAATTGCTACAGACAATCGGATTTTTTTTGGTCGGAAAAATAGAGAACCTGCTCTCAAACTTTTGCTGGCGGAAATTCCGACAGAAAAAGTCAGACGGAGCATACACACGGTCGGAATTTCTGTTCAAAAGCTCACATCTGACTTTTTCCGACGGGAAATCCGATCGTATGTACGTGGCATAAGCCTTGTATACCAAATCTTTTACTTTGGGAAAAGAAACCAAAACAGAAAAAAAGGCCATGAAAATAAAAACCAAGTAGAAAACAGCCTGAAATTTGGGGATACAACCTTATGCCTAGTACACACGAGCGGGTTTTCCGTCGGATAATAAACCAACGGTTTTCCTGACAGAATTCCTCTCAGGCTGCCTTGCATACACATGCTCAGACAAAAGTCTGCCCGTCCAAAGCGCGGTGACTAGGGATGGGCCCGGTGTTCGATTCGAACCCATGCTCGAATCGAACATCGGGCGTTCGCCCGCTCGGCGAGCCCAGAACTATTTGGGCCGTTCGCATCACATTCGTGTGATGCGAGCAGCCCGCAATGCATTGCGCCAGTCGCAGTGCATTGGTGGCTGATGATTGGCCAAGCATGCACTGTGACCCCGCATGCTTGGCCAATCACAGCGCCGGCAGCGAGGAGAGCAATAATTGGCTACAGGCAGGACGCCTGTAGCCAATTATAGCTCAGGGGCTTTAGTACACGCCCCACTGTATAAAAGGCCGCCGCGCCGTCGGCCTAGTGCACTGTGTTCCGGCTTGATTCTGATATAGGCAGACTGCTGATGCTGATTAATTATCATTACTACTGAATACTGATCATTTGATTGCATCACTGATTCATTCTGCTGATTGCACTGCTGCTGAGTGGTGACATTATCTGCTGCTGAGTCTAACTGCTGTGATTCTGGGGATTAGTCTGGTGTGTGCGTGCTGTTAGTACAGCATTGCAGTATCACCTTCTGTCCTATTGTGATCTAAGGCAGGCAGGCATTTATAGGAGCTAGTGTGTGTGTGTGTGCTGTGTTAGTACAGCACACATAAAACCACCTCAGCCTCTCTATCTGCTATAAGGCCCAGTTGTTGTCATATAAGGCAGCCTCTATCTGCCGTAAGGCCCAG
This sequence comes from Rana muscosa, assembly GCA_029206835.1. Taxonomy (NCBI): domain Eukaryota; kingdom Metazoa; phylum Chordata; class Amphibia; order Anura; family Ranidae; genus Rana; species Rana muscosa. The sequence continues at coordinate 475,174,270 of CM055117.1, read as the reverse complement.
TTGTTGTCATCGAAGGCAGCCAGGCATCTCCAGGAGCTAGCATGTGTGTGTGTGCTCTGTTAGTACAGCACACATAAAATCACCTCAGCCTCTCTATCTGCCATAAGGCCCAGTTGTTGTCATATAAGGCAGCCTCTATCTGCCGTAAGGCCCAGTTGTTGTCATCGAAGGCGGCCAGGCATCTCCAGGAGCTAGCGTGTGTGTGCTCTGTTAGTACAGCACGCATAAAACCACCTCAGCCTCTCTATCTGTTATAAGGCCCAGTTGTTGTCATATAAGGCAGCCTCTATCTGCCGTAAGGCCCAGTTGTTGTCATCGAAGGCAGCCAGGCATCTCCAGGAGCTAGCGTGTGTGTGTGTGCTCTGTTAGTACAGCACACAAAAAAACACCTCAGCCTCTCTATCTGCTATAAGGCCCAGTTGTTGTCATATAAGGCAGCCTCTATCTGCTGTAAGGCCCAGTTGTTGTCATCGAAGGCAGCCAGGCATCTCCAGGAGCTAGCGTGTGTGTGTGTGTGTGCTCTGTTAGTACAGCACACATAAAACCACCTCAGCCTCTCTATCTGCTATAAGGCCCAGTTGTTGTCATATAAGGCAGCCTCTATCTGCTGTAAGGCCCAGTTGTTGTCATCGAAGGCAGCCAGGCATCTCCAGGAGCTAGCGTGTGTGTGTGTGCTCTTTTAGTACAGCACACATAAAACCACCTCAGCCTCTCTATCTGCTATAAGGCCCAGTTGTTGTCATATAAGGCAGCCTCTATCTGCCGTAAGGCCCAGTTGTTGTCATCGAAGGCAGCCAGGCATCTCCAGGAGCTAGCGTGTGTGTGTGTGCTCTGTTAGTACAGCACACATAAAACCACCTCAGCCTCTCTATCTGCTATAAGGCCCAGTTGTTGTCATATAAGGCAGCCTCTATCTGCCATAAGGCCCAGTTGTTGTCATCTAAGGCAGTCTCTATCTGCCGTAAGGCCCTGTTGCTGTCATCTAAGGCAGCCATCTGCAGGAGTTAGTGTGTGTGCTGTGTGACTCGAGCACAATACACACTACCCACTACAATGCCTGGAAGACCGCCAAGGAGAGGCAGACAGTCCCGAGGCAAGAACACAGGGCAAGCAGGCTCTGTTTCTAGAGACAACAGTGCTGGTCGTGGATGTGGACGTGGTCGTGCATCGTCATCAGCACGTGGCCATGGGACACGCTTGTCCTTGTTTTCGGCAGCTGGACATGTTGAGCCGCATCATGCCGAAGGCTTGGTAGAATGGATGACCAAGCCCTCCTCATCCTCCTCATCCTCTCTCACCCAGGCTCAGGGTACTGGCAAAGCAGCTGCCAACGTGTACTCAATGGCATCATCAGGCACCCCTTCCCTAGACCCACCATGTCCTCCTGAGGAGTCCCCCGAACTGTTTGAGCACAGAGTTGGGTACATGCTCCAGGAGGATGCCCAACGTTTTGAAGGCTCGGATGATGATACCCAGCTAGAGGAAGGCAGTAGCGTGAGTGCAGAGAGAGGGGATGCTCAAGGACAGCAATCTGGCAGTCATGTTCCACCAGCTGCAGCTTACTGCCAGGTTTGCTCCAGTGGTGAAGAGGGAGGGGATGATGAGGTCACTGACTCCACGTGGGTGCTTGAAGGGAGAGAGGAGGAGGAGACGGAGGAGGAGGTGGCGGCACATGTCCAACGAGGCAGGATGCACTCCGGAGGCCAGCTAGAGGCCAGCACACCAACTGAATCACGCCGCAGAGCTCCGCCTGTGCAGGGCGCTGCCACTGCACGTTATCACAAAAGTTCTTTGGTGTGGGCCTTTTTTGAGACGAGTGCATCAGATCGCACCACTGCTATTTGCAACATATGTATCAAGCGTATCTCGCGTGGCCAAAACATCAGCCGCTTGGGCACCACAAGCATGACCAGACATATGTCGACCTGCCATGCAGCTCGTTGGCAAGCGCACATTAAAGACCCACACCAAAGAACAAAGCGGACCTCTCCTTGCTCCTCATCAGCTGGGATCTCCAACCCCACTATATCTTCAGTCCTCTCTGAAAGCTGCTCTGAGAGGAATGAAGGTGTAGAATTAGGTGTGTCACAGCCAAGTACTTGCGGGCACTCTGTTAGCAGTACACCGACGTCCGATTCTACCAGGCAAATTTCCCTGCCCCAGCTGCTGGACCGTCGAAAGAAGTTTACTCCCAGCCATCCACATGCCCAGCGGTTGAATGCTAGCTTGGCTAAATTGCTAGCACTTCAACTGCTGCCTTTTCAGTTGGTAGACTCGGCCCCCTTCCATGAGTTTGTGCAATGTGCGGTTCCTCAGTGGCAGGTTCCCAAACGCCACTTTTTCTCACGGAAGGCGATTCCGGCTCTCTACCGGCATGTGGAAGGCAATGTCCATGCCTCGCTGGACAGGACGGTCAGCGGTAAGGTGCATATTACCGCTGACTCATGGTCCAGCAGGCATGGACAGGGGCGTTACCTGTCTTTCACGGCCCATTGGGTCACTCTATTGGCAGCTGGGAGGAATGCAGGACAAGGTGCAGTAGTGTTGGAGGTTGTTCCACCACCACGTCTCCAAAATGCTACTACTGGTTGTGACACACCTCTCTCCTCCACCCCCTCCTCTTCTTCTTCCTCCATGGCCTCTTCGAGTGCTCTGTCCTCGGAACCAGCGGTGCTCCGTAGGCGTACAAGGGGCTACGCGAGTACGCAGGCAAAAAGACGCCATGCCGTGCTTGCGCTGGTGTGTTTGGGGGACAGGAGCCACACTGGGGCAGAGGTTCTGGCAGCTCTGCAGGGGCAGACCGAGAGGTGGTTGACGCCACGCCAGCTTAAGCCAGGAATGGTGGTTTCTGAAAATGGCACCAACCTCCTCTCCGCCCTGCGACAGGGGCAGCTGACCCATGTGCCCTGTATGGCTCACGTCCTCAACCTGGTGGTGCAGCGGTTCTTGGGCAGGTACCCAGGCTTACAGGATGTCCTGAGGCAGGCCAGGAAAGTCTGTGTGCATTTCCGCCGATCGTATAATGCCAGTGCTCGGCTGGCTGAGCTGCAAAAGGAGTTGAACCTGCCCAAGAACCGCCTTATATGTGACATGCCCACCAGGTGGAACTCAACGTTGGCCATGCTGCAGTGACTGCACACGCAGCAGAGGGCCATCAATGAGTACCTGTGCGACTACGGCACCAGGACAGGGTCAGGGGAGCTTGGATTTTTTCCCCACGCCAGTGGAGCATGATCAGGGATGCATGCACTGTCCTGTCACCATTTGAGGAGGCCACGAGGATGGTGAGCAGTGACAGTGCATGCATCAGTGACACTGTACCTCTTGTCCACCTGTTGGAGCATACGCTGCGTGGGATAATGGACAGGGCACTTGAGGCAGAACAGAGGCAGGAAGAGGAGAACTTCCTTGCCTCTCAAGGCCCCCTTTATCCAGACAGTGTTCCTTCTCTCCCACCCATCACACAGGATGAGGAGGAGGAGGAGGAGGAGGAGGAGGAGGATTGTGTGAGCATGGAGGTGGAGCCTGGCGCTCAGCATCAGCAGCAGCAGTCTTTTAGGGATGATGTACAGTCCCAACAAACCAGTGGACTTGTACGTGGCTGGGAGGAGGTGGCTGGCGATCATGTCGTCCTCAGTGACCCAGAAGACTCCGGACCGAATGCCTCAGCTAACCTACGTTGCATGGCCTCCCTGATCCTGCAAAGCCTGTATTCTTCGTATTCTTCGGATCAAGGAGAGGGACCATTACTGGCTGGCCACTCTCCTTGATCCACGGTACAAGGGTAAGGTTGCGGATCTTATCTTGCCGTCGCAGAGGGAGCAGAGGATGAGACATCTCAGGGAGGCCTTGCAGAAAGGTCTGTGCAACGCGTTCCCAGAGACTGGGAGGTTACAAACTCCTGGTCCTGGACGACGAGTTGCTGAGCCTTCGGACAGTAGCAGAAGGAGCGGTGGGGAAGGTGGACGTCTGACCGATGCGTTCAGACAATTTTTTAGTCCGCAGCCCCAAGGTATGATCCGTTCCAGCAACCATCGCCAGCGTCTGATCACCTTTCCCACCGAAAATCCTCTGGCTTACTTGGTCTTGAGGATGGATCACTGGCCAGAGCTTGCACAGTATGCAATTGAGCTACTGGCCTGTCCTGCATCCAGCGTTCTTTCCGAACGCACATTCAGTGCTGCTGGAGGCTTTGTCACCGATCACAGGGTGCGCCTGTCCACCGACTCGGTTGATCGACTGACCTTCATAAAGAGGAATCAGTCTTGGCCCAATTTTTCAGCCCCTGTTTAACAGGGGCGTGTAATTACAATTTTTTATGCAATGCTTTGTAACAGGTCTCATTGCTGTGCTCAGAGTACAGTATCTGTGAGGCGTTGCAGTGTTGTGGCACCAGCACCAGTGCCTAAGGCACAATTTTTCAGCCCCTGTTTAACAGGGGCGTGTAATTACAATTTTTTAAGCAATGCTTTGCAACAGGTCTGACTGCTGTGCTCCAAGTACAGTATCTGTGAGGGGTTGCAGTGTTGTGGCACCAGTGCCTAAGGCACAATTTTTCAGCCCCTGTTTAACAGGGGTGTGTAATTACAACTTTTTATGCAATGCTTTGCAACAGGTCTCATTGCTGTGCTCAGAGTACAGTATCTGTGAGGGGTTGCAGTGTTGTGGCACCAGCACCAGTGCCTAAGGCACAATTTTTCAGCCCCTGTTTAACAGGGGCGTGTAATTACAATTTTTTAAGCAATGCTTTGCAACAGGTCTGACTGCTGTGCTCCAAGTACAGTATCTGTGAGGGGTTGCAGTGTTGTGGCACCAGTGCCTAAGGCCCAATTTTTCAGCCCCTGTTTAACAGGGGCGTGTAATTACAAATATTGATCTAATAATTCTCAGCAGGGCCCATTCCTGCGCCCACCAAGAGTAACTGTGAGGGCTTACAGTCTTGTGGCAACACCATCCACCACCACCACCAAAGGCCCAATTTTTATGCTCTGTTCAACAGGTGCATGCAATTACAAATCTTGATCTAATAATTCACAGCAGGGCCCATTCCTGCGCCCACCAAGAGTAACTGTGAGGGCTTACAGTCTTGTGGCAACACCGTCCACCACCACCACCAAAGGCCCAATTTTTCTGCCATGTTCAACAGGTGCATGCAATTACAAATCTTGATCTAATAATTCACAGCAGGGCCAATTCCTGTGCCCACCAAGAGTAACTGTGAGGGCTTACAGTGTTGTGGCTACACCAACATCTAATGGGGCAAATTTCTGCAGAGTATATACGGCAGGCCCCTACTTTCAAACATCCAACTTACAAACGACTCCTACTTGCAAACGGAAGGAGAAAACAGGAAGTGAGAGGAAATCTACCCCTAGGAAGGGAAATTCTATCCTGTTAGATTTAATTTGGGAAAAAGGTATCTCCTCTCTACTGATGCTTTATCACCAATCCTTGTTTCAATAAAAACCCCACTTTTCCAAAAACATTTGTCATTGGGACGGAAAGTGAGGTGAAATGTTCTGAACAGGTGCACAGACAGCAAAACAAATGTTACAGGGGTGATAACCCTTCCCTATGTTCTCCAAAAAGCTTAAAAATAGATTTTTTTTGGATGGAGCTACACTTAAAAATGTACCTGTTCAGATTCTACTTAAGAACAAACCTACAGTCCCTGTCTTGTTTGCACCGCCTGTATACTGCTGTTCAGAGTATATAGGGTTGTAGGTATAGGGTTTTATTTTGGGTGCGGGGTTCCCCTTAATATCCATACAAGACCCAAAGGGGCTGGGGTGGGGGGGGGGTGATGGGGTAGCCATGCCATTTTTCTCAAGGATTTTCAGCCATATTGCCAGGACAAGACATGACATTAAAGCCGCAAGCGGTTTTAAATGGCTTCTTTTTTTCCTTTACAAATGTCATTTTGTGCAGGGACAGTTCTAAACACGGGAAACACATGCCACTTCACAGGCGTACTTTAGACACCCCCCAGGTACCATATTTAAAGGAATATTTCACTTTTTATTTTTCACTTTATGCATCATTAAAATGACTGCTCCCGAAAAAACGTTAGTTTTTAAAACTTCTTTTTGCATTGATATATGTCCCCTGGGGCAGGACCCGGGTCCCCAAACCTGTTTTATGACATTAACATGCATATTGGCCGTTATAATTAGCACTTTTGATTTTGAACGTTCGCGTCCAATGTAACGAATAGGGTTCGAAAATTCGCACGAACTTTCGGTCCGTTCAAAGGTTCTGGTGCGAACCGAACCCGGGGGTGTTCGGCCCATCCCTAGCGGTGACGTACAAACACGTACGACGGCACTATAAAGGGAAAGTTCCATTTAACGGCGCCACCCTTTTGGCTGCTTTTGCTGATCTTGTGTTAGTAAAAGTTTGGTGAGAGACGATTTGCGCTTTTCAGCCTCGTGCTTTTCAGTCCATTACAGCGTGATGAATGTGCTATCTCTATTATGAACGCTAGTTTTACCAGAAAGAGCGCTCCCATCTCATAATTGATTCTGAGCATGTGCAGTTTTCTGCCCGTCGGAAAACCATACAGACAAACGGATTTCCCGCTCGGATTTTTGGATCCTGATCACTTTTTTTTTCCGGCAGTTTTCCAGTCGGAAAAACTGCGATAGAGCATACACACAGCCAGGATTCCTGACCAAAAGCTCTCATAGCAGTTTTCACGTCGTAAAACCGGTCGTGTGTACGAGGCATTAGTCATTAGGACAAGGAGATCAATAGAAGAAGGAATATACCCAGAGAAGATGCAATCTCTTAAAAAGAGATATACTGTATGGAAATTAGAGCTTTCCGAACAAGAAATTAAATTAGAGAGAGATTAAGAATATATGGATAGCATGGAAGCTGTCAAGATATAATTTACAAGTGATCCAGCAGACAACCTCACACTTGGAATATGGGGGTGAATCTTGTTGAAGAGTTTACAATCCTGTAGGCAATAAAGAAATCCTGATTGCTACTCGTTGGACTTCTTACTCATAGGCTTACTAATTTAGCCTTTGTGTTGCTATAGTTTAGTTTTTTTGGAAAGAGGAGATAAATGTCTATCCTGCTAAAATTATGTGCTTTTTTGATGCTGCTTTTATGTAATTCTAAATTGTATGTAACAGTGTCATCTAAAATACTTGTTGTTAAAATCGGACTTTACAAAGCATGTACTACTGATGTATAGGATTATTTATGCTGATAATTTACGTGTAATTACAGGCCATATGATTGATGTTCAGGTTGGTAATGTACCTGTAGGTAATAGCAGTTCTTAAAATATATGCCTTTAGCTACTAATAACATGCCAATGTATAACAAAGCAGCTGTTACATTATATATTTACGGTAATCAGCCTTCCTTTCTAGCAGTATTTGCTGTGAATATCTAAGTATCACTATATATAGCACTTTATAGAGCAATATTCCTTAAACATTTTTTTGGCCATACTTCTGTTCTGAGTCACAGGAGCGCACTTTGACATTCTTGTGACCCAGATTCAGCTGACGGCATGCTAAAGCCCGCTGTCAGCTGATGTCAAAGAGCTGGTCCAGGCTCTGCAGGGATCCTGACAATAATGTTGGGGCTCTACCCAGATGCCTGATTGGCAGCCGGCTCAGCCTCTCGGTGTGCCCCTGACAGCCTGGGCCAGCCATTCCTGCCCCTCCACATCCCATAGCTCCAGTGAGCACTGGAGGGTCAGAGCAGAGAGCCGGTGACTAACAGTTTGATGATGATTGCTCAGTTTTCTGGCTTCAGTTCTCTAGCTTCATCAGGCTGCACCAGTACTCATATAGTTCTAGCAAACTGTGCAGCATTTTAGTCCCATTTTGGCTGTGTATCTTGAAGCCATTCACAAATCTAATGTCCCTACCTTGTACATATAAAAGTGTGTTAATCAATAAGCCACTCAATTGCACACTTAACAGCTTTGCTGTTGTCAACTTTATTGTATAAATGTATGTATGAAATAGCCTTATATGACACCTTATTCAGCATATACAATAGTTTACACAGTTAGTGGGTCTGTAAACATTAGTTGAGAAATACTGTTGCTGAGTGCCATGACACCTATACGAGTCTTTTTGTGGCTAGAAAGGTTTTAAGAAAATTACACAATACAATCTGATTGTACAATCTCTTTAGATCTAGCAACAAGTATATAGTGCAAGAGCCTACCTAACTGGAAAGAAATTGAATGGATAGATTAATACACCCTCATGTTATGTCGTTTTGTTAGACCTAATGTGGATTGTACAGAAATTGTATAGTCAGATTGTAAAGAAAGCCTTAAAGATTTTGGAGCATGTCTGTGAGAATTAGGATCCATTTAGCACAAAGTATTTTTAAGGTCAGGTACTGATGTTGGATGAGACGACATGGCTCACACCTGCATTACAATTCATCACAAGGGTGTTTACTAGGGTGGCAAGTCATTCAAGTTTATTCGTAACAAACTCATCAAAAACATGCCTTTGTGGACCTGGCTTAGCTCGCAGGGTGCAGTGTTTTTGCAACAGATAAAGGCCTTCCCCAACAATAGGCTTTTCACTTTGCAAAGAAAGTTTCTCTTTGCAAGGGTATTTCCCCAAAGTAAATAAGGTGAAGCATTGCTGACTTCCATCATCCCTTCATATGCAGGCAAAAAATATTTTTTATTTTAATGTTCCTTGGATATGATTGGGTATCCTTTGCAAAGTACAAGTTCGCCACATTCACCAAGCTTTCATGAACATTCCCTTGCAAAGTAAATGGCCTATTTGCCTTTAGTATATTAAAGCGGAGGTCCACACAAAAATGGAACCTTCGCTTTTCGGAACCCTCCCCCCCTCCGTTGTCACATTTGGCACCTTTCAGGGGGAGGGGGGTGCAGATACCTGTATAATACAGGTATTTGCACCCACTTCCGGGCATAGACTCCCGCGGGAGCTACACCCCTTCCCCCCCCCCGCTGTCTTCTCGGAAACACACAGGTCCCAGAAGATAGCGGGGACCAGTGAGGACATGCAGCGTGACTCGTGCATGCGCAGTAGGGAACCAGGAATTGAAGCCACAACACTTCACTTCCTGATTCTTTCACCGAGGATGGCAGCAGGGGCAGCCGCGAGCTGAGCGATTGATCGGCTTCGGCTGCCGACATCGCGTGAACCCTGGACAGGTAAGTGTCCATTTATTAAAAGTCAGCAGCTGCAGTATTTGTAGCTGCTGGCTTTTAATATTTTTTTTTAGGCAGACCTCTGCTTTAACTCCATTAACTTAGAGGTGTGCCCATATATTTTTGGCCATACAGTATATATTTTTAAAATCTCTGGTATAAGAATGTGTGGTTTTAGATTTCTAGGTCTGTACTTTTTGGTAGTTTGGACTGCCAAATTGATTTTCCTTTGAACCATAACATTGCACACTTAATTTACCCATTTATTTACTATATTTTCTTAAAGTGTTACTAAACCCAGGACCCTGCATTCACTATATATGGTCTCCCACAGTGCACAGAACATGGAAATGCAATAATTTTAGTAAATATAAACTGCAAAATACCTTTTCTCAACAGCAGTATATAGCAGTCTTGTGACTTTTATCAGTGCCTGGTAAAGCTTGTAGGAGTTTTCATTTTCCCATGATTGTCCTATCGTGCTTCAGGGCCCTTGATCCTCTGTCTGGACAGTGTTAATTGGCCCTGTACTGATCACATGCACTCTCCCAAAAAAAAAAAAAAACTCTTGCAATACACACTAAACTGAGCATGTGCAGCCTGACACCAGTAACTCTGTCTTATCGGGACCTTGAAAGAAGGGGAGGAACAGAGGAGTCAGGATCAAACATCCCTTTTTACACAATTCAGAGGATTAACCCCTTAGGTTCCACAGTGAGTATAAAAAGCATGCTTACATATACAGACTGATTTTACTGTTGTGGGCTTAGTAACACTTTAATTTTCACTCCTAGTTTTTCCCACATACTGTACATCCCATTTAAAGTGTGTAGCCGGGTGCTGCCTGCCAGCTCTGCGTTTGTGCTGCTTCCCCCCCGCAAAATTCCCCCCTCCACTGGGAGTGCTGCCGGTGTGTGGAGTAGTGAGTTGTGCTAAGGATCAGAGAGCGGGCTGAGTTCTGGTCCCACAGCCACTTCTATACTTCTGGAGCAGCGGTGTGAGCTGCTGTCTATGGGCTGCCTCTCCCTCCACCCCCCCCCCTGCAGCTGCTGTACTGCACTGTAACAGAGCGGCTATGTAATTCCCCCACTTGCCCCCCCCTTCCTGGCAGCCATGTACCTGAGCCAGTCAGTGGCAGGGAGAGGATACAACAGCTGCTGAGGACACTGGGAACTGTAGTTCACATGGAGTGCTGAACAATACAAGTGAATGGGATGTGGAATAATACAAGGGACCGAAATCTCTGAGCACAGTGAAGGAGAGACACCAAGCTTTTCCCATTAAATTCAGTGGAGGTCTGGGTCTTTGACAAGGGGAAGCAGAGTGGTGCAGACCTGCTGCTGTGTTTTGACCACACAGAGAGCTGAGATACTGAGCCACAGAGAGTCGCTGTGTCTTGGGATCAGAGCTGATAAGATCCGTTGCTGTATGTGCCTACCACCAGTTAGAGTCTGATTGTGAGGACCTGGTCATGAGGACTGAGCCTTTTATGACAGCTGAACTGGTTCCATTGCATACCAGGAGTGGTGAGCAGAACTACCCAGTTTAATCCCTTATTGCACACAGTTAATGCTAACAGAGACCGCTCCTTATTTAGCAGCCCATCAGCCCCTTCATTGTGTATAGTCTTAAAGGGACCGCTTCACGTGCATCAACTTACAGACGGTCCCCAACGATAGCCAGCTAATACTGACAATTAGGTGCCAGGTAATTTGTAGCCACTACCAGGAGTACCCCTTGTCAGAAATGTGTACACCCCCCCCCCCCCAACAAAAGACTGAATGCACAGAGTGTACGTGAGGACACCTTTTTGGGTTAGTTAATGCCATTTGTTTATACCAGTTAAAACTTTATTAGCCTTGTGGAAGTATAGTTAATTGCTATATTATAAGTCAATGTTCACCTGATTTAGTTCATCATCTTTAAACATGTTCAGTTGCCGGTTTACCAATTAATGCATTGTTTAACTGCCTTGCCATAATACTTCTATTTATTCTACTACCGGTGGCGTGTGACCTATTTTGTGTGTACTGTTTTAGAGTGGTAACATAATAACACTGCAGTTACCCAGGTGTGATCGGCCTTCGACCTATAAGTGGGGACCAAGCAGCTTAAAGAGTCCTTGCAGAACAGAGTACCCATTATATAAAAGCAAATCCTGTTGGTGTAAATGCTACATGTGTATTTAGAAAAACTGTTATATAATCCACTCATTCCAGGCATGGTTATAGGACTGGTTAGTTTTTTTGGTAAATGTTGATTTTTTTAGAATGATATCTGCTCAAATAGAGAACGGACAAGATACCTGATGTGGAAATTTCTATGTGGTTATGTAGGCTTTTTACAAATAATTTACATGTCCACACCAATCATCACATTGGATGCATTTGCCCATTGCAATATGATTTCTAGTCTCATGAGCAGTAGCTCGGGTCCAATGTGTGTTTAGTAGCTAAAACATTATATAAAAGCCAACATTTAATATGACTAATTTCCAGGTTTATACAGCATTCTCACATCTATTGGACTATTTAGTGTTCTAGGAGCTAGTTAACTAGTATAGTCCACTAGTATAATCCAAATCAGATTGTGATTCGCTCAATTCTAAAGCTGACCATAAAGATGACATTTGGAGGTAAGCTTTTTTTTTTTATGTTTTCTTACTGGTGGATTTCATCTTTGACCCTGCATGCTTATGCTTTGAAAGAGAACAACTTAATTGGTCTTATGTATAGGAACAACTAAAATAATTCAAATTGGCCATCATCTTTGGGTTGATTTATAATGAAGACAGAGTTATTCATCCAGACAATTGATGAAGATTATCATCTAATGTCTAAGGACATCCCTAATTACTGAATTAAATCTTTCACCCAGTATGCCAGAAAAACATGTGCTTTAAACTTAGACACTAGGATTGGGTTGACTTTATCTACTACCATTTGTTGTTTAGGCCTCCTAAATTTAAAATTTAAAGGATAACTTGATCTTTTAAAGTATGTTACACCTATATTTAGAATGGAACATGGAACCTGTCCCTCCTTATCCCCAACCCACCCTCTACCCATGTGTCATGTGCGGACTTGCAGTTGTCAAGTGCAATGATTACCACACTCTTAGTCCATTGACACTTCCTCCAGCTCTTTAACTGAAAGTCTCTACCACGATACGAAAATGAGCTGGAAGAAGAGCATGTAAGAACATGTGCATTGCATGTGCAATTCACCAGTTGCGGTTGCAATGCTTTGCAGGCTCATTTTAAAAAAAACAAAACAATAAATGCACATTTTTTTTCTGCAAATGTGAGTGTATATATTTATTTTTGTATTGCAAAAGATGGACTTAGCCTTTAGGACAGCTAAGTTAATTCCAAGTACAGAGAACCTTGCCTTCTGTGTGCAAACAGTGGCCAAACATGCCCCCTGTTGAGTCAGACCTATATCAGCAAAATGTTGTGCTCCCTGCCGATTTTAGAGCTTGACTTACCATACATCTACAGAGAGACCATTGCTTTCACAAAAAAGCAAAGGTCCTTATCTACAGCTTGCTGGCAGGGGACAGGATTTCCTCCTCAGGCAATGGCTGCTTTAAAAAATAAAAAGCAAGGGTGGCCATACATCAATCAAAATTTCGATCCATGCATGGGCAGGCTGGTTGTATAGAAGTCGATCTACTGATTGACTTCTGTACAACCCGCCTGTCAGGTTTTTCCTGAAGGATCAATGCCGCCAGCTATAGCCAGGAACACTGATCAGTGTATTTTGATGGCGGAGAAGTCACCCCACTATCAGAACACAATAGCTGAGCAATAGTGATTCCCCCGTCAACCTCGAATGTGTGGATGGGCAAATTGGGTCCTTTTTTTTTTTCAACATGTTTAAAAAAATAGGTTTAATATATGGCCAGCTTTAGTCCTTGTTCATCTTTTGTTTTAATGTACCTGGAATGTATTTAGCAGATTTAAAATGCAAGTTCATTTGGCTTTTAAATATCTCTGGAAATACATTAGCGAAAACCAGGGACAGTGACCCAGTCTGTATGTGGCAGTATTTTGTGTTAAGCTGGAGTCTATTCCAGAAAGAGTTTTAGCTTTTGAACAGTAACTTTAAAAGCTTTGTCCTTCATAAAATGTCATATATGCAGCAGATTAAATATTTGAAAAGATTTAATGCATAATCAAATATCCTAATCCGGTAATTACCCTTTGGAATTAGAAAATCTTTATATTTTTTTTCTTTGACCGCATTGCAATTCACTAAACATTCAGTGCAAGGGACATTAGAGGTCAAGCCCAAGACCCATTAACTAAATCCTATTGTACTGCTTTGAACAGGCTAAAGTATTGGATCTGCAAAGTTCAGCAGCCACAAAGACATCTATTCAGTCAGTAGGAACCTCATCTTCCTTACAATCCTTGGCATCATGTCCAGACTAAAAATTTTCAATATTCATAAGCTTAAGTCACGCAAAGCAGTCATAAACTATATGACCATACATAATATACATTTGTTCATGGGCCATTACCCAAAGAGACACTTTTTGAATCATCCGAATATGAAGAGAAGTATAAATTCCACAGGGAACAGATGAACAGGAAACTAGTTGTAAAAAAGAAACATTTTGCTGCTGTATGTTTTAAAAAGGCACCAGATTTTAAATGAAAGTTAAGTGTAAAATTAATGTAGTATTATCCCAGTTGAACACTCCAAGAAGATAAAGTGTTAGAGACAAGACTATACAAAAACACACATATATTTTAAATAAAGAATTAGCAGAGTAACTTGCCATAAATTTACTAATTTGGCCTTTGCCAAACATATTGAAAATAGCCTCAAATTTCACCAGTGGCTGGAAGTACATTAGCAAAAAATATATCATCCTTCCTTGCTGACATATTTTTATAAGAAGATGTATAGTAGACTTGTGCACAACGGAAAAATTCGTTCCGTTTCGGTTCGTTTCTTTCCGGTCCTGTTGATTCGTAATCATTCGTAATTTTGCTAGACGGGATTTTTCGTGTTCGGACTCATTCGTATTTTTGCAAGCGACATTTTTCGTTGAATTTTTTGTTGCTTTATAATTCGTACTTTCGGTAGGATACGTTGTTTTTCGTTGATTCTGGACACAACTCCTACTTTCGTAACTTTTTTTGGGTTCGTTGATTCGTAATTTTCCGTGTCTCTCTCACAACGACGCTGCCTATTATGCCTAATGTGCTTCGAATGGATTTGTACTTTTCTAAATACATAGCGGTTATTTGTAACGATTCGAAATCTCGTATTTTACTTTCGTTTTTTACATGTGGCTATAGGCTCCGCCCCTGTACACCATTTTGAGAGGGTTCAGCACGGTGAGGGAGAAGCAGAGAGCAGAGTGAGTGTTATTGTGCTTCGAATGGATTTGTACATTCGTAACTTTTTTCATAACGAATTATGCCAAAGACCTTCGGGCATTCGCTATTTTGCGGTATAATTTATTTCGGATTCGGTTTTATTCGTAATTGCTCTGTTCGGAAATTCGAATGCTTCCGAATGTCCGAAAGTTGCTAAATTCGGACGAATTTCGATTCGTTACGAAACGAATTGCACAAGCCTAATGTATAGGTGACTGGCCTGGGGAGAAAGGGAAAGCCAAACCATTTCCCTGCAATAAAGGATGAAATAAGGGGAAATGTATTTGAGGCAGAAGCTATTCAGTTATAAATGTATGCTATATGGAAAAACAACACAAATGGAGATCTGCACTGCTAGTGGAAAAACATAGTTAAGCAAGATATACAATGTTGCACTATAGCAGGGATTTGCAATTAGCGGACCTCCAGCTGTTGCAAAACTACAAGTCCCATCATGCCTCTGCCTCTGGGTGTCATGCTTGTGGCTGTCAGAGTCTTGCTAAGCCTCATGGGAACAGCTGGAGGTCCGCAAACTGCATATCTCTGCACTATAATATCACGTGTAGGGATGAGCTCGGTGTTCGAGTCGAACATAGGTTCGACTCGAACATCGGCTGTTCGCGCGTTCGGCGAACAACGAACGATTTGGGCCGTTCGCGCCAAATTCGAGTGACGCGAACGGCCCACAATACACTGTGCCATCTCAGTGTAATCCCGGCGCTGTGATTGGCCACGCATGCACTGTGACCCTGCATGCTTGGCCAATCACAGCGCCGGCAGCGAGGAGAGCAATGATTGGCCACAGGCAGGATGCCTGTGGCCAATTATAGCTGAGGGGGTTTAGTACACGCCCCACACTATAAAAGGCCGCCAGCACGGTGGCCTTGTGTAGTGTGTTCCGGAGCAGGGAAAGTGAAGGATAGGCAGGGACAGTGTCAAATCTTGTCAAATCTATTCTTTGCTAAACCTTGTGTGTAGGGACAGAGAAGGATAGGCAGGGAGAGTGTCAGTGTCATATTCTTTGCTAAACCTTGTGTGTAGGGAGAGAGAAGGATAGGCAGGGAGAGTGTCAGTGTCATATACTTTGATAAACCTTGTGTGCAGGGAGAGAGAAGGATAGGCAGGGGACAGTGTCAGTGTCATTGTTGCTAAGCCTCCTGCACATTATACACCTTAACTTAGCCTGTATTGCTGCTTTTTCCTGGTGTGTTACACTAACAGGATTTACGGCACTTACAGCGGGCGGAGTGTACCTCCTGACCATATTACACCTTAACTTAGCCTGTATTGCTGCTTTTTCCTGGTGTGTTACACCAACAGGATTTTGTGGCACTTACAGCAGGCGGAGTGTGCCTCCTGACCATATTACACCTTAACTTAGCCTGTATTGCTGCTTTTTCCTGGTGTGTTACACCAACAGGATTTTGCGGCACTTACAGCGGGCGGAGTGTACCTCCTGACCATATTACACCTTAACTTAGCCTGTATTGCTGCTTTTTCCTGGTGTGTTACACCAACAGGATTTTGTGGCACTTACAGCAGGCGGAGTGTGCCTCCTGACCATATTACACCTTAACTTAGCCTGTATTGCTGCTTTTTCCTGGTGTGTTACACCAACAGGATTTTGCGGCACTTACAGCGGGCGGAGTGTACCTCCTGACCATATTACACCTTAACTTAGCCTGTATTGCTGCTTTTTCCTGGTGTGTTACACCAACAGGATTTTGCGGCACTTACAGCGGGCGGAGTGTGCCTCCTGACCATATTACACCTTAACTTAGCCTGTATTGCTGCTTTTTCCTGGTGTGTTACACCAACAGGATTTTGCGGCACTTACAGCGGGCGGAGTGTACCTCCTGACCATATTACACCTTAACTTAGCCTGTATTGCTGCTTTTTCCTGGTGTGTTACACTAACAGGATTTTGCGGCACTTACAGCGGGCGGAGTGTGCCTCCTGACCATATTACACCTTAACTTAGCCTGTATTGCTGCTTTTTCCTGGTGTGTTACACCAACAGGATTTTGCGGCACTTACAGCGGGCGGAGTGTACCTCCTGACCATATTACACCTTAACTTAGCCTGTATTGCTGCTTTTTCCTGGTGTGTTACACCAACAGGATTTTGCGGCACTTACAGTGGGCGGAGTGTGCCTCCTGACCATATTACACCTTAACTTAGCCTGTATTGCTGCTTTTTCCTGGTGTGTTACACCAACAGGATTTTGCGGCACTTACAGCGGGCGGAGTGTGCCTCCTGACCATATTACACCTTAACTTAGCCTGTATTGCTTCTTTTTCCTGGTGTGTTACACCAACAGGATTTTGCGGCACTTACAGCGGGCGGAGTGTGCCTCCTGACCATATTACACCTTAACTTAGCCTGTATTGCTGCTTTTTCCTGGTGTGTTACACCAACAGGATTTTGCGGCACTTACAGCGGGCGGAGTGTACCTCCTGACCATATTACACCTTAACTTAGCCTGTAATTAAAATTTTTGATGCAATACTTTGCAACAGGGCTCATTGCTGTGCTCCAAGTACAGTATCTGTGAGGGGTTGCAGTGTTGTGGCACCAGTGCCTAAGGCCCAATTTTTATGCCCCTGTTTAACAGGGGCATGTAATTACAATTTTTGATCTAATAATTCACAGCAGGGCCCATTCCTGCGCCCACCAAGACTAACTGTGAGGCCTTACAGTGTTGTGTCAACACCACCACCACCACCACCAAAGGCCCAATTTTTCAGCCCCTGTTCAACAGGGGCATGCAATTACAATTCTTGATCTAATAATTCACAGCAGGGCCCATTCATGCGCCCACCAAGAGTAACTGTGAGGGCTCACAGTGTTGTGGCAACACCAACATGTAAGGGGCAAATTTCAGCTGAGTATATACGGCAGGCCCCTACTTTCAAACATCCAACTTACAAACGACTCCTCCTTGCAAACGGAAGGAGACAAGAGGAAGTGAGAGGAAATCTACCCCTAGGAAGGCAAATTCTCTCCTGTAAGAGTTAATATGGGAAAAAAAGTGTCTCCTCTCCACTGATGCTTTATCACCAATTCTTGTTTAAATAAAAACCCCAAATTTTCAAAAAACATTTGTCATTAGGACGGAAAGTGAGGTGAACTGTTCTGAACAGGTGCACACTGCACAGACAGCAAAACAAATGTTACAGGGGTGATAACCCTTCCCTATGTTTTCCAAAAAGCTTAAAAATAGATTTTTTGCCTGGAGCTACACTTAAACAATGTACCTGTTCAAAATTACAAACAGATTCTACATAAGAACAAACCTACAGTCCCTGTCTTGTATGCACCGCCTGTATACGGCTGTTCAGAGTATATAGGGCCTTTTTTATTTTGTGTGCGGGGTTCCCCTTAATATCCATACAAGACCCAAAGGGGCTGGTAATGGGCTGGGGTAGGGGGGGGTGTGATGGGGTAGCTATGCCATTTTTCTTAAAGATTTTCATCCATATTACCGGGACCAGACATTACATTAAAGCCGCAAGCAGTTTTAAATGGCTTTTTTTCCTTTAGAAATGTAATTTTGTGCAGGGACAGTTCTAAACACGGGAAACACGTGGCACTTCACAGGCATACTTTAGACACCCCCCAGGTACGATATTTAAAGGAATATTTGACTTTTTTTTTTCACTTTATGCATCATTAACCACTTCAATACAGGGCTTTTTGTACCTATTCAATACCGGGCCTATTTTGGCACTTCTCTCCTACATGTACAAATCATCATTCTTTTGCTAGAAAATTACTCAGAACCCCCAAACATTATTTTTTTTTTTTTTGCAGACACCCTAGGGAATAAAATGACGGTCATTGCAACATTTTTTCTTGCACAATATTTGCGCAATAATTTTTCAAACGCCTTTTAAAAAAAAAAAAAAAATGGTTTCATGAATTAAAAAATAACAAAACAGTAAAGTTAGCCCAATTTTTTGGGAAAATATGAAAGATAATGTTACGCCGAGTAAATAGATACCTAACATGTCACGCTTTAAAATTGCGCACACTCATGGAATGGCGCCAAACTTCGGTACTTAAAAATCTCCATAGGCGACGCTTTAATTTTTTTTACAGGTTACCAGGTTAGAATTACAGAGGAGGTCTAGTTCTAGAATTGTTGCACGTGCTCTAACGCACGCGGCGATACCTCACATGCGTGGTTTGAACGGCGTTTACATATGTGGGCGACTTACGTGTGCATTCGCTTCTGATCGCGAGCTACCGGGGACAGGGGCGTTTTAATTTTTTTTTTTATTATTTTTTTTTTTTTTACTTATTTATTTCTTTTTTTACAATGATTTTACTTTTTTTTTTTTTTGATTACTTTTATTCCTATTACAAGGAATGTAAACATCCCTTGTAATAGGAATGTGTGTGACAGGTTCTCTTTATTGAGAGATGCGGGGTCAATAAGACCCCAAATCTCTCCTCCAGGCTGGAAAGCATGAGATCAGTGAATTTTTTTTCACTGATTTCATACTTACAGCCGCAATGGCGGCTTTGTTTACATTTGAGACCCGGGCGTGACGTCATCACATTGCGCCCGGGCCTCCGACGATCATAGAGATGACTGGTGACCATCTGGTCACCAGTCATCTCTATGCTCATCACGTGACTCCACCAACTATGCCGGAAGATTCGCTCCGGGTCCCCGATCGCACGGGGGAGCCCGGAGAAGCACCGGATGGCGGCGGGAGGGGGGAGTGTCCCCTCCCGCCGCCTATAAGAACGATCAAGCGGTGGAACCGCCGCTATGATCGTTCTTATGGTGCACAGAATCGCCGGCACTTCAAAAGGATATCTGAATGATGCCTCTAGCTGCAGGCATCATTCAGATATCCCCCTACAAAGCCGAGGACGTCATATGACGTCCACCCAGGATGGGAGATCCCATCTGTGGACGTCATTTGTCTATGGCTGGGTAGGGAAGTGGTTAAAATGACTGCTCTAGAAAAACGGCCGTTTTTAAAACTTCTTTTTGCATTGATACATGTCCCCTGGTGCAGAACCCGGGTTCCCAAACCCTTTTTAGGACAATAACATGCATAATAGTCGTTATAATTAGCACTTTAGATTTCGAACGTTCGCATCCATTGTATTTAATAGGGTTCTAAAGTTTGTGCGAACTTTCGGTCCGTTCGCGGGTTCTGGTGCGAACCGAACACGGGGGTGTTCGGCTCATCACTAATCACGTGTAATAAGTTAATAGGCACCTGGGTGGCTAGTTGAACTTGTCCACACTGTATCGTAATAGCAGCTCAGTGCCTGCAAATTGAACTGTAAGAGCAAAGTAGTGCCTTTGGGCATAACAGAGTTATTTACCTATAAGAATAAGTGTAGATTTAGCAGTGGTTCTCTCAAGGAGCTAAACAGATAGGTAACCCTGTAAAAGGGTGCATCCAGAAACATGTGCAACAGTTAGAACGGAAGCATTTGGAATAGAAAATTCAAGGTCCAACTTCCAAAACAGGAGCCCAGGACGCTGCTTATTCATGGGCAGCAAGTTAGCAGAGCACCTAAAAGTGCTCTTTCACTGCTAGTTAAAAATATGCAATTACTTTTATGTATATTGTCTTGGTACAAGTGCACTTTAGCCCCTAAACTAATCGCTAGCATTAAAGAGAAACACCACCCTATCAATCAACATTGACTATTTTTAATCCTTATGCTGCTAGCATTAGTAAATAGATAGGAAAATATATCATATTTACTTGTTTTAAGTTTTATTTTTTACATTTCTTCAGTTACTTCCTAGTTTCCAGGCCTAAGCAAATGATTTCATACATCTCAGGAGTTTTCAGGAGGGGAGGATGGGTTTTCTCAGCAGATGGATAAGGGCAGATGGAATCCAGGAAGTAAATGCTACATAAATAATTGCCCCTTACTCAAGATGGCCACAGCTAGAAGTGCTAGGGGGTGTTTGTCAAAGTGATTTCTCAGCAAAATAAAACATGGAGACATGGATGGATGGGTGAGCTTGCTTAAAAATTTATTGGTTTTGGTTTGTGGTACTCAGATGCAGTTTAGTTCTACTTGAAATAATCCCTTCAACGTCATACTCACCTTGCCCTGTGAAGGGAACCTCAACACCAAGACAACTCCTGCACAATGAAACAAAGCATGGACCGGACCCTGGCTCCAGAAGTTGCAAATTTATCAGCTTATGGGGGCAGACTTGTTGGATTTATTGACAGATATACAGTATGTGATGTGCTACCAAAATTTACCATAGTATTGTCCTAGCTTCCGGCATAGTCACTAATAAAATATTAGTGGCCATTTGATAATTATTTTAACATGCAAAGAACAAAAAAAAAAGTGCAAACCCGCAGCACTGATGATCTTTCATTACAGGACTAGTGCTTTCAAAGTTAATAGTTTTGATAGAGAGGATGGTACACAGTACAGTTTTACCAGATTGAACATATTTAGTAAGGGTGTATTCAACTGTTTTTGCCTACAGGGAGTGTGCACTATAGGTAAAACAACATTGTGACCTAATTCTTTTTCACAGATATCAGTCAATTTCAGATTCTTGGTTGACTGAGCATTTGCCAAGCACAGTCACACACACTGAAGAGCACTGAATAATTTTAAAGTTCATTCAAGTTTCAGGAATGCTTTGATAGATTATTTACATAGTATAGGATGATGAGATGTTCCAAAGAGACTCTCAGGTAATAAAGATAATGTTCAAGTCTAAACCTGCATGGACGTATATATTCAAAATCAGACTTAAAGTAAAGTGGGTGCATCTTGTTAAAATCAATTTAAGGCTTATTCGTGATGAATATCCTCTTAAAATCTGTCAATGAAACCTAAAGTCACAGAATGTCCAGGTAATCAGTTGCTTTGAATGAAAGATTCTTATTACTAATTGTTCAAGGGTGGCTCCTAGTTCCATTGTATTAACAATTCACTACAGTATAAATGTAATGTTACACATCGTTATTTTGTACTTTTAGCTAGTCTTAAAAGTTTGCAGGCAGTTATTATTTCATAAGTATGTATCAGTACATAATTTTTAATATCCCTTGAAAGTATTATACTAAATACTTGTGACAGATTAATATATGAGGATATATCCACAATACACACATATAAAACAACATGGAAGACAGTTCACTATAATCCATGTGAATCAATGAATGTCAGAACTGACATCAAAGGGCCAAAGGATAAATGATTGGCTGCCATTAAAAACTAGGAGAAAAAAGGTGGGCCATGTGTATAAATGCTGTAGCTTTGCTTCTCCTAGGTCGCTGCAGGCATTCCACACTTCTGATTATGCAGAATAACTGCTCCCTCATCCCAGGCTGTGGTTCCTCTTGCTCACTTATATATGACAGACCATACAAACTGGTGGGAGAAACTTTACTTGAGCCAACAGTGTAGTGCGCAAAAACTAGACACCATTAGTACAAAAAAAGAAAAGGGAATGTGAACACACAAAAAAAGTGCACTTACGTTGTGCCTATTAAACCCCTCCCGAAGAGGAAGGACCCTTCCCTGACCCCCTGGGGTGCAAGACTCCTGACAGTGGTAAGGCACACTCAGTCCATCTAGCTAAAAGGCCTTGTGGACCACACTCCTCTTGGTCAGCTGAAGCCAACTAATGATTACTAAGTAAGGGGCTTTCCCGAAGAAATACCCCCCAAGGCAGGAAAAAGAAGAAACCTGATGGTCAAACAACCTGCCCCAAGACTACAGAGAAGGTTCAAAGATCCACACCTTTCATCTTGAGTAAAAAGGAAAACACATATATAAGTGCAGAGTGACATATGTGGAGAGCAGATAAATAAATATGCAAAATAAAAAAAGTGCCAGTATGAGTGAACTGGCTAGCCCTTGCGGTCTGGAAACAAAAATGGCCCGGCCTTGGCCAAAAGGTCTAGCCCATGAGGTGTTGTGCAGAAAAAAAAATGGGTGATGTGGCCTAGTGCTGTTTTACACAGTGTGGTCCCAAACCCATAGTTCTGCTCTGGCACCCCCAGGACATCACTCCCAGCGGGGGCTTGACACCATGGGTCTCTGCCTTCCCAGCCCCTTACCAGACAAGGTAGCAAAGTCAAATCAGGAGGCAATGGGCCCTTCAGAATCCTTCACTAGGGAATTATCCCTGCCTTTACTGTCCAGGGATGCTCCAGTTTCTATTTCAGTTAAGATCTCTCAGGGCCCCCCATCCAGCAGGGGTACTTTACAGCCAGTTATACCAGAATGATGGTGGAGCATCCCTACTGGACGCCGATAAGGACAGATCTTAGCCAAAAGACCAAGAAGCAGCAGGTGGGAGAAACAACAGCATGCAGCAGAGATAAAGAGGTAGTTGACACACCTGAGTGGCCAAATATTTGCCTCGGTCAGGGAACAGCAAAGTGGCGGTGTTTTAACAAAGAGGTAAATATAATATCTCTTCTTTTACAGAGTTGCCATTTGTGTAAGTGACCCTGTGGTGACAGGGTCACTTTAAAATAAAAAGAAGGCTGTTAAAAACAAATTCTATCAATTTTTTTTTTTTTAACATTTCACGTTTATTGAAACACATCATAAAGTTGACAAGTGTGAGCCATCATATGTAGGTGCAACTGCAGATGTAAGTAACATAGTAACTCATACAAAGTATCACATAACAGGTATTTTAGCAAACTAGAACGTTTAAATCGGGCCATCAGCTTCCAACCGCACAAAAAAAAAAAAAAAAAAAAAATATATATATATATATATAAACGGTGCAGTCTATTCCGCTGGAAGCACTTTTCTGCCCTGTGGTAGTACACATTGATTACATCAATTCTTTACTGTCATCCCCCTAAGGGTGACCCGCTACGTGAAATTACTAAATACATAGTGGCGACTTGCAACTGTAAATAGAACTGTGAAGAATAAGTAGAATATAGATAATGACAAAGAAAAAGAACAGTCTAGATATCTGGAAAATTAGAGTGAAGTTCTAAAGAAAAGAGAAAAGAGAAGAGAAAGCAGCAATAGAAGGTGCCCAATCCGTGGCTGCTCGCGCCCTAGCCTCCCATTATATCGAAGGATGATCTCTAAGGTACTATGTCTGTAAAGGCAGCTGAGTACTTAAAAAGTATCCAAGGTTGCCATGTTTTGTGGAATTTGTCCACTATGTCATTCGTTTGAGTCAGGGTCTCTTCCATTTTATGCATTTCTGAGACCCTGTTCAGCCAATCCGCCACGGACGGAACCCTCTGGGACCTCCAGTGTAGCGGGATAAGGGACTTGGCCGCATTCAGTAGATGTCTCGTCAAGGATCCCTTATAGGTCCCCATCGAGACATCAGTGATGTGGAGCAGGCAGGCAGCAGCATTCAGGGTGATTCTGGTGTCAGTGATGTGTTTAATCAGAGAGACCACTTTGTCCCAAAATCCAATAATTAGTGGGCACTGCCACCAAATGTGGAGTAGAGTGCCCCCATCTCCCTGGCATCGCCAGCAAGTGTCAGGTATCGAGGGGTTCCATCCGTGTATCTTGGCCGGGGTATTGTACCAATGTGTCATGAGTTTGTAGGCCGTTTCCTGAGTTTTAGTGCTTATAGAGCATTTATGTGCCAGGATACATGCCTGTCTCCATTGTTTAGTGGTGATCTCCATCTGTAGCCCCTCGGACCACCTCACTCTGAGTCCATCCGATTCCCGACCCCCAGAGCCCTGCAGCCACCCATAAGCCAAGGAGGTGGTTTTAAGACAACGCGTGCCCTCCAAACAAATAGATTCCAGAGCCGTGAGGGGTCTGTGAAGGTTGTTCCTATCAGTCTGTCTCCCCAGATAACTGCGTATTTGGAAGTAGGTCCAAAAGGGTAAGTGCAAATCGTTAATTTGGTTCCTGAGAGTAGACCATTCCATTACCCTCCCATCAGAGAAACAGTCTCTCACCAGAAGCGGGCCCGGGTGATTCCCAGATTGAAGGCTACGATTACGCATACCGGGTGTAAAGTCCGGGTTGTCCCTCAATGGCGTCAGAGGGCCTGGTTGGGAAGAGATATTTGTGGACCTTGAGAGTTTGTGGAAGATTTCTAGCGTACACCCAGTTATGTGTTGCCGTCTAAGACTGGATGGGTGACTCCCCCACGGAATCCAGGGGGCAAACCTCAGGGGGATTGGGCTCATAGCTTCCTCTAGAAAGACCCAGTCTTTCGCTGTGCCATGGCAGTGCCAGTCCACTATTCTGGTCAGGTGGGTAGCTTGATAATAGGCTTTAAAGTCTGGTATCCCCATACCTCCTAGTTCCTTGGGCTTCATCAAGAGGGAATATCTAATCCTGGGTTTTTGTTCGTTCCAAAGGAACTTAAGTAGGATTGATTTGAGCGTAGTGAAAAAGGATGCAGGGATTTTAATGGGAAGAGCATGTAGTAGATAGAGCAATCTAGGTAGAAGTGTCATTTTGATTATGGCTGCTCGACCAAACCAGGAAAAATAGCCTGAACGCCATCTGGCCAGGTCCTCCCTGGCAGTCGCGAGGAATCTGGGAAAGTTGCAAGCGAATATATCTGAAAGTCTCGGTGTGAGCCAAACTCCCAGGTACGTTAAGGCCTTAGGCTCCCATCTAAATGAAGTGGTCACCTTGACCTGGTCAAGAAGTGTCTCCGGCAAAGAGACATTCAGGGCTTCCGACTTGGTGTAGTTTATCTTTAGGTTAGACATATAACCATAAAGGTCAAATTCCCTCATCAGGTTGGGTAATGAGATAATTGGGTTAGTCAGGAAAAAGAGTAAGTCATCTGCATAAGCAGCAACTTTGTATTCCTTGTTTGAAACCATGAAGCCCCGAATGTCCGTGTTCGCCTTGACAATCCTAATGAAGGGCTCTAGGGACAGGATGAACAGGAGGGGGGACAGTGGACATCCCTGTCTCGTGCCATTGGCTATGAGGACCTTTTCCGATAGCGTACCATTAATCTTAAGGTTCGCTGTGGGTGACTGGTATAGTGCGGATATCCTGGCCAACATGTGCGGCCCCAATCCCACCTTAGCGCAGACAGCCATCATGTAGTCCCATGCCACCCTGTCGAAGGCCTTCTCCGCATCCGTGGAGAGGAGAAGGCCTTCCAAGTTCCCCACACTAGCCGCCTGAGTCAGTAACAAGGCCTTTATGACATTATCCTTAGCTTCACGACCCGGCATAAAACCTACCTGGTCTGGTCCGATCAGGGCCGACAACAAGGGACTCAATCTGGACGCCAGTATCTTAGCATAGATCTTGGCGTCCAGGTTCAATAGGGAGATGGGGCGATAACTGGCGCAATCAGCGGGGTCTTTTCCCGCTTTGTGTATTACTGTAATATGAGCAGACAGAAAGTCTGGGGTGACCTTCCTGGGTACTGACATGGAATCCAATGCAGCTCTGAGGGGGTCTGCCAGAATGTGGGCAAATGTCTTATAATAGATAGAGGTATACCCATCGGGGCCTGGACTCTTCCCAGATTTAAGTTGTTTAATGGCCAATTTAATTTCTGCACTAGTCAACGGTTCCTCCAGAAGCGAAGCGTCTGAGTCCAGCAAGGCAGGCAAGCCGCTTCTGTTAAGGTAGTCCCGTATGATCTGTGACCTCTCACCTCCCATATCCGCCGACTTGTGACGGGGTGGAAGGTTATAGAGTTTCGTGTAAAATTCATGGAAATGTTTAGAAATTGCCTCTACCGAGACCTCCATTTTGCCATCCGCCCCCCTGACGCCATGAATAAAATTTTTTGCCGACTGTTCCTTCAGGGCCCTGGCTAGTAGTTTACCAGTCTTATTGCCGGATTCATAATAAATCCTTTTCTTAAAAAACAAAAGCCTCCTTGATTTGTCCTCAAAGAGCTGTTGAAGGGCCTTCCTTTTTTCTATAAGTTCGGTTGCCGTTTGAACGCTGAGGGATTGTTTATGTAGGTTTTCTAGGTATCTTATTCGTTCCGAAAGGTTTTTAATATTTTTGTTCCTTTCCCTCTTGCGATGGGCACCCAGTCTGATAAGTTCTCCCCTCAATGTACATTTATGTGCCTCCCAAATTGCCATAGGGTCTACATCTGGGGTCGTGTTACGATGAAAGAAATCGGTCAGGAAGGAGGTCAAGGTGGGCAACAGCAGGGGATCAGTCAGGAGTGACGCATTCAGTCTCCATGATCCAGTGTAAGATCTAGGAGGGGCAACCTTCAGGGATAGGGAGATCGGGGCGTGGTCCGAGAAGGATTGTATGCCTATGTGAGCCTCAGTAACAAACGTCAGGTCTCGTTGTGAGATAAATAGATAGTCAATGCGGGAGTGCCTATTATGTGGAGGTGAGAAGAAAGTATAGTCTCGGTCCTCAGGATGTTTGAACCGCCATGTATCTATCACTTGCAGGGAGTGGAACATGGATTTAAGTTTTTTCAGTATCCTATATGACAGGCAAGTCTTCCCATTAGACGTATCAGCTATGGGGTTTAGGGGTACGTTGAAGTCCCCCCCAAGGATCAGGCAACCTGACATGAAACCCATTAATTCCTGCGTCATACGTTGGCAGAAAGATATGTGGGCTCTATTGGGAAAGTAGACGTTGGCCACTGTCAGTGGGGTATTATGGTAGATGCCTTTCAGAAAAACAAATCTGCCTTTAGGATCTAAAAGCTTCTCCTGCAGAGCAAAAGGAGCTTCTTTGCTGATTAAAGTGGACACCCCCCTAGCTCTGGAATCATCACAGGTTGCATGATGGGCCTCTGTAAAGAAGGCGTCTGTCAGCTTAGGCACATGGTGTGTCTTAAAGTGGGTTTCCTGTAGGAACACAAAGTGCGGCCTACCTTTTTTTAATTCTCTCAACAACGTTGAGCGTCTTTCAGGTACGTTCAAACCCCTGACATTATGGGAGATCACGGAGGGCCCCCGGCCGAGGTCTGAATAAGCCATGATAAGGACCCAGAGCGAGATAATCCAGAGGGCACCTATAAAACAAAACTGTGCAAAGGACGTGAGAATCAAATCGTTTACAACCACAGGAGGGCACTCAAGATTATAAAGAGAAAAGGATAGGTAAAGATAAAGAGGAAAAGATATCGGAGACAACAATAGAAATCCCTCACCAGGTACAACTATGTATCCTGGTTAAGGAGTAGTTCCGTGCATCCACCCCCAATGAACAGGGACAGATGCACTAATCTGTGGGGGTAGAGGGAGGCGACTAACAACCGATAAACAGATAGTCACTAGCCTCTTCCAAATGTAATTAGTAGTGAAGTGCAACACAACACACACACAGCCTGCACTCGGAAGCTTATGTAATCTGAACAGATAAACATCCTAACTCATATTAACTCGTAAGTAGGCCCCTGATGTACAATTACTATGATAGACATGACCTTTTCTTCTACAGGAAGGGTATCCCCCTTCCCTTCCAGATCCCTGTTTAGGAGGTACGGGAGGAACATCCTCCAACCAGCGCATGTTCCCAGCCTCTCATATTAACATCTCATGATAGCATGTCTCTCATTTAGAGTCCATTCTCATGGTGGGATTTGTAGCCCACTTCCGTTCACGATCCCCAATGCTTCCACTGTCCAATGCTGTTGAGAGCTAAGAGGCACATTTTGAAAAGCTAATCAACAAAAAAAAAAAAAAAAAAAAAAAAAAAAAAAAAGTGGAAGGATGTGGAGGAGAGCTGAGGAGAGTGGATCTCTCATCTAGGGTCATAGAAGCCTCCTTTAGATCATTAGGGCGGGGGGGAGAAAGGGAGGGGGGGAAAAGGAAGGGGGGAGTGGGAAGGGAGGGGGAGGCAAGACAAGAAGGTGGGGGGGGATGAGAGAGGATAGGGAGGTGGAATGGGAAAGGTGGAGGGGAGTACATGAAAGTAGGGGGGGAGAGAAAAGGTAGGGGATTGGGGGAGTAGGGGGAAGGGGTGTGGAAGGGGGGGGAAGGGGGGGATTGTGTAGCAGCGAACATGGATAACCCCGGTTCACATCAGAGTTGGAGCGATATGGCCCCAAAGATCCTGTCAAACCTATCGCATAGCCAGACCGAAACTGATCGGACCCAACAGGTAAAAAAAAAAAAAAAAAAAAGTTAACAGTTAAGTCAGCATCTTAGCCGGTCTATTTAGATCCATGTCAATCTGCAGCTGATCCTCTGCGGTCATCTCTGGCGGATCGTGGTGTTCCCACTTTTGAACCTCCTGCGCGGTATGGCTTTTGCTTCTTGGAGGGTCGTTTATCAGGAGTGGAGAAAGGGGAATTCGGAGGTGATCCATCTCTCGTTGGGTCTTGGAATTCTGCGTACCAATCCGGGACAAGAACACGCTCAAGGTCTAGGGCATCACAGAAGTCTGGAAGATCATCAGGTTCACGCAGTACATGCTGGCGTCCATTGTGTGTCACTGTCAGCGCAAAGGGAAATCTCCAGGTGTATCGCAGCTCCCTTTCCCTTAGTTTGTCCAGCAAGGGGCGCAAGGCTCTGCGATTCTTCAAAGTAATTTGGGAGAGATCCTGAAAGAGCATAATGATAGCTCCATTGAAAACAATCTGATCGTTTCCCCTTGCTCTGCGCATAATGTCTTCCTTGAGAGGGAAGCTCTGAAGGCAGCATATAATGTCCCGTGGGGGTGCATTGTCGGGTCCCTTCGGTCTGAGTGCTCTGTGAGCCCTGACGAATTCTATCTCCATATCCTCCTGTCTCTCAAGCAGGGTATTAAACAGCCTCCTCAGGGCCGGGATGATCTGGATGGGCTCGACCGACTCAGGGATACCCCTCACACGTATATTATTCCTCCTCCCCCTGTTATCCAAATCTTCCAGACGTCGATTCACTTCAATAAAGTGGCTGTTATGCGACATACTAGCAGTCTCTAGTCTGCGGATGGCTTTATCCCTATTCCTGCCCGCTGCCTCTGTCACCGCCATCTTTTCATTAAGGGCCAGCAGATTAGATTTTAGGTCCGTAATGGCGGTGGAAAACGTGGATTTAATGTCCGCCGCTATCACCGACATGTCCGCAAATGTAAGGGGATGGTCAGCTCTGTCTTTCCCCTTACCTGAGTCCTCCGGGGCAGACTGGGAGTCCTCACTGTATTCCTCCTCATGGTGTAACGGCGCCATCTTGGATTTCTCCCCACTACCGCGGCTTCCGGATTTAGGATTAAAGAGGTCAGCTATATTCCCCGAGGAGGCAGCAGTGGATCCTCTCCTCGTACGCGGGTGTGGGGTGTTATATAGCCGCTTGCCCGGCATCTGAGATCGCTGAGTCGGATGTTTAAGCAGGTGCAGGCCGTGTGTGTCTCAGAGCTCACTCAGCAAGCGTCCATACCCGTTGCGTGCCAAGCCACGCCCCCCTATCAATTTTTTTATGCTTGTTCCACATGATAAGTAAGAAAATAACTTGGCTTTATTTTTTAACCATGCTTAAATTGCATACAATTAAATCAGATCATCAATCAAATGAACTGTTAATATTTTGCTTGTTACACAAAATCTTTCTAATGCAGATCACTGAATGTCTACAACATGAAGTGAAGCAGAAGATGAAAACAATGTTTATGTGGCTATATTTAGCAGTGGTGCATGGTTGGAAGGTAATCATGTTTAGAGTGTAGTCAAAATTGTAAGCTGCTCTGATAACTTTTATGTGATATTATGTTTGGAAGCCTGCAAATCCAAAGAACAAAAAAGGAGGACAAAGCTACGTGCAGACTTGCCTGTTAATCATTTTGTTTCCATGACTGGGAAAATGTACAAAATGTGGCTTTCGACTGCTGTACGTGAACAAATTATAACAGTAATAACAAGTAAATTTTTTACAGGATCTTGTCAGGAATCTATGCAAGCAACTAGGCTAAATAAAAGATAAATCATCTGTAATTTTCTCTTTAATTCTTGAATAAAAATTCTTTATGGAAAAAAGAAAAAAAAAAGATAAATCATGGAATATTACATCAGAAAAACCAGGCAGAGGAAAAATGGATAACACCATAAAATCAGTTTCTTTGAGTTCATTAAGGGTCACAGAATTGAGTTATTCAGAAAAAACTGGGTTATACTGCCCCTTACAGGAGAACTCTGACACTGGCAAATAAAAAAGCTGTTGCCCAGCCAGGTACAACCCCTCCCACTCCCAAAATGCTTCAGTTTTGTAGCAAATGCAGTATTAGTAGTGGATTACAAAAAGAGTGGGGTGGGATCACTGTCCCTTAATGAACTCCAAGGAACAGATTTTATGTTAAGCAAAAAATTCTGTTTACTTCTTCATTCATTGAGGGACACAGGATTCAGTTATTCCGAGACAAATGGAACATCCTAAAGAAGTTCAAATGAGGAGTGAGCAGCAGTAACAAAACCCAACAGGCTCACATAACACAAATAATAGAACTGGGAGTAGCATTTGGCTCATAGAGCTTCTAGAAGGACATTGCACACAAAAGGTGGCATCAGCTGAGGTCTGAACATCCACCAGGTGGAATGTGTGAACAGAAGACCAGATGCCGGCCTTGTGAATCTGGCAAACAGCTGTCTGATGCTGAAAACCCCTAGAAGCACTCACAAACCTAGTAGAGTATGCTTCATTAGGAAAAGGTGGAAGCTTGTCCCCAAAGGCTAAGTTCAACTTTGTAATAAAATTCCCTATGCATTCAAGGGGCCCTAGTACTTTTTGCAAACACTGTTTACTTTTAAAATTTGGATATTAATTTAAGTGCCACACACCTGTTGGCCCATCATGGCTTACCCACAGTCTGACTGAAAAACTACCAATGATGGAGATTCATGCCATCCTGCCTGTTATCTGAGATGCAGTGCTTGTTGGGCATGCTCCCACAATCACTGAACCAAGCAGCAGAGCTCACCTTAGCTGCTCATTTGACAGGGGGAGCACTGTACATGCGTGAGTCTCGAAAGAGGGAGACAACTTGTTCCAGGTATACTTGAACGCATGGTGTGGATCTCTGCCATAAGTAATTTTTCAGCCAGGCTGTGGGGGAGTCTAAAAGATATGGCACTTAAATTAAGCTCCAATTTTTTTAAATTACAGTGTTTAGAAAGTACTAGGGCCCCATGACTGCATAGTGCATTCTATTACCCAAGTGAACTTTCCACCTTAAGACCATAAGCTTAAACGATTAACAGTCTAAGCCGCCTATAATTGGTGGAAGCTAGTTCTTCTTCATGCAGACCATGAAGCAGTGGCTCAGAGGTAAACCTGTACTGTAAGACCTTTATCTAGGTAGTGAGCGGAAATTTAATTTCGATGTACTATAGCCAAACAAAGATATCTGTTTGAGAGACAGAGCTATTTCTTGGTTGTGGTGAAAGGCAGCCACCATAGGAAAAAAAGGAGGCTCTATACCTTAACGGCAACTTATCCTTGTGTCAGACCAAGCAGAGTTCATTATAGGATAAGGCTGCCAGCTCAGACACACGCTTTGGAACAAGAAAGGTAAACATGTGGGTGAGAGTAGATGGGTTCAAAAGGTTGTTTTTGAAGAGCTGAGAGAACCAGAATTACTCTCACAAAGCTACTGGTGGAGGCACAGGGAGAGCTACATAAGAGACATCCTGTACTAAAGTTTTAACCAATGGGAGGCTAGTGGTCTTTGAAATAAGATTGCAAAGGTATTTGGGGCCAAATGCTGATCCAGGCCTGACTTCAGAAAGGTCCCATGTATTTCCTGAAATAAAATATTCTTTTCTTGTAGCAGGCAAATAATCCTTCCATGTACAATGCTAGATCATGTGGAATGTAGACTTCCTAGTTTTTAACAACATGGAAATCAATTAATCTGGGATTCAACATTCATGCTGTTAAAGCAAGTGACCATGAAGCAGGGTGCTAAGCAGTCTTTGGGATAGGAGATCTTAGTCAATCTGAAGGAGCCCCTAGGTGTCTGCCAGAAGTTTAATCAGGTTCTGTCAAGTACTACATCCACATGGACCAGCTATAAGGATCACTGGAATGCCCTCCATAGATCAGGCTGTACTGATTCCATAGAACCACCAAAGTGTCCACTGCTTCCACCAGAGGATCTTTGCTTTCCGAGGACAAACCTGTCCAGTGTGCTGTTTATCCTGGAGGGCAGGAAGTCCACATTAAGGTGTCCCCCACCTGATAGGTCCTGGAACAACTTCAAGTGTAGGAATCATTCTACTGGGTTCAGATGCTGCTGAATGAGGAAGTTTGCCTGTCAAATGTCTAGGCCTAGAATGTGAATGCTAGAGAAGGCTGAAATGTGTTTTTCTTCCCAGGCTGGAATGTTTTACCTCTTTTACCATAGCAAGTCTTCTGGTTCCTCCCTGAAGGTTGATAATAGCCACTGCCGTGGCATTGTCTGACTGGATCCTGATTAGATGCCCTTCCATTTGGGGTGTGCAGCTTTGTAGGGACAACCAAAATACTCATAGCTCCAGAATGTTAACCAGGAGACAAGGTCCATCTGACAACAAAGCTCTTGCACTGACCAGGTGTCCAGGACTCCTCCCCAGCCTTACAGGTTGGCATCTATTGTGGTAATCTTCCAAAACAGTGGAGGACAGAATTTCCCCAACTCGAATTGTAAGCCACCAGGCAAGATATTTATTTTATTTATGACCTGGTTCTCTGTGTCAGGCCAAACAGTTTGCCTAGAGACTGAAATAGTTTGTCCTTCAGCAACAGAATGTTGTATTGTAGGGATCCAGAGTGGAACAGCGCAAATAAAAACTGCCTCTGAGGAGGCTGACCATTTAGCCCAGAACTCTCATGCAAAATTGCAGAGTTGGATGCTTTCTGGTCTGTAGAGTCAAAGTCTGAGAGCACAGAGTAAGAGGTTTTTCCTGGGGAATAAAGACTTCGGTCTGAGCCGTATATAAGATGAGAACACATGCAATATATTGATTTCAGTTCAAATTTATTTCTGAATGTTCAGAATCCAACTGAACATTTCAAAAGGTGTGGGCTGTCCACATCACATTGTCAGACAGAGTTTGAGCGGAATGTTCTAGGTATCCTACAATGGGAATGTCCTAAGAGGGTAGTAGGACTAGAATTAATGCTCACACCTTTGTGAACACACGGGGTGCAGAAGACAGACCAAATGGAAAGGCTACAACCTGGTAGTATTGTGTTCCCACACCTAAATGGAGGTACTGTTGATGTGCTGGAAAGATGGGGACATGCAAGTAGGATGTTCACAAATCTCAGTAAAATGTGTTCCCACACCTAACAGCAGTGAACAGCAGTAAGCCCATTATATATTTTGGCAATAATTTTATATATATATATATATATATATATATATATATATATATAATGTTTCACTATCACAATAGTAGTACAGTGGTATTTGCACATAATAGAAACACTCACTGATGGAGGAAGGCTGTGATATACCTGGTGGATGCCATACAAAATATTTGAACTCACATGAAGACATTTAAAGCCTTCAGATCCAAGATGGGCCAGATGGTTTGGTAGCAGTGACAAGTGTGAGTGAAAACCCTGAGACGTTTCTGCCGTGGGAACAATGCAAATGTTCCTTTGGCCCAAAAAAATCTGCTAGAGCAGAACTGAGGTATAGCCATAAATAAAGCGCACAGAGACCCTGTGGTAAGGAATGAGGAAAAATACCATATTGGAAAATGTTTGTTATAAACCATTCAAAAACTGTCTTCAGCAACAAAGGTGCAGTCAGTATGCATACTTTTAATAGGATCCAAATGCTGTATGGAACTGTAAGCATGGTCTATCAGATCAAAAATCTGTAATTTCCCCATGGATAAACTGATGAGATAATAAATCCAAAGTACAGATCAGTTTATCCATGGGGATAGCAATCCACTTTATTGTGCTATAATCATAGTAAAAGCCATATCCACTTCAATGTGGCCAATGGATAATTAACTCATATACAGGAGAGCTTACATCTACCCTGGTAGCTCCATGGTGTGCGGTGAAGCCATCTGGAACAAGCAAAAGTAGGTGCCACATGAAGCGGTCAATCCTGTAGGACAGTGATGGCTTACCTTGGCACCCCAGATGTTTTGGAACTACATTTCCCATGATGCTCATGCACTCTGCAGTGTAGTTGAGCATCATGGGAAATGTAGTTCCAAAACATCTGGGGTGCCAAGGTTCGCCATCACTGCTGTAGGACATCTGTCAAAAGGGATGGTGAGAGGGGGCTCCAGATTGCTGGGTGAAGCTGATGTGGAAGTTGGTATGCTGGACAGAGTACCTGGAAATAGCGTGGTCGGAGGTTGCATCACCCCAAGCTGCATCACCAGAAGTGACATGCCATTTATGATACAGAAGTGTTTGGGGTGGATGGAAGCATCCCAAGATCTCCAGGAGTTGCATTTTGAGGCATGTTAGGTTTCATTCAAATAGTGTCCCAGTACCCTGAAAATCAAGGATGCCTTGAAAAAAAATGGACCACAACTCTTACTTGTCATACTGTGATCTATTTCTCCTTAACCTTCTCATCTCCCTATTAGACAGTAAAGCCAAACTTTACACTCTGTGACCAATAGAAAAACAAGAACAGAAGACAGTGGACCACAGAGTGGCCAGAGGAGCTGCTATTTTTATTTCTTATAATAAAGCACCTCGGATTTTCAGGGTCCTGGGGGATTATATGAATACAAGTGTGTATAGGCATTGAAAGGTGACACTTTTAAAGATTTGCCAGCAGATTACTATGGATTAGAAGACAACGCGATTTGGCAGACAATTATATATACATTTTATACAGCATATGCAGAATAAAAACATATTTCTGTAGTCTTAAGACTTTTTCTTAAATGTTTTATCTTCAAATACAGCTAGAAATATTTACAACCACACATCCCCCCCTATTTTGTATTGTAAATAAAAAGTAAAATGCATATTTTAGGACAGCCAGAATTCACTTGTCCCGGAGAGATTTAGTCCTCACATTTTGAATCTCATAGGAAGACATGCAAATCATTATTTTATTCCCCCTGTGGCCATTGACATAGCTAAATGCAGGGAACCATATGTCTGTTTTACAAATACTTTTTTCACGTTTAGACTCCTAAAATGTACACATGTGTTATGTGGTTAATAAAGATTAATTAGCATTCAAGTGTATGTCAAAACAAAAATAAAAAAAAGTACATAAGGCTTAATGTACACGGGACGTTTTACAACCTCCCCTGAACGATTTAACTTGACAGATACTAACCGACGTTTAAAAATGTCAGTTTTGCCGCGTTTACATGCCGCGTTTAGCCGTGTTTGTGCTTAGAAGCATTTTTTTTTTCAAAATAGTCAAAAATGTAAAAACGCCTGTAAACAAAACACGGATAAACACGAGTTACCGCGTTTACAAGCTGTTACTTACAGGCGTTTGGCGTTTCAAATGACTCTGAAAAACCTTGCTGAATGCATTTTTTTACTTTCCAAAAAATACTTCTAAACTCAACTGCCTAGAAACTACTATAAACAACCCAGTGTACATGAACTGATAAGATAACATTGAGGAAAGTTCAGGAGCAGCTGAAAAAAATGCTCAACTGCTCCTAAATGTTTGTTTACCAGCAGAAGTGTACATGAAGCCTAAATGTATACTTCCCCATCTTTCATCCCTTTTTAAAAAATGTTGCAAGCACAGAAAAATAAGTTTTAGGTGGTCAGAAATCCAGAGTGCTAATGATTGGGCTGCCCTGTCTATTGAACTACTGGATTTAATTTATTCCGCACCCCTCTGTTCCTCTCCACATGTATACTTTGACATCGTGACTAGCAAAATAATTCTGCGGCTTGACTCCCAAGAGTGTGCCCACACATTGGGGTTGCTTTACCAAAACTGGAGAGTGCAAAATCTGGTGCAGCTCTGCATAGAAACCAATCAGCTTCCAGTTTTTTTTTTTTTTTTGTCAAAGCTTACTGTATTTATTGGCGTATAACACTCAGATTTTTACCCTGAAAATGGAGGGTAAACTGTGCCTGCGTGTTATACGCAGGGGTCTGTGGAACGTTTTTTTCCTGAAACATACTTCTTAAAGTTAGGGTGCGTGCTATACACCTGTGCGTGTTATACGACGATAAATACAGTAATTAAACAAGCTGGAGTTAGAAGCTGATTCGCTACCATGCACAGTTGCACCAGATTTTGCACTCTCCAGTTTCAGTAAATCAACCCCACTGTGTGTAGAGAAAAAGCCTCTTGGAAGATTAGTTCTGGTGGCATGCTTAAAGCATATCAACCCCCCCCCCCTCCAAAAAAATGAATATATATATATATATATATATATATATATATATATATATATATATATACATATACATACACACACACACATACATATATACATACATACACACACACATATATATATATATATATATATATATATATATATATATATATATATATTATAAAGAATTCTTAAATGTAGTGGCTGCATTCATTTTCTCTTTTTAGGCTTTTTCCCTTTATTATCACAAGTTAATATAGCCAGTAAGTCTGTTATTTTTCAACATCCATTAACAGACTAACATATCTAGCAAACGTGGCAGTTAGACGGTTGAGAAAAAACATTTAACAATGACAGGGGTGCTTACAATGGCCAGCTTTCATTCATTTGTGTAAAACCTTAATCCCAAAAGGAAAATAACATGTTTCTATAATTTCTTAAAAAGCGTTAGCTGGAATTAAGCTTTAAATTTGTTGGTCACCTATGAAAAGTCCATCTTAAACTACTACTCCATCTCACACTACCCTCTCCACAGCTTGAAAATTTTACTGTCCTAAACGTGGAGTGTGATGATGGTACACCATGTGAAAATAAAGGGAAGAAATAAAAAATGAAAAAGGAAACCAACGCAGCCACCTCATTTAACATTTTTTTTGGGGGGGAGGAGGTTAGATACGTTTTAAGTCAACAGCAAGAAAGATCCCAGCAGCTGCCACTGCATCCATTTTATAAGCCTGGTGGTCATGTCAAACGGAGTAATAAAAGCTGTTTCTTGCTACATGAACAAAGTAAAATTAACAAAATAGTGCTAGGAGGAGAAGCTATGGGAAAAAGGTGGGCAATGTCTGGACATATACATTAAACCCATTTCCATTTAGACAACATACAGTACAAATTAAGAAAAACTCCACTTACTTTTCTTGTCTAAAGTAGCCACAGAAGCTAAATATACAGTATAGGTCATAGGCATAGTGCATAGGAAATAAATAACATTGCATGTTTAACCACTTCAATACCAGGCACTTTCGCCCCTTCCTGCCCAGGACAATTTTCAGCTTTCATCGCTGTCACAGTTTGAATGACAATTGCGCGGTCATACAACACTGAACCCAAACAAATTTTTTATCATTTTCTTCCCACAAATAGAGATTTATTTTGGTGGTATTTGATCACCACTGGGGTTTTTATTTTTTGCTAAACAAACTAAAAAAGACCGAAATTTTTGAAAAAAATAAAAGTTTTTCTTTGTTTCTGTTATAAAATTTTGTTTTCTCCTTCACTGACGTTCACTGATGTGGCTGCACTGATGGGCACTGGTGAGGTGGCACTGATAAGGTGGCACTGATGAGGCACTGATATGTAGAATTGATGGGCACTAATAGGCAGCACTGATATTCAGCACTGATGGGCACTGATGGGCGCATGATAGGTAGCACTAATAGGTGTCACTAATGGGCACTAATAGGTGGCACTGATGGGCACTGATGAACACTGATAGATGGCACTGGATAGACAGCACTGATGGGGAGCTACTGACAGGCATTACTGATTGGCATCTGAAGGGCACTGACATGCATTACTGATGGTGCACTGATTGGCACTGTTATGGAGCTGATTGGCAGCTGATGGGCACATCTGATGGGGGCTGTACTCATAATCAATGTGCAGATTATCAGAACAGACCCCACCTCTGACAGGGAAATCCGCCGATCGGCATGTTTTCCTGCTGGACGTCATAACGCCCAGTCAGGATAACAGAACTACTTCCTGGCCGTCAATCTGCTATAGGCCAGGCGGGAAGTGGTTAAAAGTGGAAAAGGAATGATCTGGTATCACTACAATATTTTTCTAGATTTAATGCATGTCATTTTACTGGTTAATCAATTAAAGAATCAGCAGGGCTAGATTTGTTTTTGACAGTTCATGCATTTTCTAATGCACCAGTTATCAGCAATGAACCCTAAAGTATTGGTTATATTAATCCACTGTTGAACATGAAAGTAATTTTTACTTTGTTTGTGTAAGCATGTATATTGTAAGCTGCAGGCTACAAAAACTGGATAGGTTATATTGGCACCAATTGTCTGTTTCTTACAGCATTTTAGTTAATTTTTGCTATATATTGGTTATATTGCTTGTACATTTCAGTCAGAAGAGGTCACTGTTGGCTATGCAAGCACTGTTGGTCAAGAAGGCAATGAAGTATCAAACACGGGGTGGCGGTTGGAGATATATACTATATTCTGCACTATATCCAGTTTTAGTAAATCTCCCCCACTGTGTGTTCTTAGATTGCAGGATATAGAGAAATATATTTTTTAATAAAACATCTATACTTGTATATTTACTTACAGCTGCATGTTGAGTGAATTAACGTATTCATAAAATTATGTAATATAGATCGGGTTTACATGACCTTAGGCAACTCATTCCTTTTCAGATAACCAAAAAACGACTGCCAAATACGAACTATTCAGTTCATAAACAATTCTG
Organism: Rana muscosa; assembly: GCA_029206835.1. Taxonomy (NCBI): domain Eukaryota; kingdom Metazoa; phylum Chordata; class Amphibia; order Anura; family Ranidae; genus Rana; species Rana muscosa. Next base: position 475,135,042 of record CM055117.1, on the reverse strand, counting down.
GTGCATCAGTGAACAAAAACGCTGCTCATCTGGCCTCTGCAACTCAGTTATTCCCCCATTGGGTGCCACACAGCATAGAAAAGGTGAAGCCCAGATGTCAATCACTTCACTTCAGTGGCATGTACTCTTTCCAGAGTAGAAAGCTATTCTTCAGCACTGGGGTCATCTACTCACATAGCCACAGGATCGCCAGTTGCCTCCTGCTGATATCCACCAGGCTCGTCCTAGTGAAGGAGATGTAAACTCACACCACCACAGGAAAGATGGACTCTTTCCCCACCAACTTCCTCCTGGCTCTCTCCAGTGAGCTTCTCCAGACCCAACTTGATTCCTGGATGCAGATTTGCAAATAGGTCACCCAGCTAAGATTAGGGACCTTGATGTCTTCCTCAAGACTTCCTCTAGGCTCCTGGACCAGGGGGCAGAAGCCATTCTCAGAGGTCTCTTCCTGCAGAACTGGAACCAGCAAAACTGCTCACTGCTGCCCAGACCTCAGCTTATGTATGGTCTCTCCAGCCACCTGCTGAGCACACCTACCAAGGGATTGGCTAGAGGAGTCCCATCAATAGTCAGGCTGCATGCCCTGTCCTTCTTCCAGCTATGATTATAGAATCCTCTAAAAACAGCAGCCTGTGAAACACTGAGCAGCCCTAAACAATCAACCCCTGCTCCACTGATTATAGAGGGGGGGCAAATAATTTTTACCTAGCAGCTTGCTCTATACTAGGAGGGTGCTACATCTATAAGGATATCCTTCAATTTATAAGTGTCTACTGATTTATCTGAACTGTTTAAAGCCCAAACCCAACTTCTGATGCGGATGAAAACCTCCAGAGTGGTACAATGTCACTGTCAGAGAACTCACCTTGCTGGACGTGCTGTGCATACTCCTGTGCACGCTGGTTCACGTCCTGGACTGCGGGTGCGCGCGCCTGTGCGCGATGGTGTGCCTGTGCGCGCGTGCACCGATGCACGCTTGCCATTGCGTGCACCGATGTGCGCCAAACAGTCCATTTAAAGCCCTGGAATACTTCAGACCGGTGCTGTCTGATCTGCAGTTACCTGTGACCTTTTGCTCCTGATACCTGTCTGAACACTTACCTCTTGATTACCCGGCCTGTCCATCGGATTACCCTTGTCTCCTGCCTGCACCTGACCTTGGCTAGCCTTGACCTTGAACCTGCCTGTTCCTCTGTACTTCGCTGTCTGCCTGTTGCCGATCCTGCCTGTGACCCGACCATCCCGCTCTGCTCCTGCTCAGCATCCTCTGCCTGTGCTCCTGTTTTCTGTTGCCTGTTCGGCCGGACACCTACTCCTCTGCACCTGGATCCAGAACCGCATCCCTGCAACTACCCGCCAGGCTCTCATACCACTCCGCACTCCCGTGCCTCCTGTTCATACTATCAGGGGCCGTGAGTCGGACACATAAGGGAGACCTGTCGCTGCTCCATTGGGCTCACCAGTCTGGTACGTATAAGTCTGACAGTATCAGAGAGCCTACTGTCAGACTTATACGTACCAGACTGGTGAGCCCAATGGAGCAGAGGAAGGTCTCCCTTACGTGTCCGACTCACGGCCCCTGATAGTATGAACAGGAGGCACGGGAGTGCGGAGTGGTATGAGAGCCTGGCGGGTAGTTGCAGGGATGCGGTTCTGGATCCAGGTGCAGAGGAGTAGGTGTCCAGCTGGACAGGCAACAGAAAACAGGAGCACAGGTAGAGGATGCTGAGCAGGAGCAGAGCGGGATGGTCGGGTCACAGGCAGGATCGGCAACAGGCAGGAAGCGAAGTACAGGAACAGGCAGGTTCAAGGTCAAGGCTAGCCGAGGTCAGGTGCAGGCAGGAGACAAGGGTAAGCCGATGGACAGGCCGGGTAATCAAGAGGTAAGTGTTCAGACAGGTATCAGGAGCAAAAGGTCACAGGTAACTGCAGATAAGACAGCACCGGTCTGAAGTATTCCAGGGGTTTAAATGGACTGTTTGGCACACATCGGCGCACGCAATGGCGCGCGTGCAACGGCGCATGCACGCACGCACATGCACCAGCGCGCACAGGCGCGCGCACCCGCAGTCCAGGACGTGAACCAGCATGCACAGGAGTATGCACAACACGTCCAGCAAGGTGAGTTCTCTGACAGTCACTATGGTGATACTGCACTGCTCTGGTGTCAGTATATAAAAAAAGAAAAATTATCACCGCCACACCAGTCATATTGTCCATAATCACCACCTTACCAATTACAGTGTCCCTGATCACCACCACACCAAATACAGTGTCTCTGATTACCGCCACACGAGGCCCCGTGTCCCTAATCAAAAGCTACACCAGTCAAAATCCCTGATCACTGCCACAGAATTCATAATGTCATCATAAGGACTTTTAAGGACTTGTTCACATATGCAATGCATTTGAACGGCAGTGAGGAGGCATTGTATTGCCTCCTCACTAGTGTTGAGCGAACGGTTCAGTCCAAGCATGAGTTTGGGCCGAACATTGGCTGTTCGCCCTGTTCGGCAAGCACCCGAATTTGCAAAGCGTTCAGCAGGTGTTCGTCCCGCAGAACGCCCTGCAATGCACTGCACAGTGCAATCTAAGCCCTAATTGGGCAAAGCTTTGCCCAATCAGGGCAGAGTAAAAGCTGGTTGGTAAGGAGCAGGGCCAGGAAGCCGGCCGCAGCGTCCATAAAAACCAATGAGTCATCAGCTGTCGATGGGCTTCCCTGGTGACAGCTGAATAAAAAAAAAAATTGCCAGTAAAAAAAAACAGCGTGGGTTCCCCCCCAATCCACACCAGACCCTTTGAGTCTGGTATGGATGTTAAGGGGAACCCCACACCAAATTATAATTTTTTAAATGGCACAGGGTTCCTAACCAAAATCCATACCAGGCCCTTATCCATGCATTTGCAGCCCCCCCACCCCAAAGCACCTTGTCTCCATGTTGATGTGGATAAGGGTCTCTTCCACACAACCCTGCGCTGTGGTTATGGGGGTCTGTGGGCAAGGGGCTTATCAGAATCTGGAAGCCCCCTTAACAAGGGGGCCCCATGATCCTGGCCCTCCCATGTGAATGAGGATGGGGTACATAGTACCCCTACCCATTCACAAAAAAGTGACAAAATAAATATAGAAGGGTACACAGATTTTTGACAATTCCTTTATTTAAAAAAAAAACAAACAAAAAAAAAACAGTGCCCCCCAATGTAGATCCATTGTCAATTACCATGCTGCCGCTACCGCCGACCCAAAAGAAGAAAAAAAATCTCCGCCCGCTGTGAAGGCAACCTGCCGAATGGCTGGCTTGCCATTTGACAGTTCTCATATAGCTAAGGGTGGAGCCACCTGGCAATGTCACCTGGTGGCACTGCTCCTCTTGTGACGTCACCAACTGGTGCATGCTGGGTATGGTTCATTGTAAAGGGGGCATTGTTTCCCACTAACAATGAATATAAGGTACATTTGCCTCAAATTACTTAGTAGGGGTTCCTCTAGACCTTAAAAATAAATGAATGGCTACTCTGGAGTAAAAAGTTTGAGGCTGTACTAGAGCCTATATAATATCATTTATAATAACAGTGACTATCAAATATAAAAAAGTAACCGTACATGGTGGCATTTAAATGTTCTACAAAATTAGATTCAATATGTATTTAATATGCTTTTATGCATTTGTGCTTTAATGTCACTATGTCATACCAACACATTTAAAATCTTTCATCGGTGTGTAATAAAAGACATGAGACATCCCCAAGTACATGTGTCTCTATTATTATCTGAACAATGTAATATCAACCCAATGACACATCATCCCTTTCAGCAAATGCTTGCCTTTTCAGCAGTTCTAGCAATTATTATGTCCTCATCTTTCACATACAGCTCATTCGTTCCTTTCTTAGGATTCCCTGATTATTTCACCCAGACAAATATGAATCCATCTAATCTGGGAGTAATAATTAATGTTGGGAAGCTGCTGCAGGTATGACTATTATCAGTCAAGACACTGCTGGACACACGGTTGAGCAGGAACTATGTCTGGATAAACAGCATGCTAACACCCCCAATCAACAACTACAGTTTCACAGTATTCTTTATTGGTCCTTGCTGGTTTTCTGACTGAGGATGCATGAGGTTCAGCTTCTTCCTTTTTACAGGATAAATAACTGATGACAATTCCAGTTATGTTCCCTTTCTGCAGCACTGGTGGGGCTTCTCACACAGGTTGTTGTTTAGACATGTACATGTAGGTGACATGTAGATGTGTCATTAATAATTAATTATTCCACTTCCACTGATTGTTATTATATTGGTGTCTGGATATAGAATTTTGTAACGCTTTTGAGACTTATTGGTCCCAACTAATTTACTTTCTTTAGCACAAGGTTCCAATTTTGTATGCTTTTCTTTAGGAATGTGTACTGTATGTATATGTATTGTACACTTTGCTTCCAAAGACTTTAATGTTTCATGCCAGGCTTCTTTATATTACAAGACTTGTATAGAGTTTTCTATTGCTTCTTTTGCTTTTCCAGGTAAATGTTCGAGAATACAGGTTTTCATATGTGCTTCTTCTCTGTTTTACCACTTGTGCACTCTGTACCATTATTTGTTTGGAGTATTTTAGGCATTTTGCCAAATTTGTTGCTTGTCAAGATACTGTTCACATTTACCTGGATCTTCATTGTTTTGATGTGTAACAGGTAGAGCACTTGAAAAGTCATCAATGAATGTGAGAAAATCAATTTTTTTTCCTTAAGTCTGACATAGTAGGACCACATAGATCCAAGTATGCAAGGCCCAGGGGATGTCGGGCTCTGCTGTAATTCCTTTTGGGAAATTATTGGTCATTTGCCCTTTATGCAACTGCTATCCTTCATTATTTGACTGTGTAGGGTAGATTTACTAAAACCGGAGCACTCAGAATCTGGCACAGCTGTGCATGGTAGCCAATCTGCTTCTAACTTAATTTTATACAATCAAGCTTTGGCAATAAAACTTGGAAGCTGATTGGTTTCTGTGCAGAGTTGCACCAGATTTTGCACTCACCAGTTTTAGTAAATAAACCCCTATGTGTCAATTTTTTGCCTCTGACTAGCCTCTTAACAGTTTCATGATTCCTGTGTCCAAGACAACAGTGCCAAGATGACACTTCAAATGTTTTCCTCTCTGACACAGTGTTAACCACTTCACTGCACTTCAGCTGATAAAGTTCTTCTGTGACTTTTAGTTTTTACTTTAACTAATGTGCAACCTCCTTTCATGGTGGTTACTTCTGAATGTCACTACATTTCATTGCTTGGTGAACTTCCTCACTGACAATAGATTACTCCCAAGAGTAACGCATTATCTGGTATCTTTCTGGATACTAAGATAGAAGGCAATATCTATAACTCTTCCTGTATTCCTTCTAAAATCTTATACTATCAATTAGCTGTTGTATTTCTTTCTCTCTCGCTTGGATCAAGCGGACTAAAGACATTTTTTTATGATTGGTCATATGACTTGTAGCCCTGGAGTCAATGCATTAGAAGTAAATGAGGATGAGGCACCCTCTTTGGAGTGAAAGGCACATTCAGTATCTGAAGCATCTTCTAGTTCTTGTTTAACACCTTTTTCTATTTAACTTGTCCCTTTTGCAAATTTATTTTAGCTTTCAAAATTTTGCAGTTTGCCTTCATATGACCCATCTTTTTGTACAGAAAACATTCAAATGTTTCACACTGCATATTAATATTTTTGTGATCCTTGGATACCTATTGCAGGTTTCTTCTGTAGGAGCATTTTCACTGTTTGTACTTTGTTTTTTTGCTCATATTCTTCTACAAGCTTGCCTTTAATATATTCTGGGTGAACATCTAGTGCTCTAACAAATGTTCCATAGCTGTGTGGGAGACCAGTGAGTAACAGTTCTGCTATAAAGTATTCTCCAATACCTTGCAGGCATTCCACCATTTTAAAAGGTACATCCTACATAGTCTTGCATGTGCTGGCCTTTCATTAACTTAGTCTGGCAAAGCTTTCTAATTAAGTAAGGTTTATTGCCAAGATTTGTAGCCCTTCCCATGTTTTCTTTTGCAGTTTTACATATACAGTATGTATGATTTCATCATCATCTACAGAATGGTCAGGGATATAGTACTCTGAGCCATTTGATATCTGTCCATATATCTATAGATGGGTTTGGTCTCTTGTATACACTTCCATGTATCATATCTTATCAGCAGCATCTTCATTTTACATTTCCAGGATTGGTAGTTCTGGTTTGTCAGATTAGTGACTAAACATTCTTGTGAAATAGTGTTAGCAGCCAACATATATGCTTTCAGACACTTTTATTTTTTATTAGATTGTTTTGAAGTAACTCTGAGCTGTATCTGTACCTGCAATAGGATTTAGTACCTTGCCTGTAGCTGGGCCCATAACCGGTTGAAATGCTGCTACAGTTAAGACTCTTGCCAATCAAAACGATGCTGGACACCTGGTTGAACCCTTCTTATTTTATTGGAAGCAACAGGGACACAGACCAGGAAATTATACCTACACCATATACCGTAGTTCCTCTGGGGAAAACAGTACATTTTGAGAGTAATAAAGTAACAGTAGTAACACTACCACCTAGTGGATGAACTACTAATCACAGTGTAACATGTGAGAATTATTGTTGCACCTATGTTGGCATAAAATGTATGTTAACAACTTTTCATCTATATCCTATACGCAGATAAATAGAGGAACTCTTCCCAAAACAGGATATCCAATAACTGCCTTAGTTAGTTAGCAGGGTATTCTCAAGCTTGAGTTCCGAAAAAAAACTTTAAAAATAAACCTGCAGTCTCCTGACTCCTTTGAAACCACTAACATGGCTATTTTGCATGTGGATGCATCTTTAAAGCAAACCGCTACTTTGTTTACTGAAACCATTGCCAAATGTGAAGTATTCAGCTCACACCTCACCAGTGGATACTTAGCAAGCAAACATTCTGCTTCCCTCTGTTCCCAAGTTATTCCCCTAATGGGCACCTACATCTTGCCTCTCTTACACATAAGAAAAGTAAAAGCCGGGCATCAATAACAACCTAAAGTTGAGTACACATGAGCTGAAAATAATCCAAAACGGTTGATTCGGCAGGAACCGACGTGTGTACAGCTCCCTGTCAGACAGAAGCCAGTGTCACAACCTCCTTCTGTCGAACAGGCATGCTGGAAAACCAGCATAAAAAAGAAAAGAAAAGCACTTCTAAAAGCAACATTTTTTCTGCCCATGTAAATGAGGCCTAATGCCGCGTACACATGGTCGGAATTTCCGATGGGAGCTTTTCATCGGATATTCCGACCGTGTGTATGCCCCATCAGACTTTTCTCGTCGGAATTTCCGACGGACTTAGATAGAGAGCAGGTTCTCTATTTTTCCGTTGGAAATTCCGACTGAGTTTTGCCTGTGGCAAAGTCAGGCCGTGTGTACACAGCATAAGAGCCCAAATGCTTCTCTTGCTATATGCTTTTTTTAGGGCAGTGACTCAATACATATCGAAGAGAGAAGCAGAATGGCAACTCTGGAAATTGTATCTTCTAAATTCCACATGGGCAGCTTTTTTATTTCTATTCTGTCAGATATCTTTAAAGACAGGGTAGTAGCTTGATGGGTTGAGTTGCTCTTTAGAAAAGCTAAATTATGGCAAAATGTGAAACTGAGCCAGCTACTATGACACAGGAGCTTGTCAATCCAGCTATTGTAGAATTTATGTGTAAGGAACCTGGCAATAAAAGAGCCTTTTACTTTAGACAGATTCCCTTTAAACCACAGCCAAATAAAATAATGATGTTTGAGGTGTTTATTATAAAATTTGCAGTTGCCACAATAAGATCATTAAAGCAGCTTATTGCAATGATGAAAATCTGAAATGACGAATTAAACCACTTACACTGCCTTGAGGTAAAGGCACCGTAGCATCGTTGTTGAAGCCTTTAATCACCAAATATACTTTAGTGCAGAATTAACATTTACTAGTAAGGAAAAGAGGCCATGCATTTTGTACCTACCATTACAATTGAGTGATCTTAACCACTTGACCTTTGAAAGATTTACCCCCTGACCAGGCCATTTTTTGCGATACGGCACTGCGTTATTTTAACTGACAATTGCACAGTCATGCAACACTGTACATAAATTAAATTTATGTCCTTTTTTTTCCCCACAAATAGAGCTTTCTTTTTGTGGTATTTGATCACCACTATGGTTTTTATTTGTTGCGCTATAAACAAAAAAAGACCGCCAATTTAAAAAAATATATATATACACACACACCGGTATATATTTTTTTACATTCTGCTATAAAACACATCCAATAAAGATAAAAAAAAAAAAAAATCGAATTTCTTCATAAATTTAGGCCAATATGTGTTCTGCTACATATTTTTGGTAAAAAAAAGTCCCAATAATCGTATATTGATTGGTTTGTGCAAAAGTTATAGCATCTACAAACTATGGGATATATACTGGAGTTTTTTTATTTATCTATATATTTTTTTACTAGTAATGGTGGCGATAAGCGACCTATAGCGGTACTGCGATATTGCAGCAGTCAGACACTAACTGACACTTTTGACACTTTTTGGCAACTGTCACTGTTCTAATGACACTGGCTGGGGAGGGGTTAAACATCTAGGGTGAGCAAAGAGTTAAATGTGTGCCTATCCAGTGTTTTGGTGTACTGTGTGTGGTGCTTTTACTAAGGGAAGTGATGAATTTTATTCCCTGCTTTGCAGGGAAAGAAAATCCATTGCTTTCCTGCTGACAGGACAGAGCGCTTCCTTTTTTACATAGGCAGAGCTCTGCCCCGTGTGTCTTCCTGACGGGTGCCGGCGGTCAACAATTGGCAGGCATCCGCTGATCAGAATCTGCTGTGTATAATCACAGCACAGCCGGGTCATCTGCGGCATACGTGCCACCTACATGGAAGTGCCAGATCACGTACCTAGCACGCGATCTGGCACAGCAAAGCCGCCTTGCCATTGTACATGTAAGTGATATGGTCGGAAAGTGGTTAAAGAGTATTTATAACTTGAATCAACATTCTTTTTTTGCATTATTAAAATGTTTATATCTTACTTTCCCAATTATGTTAAGTAATTCCAAAGAATAGTAGAAGCATGCTGGGCCTCATTCCTGCTAAGTGTTAGGCATTTGCTTCATACAGTTTGTATTGCTCACAGCATGCACACTCACTTTTCATGAAGAGCAATATAGTAAAGATGAGACTAACTGCTTTCCATGGTCATGCCTGGGACACCCCTTCTCCATAAATGAGGTCTGCTCTTGTAGAGTAGATATGCACTTAATTTAGTTTCAGATACAATTTTTGTTATTCAGAGATTCGGATGCATTTGAATTTCCAAATCACAATAGTAACAAATTTTAACGAATCCAAAATAAATTATGATGAAAAGAAATAATGTAACCAAATAAAGAATTTGAAAATGTATATAAATTTTAAATTGAAACATAGTGCAACCAATACAGTATGGCATAAAAGTGAAAAAAACAATTGAAGAATAAAAAATAGAATAGAAAAATCTAGAATATAATAGAAAAGAAAAGAATAAATATAGCTGACTTCCAAAATTTGAATCAGTTCAATAATAGCTAATATACTACCCGAATCCAAAAATTAAACATTCTAATAACAAATATGATGAAACTAAATTATTAATTTAATGAGCGAATCCAAAACAAAACACATTTTTCTGTTGTGCACAGCTCTATTGTTGAGTAAGTAATTCCATACTACTGCAAGGTTGTACTAAAAATATAAATGTGCAACAATATTGCAAACAAAATTACAGTTTTCAGTTTAAAGCACTTAGACTAGAGCAATGAAGGATAAAATATTACAGTTTGCTATTGGTTATAGTGCTTGACCAATTGCTGGCTGTCTCAAAACAAAAAAAAAAACGGGTCAGCATAACTGTTAAAACCTCTGTTGTCTCTTATTATTGTTGTCTAGATCGCTGTTTGGGAGAGTTGTTCCCACTTCCTATTTGATAGGTCTCAGGAGAGGGGTCTGGCTGCAAACTGGAACTCCACTTTCGACAAGAAACATGTGACCTCCACGCCAATTTTTTTTTATATATCAACTTTAATGTAACAAACAACCAATAGACACAACTCGAGTAAGTGGAGGTCACATGTTTCCTTTCTAGAGCGGAGCTCCAGTAGTTCCAGTCTGCAGCTAGATATCGTTGCATGCAAGCAGTGATCAGACAGCAGTGAAGGTGTTAATTTTCTGGAAAAAAAAAATGTAACGGGGCAATAAAGGGACTTTTTATTACTGTAATTCCTGCACAGTCTGCAGCCAGATACCCATGGTTCTCCAACAGAAGAATAAGTGGCAGGAAATTACTCTTCCTTTACATCTCTTTGAGAAACTGTGGTGAAACAGAAAGTGAGGTGAAATCCATTCTGTCACAGACCAAGGTATGGAGGGCAAAGGGATGAGGAAAATGTGCAAGATATCGATGTTTGTCAGTCACCCTCGGAAATTGCCCTGCAGGCTGGAAAAATATCACAAGAAGCGATTCTGGAATCATGGGCAGGATTGCGCTATTCTGCCCACGATTCCAGTACGCTCAAGTGTGAATAGAGCCTTACAGGCTTACAAGAAACCTTGTATTTCCACCTCCCTGCCTCTAAACTCATGTAAATGCCTATGTGTGCATTGACACATAAGGGTTGATTTACTAAAAGTGGAGAATGCAAAATCTCGTGCAGCTGTGCATAGAAACCAATTAGCTTTTGTTTGTCAAAACTTAATTGAACAAGCTGAAGTTAGAAGCTGATTGGCTACTATGCACAGCTGCACCAGATTTTGCACTCTGCAGTTTTAGTAAATCAATCCCATATGCTAACATAGAGGGACATTTAAGGGCAGAAAAAAAAAGTGAAATGCCTGTAAAACAGGCGTTTAGGAGCTCAAATGTGCAAGAGGTCAAATAGTTAAGTGGTAAGACACAAATAAACTAACAGTATTAAAAATAAAAGGGTGGCTCACAGAAAAAAAAAAAAAAGTGTCTCCTGCTCTCGGAGTTTGATAGAACACATGGGTCATACCCCCCCCCCCCCCCAACATAGGACCTTTCAGATTTCACTGTGGATCTTAACTTTATACTTTAAAAATTAGTTGGCAGTCTCTCAACCTGTCCGATTGGATGAAAGGAGTTGGCCTCTGCACTAGCAATAGCACAGGTAGGATTTGGGGGATCTTAAATCATAAAATACTCACAACAACCATGCTGAGTTATGAATTATGAATCTGCTATGTATAGAGACCGAACATAGGTGCTTTACGCATAGCAGAGCCAGTACCAATATAAAAAGACCCAGGTTATTAATAATGCTATTATACTCTACACTGAAGTTGGCATGTTTGGAGTGTTTTGGCATGTTTGGAACCAGGCTTTTGCAGAACGTTTTATAATTGTGTAATGCACAGGATGGGAGTTATGGGTTATTAAATGTTCAAAGACTGAAATACACGGTACATGCATTTTCTCAGAGACAAATGCAAGTACACACATTGGTCCCAAAGAATGCACAATTTGAGATGCAGATGCATAGACTCATGTCAAGTAAGAAAACAGTCTGGAGTTATATAACCCCTACTGGTAAAATATGAAAAATGAACCCCTTCCTTGTGGCCCTTTATATGGGTCTTAACTCTGGTAGATGAGATGGACCTCACAGTGGTCGCATGATTGTGAGCCTAGCCTGCCAGTTCCTGATCATAAACTGAAGCTGTGTGTGACACAACACAGAAACCTGGGTCCCCATGGGTGCATATGTATGGCATTTGCACACCAAATCCCATCTTATCTGCCGCTGCACATATGCAATGCATGGTCAGCAAGAGGTTAAATATCTGGCCTTCCTTTGTCACTGTATTCCTAAAATGTGTATTCCCAATTAACTCTGCCCAGACTGGTTCATGACAGATCTGTACTGTAATATTATAAAAAATATGATCCAAATTTTTTACGCTTTGCAGATCATGATACCTTCAGTTAGGTAAACAGATAGCTATAAGGTTTTATTTTCAGGTCTATATTGTCCCCATTAGAAGAATATGCCCTCACTACACAGGTGATAGATGTGAGACAGGACAAAGGGTGAGGGAAAATCCCTTTTATTAATTACACAAACAGCAACACGATTTTTATTTTCAGGTTTGTATTGTTGTCTGTGCCCCAGTTAGGAAGATTTGCCCTCACCGCACAGCTGATAGATGTCAACCAGAACAGAAAGAGGGGTAATCCTAACAAGGACATATACAGCATTGGAAATTCTAACTCATCCCTACTGTTTACAAAACTAAAAAGTTCCATCGAAAACTTGTCACCTCAACCTCTGCAACATCTCCAAAATACGCCACTTTCTAACTAATGACAAAGCAAAGCTCCTAATTCACTCCCTGGTCATCTCTCGCCTCGACTACTGTAACTCCCTCCTCATTGGCTTACCTCTACATAGTTATCCCCCCTTAAATTCATCATGAATGCTGCTCCCACCTTACCAACCGCTCAGTATCTGCTACACCTCTCTGTCAATCCCTCCACTGGCTTCCGCTCACCCAACAAATTACATTCAAAATACTAACAACTACTTACAAAGCCATCCACAACTTAGTCTACATCACTGACCTAGTCTCAAAATACCAACCTACTTGTTCTCTTCGTTCTTCTTAAGACCTGCTCTCTAGCTCCCTCATCACCTCCTCCCATCTTTGTCCCCAGGACTTTTCCAGAGCCTCTCCAATCCTGTGGAACTCCTTACCTCAATCTGTCCGATTATCTCCTAATCTATTAGCTTTTAGAAAAGCCTGTCCTACCCACACCTAACAACTGTATGTCTATTTTCTCCATCAGATCATCCCTCACATTTATTATCTTTTGTTTCACTTGACTCTCCCTTCTAGATTGTAAGCTCTCTGATTCCTCCTGTACTGAATTGTATTGTAACTGTACTGTCTGCCCCCATGCTGTAAAGTGCTGCACATACTGTTGGCGCTATATAAATCCTGTATAATAATAATAATAATAATAATAAGTCTCAGTGTACATATATGATAGACATACCTTTTTGTAAGATTACTGTTTAACAAAGTCAGACCATGAGAATTAGTGTCTGGAATAAAACTTTCAGTGTTGAATATATGGATCCACAAATATAGGGTATATGGGTTAGTCCATATAAGCAAGATATCCTTGTGGAAGTCTTTAGAGATTATGCTGGTCTAAGAACATTAGAATAATAACAAAAGTTCTACCTTTTCTGATTCCCTCCAGATGTAACATGATTATCACAAGCCTTAAAAGCGGAGTAGTAACAAATATGTCTAACACAATACTTCATGTTCCCAATCACCGGGGGTTTAGGAACTGTTTAGTTGCCATGTGTAAACTTGTTCGGTGACATCGGTATACACTGGTTTACTGGTCCCCATGACCAAACTAGCAATCACACCATTTTAAATGTATTTAAAAATAAAATATACAAATTCTGCATAACATACGATTCATGGTTATCTGGTAGATCCTTATAAGTACGTGTGATTGTAACCCCATCATCTTGGTCTGATACCATCCCCAGAAGTTAAAAAACATTTTGAAATTTTAAGTATATTTAAATTTACCTTACAGTTATTTTTTACCAAAATCTTCAGTCGACAAACAAATTGATATTTTTGCATGGCTTTTTTTTTTGGATTCCGTTTTTCTAATGGCACTGTATCTTATAAACTGGTATATTATTTCCAACTCAAAAGGCTCAATTATGAGACTATTTATTACCTTTGTGTTCTAAAGAATATACAATAGTCTTTATGGGCTAATAGGGCTTTTATGTACTTTGTGCCACTATCCAGTGCAGAAGTGGAAGTAGAAAGCAGTGCTGGCTTTGTAGCAATCAATAAGCCTGAACACTAGTAGATATCTTTACACTAGACCTATATTCTAAATCCATTGTTGCAGACTCAGTACAGTGCTACAGGACCAAATAAATGAGCTAGGCTGCAGGGATGTTTGTAGCATATGAACAAATAGTTGTTTAAGGCTGAAAACCCCCTTAAAAAAAAAAGGGTATGACATACAGTATGTAGAACAGTTTTGTGGCAAGTTATTGCTGTAACAAAGTTGGTTGTCTGCCAGACTGCGACCAGTGCAGGATTTGTAACTAGTTTTATACAGATAAGAACAAAGCAAATTATTTTAAGATCTTTTGGTTGCATACTGCATACTGTCTGGATAAGTGTCACACGTTTTAATACAAAGGCCAAACCTCTTTGGAATCTCTGTACAAAGATGATAAAAAAAGCCAATGCATCAGTCTGCCTGGGTGTCACTACAGTGAACGCTTGTCTCCATCTTGGCTATTGCATGACACATCTATATGAATTTTGGGAGCCACGTCAACGTTACACTATCTTGTGTACTTTACAAGGTCACAAAGAATATAGATAACCATGCTAAAAACATGACATATACAAAGTGTATAGAAATCCTTCTGACCAAACGCATATCTATGTTAGTTGTGGCTCCAGAACAGGTCCTAAAATGATCCTTTAAAGGGAAGTATAGTGTATTTTCAGTGAGATATTACTATAGTGTTTACTGTGCATTCATTTTGGCATGGCTTTGACATTCTTACAGAAATGTCCTTCCATATTTTTTAGAGATTTGTAGATTAGCCATCAATGTCAGCAGCGCAGGTCGTTTTTTTCAGTGGGTCAGCTAGCTGACCATGTATAGCTCAGTTACTAGTTCTTGGTTAGAGACTCACATAGTGAATGATGAAGGATAAATATCCAAGAGCATGTACCATCAAAATGAGAAAGCAATATCAGTTCCAACATCCCTGTCCTCACAGATTCCCTTTGAAGCCTTCCTGAATCCTGATGTAATTATGCTATTAAAATAACAAATGAGCAATGCCTGTCCAGACATTAATTAAATAGGAGTAATTGCTGCTCTGTACGGCAAAATCAGAAACAGACATAGTTATGAAAGGCAATATTTGATTTGTTTTTGGTATCTTTGCTAATGTTCAGCTATTACAATTCAGAACTTAAGAGACCATAAAATGTTCACTATATGATGAGAATCTCAGGATGCACTCTACGCATTGCAAAGCTATAATGTTTACTTTTACTCTTATTCAACCAGTGTTGCAATTACTTAAAGTGGTTGTAAAACCACTCTTGAAACTTGCACCTACAGTTAAGCCTAGATTAAGGCTTACCCGTAGGTGTTTGCAATATCTCCTAAACCTACAAGGTTTACAAGGATATTTTCAAAAAGGAGTACACCGTACACATCTGCGCAGGCGCACTGTAAATGCCGACTTTATGAATGATAACGCCGGCTTTTACGGCCAATCACAGCATGCGCTGAGTGGCGCTCCGGGGCGGCGATACCCGGAAGTAACCTCCGGGAGAGATGGCTGCGGCTCGAGGGGGAGACGAGGACGGATTCAAGGGCTTCGATCTAAGGTAAGTAATGCATAATGAGTTAGTATGCTAGTCATACTAGCTCATTATGCCTTTGTCTTGCAGGTTTTTTTTCTTTTTTAAATGGGTTTACAACCACTTTAAAACAAACAACCTACAAATAAAAAATCTGTCCAAGACAAAAATATTTAATAATAATATATGAATAGTAAATATGGAGAGAGAGAGAGAGCGAGAGAGAGAGAGGTGGGGGGGAGAGAGAGAGATGGGGGGGAGAGAGAGGGAGATGGGGGGAGAGAGAGAGAGATGGGGGAGAGAGAGAGAGAGGGGGAGAGAGAGAGAGGGGGGGAGAGAGAGAGAGAGGGGGGAGAGAGGGGGGAGAGAGAGGGGGGAGAGAGAGGGAGGGAGAGAGGGGGAGAGGGGGAGGGAGAGAGAGACCTATATCTATCTCTATATATAGATATATACTGTATATACTCGAGTATAAGCCAAGCTTTTCAGTCCTTTTTTTAGGGCTGAAAATACACCCCTCGGCTTATACTCGAGTCAGTGTACCTGAAAATCTTCTTAGACTGCGGGCGGCGTCCATTGTTTAAATATCGCGGCTTCCTCCTGGTCCCGTTCTGTGATAGGCGTTTCCAGCAAACACTGTGTTGAGTGTTCCGCCTATCACGGAGGTCCTCTCATTCTCGGACTCTGTTTCCCAGCAGACACTGTGTTCAGTGTTCCGCCTATCATGAACGTTCTCTTGTCCGAGGATGAAAAGACGTCCGTGATTGGCGGAACACTGAACACAGTGCCTGCTGGGAAACAGAGTCCGAGAATGAGAGGACCTCCGTGATAGGCGGAACACTCAATACAGTGTTTGCTGGAAACGCCTATCACGGAACAAGACCAGGAGGAAGCCGCGATATTTAAACAATGAACGCCGCTCGCAGTCTAAGAAGATTTTCAGGTACACTGACTCGGGCACAGGGAGGCTACAATGGACACAGTAAGGTTGGGCACAGTAAGCTGGCAATGGGCACAGTAAGGTTGGGCACAGTGAGGTGGCAATGCTGGCAATGGGCACAGTAAGGTTGGGCACAGTGAGCTGGCAATGGGCACAGTAAGGTGGCAATGGGCACAGTAAGCTGGCAATAGGCACAGTAAGCTGGCAATAGGCACAGTAAGCCGGAAATGGGCACAGTAAGGTTGGGCACAGGAAGCTGGCAATGGGCACAGTGAGGTGGCAATGGGCACAGTAAGCTGGCAATGGACACAGTAAGGTTGGGCACAGTGAGGCGTGAAAATGGGCATTGTTGACCCTCGTTTCCACTTACAGTAGCAGCTGCATTTCCCCCCCTAGGCTTATACTCGAGTCAATAAGTTTTCCCAGTTTATTGGGGTAATATTAGGTACCTCGGCTTATACTCGGGTTGGCTTATACTCGAGTATATAAGGTACTATTATTATTATAAGTAATATAAATATAAGTATTAGGTTTAATAAAATATAGTATTTGTAATGCCAAGCTGAGGCCAACCAGATGGGCTTATCTCATTGCTGAATATATACAATAGATTATTCCCTAAGGTACTTGACTTTGCCTGATTGTGGTCACACAAATAGTGTATGAAAGTCAATACAATATTCAGAGAGAGCTCCATTCAAGGTAAAATGTAAGAGCATAAGTTTGGGAACACCAGACCATTCCACCTATATAAGCTTGGTGGACATCCCATTCTACAGCCATGAGGATTATTATGAAGTTGGCTCCTCAGTTGTGAATTTTCACACTTTTTCTTTCCACAAGATTTTGTACTATTTCTGTGGGAATGTGTCCCCATTCAGCCAAAACAATATTTATAAGGGTAGTTACTGATATAGGATAAGAACATAGAACAGTCAGCACCCGTTCACACCGGTGTGACTTGTCATGCGATTTGATAGGTCCAAATCAGATGACAAGTTGCACCCTATTGTCATCAATGGAACTGTTCAAATCTCTGCGACGCTGACTTTGTGGTGCTGCACCGATTTGGAAAGAAAGATTCTTACACTATTTTTGCAATTTCAGGTGCAACTTGGATAGACATCTGTGCATGAAGCCACAAAGATGTCAAACACGTCGCACTTGAAGTCGCACTGACCTGCGGCTTTGAAATCGTGCCATTTCAAGTGAAGTTACATGATTTCAAAGTTGGATTTGATGTGAACGAGGGCTGAGGTGGAACAGAAAAGGCCTTCTCCAAGTTTTGGAAGCATACAATTGTCATATTTGTACTTTGTGCTGCAGCATTAACAGTACACCTAAGCAACATACTCAAACCATACCTTGAGTCTTCATTGGTGTAAAGAAGGTCTTGAACAGGTGGTTATGGAGTGTGTTGTGGTGTGTGTAGCCCATTCAAAATAGACGGACTAGGGTTGATTTACTAAAGGGAAATAGACTGTGCATTTTGCAAAGTGCCGTTGCACTCTGCAAGTGCAGTTGCTCCAGAGCTTAGTAAATGAGGTAAAGCTTTATTTTATAAAGAATATCCAATCACGTGCAAGGGGAAAAAAAATAAGAATTTTGCTTGTATATGATTGAATGATGAAAGTCTGCAGAGCTTCTGCTCATTTACTAAGCTCTGGAGCAACTGCTCTTGCAGAGTGCAGAGACTATTTGCCTTTAGTAAATCAACCCTATTGCCTTAATGCAACACATTCAATCACAAAATGCTGAAAACACATGTTTTTCCATCCCTGACCACCCAACACCAAGTTAGCATTGCTGGCAGACATGTCTGTACACCTTGCAGCAGTTCTATTGTGGGAAATTTACTACAGCATATTACTTTTGGCAGGTGGTACTGACGCAAAACGTGCCCTATGTGCCCCCCTCCCCCCAAAAAAAAAAAGGTGACCAGGAAGCAACATATCTCCTCCAAGCAGCCTGTCAGTGTGCTATGAAAGCCATCTACCATGAATCGCTTTTCAGTGCTGTCGGAAAAAGAAAAAAAACAGCTACCCATGTGAACGCCCTTACTTCTATTTTGTTTTCAGTACACTCAGCCAGCCCTGTTTGTTTTGTTTTAGATAAGAAAAGAAAAACAGAACAAGTAGAATTATCTATTAAATTATTAGCTTAGGGAAAGCGCACCTATATTTTGTATATATTTTAGTTTATTTTGTATTGTGATATTTAGCGTGAAGCCTTTCCATTACACCAATCGCAGGGATTTTTTTGAGCCGATAGAATTATCTTTTATTGTATGATTAATGTAAGAATAAACATCCTCTCTTTTTTTTATCTGTAAAGTAAATTAGGTTAGTTAAAGCGTTACCCCCAACACTTCATATTCCCGATATGTGGCTGCTGTACCATCTACTTATATGAGAAAGTTTCCTGTTCTCTTTGTATTGCTTCCTTTGTGCGAAATCTCTGGTGTTCCTGCCAGCCCCTCTGCTTTCCTATTAAAAACTGACCACACCAAGCAGGAGAGTGGTCAGTTCTCTTGTTGTGCTGGGAACTCAATGTACAACAATGATCGGACTTCTCCTGACACCCCCCCCCCCCGCTGCACAGCCATTCACTGGCAAGCTCAGTGTGCTGCTGCTTTTCCTCCCCCCAGCTCTTATGCAGCTGAGGACAGAGGGAATGTGATCACTTATAAAAAAAGGCATTTATAATGTTTTTTTTTTTTTTTTTTATATCTATACAAACAAGTTTTGCCTTTAATTTCTTTTTTAAACTGTATGGGTTGTTTTACAAAGCGATTCTTTACAATCACCTTAAGTACTATACCCAAAACAAAAAATGTAATTTATTGCACTTTACCAATCCTTAGATGCAGTGGCTGTATCAGGTTTTTTTGGGGGGATTTTTAAGCCTTTTTTTCCTCTAGGACAGGTGCATCCGAGCTACTACAACCTGTGCAATGCCTGGTGAGCATCAAAAACACAGCACTCAGCCTGGGAAGTCTCTGTAAACCTCCATGTAATATATGCGAAAAAGGGAGAAAGGCTGGTGCCATGGAAGTCAGCTAAAACACCGTTTTATTATAGCATGTGAACAACAGTCAAAAAAACCAACACGTTTCAGCCATTAGGCCTTAATCATGGCTTTTTTCCCTCTGTTTTCACTTGGTGATCTGGCCAGCAACACACCTCCTGTATTAGAGTGCCCCCACTTTGGATGAAGGCATACAGGGGGCATATTTGAACATCAGCATGGTCAGTTTGGAGGAAGGGGAGTGTTAGAAATGCTAGCAGATTTAAAAACAGTGACAAATTGAAGTTGAACTCCAGCTAATACTTTATAAATCAGTTACAGCAAACCGTCTTTTGTGATGAAGGTTTTACATAAATAAATAAAAACCTTATCATTTTAGGCACCCCTACCAGTGTTAAATGGTTTGTCCCATCTCTGTAATGTCAACAGAGCTTTTCTGTTGAAAAACAACAGACTTACTGACTGGATCACCAGATTAAAATAGGGGAAAGAAAGCTGTAAAAAAGAAAAAAATTCGTCCATCACATCTAATGCCGCGTACACACAACCGTTTTTAATGTCATTGAAAAAAAACAGCATTTTTCTCGACGTGATTCTTCTCAAACCTGCCTTGCCTACACACTATTGTGGAAAAAAATGCTCTAGTAAAGTGCGGTGACGTACAACATGTACGATGGCACTATAAAGGGGAAGTTCCATTCAAATGGCGCCACCCTTCATGTTAGTAAAGTTTGTTGAGCGACGATTCGCGCTTTTCAGCCTCGTGCTTTTCAGTCGTTACAGCGTGACGAATGTGCTATCTCCATTACGAACGCTAGTTTTACCAGAACGAGCGCTCCCGTCTCATACTTGATTCTGAGCATGCGCATTTTTTTTTCACGTCGTTAAGGCCTACACATGGCCATTTTTCATGACGAGAAAAAACGAAGAGAAAAATTAGAGCATGTTCCAATTTTTTCATGCCCATTTTTTTGACGTCGTGAAAAATACTCTGCAGCACACACACGATCGTTTTTAATGACCATTTTAAAAAATTGCATTTTTCTCGTCATTAAAAACGGTCGTGTGTACGCGGCATAAGAACTGGTAAGCTGCAATATAAAAAAAAAAAATTGCTTTTGGGTTTAATATTGCTTTAACTAACCTAATGTACTTTTCTGCTTTTCATTCATATAACTTTTAAAGTACGAGATAACAAATTAATAAACAGAAAAGCAAATAATAAAATGAGATGGCTCGTATTACACCCATCACTGAAACTTTACCCTTCCCCTCCCTTCCTAGGGCTACGTTCCCAGTGTTCTCTTTCCTTTTCTATTTTTCTTTTTCTTTTTTTTATTTGCAAAGTTGACATTAAAGTGGCTTGATTAAAATGAATATGTGCCTATGCAGTACATACACATGCTTATAGAATGTTTATGTAATAGAAAAGTATTCTAAATAAAATGGATGTGAAAAAAAAAAAACGTTAAAAGGCATTTTTTAATGGGCTGCTAAGAATGTAAGCGCATTGCCTTATTTTTTTCAGGATGGTGTAGTGACGGGTTGCCTTATGCCAAACTTTGCTACCTTATGCCACATGCCAAACTTTGCCTTATGCCAGGAATATCCCATTACTTTGGCTCATGGTTACTTCCTATTTTTAGTAGCCAAAGAAAGGAGTTAAAATGGTTGTAGAGGAGAATCTTTTTTTAAAAAAAAAAATCATGTTATACGTGTCTGCTCTGTGCAATGGTATCGCAAAAAGAGAGGCCCCGAACCTCGTCTTGTGGGATCCCCTCCTCCTCTTCTCTGTGTGCTCCTTAGCCTGGCTCTGTGTGCCTACAGACACACACACAGCTTGGCCCCACCCCCTATTCCCTCCTTACAGGATTTGATTGTCAGCAGCAAGAGCCAATGACTCCCACTGCTGTCACTGTGTCTGTGAAGGTGGAGAGAGAGAGAGAGGGGGGGAGAGAGAGAGAGTGGGGGGGGAGAGGGAAAGAGAGAGAGGGGAGAGAGAGAGAGGGAGAGAGGGAGAGAGAGAGGGGGGAGAGAGAGGGGGAGAGAGGGGGGAGAGAGAGGGGGAGAGTGGGGAGAGAGAGAGAGAGAGAGGGGGAGGGAGAGGGAGAGAAAGAGAGAGAGAGAGGAGGGAGAGGGAGAGGAGAGGGGGGAGAGAGAGGGGGAGAGAGAGGGGGGGAGAGAGAGGGAGAGAAACAGCACTGCTGCAGATGGGCACAACGCTGGATCGATACAGGACTCCAGTAAGTATTTATGGAGATGAGGAAGCAATACAACTACTGGGACAATTTTTACCTTGCCTGCATTGAGTTAAAATATGTCTTGCCTTTACAACCACTTTAAAAATGGCTTTCTAAATAAAAAGCAAATTCCAATGATGCACACAGCACTGCATTCAGTGAAGTATGATCATTTCTGAACTCCCATTATACATACTGGTTCTAGGTCAGTGACTTTCTAGGTTATAAGGACATGATCACAATGATAGCCTTGATGAAGTCTGAGCCTTTAGAAACAAGTCAGCAACAGCAGCTCCTGTATTTCTAACCTTAGGGGTTCCATTTAAAACCTTGTAAAACGACTTGTAAATATATATATATATTCCAAGTTGGCAGTGGTTGAACATATGCATGGCAGATGACAGTATGGTAAAATATGTGAGAGCGCTCTGCAGTAAAGGGGTCTGACTGTAAACAATGAAATTATTTGATTTGTTACAGATCTCAGTTCCACTTTCCACATTCTTTACTCAACAAAGTCCATATTTAAAAAAAAAAAAAAAAGTAATATAGTATCCA
The DNA here is from genome assembly GCA_029206835.1 of Rana muscosa. Classification (NCBI taxonomy): domain Eukaryota; kingdom Metazoa; phylum Chordata; class Amphibia; order Anura; family Ranidae; genus Rana; species Rana muscosa. The sequence goes on along the minus strand of CM055117.1, from coordinate 475,112,773 downwards.
ACTACCGGTAAATGAAGACTTCACAGTTTTGCAACTATCATTAATAAAAGGGGATCACAAATTTGTTGGTGTTTGTGAAAAAGTGACAGATGTAATAGCTACTCTTGAATGTCCATAAGGTGAACTCCAGGCAAACCATTAAATACACAAAATTTAAATACACATACTGCATGTCAATAGTTTTACCTGCCAAATGATGTGTAACTTTCTGTTCAGCCTTCAGAATCACACATCAATGTCAAGCCAGATAGGTGGCACAACTATTTCTAATGACAACTTTCTGTGCCACCTGCCTGCACCCTGGAACAAAAATATGTAAATGTGTTTTTAAATGACACAGAAAGCTGCAGCTGAAACAGGGCATAATGGTGTTATCACCCTGGATGTGCAGTGTGGCAGAGGTGTGCTAATTAAAAGAATGGACGGAATTGATAGTAAACCCATAGGCAAGTAACATAGCCCATGTATATTTATTTCCAATCATTTGGTAAAAGCTTTGCTTGAAGTAACGTATCCTTTATATTGCTAATCATGTTTCTCCTTCAGATTTGAAGTACTGAAGAATTATGGACAACTTTGGAGTCACAGCCTACCGGTAACATTTTGGGCTGTGGAGGTCAAACCCAATTAACACAGAACCAAAACATGTACATTTGGGATGAATATGCACACTTTATGCAGATAATATCCCCGATGAGAACAGATCCAAGAACTCAACTGCCTACCCATTTAGGTAGAATTTTGTAATATTCACTATTTATAATGCTCTTGAAGATTGAGAAATTGCCTTTCTACCTATTATTATTATTATTATTATCATCAAACAGAAATAATAATAATAATAATAATAATAATAATAATAATAAAAAGGGTCCAAAACATTTTTTCAATTGTCAACGATGTTATAAATAGTGAATATTACTAACCTAAATTTAAGAACTTTCTTCCCTTTCAGTTTTAGGAACTAATAACTTCAGACACCAGAGGAAATCCAATTACAATCCTCTGAACTCCAGAAAAAGTTCACCACATTGAGTTGATGATCATTCAGTGACATGATCAATAGACTTGTGCACAACGTAAAAATTTGTTTAGTTTCGGTTTGTTTCTTTTCGGTCCTGTTGATTCGTAATTTAGCTAGACGGGATTTTTCGTTGAATCGGAATGATTCGTATTAATGTAAGCCTTATTTTTCGTTGATTTATAATTCGTACTTTCGGTAGGGTACATTGTTTTTCGTTGATTCTGGACACAACTCCTACTTTCGTAACTTTTTGTTGGGTTCGTTGATTCGTAATTTTCCATGTCTCTCTCACAACGACGCTGACTATTATGCCTAATGTGCTTCGAATGGATTTGTACTTTTCTAAATACATAGCGGTTATTTGGAACGATTCGAAATCTCGTATTTTACTTTTGTTTTTTACATGTGGCTATAGCCTCCGCCCCTGTACACCATTTTGAGAGGGTTCAGCACGGTGAGGGAGAAGCAGAGAGCAGAGCAGAGTGTTATTGTGCTTCGAATGGATTCGAAATCTCGTATTTTACTTTCGTTTTTTACATGCGGCTATAACCTCCGCCCCTGTACACCATTTTGAGAGGGAGTTCAGCACGGTGAGGGAGAAGCAGAGAGCAGAGAGCAGAGCAGAGTGAGTGTTATTGTGCTTCGTATGGATTCGTACATTCGTAACTTTTTTCATAACGAATTATGCCGAAGACATTCGGGCATTCGCTATTTGCGATATAATTTATTTCGGATTTGGTTTTATTCGTAATTGCTTTGTTCGGAAATTCGAATGCTTCCGAATGTCCGAAAGTTGCTAAATTCTGACAAATTTCGATTTGTTACGAAACGAATTGCACAAGCCTAATAATCAATCAGGTATCACCTTTCATTTAACTAAGAACATAATTCTGATTGTTATGGGCAGCGTTTTCTCTTTAATCCACATTTTTTGTCTCATATTTTAAAGCAGTTGTAAAGTCTCAAGGTTTTTCACCTTAATGCATTCTATGTATTAAAGTGGTTGTAAACCCACTTTGACAACTTGCACCTACAGGTAAGCCTAGATTAAGGCTTACCTGTAGGTGCATGAAATATCTCCTTAACCTACACGGTTAAGGAGATATTTACTGAAAACCCAGCACCGATGACGTCACACGCATGCGCACTAGCGGGCCGGCATCATTGCCGGTTTTCTGAATGGGATCTTGCGTGTGACGTCATCGCCGCTCCGGCCAATCACAGCGCCAGAGCGGCGATAACAGGAAGAAGCTCCGAGCGGACATAGCGGCGGTGGAGAATGAGGAGGACTTCGGGGGCTTCGATTTCAGGTAAGTGCCATATACTGAGCTAGTATGCTATGCATACTAGCTCATTATGCCTTTCTCTTGCAGGGATATGTTTAACTAAAAAACTTGGAGTGTTTACTTCCTCTTTAAGGTGAAAAACCTTCTGTGCTGCATCTGCCCCAAGACCGCCCGTTTTTCTTACGTGAACCCGATCCAATACAGCGATGTGCTCGAGCACATCGGCTTCAGCCATTGTCGCTTTCCTCATTGGACAGATTGATAGCAGCAGGAGCCATTGGCTCCCGCTGCTGTCAATCAAATCCAGTAACATGGGAGCAGGGGGCAGGGCAGACTCCAGCTGTCGGTGTCAATGCATGCAACAGCGGGACTCGGGAGCGAGCCCGCACGGGTGCTTCAATGGAAAGCGGCTTTCTGTGGGGGCACCAGATGAAGAGGAGGGGCCTAGGGCACCGTCAAGGCTTACCAGAAGAATGGGATTGGGGCTGCTATGTGCAAAAGCATTGAAAAGAGCAGGTAAAAAGGCATGTTTGCTATTTGTATAAAAAAATAAAAAAAAAGGGTTTACAACCTCTTTTATGAATCATCCCCATAATGCCGATAAGACACAAAAAGGAAGGTAGGATGTACAATTTTCTTTGAAGTTGTTGAAATCTTAGGTATCCAACAACTGTCCTCTCATTTTTTTTATTTTTTTGTGATTCTGCTTGTTAGCCAATGTGTTACATATAACCACAAAACTGCAATGAGCTATTCAAGACCAAACTAAATAACACTTGTTACGTCACTGTATAAATAAATGGATTGAAGGCATTATTTACATCAAAAAGATGAAGACAGACTAAAAAAAAAAAAAAAAAGCTATTAGCAGGACTAAATAATGAAAAACATGCCATCTTACATTTTGGCGACAAGAGTAATAAGTGTATAGACAGTTAAGGTACTGGCAGTCCCACCACAAATATTATATAAAAGACACTTTTGGGATTACCCTCCCATGGTCATGTCCTGAGTACAGATGCTGTGCAGATGCGCTGATTTACACAAACACAGGAAGGGAAAGATTTCTTTCAGAGTCCATGTTCAGCATAGATGACCTGAATCATGCAAACTAACAGTCTATTATTCTGCCTTCTGTCATGAAACATTTTGTCTAGTATAAAACGTCCTTACTATACTGTTATTAATGAATTGTACTTAACATGTTCATAAACCCAAAAACGAAAATGCTTTTTAGGCCTGGTTCACAACTATGCATTTTTTTGTGCGTTTTTAGTTTTACAGAAACACACTACAGTCCATCATTTAACATGGTTTCCTATGGGTCACATTCACATCTGTGCATTTTATGGAAAGGGCCAGGGATTTTTTTTCAGATTTTTGGTTCCATAGACTTCAATGGATCAAAAATGTGTATTAAAAAATGCAAAATGCAGCTGGATATGCAAACTGCAACCTGTATAGGTGTGAACCAGGCCTAAGTGGTCCCTTGCTGGTGCAGACGTTTACTAAAGCTATTGTTATTTGTAGTCGTCTAATATGTGCTATAAAATTACTGTCACACAGGTGACATTGCTAACCCTAGGCTCCTATTCCTGTGGTAGTGTTGTCAACCCAGTGAGATATCACAGGCAACCACTCCTTGTTTCCTTTGTAGTCTTTGATTTGTTTTAGTGAGGTCAGTTGGCAGCCAATGGATGCTGTGGTTTCCACTCAAAAATTGAAGAATTGCAGTCACATGACAGCTATTAAAACATAAAACATTTGCTATATGTTTTAGGGTTTCTTGTAAGAAAAAACAGTGGCATTTGAATTAGTTATGCCTGAGTAGTAGTCTCAGTGTTTAATCACATCTTTTACTCACACATACTTTAATCACCTACTGATCGGCCATTGTAGTTAAAGTGGAAGTAAACCCTCCTATCATTTTCAGGCAAGGAAGCTGCCATCTTGGCCTCTGTTTAATCTTCAACTGCCATGATGCTGCACATGTGATCAGATATGACACCAGCCATTGGATGGTTTGACAGTTTGGTTGAGAGCACAACCAATGTGACAGTTAGCATTCCCGGCATGCCGGGAATGTAACTGCTTTTTGAAACTGTTAAATCAACGGGTTTACTTCCACTTTAAGGGTCAGTCAGGGGAGTAGTTATTCTGATCAAGCATTTAAAAATGTTCTAGTTTTTACCATTGGTGAGTGACCTAGGTAGACACACAGGGGTTGATTTACTAAATGCAAATAGACTGTGCACTTTGCAAAGTGCAGTTGCACTCTGCAAGTGCCGTTGCTCCAGAGCTTAGTAAATTAGGTATTTACAAAGATTACCTTTGCAAAAAATACCCAATCACGTGCAAAGAAAAAAAAAATCTGAATTTTTGCTTGCACATGATAGGATGATGGAAGTCAGCAGAGCTTCTGCTCATTTACTATGCCCCGGAGCAACTGCTCTTCCAGAGTGTAACTGCACTTTGCAAAGTGCACAGTCTATTTTCCTTTAGTATATCAACCCCACAGTGCCTGCGATTCCACAGCCATCTGACAGAGCAGATCATAAGCAAAAGGCATAGAGCTGTGATTGGCCAACACAGCGATCACAAATATTAAGGGGAAAGGAGGAAGGAGAAAAAAAGAGGATTTTATGGGGGGGGGGGGGGGGGGTTGAAGTAATTTGTGTTTATTAATAACATCCAGTCGTTGTAAATAGTTGCAATTTCAGTGTAACACAATCCCATTCTCCAGGAAACTAAGTACTAGCATGCTTATTATTTTCTAGAATATTGTGGCACAAAATAAGGGTGTCTATTTTCTAAAAAAGGAATGATTTGGGGGTGTTTGCATTTTTTTATAGGTTTTATAACAGAACGTAAAAGGAAACTTTTTTTTTTCAAAATGCTAAATATTTTTCCTTCATAAAAAAAAACAAACACACACACACACACACATATATATATATATATATATATATATATTTTTTAATACCATAAAAAGAAAGATAAATGTTAAAAAAAAAAAAAAAGATATAAAATAGATTTGGGTACAGTTTTGCATGGCTGAGCAATTGTCAGTCAAACTATTCCGGAGGGTGTGGTATGTTGGCATTGCGTTGGTTATGAATAGTATGAATAATTTTTTTCTAAAAATTATACATATGTACTTTTGTCTAGCAGCCACTGAACCACATAAAAAAAAAAAAGTCTAAATAATGTGTTACCCTTACTGATGACATTTTGTGTTTCCAGCAATAAAGCCTGCTGCCTCCCGCTGGGCTCCTGGAAAACAGATTCCTCATTCAGATCAATGCAGTACAGGCCTTCTGTCACCAAACAGCACCCTCTAGTGGTAGCCAGGAGAAAAACTTTCCAGCAAAGTTGGATGCAAACACAGAGCCAGACCCTGCTGCTGGAAGGAGAATTTATCTTTAGAAAAGGTAACCCATTATGCTGCAATTTTCATAGGCTGCAGAGATAAATACACTTGCAAAATATTTAGTGAAAGTGCAGTTATACTTTAAATGCAATAGAGTATATTTACTTACACATTAAAGAAACAGCCGAAAAAGTACTCATAATGAATCAAAAGAAATACAGATTCTTCAGTTTCTGAGTTGTTTGAATATCTGCTGATCTGTTTGAGTCATCTCTCAAATTACCCATTTTGTCTCTTTAATAGGTTAATACCATTGAAATACAGATTTTAATTTTAGTAATTATATAAAAACAATCTGAAGACCTCTAATATTTTTAACAGATTTGTAGATCACCTCCCCAAGTGGGTGACAGAAAAACTACACCATTGTAAAATGTTCATTAGCTTTGGTTTGTCTTCACCTTAAAATATACTTACAAGAGCCTTTCTTAGCTTCTTCCATTTTAAATAAATTAATTTAGAAAATAAGTAAAAAAATTAATTTGTATATCTGTTTGCTATATGGGCTCCAATTTACCAAGAAATGCAACAATGCTGAATAAATATACCATAATACTACGGGCACCAGCTCAGGGAGTCAAAGCTATAAAAAGTAAAAAAAAAAGTAAAAAAACAACTTTTTTGTTGGCTACAGCACAGCAAGGCTACATCAAGCTTTAATTTTGACAATTAGTTTTGGTTGCTATGGGGAACACCATCCCCCATCCAGAAAATACCCAGGTTCATGTGTACATTAACAATGATATTAGAAGCAGTGACGTGACTATAAGGGAGTTCTTTTTTTTACAAAAAGGGAAAATATGATTGCTATCAATTGACCTAAGGTTCTATCTGCACCATGAAACACAATTTTGAACCCAAGTGATTGTTATGGAGAAAATTTCCATTTTTTTTTCTCCAGTTTTTTACATTGTTCCCCATACTAATTAAAAGTGTGGTAGGAAAAGGAGGACATTTCTTCAACCTCCCTTGTTAATTCCTATAATCTTACTCTTTAAAGCGGAGGTCCACACAAAAATGGAACCTCCGCTTTTTGGAACCCTCCCCCCTCCAGTGTCACATTTGGCACCTTTCAGAGGGCAGGGGGGTGCAGATACCTGTATAATACAGGTATTTGCACCCACTTCTGGGCATAGACTCCCACAGGAGTCACGCCCCTCCCCCCCCGCTGTCTTCTGGGAAACACACAGGTCCCAGAAGACAACGGGGACCATTCGGATCGCGCAGCACGACACGCAGTAGGGAATTGGCCAGTGAAGCCGCAACGCTTCACTTCCGGATTCCCTCACCAAGGATGGCGGCGGGGGCAGCCGAGAGCCGAGCGATTGATCAGCTTCGGCTGCCGACATTGCGGGCACCCTGGACAGGTAAGTGTCCATTTATTAAAAGTCTGCAGCTGCAGTATTTTACTTTTAATATTTATTTTTTAGGCGGACCTCCGCTTTAAGTGACTTCAAGATGACTTTGGGCAAATCTGGGTTCAGGAGTAAAGATATGCCAGGAATTAAAAGACTAGGTGGGAAGGATGATAACAACCTGATTCACAAAGACCTAGTAAGACCAATAGATGCAAACCACAAAAGTGTCATTTTAAACTTCCTAAGTATTCTCTAGCCCAGGTAGTGTAAGTGCTGGAACACCTATAAACACAATTTAATTGCACATAATAATTGGATAACTAGACTTTATTCTAATTTCATGTGACACTGTAAATAGTTTATTTAATGCTATCAAATCTGACTAACATCTTGCCTAAATGAGAAAGCTACCTGAAAATGAAACTGATGTAATGTACTAGAGAAGAATACAATAACAAAAAATGGAAGCCATAAACATGGTATACATATGTGAGCTCATTCAATAGCAGTGCAAAGTGCTTATTTAGATTTTTCTCATGGCCAAACTGAGTCCATAAGTTCTGATGAGTTGCTATGAGTTTCCGCTTTTTTAATGTTGTCAACGCTGATGAAAAAAAGAGGGATGGACTTATACCTTGTGTCAATGTGAATGGTCTAGTCAACAGAGTTAATACTATGGCCCGTGTCAGATATATATATATATACACACACACACACACACACACACACACACACACACATACATATGTAAAACAAAAGGATGTTCCCTAACCTTGCTTGGGAGTTCAAATTGATGTACAGCATAAAATCAATTACAAACAAATTAAATGCTTGGGTAAATCAATATCCATCTTCAAAGTCCAAATGCACCATGGTATACCAGGCATAATCCAAAATAGTCACTTCATGAATTCACTCGAGGCTACATTTGAAATTGTTAATCTTTTCCTGTTTCTCAAAAGCCCAGTAAATGCTACAATGTGGGTATATGTAACTAAAATATGAAACTGTGCTTTAGCCAAATAACCTATTGCAGACCCATCCTGCTGGCAGCTCTTCCTTTATAAATTGACTCCATTTTGTTCTACCTAGAATTCTGAAAAAGTTACACTAGGCTTCTGGGCATAAATGATTGCTGCCATTTTATGACTTAGGGCAGATAATACAATACCAAAACAAGGTAAAAAGTTATAAAAAGTTATAAATATATATATATATATATACACACACACACACACCCTATTCAAAAAGTACCAAAACAATTGAAAATATTTAAGGTGCTTCAAATGAAAACAGGCATGGATGTATGTTTCTAGATGTACATTAAATAATAACTGGCTAAAAATCAGGCCTTTAGAGAGGTACAGGGTGGTCTTACCAACATGATTGTTAAATAATTGTATACACATAGCTTTTGAGATATTATCAATGGTAATTGTTGTAAAGTATTTAGAATACCATTGTGGCATATAGAAAACTTAGCAAAGCCAGTCAGAATGAAGGTACAAAGACTCAGAACATGAATGTTAGCATTTTAAAATGTGTAGGCTTGATAATGATATGTGAAAAGTATGAAGAGTACCGTCTGCAGGGAGGTACAAATCCGTAAATCAAAAGCATGTCCTATAATACTGGAAAGGGTCATAGTCCGGTGAGGCTGAATGGCTGAGTTGGGCCTGTTTTAAGAATTGGATCCTCCATTGATAAAACAGCATAGTTTCCTCGAGTTGGGACTCCCGATCTTCCAGTTAACAAAATCCAGGTGATAAGGGCATGCGATCTAACAATGCTTTCACTCTGTTTCCAAGCTTCTGTAGCCCTCTGGGCTTCAGTAAATAGAAGCGAACCAGAAGTGGTGTGGAGGTATTGGTGGGAGGAGGAGGGACCACCCAAGAAACAGCTCTTGCTGGGTGGTGGGCTCTAGCTAGGAAAGGGGAGTGTACTAACCTTGACTATCCCTTTTAAAATAGATCATCTGAAATGTAGAGCACACACAACATGTTTGTTTTTTTTTTGGAATAATAATGTCATTCATACTGATGTAAGATGTCTACTTTGCCCTTAGGTCTGTAAACTGAACATTTGAATATGTGCCGTGTGATAAACACTTGTTTGTATGCTGTAGCTATGTTTGTGTATGTCTTTATTTTTCACCATTCAAATGCATGTTAGGTATTTAAGAAGATCTCTCTTAATGAATGGTGCAACTAATTCTCATTCACAGCACAAATTTGATTAGGCTATGATAAAGGTTTTAACTTTTCGTTGCTAACATCACTTAAATCCTACTCACACAAAAAAATAAAAAGGTGGGAGAGGAACATATATTCTCACTCACAGTATCAATCAAATGTTTGCCTTCATTTTCTAATAAATGACAAATGGAATTTAACAAATCTGTGAAGCAAATCCAAGATTATATCACACCCACAGAAATATGCCAACCTGTCAGCAGACCTCCATTCATCTCAATGATGAACAAAATTTCCTTTAGGACATTGTGTGTAACTTTATATTTGAACATCAGCAGATAGAAAACACAATTGTATCCTGAACCATTATCTGTTCGAATAAGGACAGATGGAGATGACAGCCAGTGATCGGTGACAAAATTGGTGCTTGATTGTGAAGATTGATGATGTGCATGACAGCATAACAGCAACCAATTTTTAGCACCAGCCCCATGGGAATATAGGCAGACAAATATAAACCAAACAAACTGTTTCTTAACAAAATTAAGAAATACACAGGACAGAAGTATTGGGCTAAAAATTGGTGGTGGCGCTTTATTATCGGATTTCAAACTAAATTGATATTTACCTATCAAGTAAAGGAATTAGTTGACAAAACAGTTCAACCACTAAAACTCTTATGCCCTGTACACACGGTCGGTTTTTCCGATGAAAAAAGTCCGATGGACTTTTTTCATCGAAAAAACGATCGTGTGTGGGCCCTATCGGACTTTTTTCCATCGGTGTTAAAAAATAGAACATGTTTTAAATTTTTCCGATGGAAAACCATAGGAAATCCTGATCGTCTGTGTGGAACGCCAACGGAGAAAAAACCCACGCATGCTCAGAATCAAGTCGACGCATGCTCAGAAGCATTGAACTTCATTTTTCTCGGCTCGTCTGAGTGTTTTACGTCACAGCGTTTTGGATGGTCAGAATTTTGTCTGATGGTGTGTAGGCAAGACTGATGCAAGTCAGCTTCATCGGAATTCCGACGGAAAATTCCATCGGATTTTATTCCATCGGAAATACGATTGTGTGTACAGGGCATAACTATAGAAATAAAAAAAAACTGTCCCTCCTCAGAGAAAATGACATAGCCACATAAAAGGTGATGGGACGGCAGGATTGCTCAAACGAGAAACTGTTGAGTGGCACCTACAGTATCTTAGCAGTCCATTGTATAGTGAGCAGTACCTTCTAATAATCTCTCACGGAAAAGTAAGTGAGTGATAGATGTATAGTATAGATTTAGGTTTGTCCCTAGCAAGTTTGAATTGTTGACTGACTCACTACCTCTGCTGGAAGTCTATTTCAAGTACTGAGTACTCTTTCGGTAAAATAACCTTTCTAAGATTACTTTCGAACCTTCCTTCTGCTAGTTTGAGGTCATGTCCCCGTGTTCTTCAACATGGCTCTATATTGAAAATACTGCCCTCTTGAACATTATTCACCCCCTTGATATAATTTAAGGTTTCATGTTTCCCCTTTCCCTTCAATCCTCCAGACTGTACATATTACGTTTGTGCAGTCTCTCCTGATATGTTTTATCCCTCAATCAAATCTTCTCTACCTCAGCTTGATGTGATCCCAAGGTGACAAGAGAAAAAGGACAGGAGAACATGTAGGCTCTGTCACCATCCCAGGAGGGGAAGGGTTTAAACTCATGCCCCACTTTTTTCATTATAATAAAATAGGGTCCAATTCAGGTTGCTAATTTAAGGTTAAAGTTTAGTTACCAGTTTGCACTAAAACACTCCTTAACATACCGTATCTGTCTGCAACCACCTGTATTCCTTCATCTAAAGAAATATGCTTTTCACATAAGCTGAAACTTTTAGCTCCACATCGGCTGTAGTTAATTAAATAAAGAATATTACAACAATAAAAAAAATAAAAAAAACAGCCAATGAACAAGCTTGACTAGCAAGTGTACCAGACTAAGGCTATCACTCAAAATTAAAGTAGAAGGAAAGGCTATGATGACAAAATATTGTCTCCGCCCTGCTTGTAGGCATACTGTTTGTAAAACAACTCACAGTAAATACTAAATCTGTTTTGGAGCAGTCATGTGATCGCACAGCTCCAGCCACTAAACGGATGCTGCAGATGGTGGGAGAGATCGCTGGCAATAGGGGAGCAATGCAAACTAATGGGTGATGTCACGGCTTTGTGCAATTTAGCCCTGTGGTGGAGCCACTCATTGACACAGGGGAGCTGTAGCTGTGTCATCATGTGACCACTAGGGGGGGGAATTAAAGGTTTTTTAAAGGCTAACTCCACTTTTTGGACCATGTTACACTCATACTTAGGGTGTATGGTGCAAATGGGACCCCAAGCTCAAACTGCTCCCTTTCCCCCTGTGACAGCATTCTAGGATTCTTCTCCCTTGCAACAGCTGTCACTTTTGCCTTTCCTTTCACTTTAAGACTTGTAGGGCCATAGGAACAATATCAATAGTTTACAGTAAGTAACCATAGCAATCATTTTGCATATCAAAGCAAACTTCTGATTGGTTTACTGCCTACCAATGCTGCCACATAATGCATATTCATTTAAATTAACAAAAATAAAAACTGTTAGAACATGTAGACTATAAAAATGACTGAATTGTATTTTTACATATATAGTCTTCACATCAGGCCATTTATGAAACTGCCTTGGGTAATAGTAAATAGGCATAACAAAGATAAGTGACAGACACGTAAAATTCATAAATTACTGTAATTGTGTTTTATTAAAAATTAGAACATGATCCAGTACTCCATGATTTGTAAGCACACAGCAATTTCCAACGCAGCTAAGTAGCCAGGACCCCAGTTGGGTGTCAATCCAGCTGTCCTTCCTGGATTCACAAAATCATTTTATTTTTCCCTTTATTAGTCAGTGCCCAGAGAAGGGTGATCTAGGGCACCCTGTAGTTGATATGGCGTATATAGGTATTCATCCCACAAGCAAAATTCACAAGTCTATTAACAAATGGCTCTTCTCTTCACCTAAAGCAACTTACTTTACTGAAACACCAAGAAAATACCAGCAATACAACTAATGTTTGCGCAACAAGTGCATCACAAAATTTGATAAACTTCCACTCCCACCTTTGAATTTCTAACAGAATATACTCAGTATTGATAAATATCACATTGCACGATAGAATGTAAACTTCCTAACTGAAATAATGACATTCTAGTAGCATTTAGGTTGGCCATACACAAACAGATATCAACTCTTAGAAACTGATCCTTCTATTAAAACATTTTGTTTCCACTCAGTTACATTCTGCAGTTTATCATAACTTTTAGACCCCTTTCACACTGGGGCGGTTTTCCATCACTTTAGCGCCGGAAATAGCCTCTGCAAAGTGCCTGAAAACCTCCTCCCATTCATTCCAGTGCGACTTTTTCACACTCGCGCGGTATGCTTGCGGGACGTTCTGAAAATTCCTACAAGCAGCATCTTTGGGGTGGTTTAAGAGTGGTGTATTTAGAGCTCCCAAAATGCCTTGCCTATTGGAATGAAGTGCTGGAACACGGGAGTTCCTAACCCCTTCTTTGGGGTTAAAAGCGCCCTGCTAGCGGCCGAAAAGCACTGCTTAAACAGTGCTAAAGCGGTGCTAAAATGAGCGGCACTTTAGCGCTAATGTGGTCGCAGCCCCAGTGTGAAAGGGGTCTTGTAGCAGAGAACAAAAGACAATTGCCTGAACATTTCCAACCAAACTGAAATTTGGTGGATTATAGGCACTAGGGCTGTCCTTTGAGTTTTATATAACACGTGAAGCATCTAGATGTCATCAGAACATTAAAATATCACTTGACAGCTGCTTTCTAGGTGACTTTCTACTACATTTGTTTTCTATCCTCTTTGGTATAAATTGAAACCCCATGTTAAGGCTACATTGGATGATAACAGGAAATTACTTAAAGATGCTTCAATAGATAGACATTGTATAACATTCTGTCTTAAAGGAATTGCAATACTATTCACTAATGCCAAACCACTAGTACTTTTATTGCTTCTTACAATCACCCACAAAATATGTGTATTGTACACAGCATAAGCCCATCCAAGGTGTACAAAATGCACAAATCACAGCTTTGCTGACATCTGTTGCTGCATTCAGGCGGAGTAGTTAATTACTACTGGCAAAGAATCCAGGGCTAGTATGGGAACAATCCAACCCTCCAAGCTGTCTCTGTTACTCTTGTCTGTAACCATTTCATATAAAGAAAAAAAAAGAAAAAAAATAAGTGATATGTGCCTTTGGCATCAACAGAAGATCCCTTTCCAGGCATGTGCTGTATACAAAAGGCACACTTGCTCTGCAGACTACTACACTACAGTCATCTTATTATAGAAATGAGCTCCAGACTGCCAACAGATTGATTTTATGTTCCTTTTTTTTCCACTGACTTTTTTTTTTCCAGAGTATCCCTTTGTTTCATCAAAAACCACAGCATATTGAACACGGTACCTCTAAGGCAACACTGGCTTTATAGCAAGATGTTGCTGAACAGTAAAAAAAAAACTGGATGTAAAGGGCACTCCACCCCTATTTTGTCATTACTTTCACACCCTGCCGCAAAGTACAATTTCCAGCCTTGTTTCATAGTCAAATTCTTATAAAAAAAAAAAAAAAGCCCTAAAAAGCAAAACAAATAATGCCATTTAATATTTAAAAAAGTACATTACGTGTTAAGCGTAGCGTGCTGAAAACCTGAATTACAAGTTGTAATTTGTTAGATGTGTATACCGGGCATGTTTATAGGATAATACAGCACCAGGTAGAATTTGAAAAGCAGCATTACCCAGTTTCTGGCGTAGCTACAAGCTGGCAGACTTTACGTTGTCTAATACCCTACAAGCCTTAACTTAATGCGCTTTAATGCGTGAAAACACCCAACGTTTATCCGGTAAGAAGTTACTTTGCTATCCACCAGCTTTGCAGGCGGAACACTGGCAAACAAAAGAAGATTACGCAGGACAGCAAGCACTTAATAACAAGCTCTTCTTAACTCTTGATGGAGTTTGGATGTCATTTCGATGCGTGCCAGGTGACAAGGAGTTATGTGCCTGCTACGCATGTTACGCATTGCATTGCAAAAGTCTAAAACCTACTGGGCACTGGGCCTTTTGAAGGCTTAATAATAGTATAAAAAGAAGAAGGTTTACCTGTAGCTTTACCACACCTAGGACATTTCCTAAAGTGTAGACAGCAGGTCGAACCTGCTATTAAAAAGTAGGTTGCGTAAAAAATATATATATATATATATATATATATATTTTAATACCTGGCACAAAAATCTGAAAAAATAAATGTATTAGGCTTCCAGTTTGAAACAAAAAAGGAATGGGGGTCTGAAATATATAAAGAAGAATTACAAAGGGAATGCAGAAAATGCCCTAATATAGGATTCTTGTCTCAAAACACATTTCGAACAAGATTTGCTGAAGGCTTGAACGTAATCCAGCGAAGCAAAAAGCTTCAGGGTTAGGAGTGCCTGAAACATTAGAGAAGTGCTGCAGCCTACAATGCAAACTGTGTCTTGTTCCGAATCAGTGCAGAAACATGTAACATAAGGTTGTATTTAGTGTTCGCAATACTAAGAAAAACTTTGAAACCCATGTAAGTCTATGAGTGGTCAGACACTGAAGCATGCAAGGTTTGTTTCTCACCTGTGCTTGTGTAGAAGTGAGAGTTACAAGGTGCTGAAATCCTGGATGATCCCAATGGTTTCGTAGCCTCTAACAGTCCAGTCCACAAAGTGCTTTGAAACCCAGCTGAGCCATTCACATGTCTGTCCTCTCATTCACTGGTTCAGGAGTTAGGAGCTCCAGATCTAGGGCTGACTCATAAGGCAGGACAGTTCTTCAAGGTCCTAGTGCCTTTCTGACATAAACCAGGTGTGTGATTCAAATCCTTTTTTTTTTTTTCACCTCTCTGTACAGCAAGCGCAGGGATATTCCAATTTTAATTCAAGTGACATCTACGAAACTAGAAAGTCAGGAGAGACAATAGCACGGCTTGCGCATAAACATGCAGATCTCAAACGCATCCTCCTCTAGTCTGCAGAAGAACAGCTGATAATAACCCCCTATAGTGACAGTGGCGTTTAAACTGGGATTACGTCTGAACCTATCAGCTTCAGCCCAGCGGTGGTGTTTTCAAATAATCACTAGTCAAAATGATTTAACCCTTGATGGCGAGAATAATGTGAAGAGGAAACAAGCGACGCTGTTTATTTTTGTTTAGGCAGAGCGAAAGCTAACAAATTGATTTTGTTTCCTCTGTCACATAAATATTGTTGAGCTTTTCATAACGGTGCAAATACATTGCTATTCCACAGATCTTGCAGTCTTTATCATCCTCCAGTTTTTGTTATTCGCATGGTAAAAAAAAAAAAAAAAAAGAATACTTGTTTAATTATACCATATCAGAATTCTAT
Source organism: Rana muscosa (assembly GCA_029206835.1). Classification (NCBI taxonomy): domain Eukaryota; kingdom Metazoa; phylum Chordata; class Amphibia; order Anura; family Ranidae; genus Rana; species Rana muscosa. The sequence continues at coordinate 475,097,001 of CM055117.1, read as the reverse complement.
GAACAGCAGAGCTCACAATCTAATGTTATGACTGCAATTGCTACCATTGATAAGGTTTTAAAATTCAGGAATTTAATAGAAAATGTCTCTTTATGCAGTTTGATGGCCTGGGGTCTGTGCCTTTGGCTGTGTTTGTAGAAGGAAATAAAACATATACACCGGGGCAATATACGTGTGTGAAAAGCACCCCTGCTGGAAGTAAAGCCAGGACTTCAGTGTGGCAAGACAGCTAAAACTGAGCCAATACGCTACAATAATGTGCAGCCATTATTTCATGATTTCATGATCTGAGTTAATTCTTGTTATTGCTAGGGAAAGAGGAAATGGTTGCTATTGATTGTTGCAGCATTGCAATATTATAAATAAAGCTATATGTGTACCTTTAGAATGTAAGCTCTACGAGCAGGGCCCTCCTGTACCTTCTGTATTGAACTGTAATGTCATTTTTCTGTCCCCCCTCTACATTGTAAAACGCTGCGTAAACTGTTGGTGCTATAAAAATCGTGTATAATAATAATAATAATTACATTAAGCTAAGTGGTTAAAAAAAATGTATCACTATTATTAAAAGAGAAGTAAGGATCCAATGCTGTATTCGTTCCCCCCCCCCCCCCCCCCCCGCTGGCTCTATAGTGAGAACTGAGTGATCAAACACTGTTGATCGTTCAGTTCTTCCCCTCCCTCTGAGCAGAGAGCCAGGACTGTCAGTCAGCAGATCTCAGCTGTCCCCTCCTGGGTTCACTAGAGCGCTGAGCTGTGGAGGGGGTGGGGGGGGCTGGCCCAGGCTCTTGGCGGATTACTGAGAGGCTGAGCCAGACTTCCGGGTGGATCCTGACCATATGGTTATAATCTCTTCAAAGTCTGGACCGGCTCTGTGACGTCACCCGACAGCGGGCTTTAGCCCGCTGTCAGCTGAAAACAGGTCAGAACGAACTGCACTCCTGTGATCCACAGGAGATGTACAGCCAAATAAGCTTTGGCTTTGCTTCTCCTTTGGATCTTGCACCTAATAAGCATGATTACTTATTTTGCGTGCCTCCCCCTAACTAAAATGTCATACCCTATTAAACTGCTAAACAAAACCTTTAGGGGAAAGATATTAGATAATGTACTTACCTTTCCCCTGGTTTCTGCTTATGGCACCTAATCAAGGATGAGTTCCTCATTCTTCTGGTGAAATCCTGAGGAATGATGAAATATGTAGCATTCCCTGGGATCTCACTGGCAGGATGATGACCTCACCTGTTGCACTATGGAAGCTGTCAGAAAGGTAAGTATATGATCTATTTCTCCCTCCTCATGTGTTGTTTTTAACCTTATGGTGTTTTAGCAACGGGGGGGGGGCACACTACTAGAAGTGAACCCCACCTCCCCATCTTGCTACTGACCCATCACTAAGATGGGAGATCTTGCTAATTATTAAGGAGGGTCAGCAGGCAAGACTAGGCTCTTGACTGGCTAAGTTGATCAATGTTTGCACGTCAAAACAATGTATTATTTGGGGGTGACTTGGAAACTGGACCATGCATGCAGGCACCTAAAGGTAACCACTATACCATATTGGCCGTAGCTTTTTTTGTTTATATTGGCTATAGGCTTACTTTAATAATTTGGGTACTGCATACTATTTAAAGTAGAGCTATGGACTCTGTTTAAAAAATATATGCTGTAGCACTTAATTATAACTGCATCTCTTTTCTCTTAGTCCCCTTGCAAGTTCCACAAATGCCTGTTGATCCTACCAGGGAAGTCCACCTAATGCAGCTTCATGTGATTGTATGGCAATGATGCTGCACTGCCCCTTATTCAGTGCAGAGTTGCCACTCTTCAGGTGGCATGGCCTGCACATGTCACTGCTGATTTACTAGCCTGGAACTTGTCAATCAGCATCTGGCTATACCTAGTCCTGCCTACCACTTTTTGGATTCTCAGAACCACCTTTTGTTGCAAAAATCACTTCCACTGTCAGCTGCAGTGTCTGGGAGGGGAAGCATGTGAGGAACAAATGAAGAAGGATTTGGCTCAGTCAGGGAAGGTAAATAAAGTTTTTGTTTACTTTATGAGACTTTTGCATCCTATAGTAACTGAATTTAGTACTTGTTCAGACTACCATACAGGAGCTGTTAATTGTACTTTAATGACTGTAGCCCCGAGAAATTAGCATACTGTAAATCCTGAAGTCATTTGCCAGAAGATGTTTGCTCTCTCACCATATTTCTAGATATTATGTAAATTGATAAATATTAAGAAGGATGTAGGGAAGAGTTATATATTATTCAGGAAATTAAAAGTCTCATATTATTGTACATATTTAACCCCTTCGCGCCAAAGGGTAAAACAAATCTTAATGGCTAAGCACAATTTAGCAACTTTGACATGTGTTAGTAAAACCGTACATATCATCACAATTACTTTGTGCATCCAGGTGGATTATACTTTGTTTTTTCAGGACAAATTGGGCATTAATTTAGTGGTTAATGCTAATGGATATCTCCTAAATTCTTTTTTCCTTTTCAATTATCAACGGAAAAATGTCTCGAAATAGTAAAAAAAAAGTATTTTATAAAAATATAGCTGTATATTTCTTGCTACTACCTTAACCTACCACCAAAGAACAACCCAAAACAATTTTTTTCTGCTCCTGGCGATCGCAGTGATACCACATATGTGTATTTTAGTTTGTTAAAACACATTAACACTGATACTAATTTTAAAAGAAAGCCTGTCCAAAAAATATTGATCCTGACCTTGACCTTTGACCCTGACCTTGACCCAAACACTAACCCTGGCACTGATCTTTTTTATTTTTTTTCCCACACAGAACAAGGACGCAGAAAGATACAATGTATCTTTCTCCTCCGTTCACAGACAGAAAACACAGAGCGGGCTTTACAGTGACTGATCACTGTGATAGCCAAAGCGATCAGAAGTAAGTAGTATACCGCTCAAGGTTGACACCCCTATGCTTCACTGCACATAACAAGGGTGCCAGCTCTGCATGCAACAGGAAGTTTGTAGTGAATAAAAATCCGGGTGGCTGCACTCCAACAAAATCACCTTTATTAATCCATAAAAATTGTATGTGTCAGTCCATACAGCAAACAGATGACAGAATATACAGTACAGCTAATGCATATCACACCTCCTCTGGTGCTAAGTCATAGCTGAGATTTTTATTCACTACAAACTCCCTATCACAGCGATCAGGTGACCCAGAATCAGATGTTTTGGGTCCCAATCATTAGAATGGGGCCTGGGGCTCTCGTTGAGAACCCAGAATCTGTGCTGAGAGCGTGCCATGCAGCGAGTTCCAAGCACAAAGGGAGATGCACAAATATGCGGCCCCACAGAAAAAAGCCCAGTCCAGTGGGGCAGCATATTTGTGTTATGTTGGCACCAAGGGTTAATGCAACTCTAAACCTTCCTACAACGTAACCTGCACCTTATGTTTTTCACCTGCATAAGATGTGCATTGATCATGTAGTTTCATGGAGACATTTGTTGCCCTGTACACACAGCCTATAGTACAGTAAATCTTTCCAGTTTGGTGTCAAAATTTCAAACATGAGGCAGGCCACATGGCACTGCACATATTAATGTATGACCTGTGTTTGTAGTCGAAGAACTGACATTTCCTGTGAAGAAACTATATACCCAACAATCCCTGGGTCTCGCTGTCTAGTGGTCTGCAGGTGAGAGCTAAACAGTAATTAGAGCTGACACAGACACAAACAGGCAGATAAATGAAGGGAGGACATAACTTTTATCACATTACACTCCCAATGCAATCCAGAGGAAATGGTGAGGCATGAATTGGACACTAAGTGACCCAAAATACAAATTGCCTGTTACGTAAATGAATCCATCAACATAGGGGAATCAATCAGCCATGGCACTACATAATGCAGCCACAACATGTGAGCCCATCATTACAAGGCTAGCCAAACAACAAATTACACAGTGAATATAACTACAATAATACCTAGTTAAAACAACAAAAACATTTTGAAAGTGTACAATGACTCCAGCCAAAGCTTTTTTTTTGGTGGGAGTGGAAGAGCTTTAGAATCTCACTATTTATTATGTAGCTTTAGCTGAGAGGATTTTACGTCTTTATCTGTGTAGTTACATGGACATGAATTGAAGGGAGACTCTCTGATGGGTACACAGATGGAAATAGAAGTATTTTTTCTGCTAAAGCAGATAAAGCTTACAACCCCAGTCAATTTTTATAGCTGTCTGTGCCTCTTTTGGGAAAGCCCTTCTCATTTTTTATTTTTTTTTATCTTCACAATGACAGAAAGTGAAAACAAATCTCCAGGCACAGTTCACAAAGCTTTACACAAGGATAGGGATTTTTACTTTCAGCTATGTGACTGTAACTTTCAAGTTTTATTAGACTCATTTATTAGATAAAATTAACCGTGTGATGTGATAATCTGTAGTTTGTAAAATATGGTTAAATGTGGGGTAAGTGGATTCTTGTAAGGTAGATGAATGCCGTGAATCCTGATTCAGAGACCAAGCACATTTCCAGATTGAGTCTGTTCATGTACACTTTGTTATCTCTCAACAAAAGCACCCCTGTCGCAGAGAATCTCCGCGATTGGATCGCGATGAATGTACAATGTCGGCGGCACCTACTGTACATCTATTCCATATGTGAATCATATTATTAATACAATATATTAATGTTTGATGTATAAATGATCACATTGCATATCTTTTTAAATGTATTACTTTTTCATTACCATCATTTTTGTATACGTGCCCTAAAAAGTCCCTGTTACATATTTGTTGTCAGTGACTATTGATCCTTGTAGGCACAATATCGTAGAATTCCCCTCTGATTTGTACATTCCTGAGTAGCTTATATCTTAGCAAGTCAATGATTTATATCATTTAAGTTGGTTTTAATTTAGACAAGAACTGCTGGATTTCTGAGCGTTGTGACTGGTTGGCGCTTCTGTGAGGTCATGGCAGTGGCTCCTAGCCAATCAGCTTCCTTTTGGCTGCTCTCTCACAAGCTACTAAGTGAAAACATGGGCTTTACAAGAATTTCCCATGATGATTGAAACATGGGAATTTGAAACTGAAAACCTTACAACAATGACATTATGGCTTAGAAATAAAAGTATTTCTACTAGCAAGTTTTACTGAGCACTATAAAGTGTTTACCCGTGCAAGTCTATTAGGTAAGACAAAGGCCATTCTATTGGAAGCAGTAACCCCTGGCAAACAAATTGAATGAATCTTATTTTACTTCAATAAACTGAAACCTTTCTGGTTGTGAACAGTTACAGTTGAATGTATATTACATTTTTTCTTTGTACAAGCTTAATTGAAGAATTTCATTTGACATGCTTTTTAAATCTACACTTTATTTATTTTAGCCTCAACAATGCTTTACATATAGTGTATAGTGTACATTCACATCAGTCATTGCCCTAAAAGAGCCTGTAATCTAAGGTCCCTATCTCTCATGCATGCATACACATAATAGAGCCAATTTGGATAGGAGTCGTTTAATCTACCAGCATGTCTTATGAGTGTGGGAGGAAACCAGAATACTGAGAGAAAGAGAAAAATCATACAAGCACAAGGAGAGCATGCAAGCTTCATGCAAGTAGAGTCCTGGATAGGATTCCAACCAAGAGCCCCAGTGCAACAAGGCAGAAGTTCTAACACAAGCACAAGAAGAGCATGCAAGCTTCATGCAAGTAGAGTCCTGGATAGGATTCCAACCAAGAGCCCCAGTGCAACAAGGCAGAAGTTCTAACACAAGCACAAGGAGAGCATGCAAGCTTCGTGCAAGTATAGTCCTGGATAGGAATCCAACCAAGAGCCCCAGTGCAACAAGGCAGAAGTTCTAACACAAGCACAAGGAGAGCATGCAAGCTTCATGCAAGTAGAGTCCTGGATAGGATTCCAACCAAGAGCCCCAGTGCAACAAGGCAGAAGTTCTAACACAAGCACAAGGAGAGCATGCAAGCTTCATGCAAGTAGAGTCCTGGATAGGATTCCAACCAAGAGCCCCAGTGCAACAAGGCAGAAGTTCTAACACAAGCACAAGGAGAGCATGCAAGCTTCATGCAAGTAGAGTCCTGGATAGGATTCCAACCAAGAGCCCCAGTGCAACAAGGCAGAAGTTCTAACACAAGCACAAGGAGAGCATGCAAGCTTCATGCAAGTAGAGTCCTGGATAGGATTCCAACCAAGAGCCCCAGTGCAACAAGGCAGAAGTTCTAACACAAGCACAAGGAGAGCATGCAAGCTTCAAGCTTCATGCAAGTAGAGTCCTGGATAGGATTCCAACCAAGAGCCCCAGTGCAACAAGGCAGAATTTCTAACACAAGCACAAGGAGAGCATGCAAGCTTCATGCAAGTAGAGTCCTGGATAGGATTCCAACCAAGAGCCCCAGTGCAACAAGGCAGAAGTTCTAACACAAGCACAAGGAGAGCATGCAAGCTTCATGCAAGTAGAGTCCTGGATAGGATTCCAACCAAGAGCCCCAGTGCAACAAGGCAGAAGTTCTAACACAAGCACAAGGAGAGCATGCAAGCTTCATGCAAGTAGAGTCCTGGATAGGATTCCAACCAAGAGCCCCAGTGCAACAAGGCAGAAGTTCTAACACAAGCACAAGGAGAGCATGCAAGCTTCATGCAAGTAGAGTCCTGGATAGGATTCCAACCAAGAGCCCCAGTGCAACAAGGCAGAAGTTCTAACACAAGCACAAGGAGAGCATGCAAGCTTCATGCAAGTAGAGTCCTGGATAGGATTCCAACCAAGAGCCCCAGTGCAACAAGGCAGAATTTCTAACACAAGCACAAGGAGAGCATGCAAGCTTCATGCAAGTAGAGTCCTGGATAGGATTCCAACCAAGAGCCCCAGTGCAACAAGGCAGAAGTTCTAACACAAGCACAAGGAGAGCATGCAAGCTTCATGCAAGTAGAGTCCTGGATAGGATTCCAACCAAGAGCCCCAGTGCAACAAGGCAGAAGTTCTAACACAAGCACAAGGAGAGCATGCAAGCTTCATGCAAGTAGAGTCCTGGATAGGATTCCAACCAAGAGCCCCAGTGCAACAAGGCAGAATTTCTAACACAAGCACAAGGAGAGCATGCAAGCTTCATGCAAGTAGAGTCCTGGATAGGATTCCAACCAAGAGCCCCAGTGCAACAAGGCAGAAGTTCTAACACAAGCACAAGGAGAGCATGCAAGCTTCATGCAAGTAGAGTCCTGGATAGGATTCCAACCAAGAGCCCCAGTGCAACAAGGCATAAGTTCTAACACAAGCACAAGGAGAGCATGCAAGCTTCATGCAAGTAGAGTCCTGGATAGGATTCCAACCAAGAGCCCCAGTGCAACAAGGCAGAATTTCTAGCACAAGCACAAGGAGAGAATGCAAGCTTCATGCAAGTAGAGTCCTGGATAGGATTCCAACCAAGAGCCCCAGAGCAACAAGGCAGAATTTCTAACACAAGCACAAGGAGAGCATGCAAGCTTCATGCAAGTAGAGTCCTGGATAGGATTCCAACCAAGAGCCCCAGTGCAACAAGGCAGAAGTTCTAACACAACCACAAGGAGAGCATGCAAGCTTCATGCAAGTAGAGTCCTGGATCGGATTCCAACTGTGAGGGGGTTAGCTCGGCAGCGGGTGTGTGTGACCCCCGAGATGGGCTCCCCACACAAAAACAGGCCCAGCAAACGGAGGTTGTGGTTTTCAAAATCAAAAAGGTGCGGTTTATTTTCTATTTACAGTGACAAAACACAGCAAAGCAAAAGAAACATAAACAAAATAAATCCTGGTCAACTTGACCTCTGACTAAACATACAGGTTTCCTAACTAACAACTGGGATCAGCCTAGTGCTGTCCTAGTCCCTAAGTCCCTGGTTTTAAATGTCCAAGCAAATAGCCACACAGGCTTTGTCTCACCGCACAGGGGTTCACTCTCCCTAGACAGTCCACACAGGTCTGGGTCCAGGCATGAGCAACATCTAATGAAGCTGGGAGTTCTTATAGAGGCCTAAATGAGCTGACAAGCTTCAGCTGGTCTCATCAACTCCCTGTCTGCACGACGCCCCACACTCTCCCTAGAGGTATGAGTCATCCATGAGCCCACTAGCCTCAGCTGGGCTTATACAACTCTCCACCTAGTTGTATAAGTCGGCGTAAAGCCTGAATCTGGGCGAAATATATCTACCCCCCTGGATGCAACCAGGTGACTTTACCTTCCTGCTGTCATACAACCAAGAGCCCCAGTGCAACAAGGCAGAATTTCTAACACAAGCACAAGGAGAGCATGCAAGCTTCATGCAAGTAGAGTCCTGGATAGGATTCCAACCAAGTGCCCCAGTGCAACAAGGCAGAAGTTCTAACCATTAAGCCCCTGTGCTTTTTCAATAAAGAAAAAAAAAACAGTTCACAAGATTACAGAATAGACACAAAGACAATTCTAGGGGAAAATTGGGGACAATAAAATTGTTATTGGGCTATTTTCTCTATGGTTATTCTCTTTAGAGATGAGAGGAAATCTTTGCAAATTATTGAGGGTGTCATTGCTGACCTCCTCCTTGAAATGCTTGTTTCCTGGCTATCTCTGTCCTCAATAGTTTTTACGTCACTAAACAGGAACATGCATGCAGCAAGTGAAGTCAGAGGTTAGGCAAAACTCCTGATGTGCCTACCAAGGGCTTTTTTTCAGCTGGAATTCGGTGGAACTCAGTTCCACCACCTCTAGCTCAGGCCCTCTCCTCCCTGCTCACCACTAATTAGTTGTAAACCCAGAAATCTGGCTAGGTTTACAAGCGACAGCTTGTCTCCCAATGGCTGCCACAGATCTTATCTCCTGAGCGGCTCCCACTGAATGCTGGATGGGGACAAGGGAGATGCAGGTGCCATGCGAATGCTGACATCCCACTGGATGATCTCTCTGCAAGTGAGAGAGTCAGAGCCACCTACAGTGTGTGGGGAGGACTAGAGCCAGCTGGGTGCTTCAGCTTAATACAGCAACAGAGTAAGACAAGTGGAAGATGGTGGAGCTTTTAAGGAGGGGGGAAAAGATGGGGGCAGTGGACTGGGGGTTGCATACAGAGGTCATAGCTGAAGAGGGGTGAAAGTGAGATTGGATGGGGGATGCAGAGATAAGCAGCTGTCAAAGAAGGTTGAACTCTGCACTCTATGTGTAGCGTACCAATAAACTCTACACTCTCTATGCAGCACACCCCTAAACTCTGTACTATGTACATAGCGGACACCCAAATTCTGTACGTTAAACTTTGCTCTCCCTTTGTAACCCTGAACTCTGTACATAATGCACTCCTGGTATTTAATGCCCCTTTAAGAACTTCCCACTGTTAGGGAATTTGACCACATCCACTATTTGATGTGGTTTGGAGGGTGTGTTTGTGGGGGAAGGGGGTTTTGGGGAGTCGTGGTTGAGTTTCTGTGCCTATTTTCTGAGAAAAAAAAGCCATGTGCATTCCTGTTCTTCACCTGTGATTTAGAACATTTTAAAGATCAAATCAACCTTTAGTTTAAATCAGCTGAATACATTCTAGATGGATCAAAACAAAAGGTATTCAGAGTACCAGCCTGAGTAGAAAAGCTTATCTCCTGACAGTAGGCTTAAGAATAAAACGCTTGTTCCCTGGGTAGAAACAGTGGTATCTCTACAGAGGTCTGACACACCCCCTGTTGTGTAAGACTTATAGATTTTCAATCAGCAGTGAGCATTAGATTTGCTCATTTGAGATCTATGTATAGGTCGGACTTAGCGGGGACTTGTCGTACATCAGAGTTCAGAAGTGGCAGCATAAGTATTTACTTACAATAAATATCCTTTAAAAGGTTTCTCACCTTTTCCTCTGGCATGATGGAGCAGGAATTCAGGATATTCATCTCTGCTCTGTTTCCCTTTATAGCGTCTGAAAATACAAGAAGGAGTGGTGGGCCTTAAAGTAGAGCTAAACTCTACTAAAAGTAGAGCTAAACTAGTAAAAGTAAGTACAAAAAAGTTGTATAGAACAGTACTCTCATGCCGTGTACACGCGATCGGAATTTCCGACAACAAATGTTCGATGTGAGCTTTTGGTCGGATATTTCAACCGTGTGTAGACTCCATCGGACATTTGCTGTCGGAATTTCCGATAACAAATGATTGAGAGCTGGTTCTTAATTTTTCCGACAACAAAAGTTCTTGTTTGAAATTTCGACCGTGTGTATCCAATTCCGACGCACAAAAATCATACGCATGCTCAGAAACAATTCAACGCATGCTCGGAATCATTGAAGTTAATTTTTCTTGGCTCGTTGTAGTGTTGTACGACACCGCGTTCTTGTCGATTGGAATTTACGACAACATTTGTGTGACCGTGGGTATGCAAGTCAAGTTTGCGCGAAAATCCGTCGGGATAAAAAACACGGCTTTGTTGTCGGAAATTCCGATCGTGTGTACGCGTCATAAGGGTTTATTAACATTTTACCTTTGAAATGAATTGTGGTAATGTGTATGTTACTATCTGCGTCACCGCAACACATGTTAATGCATGTCACGTAGTGGCAATAGTGATATTCATTTTGAATTGCACCCCAACGCACTAAGGCAGCACAGCTCTGACACACATACATTGCAGCACACTGTCAGAAAAAACTGCATGTCCATTTTTTTGTCCGTTCTGGTGCATTAACATTCCATTTATTTGAAAAATAATGTTTTGGGGCACTCTTGGTCAAATCAAAAAGCACCACATCCCATTTTGACTTAATATTGAACAAAGGGGGGACAATGGGTATACTCAATACCCTGGGATTTTTTGAAAGAACGGTGCTTGGTAGAGATGAACACAGAAATCAAATCTACAAAAGATTATATTTTATTGCATAAAACATTGAAAAACAATACAAAAAAGTAACCATCCTTAAAGATATGTAGGTCAGTTTTCAAGAGATGCAATTCACTGCTTAGTTTCCACTCAACTAGTTTCGCTCCCAACGGAGCTTCCTCAGGAGTGTTTAGAATAATAGCAGATTGAACTGTAAATACAGGATATATAACAATTAGCAACATAGAATGGTTAGAAAGTTACAAACTCTAATGTTAAACTTTAGAAAAAACTAGTTGACATGCGTGGGCACGTTATTGATCAAATTATTCATAGGGACGAATCATTGAAACATTAATCAATTCATATTGAGATCATGGCCCATGCTGAGCATCATGCATACAGAAATATATACAAGCACTCACCAATTTGCAACAAAACCACAGACTTGAAGGAAAAATGGCATTTTCCACTGGTCTACTCAACCGGTTGACCCAATCCAATAAAACAACCCATAATGATTGCAATCATAGGGGTAAAGAAAATTCCTGTTGAAATATGAGAATATAGAATATATATGATATATATATCCAACAAATCTGTCAGAATTGCATTATAATAGGGACAGGAATGTAGTTCCTGGGATGGGTAAGGATGCAGCCTCTTACCTTGAGAGGTTTTTTTCTATGTGTCACTCATTCACAGTAACAATGTGCCAATAGGGAATTGTGAGCATTTTAAATAGCAAAAAAAATTTTGCTCAGAAAAAGGAAAACCCTCAGGCTGGAATATTAGAGATCAAAAGTGGGGAGGCTTCAATAGCTAGGCTTCACCCTAGATGACTAAGTAGGGTCAATGAACTTTTCATCAGCTGTAGATAAAAAATAAAAATAAATATAAATAATAATAAAAATAAAAATAAAAAAGAAGAAAGGAAAAAGTAATGAGCAACCGCGACCACTGCGAGGAGAGAAACAATCAACACAGCGGACGAAATGTTGTCCATACAGCATCCTACCTAGGTGAGTATAAGGAATCAGAATCGATCCGGCTGGAGCATGCACGTCTCAATGCCCCAGAGCGACGAGAGATCCTGGCAGACTGTCGGCGGCTGAAGCCGCATTTAAAATACCCCCATCGCGGCGGCGTCTGACGTCATCGCCGCGATGCGGACGTCTATTGGTAGATCAATGATGACGCGCGCCGTCCATGGGTTGGACTAGCGCAAGCGTCATTAGGACAGCAGACAGCGTGGCACGTCACACGTCCAGAGGGGTGTGTGTTGGCCAGCCGTTTGCTGCTGAGGTCAGCCGCGCCATCTTAAGTTTGGGAAAATAAACAAAATGAACCCGAAATCTCATACATGATGATGGGAAAAAGATGTTGAAAAAAGTGGTAAAGCAGCGCAGATGGAACTAAGGGGTGACTGTCAGCATTGATCATCCGTATTGGGGCACCCAGTTGAAAACTCGATTGGCATCACGAGTCAAATCAAACCTGGGGGCCCCCGGGCGTCCGTATGGTTGCACTAGGTGGATCATGAATTGAGCCAGTCAAGAAATGCCATGTGGAATATAAAGAAAATTTATTAGGAAATTGTGTAAATAAATTATATGCATAGACATATTATATTAACTAGATAGGTAAATAATAATAGAGGTTCAGTTGCCATTCCTTCAAGAAAAGTGATAAAATTATGTTGATTAAAACTTTATGCAATTAATAGCAATGGTCTATAATGAATGCAAATTGGCGAGATTGGGAAAGCTCAGGATGGAGCATGAACATACAATAAGCCAAGTCAAGTCACAAAGTTAGTGACGTACATCATTCATGTTCAATACATTATAAATGATATTATACACTCTAGATGAAACATGCATTGGTGTCTGAGAGATGCGAGATGTGGTATAAATAAAAAATAAAGTGAAATATGAAGAATGAAAATAAAAAGAAAATAAATGAAATAAAATGAAATAGAATAAAAAAAAAAAAAAGAAAGATAATGCAAATGAATATTAATAAAATTAAAATGAAATAAAATAAATGAATGGGAAAATAAAAAATATATGAAAGAAGGAAATATGAATGTTATGAAAACAATAAAGGTACATACTATGATGATTGTTAACGGAACTCTATAGAAAGGGCTTGAAGCTAAAGGCATCATTTAGACCCGGATGCCTGAGAGCCGATAGTCTATGAATCCACCTGGCCTCTTTCTGAAGCAGAATTTTGTCAAAATTACCCCCTCTGTCTCCTGGAGGAATGTGTTCTAAGGCAGAAAAGTGCATTACTGCACTGTCGAATTGGTGAAACAGACCTACATGTCGACTTATTGGTGTTTCCATTTTTTTCTTATTTATCAAAGAGACATGATCTCTGATATGGTGAAAAAATGGCCTTTTGGTCTTCCCGACATAAAACGCATCACATTGGCATTGCAACAAATATACTATGCCAATGGATTGACAGGTGACTGAGAACATAGGTCTGTGTACTTGTCCATTAGGAAGAGTAACAATAGATGAGGAATGCAAATATCTGCAGTATTTGCATTTATGACAAGGCCTGGTGCCCCTAAACGGGATGGCGTTGGATGGTGATGGAGAAAAATGACTGTGAACCAAGGTATCTCGTAGGGATCGAGCTCTCTTATAGGTGATCTGTGGGTACGGTTTAATGAATTTGGAAATTTGATCATCACTGGTGAGTAAATACCAATATTTTTGTAGGATGAGGCGCACTTGTTGATGTTGGTTTGAAAATTTGGTTATTAACCGTATGCCAGGGTCAGATTTTATTTTCTTAGGACCATGCAGAAGAGCAGTTCTGTTTTGTTTCTTGGTTCTGGCATATGCTTTTTTGAGGCATTTATTACTATAGCCTCGTTCTAGAAAGCGGGCCCTCAGCAGTTTGGCCTCACGTTCAAAGTCCTGTTGACTACTACAGTTCCGCCGCAATCTGAGGTATTGCCCGTAGGGCACACTGGAAATCAAGGGCTTGGGATGGGCACTCTCTGCGTGTAGCAGGGAATTTCCGGCCGAGGATTTCCGGTAAAGAGAGGTGCTAATGGTGCCATTGGTTTTTACGCTGATTTTGAGATCCAGAAAAGTCAAATCCGTCTGACTGATTTCAAAGGTGAATTTAAGATTAAAGTCATTGGTCTTGAGGCAATCAAGGAAGGTGGTGAGGGCATCTCTAGGGCCGGTCCAAATAAAGAACATATCATCAATGAATCGTCGCCATATTGGAATGAAGTCCAAATAGCTCTGTAAATCCATTCCATGTATTTGAATTGAGCTGTCTTAGCTTAACGCATTGTTATGCAAGACACAATGCTTGTCAATATGTGTGCATTAGCTTAATGTACTAGAATGGTAAGTGGGGTGGGCCCTGAAAGATTTACCTTTTGTGCACTTCCGGGTATGTGAGTGTTCCTCTGCACTCTTGTGCCTTACATCTGTGCAGCTCAGTTTACATTTCCATCACAGTGCTAGTATTCTGGTTAAAATGACTCCCGTTTATGCGCTGGAGTGATATCTTCCTGAACCAGCCAATCAAGATAGCCAAAGACCATCACCTGGAAGCAGTTGGGGAAAAGATCTTGTGGGAGTGGGACCGTTGGAACAGAGGTATTTTTGACTTTAGTTCCATTTTAAAGTGGAACGTTATTCAGAAAATTAGGTCCTGCTAGATCACTTCAGGCTGGCCCTTTTTGAAGGTATAGCTATGTAAAACTTAAAGAATATGTGCCTTTACTGTTTAAAACCCAGTAATACACTGTCTCACCCTGTTCTGTCCGTGCTCAGGTGCACTCCATTTTTAGGCATTCCTGAATTTGTAGAGACCGATCTGCTTACAGCCTTAAAGCAGAATTGAACCCTCCTCTCCTTTGCAGCCAAGGAAGCTGCTTCTGTTTGATCTTCAACTGCCATGGTGCTGCACATATGATCAGTTATGACACCAGCCATTTGATGGTTTGACAATTTGGTTGACGACACAAGCAAATGTGACAGTTAGCAATCCAGGCATTCCGGAAATGTAACAGTTTTTTTTTTGTAAACTGCTAAATTTACGTGTTTAGTTACACTTTATGATTTACTGCTGTTCAGGGTCTCTGGGCTTCAGAAAATATCGCAGCCTCCAGCAAGGAGAAACAGGAGCAATGCTGGAGATGGTAGCATAATTATTATTATGGAATGTATGTTCCTTACTAAAGAACTTTATTTTTTATCAAGTTGTTATGGTTAAAGTTCCCCTTTAACATATTAGATTAGTAGCCGTTAAAACACTTTAGGGAATTTATCAAAACTGGAGCAGCTGTGCAGATAGACAATCACCTACTAGCCTCACCTCATTCAGTTAACCACTTAACGACCGCCCACCGCCGATTTACGTCGGCAGAATGGCACCGACAGGCAGAATCACATAGATCTACGTGATCACCTTTGTGCAGTTGGGGGGTCCATCCGGACCCCCCTTCACTGCAGTGAGCGGCCGTTAAGTGTTCGGGAGCGATCAGGCATGAGGGGGCGGCCGCTCGATTCCGCCCCCCCTCGCGATCCCTCCCGGCCAATGAAAATGCTTCCTCCGCCATGTGATGTAAACACAGGCTGGAGGAAGTGATGTCATCTCCCTCGCCGCGGTCTTTTCGTTCCCGGCGCCGAGGAGAGAAGACAGAGGTTAGTGCTCCAACAGTCCACTGACACGTAGGTACACATAGGCACACAAATCACCCCCCAGTCACCCCCAGATCACCCCCCAGGTCACCCCAAAGCCCCCAATCACAGTGTCACTGATTGCAGTGATCATTTATTTTACTGATCACTGCATTTAGTGTCATCTGTGATTGTAAAAAGTTGCAGGGCAGTTAGGATTAGGCCCCTTTAGGTCCAGGGTAGCCCCCTAACCCCCCCCCCTAATAAAGGTTTAACCCCTTGATCACCCCCCCAGGTAACCCTTTCACCCCCTAACTTCAGCGTCACTAAGCGATTGTTTTTCCGATCGCTGTATTCGTGTCGCTGGTGTTTTAGATAGGCAGTTATTTTTTTTTAGGTTCGCCGCAGGTTTTTATTAGTGTCAGGTACCCCCATATATTATTTTAACCCCCTGATTGCCCCTAGAGTTAACCCTTTCACCAGTGATCGCCGTATAAGCGTCACTGGTGTCACTGGTTAGCCAGTAAGTTATTTAGTTATTTAGGTTACCCGTCAGGTTTTTATATAGCGTCGGGTACCCCCATATTTAACCTAATAAAGGTTTTAACCCCCTGATTGCCCCTAGTTAACCCTTTCACCAGTGATCACCATATAAAGGTTACGGGTGACGCTGGTTGATTAGTTTGCTTTTTATAGCATCAGGGCACCCGCCGTATATAACCCATGACAGATAGTGAAGAGGAGGTCACGTATCTGTCAGATTCAGGCTCAGAATATCTTCCCGTAGAAGACAGTGACGTCAGCGGCCCCACGTCAGATAGCTCTGACGACGAAGTTGAGGTCCCTGCTAAGGTCAGGTGTACCCGATCCCGATCTTCTGAGGTTGTTGAGGAGCAAGAACCGCAGGTCTCTCGTATCATGGAGCAGAGTAGTACTAGCGCCGCTATTCCTTCTGGTGAACTGGCAAGCACCAGCGGCCTAGTACAGCCTGGACGTACATCCAGCACTGCAGTAACACTTGGTGACGTGGCGAGTCCCATAAGTGCAGTTCAAGCTGGCGAGGTGGCAAGCACAAGTAGTGTCCCGCTGCCACCAAGAAGACAAAGGCAGGCCCGTCGTGCCCATACTGCCCTTCCTGCAGAATTCGCCTATCCTGATTGGGTCCCCACCACTTCTGCAGAACCCGTACTTCCCCCATTCACTGCCCAACCCGGTATTCAGGTGGAAACAGCTGATTTTATTCCAATTGATTTTTATTCGCTGTTTTTCACGGAAGATCTCTATAGATCTATTGTGGACCAGAGTAATTTATATGCTGGTCAATTTATCGCCGCTAACCCCCAGTTGCCTAAAATTGCCAGAAATTGGAAACCAATTACGGTTTCCGAATTTAAGACCTTTCTGGGCCTTTCCCTCAACATGGGCACACATAAATTTCCGTCATTGCGTGCTTATTGGTCCACGCACCCAATTGACCACATGCCCGTGTTCTCTGCCTCCATGTCCAGGGCACGATACGAGCAGATTTTGCGGTTCATGCACTTCAACGACAATGAACTTTGTCGTCCACGTGGGGACCCTGAATACGACCGGCTCTATAAAATTCGGCCCCTCATAAACCACTTCAACGAACGTTTTGCAGCCTTGTTTACTCCCGATCAAGTTGTCTGCGTTGATGAGTCCCTGATTAAATTTTCTGGCCGCTTGTCTTTCAAGCAGTACCTTCCCAGCAAGCGTGCCAGATACGGGGTCAAGCTCTACAAGTTCTGTGACAGGGCAACAGGCTATGTAGTGAACTTTACGGTTTATGAGGGAAAAGATAGTCAGATTGAGTCGGTCAACTGCCCGGATTACATAGGGAGCGCTGGCAAGATAGTGTGGAACTTGGTGTCACCCTTATTCGGAAAGGGGTACCACTTGTATGTGGACAATTATTACACGAGCGTGCCACTGTTTAGTCACTTGTTTGATCATCAGATTGGAGCATGTGGCACCGTGCGACCTAATCGCCGGGGCTTTCCCCAGCAGCTTGTATATGCCCGTCTTAGACTGGGGGAGAGAGCCTGCTTGAAGTGTAATAACTTGCTCGCTATGAAGTGGAGGGACAATAAGAATGTTTTCCTTCTTACCTCCCTTCATGCAGACACGACAGTCCAAATTCGTACGGCGACTGGTGTTGTGGAGAAACCCCTCTGTGTCCACGAATATAACCAAAATATGGGAGGGGTGGACCTCAACGACCAGTTGATGGCGCCGTATCTAATTGACCGTAAGGCGAGACGCTGGTACAAAAAAGTGTCTCTATCATTATTCCAATTGGCTTTGCTGAACGCTCATGTGCTATACAGAGCTTCAGGCGGGACGTTATATCTTCTAAAATTCCAGAATGAGATAGTCACAGAACTCCTGTATCCAGGCGGTTCTGCACCTCACCATCCCCAACCAAATGCAGTAAGCCGGCTGCATGAGAGGCATTATTCGTATGTCCTCCCGAGTACCCCTACCCAAAGCCACCCCCAAAAAAGATGTCGTGTCTGTAGCAAGCGCGGATTTAGGCGTGACACCCGTAGTTTTTGTCCACTCTGTCCTGACAAGCCTGGTCTTTGCCAAGGTGAATGTTTTGAACGCTACCACTCAAAAGTGAAGTTTTAGCGTAGGGTACAGCATTTCACAGACAAGGACACACTTACACAGGGTCTCCCAAGATGCCATTACATTTTGAGAGACCCGAACCATTACAGTTGTAAAGTTACAAAAAAAAGTGTAAAAAAGAAAAAAAAAAACGTAAAAAACAAAACACAAAAAAAATATAAAATAAAAAAAACAAAAATAGTTGTCGTTTTATTGTTCTCTCTCTCTCTATTTTCTCTCTATTGTTCTGCTCTTTTTTACTGTATTCTATTCTGCAATGTTTTATCATGCTTGCTTTTCAGGTATGTCATTTTTTGTTTTCAGGTGCGCCATTCAACTGCAGCGCGGAATTATTTATCTTGACAGCAACAGCGTTTGCTCCCACGATACATAAAGCCGTGACTCCAGTGCTGTAGGAGGTGATTTCACCACCACAGTTAAAAAAAAGAGCATATATGCCGAAGCATGGGGGCAGCAGGGGCGGAGGAGCGATTTTGCTCCTAATGCCGTGTACATACGGTCGAAATTCCGACGGAGGCCTGCCCGTGGAAAATTCCGACCGTGTGTACGCGGCATAACTTTTTTGCGGGAGGATGCCCCCATGCTTCGGCATATATATATTTTAGGCACAGGTTGCGTTAAAACATTTTTTTATTTTTTACAAGGTTTTGTTTTGGTATTTGCTTTGCAGGTATGGCATGGTAAGGTCTTACTGTTGT
The DNA here is from genome assembly GCA_029206835.1 of Rana muscosa. Taxonomy (NCBI): domain Eukaryota; kingdom Metazoa; phylum Chordata; class Amphibia; order Anura; family Ranidae; genus Rana; species Rana muscosa. Next base: position 475,078,166 of record CM055117.1, on the reverse strand, counting down.
ACTGTAATGTTACTTTGTTTTAATGTTAACCACCATTTGCTTAGCAGGTACGCCATTCAGTTGCAGCGCGGATCTATTTATCTTGACAGCAACAGCGTTTGCTCCCACGATACATAAAACCGTGACTCCAACGCTGTAGGAGGTGATTTCACCACCACAGTTAAAAAAAAGAGCATATATGCCGAAGCATGGGGGCAGCAGGGGCGGAGGAGCGATTTTGCTCCTAATGCCGCGTATATACGGTCGAAATTCCAACGGAGGCTTGCCCGTGGAAAAGTCCGACCGTGTGTACGCGGCATAACCTTTTATGCCGCGTACATACGGTCGAAATTCCGACGAAGGCTTGACCGTGTGTACGCGGCATAACTTTTTTGCGGGAGGATGCCCCCATGCTTCGGCATATATGCCCATCATTAGAAGTGGGTGGATGAAGGGAGGTATTCTAATGGTGGGCATACCCACCAATCAATCTCTTTTTTTCGTTCAGCCAATAGGCTGTATGAAAAAAAAGATTACAATACATGTCCAACAAGGACCAGCAACGTACTGGTATGTTGCTGGACTTTGAATGTTTATACCAGAATGATGCCTGCGGGTTTAGGTATCATCTTGGTATCATTCTTTTCAGCCAGCAGCCGGATTTCATGTAAAAGCAATTCTAGCAGATAATTAGCCTCTAGACTGCTTTTACAAGCAGTGGGAGGGAATGTCCCCCCCCCCGGATATAAAAAGCGCCATTGGGAAATTGGGAAAGCATTTTATCACACCGATCTTGGTGTGGTCAGATGCTTTGAGGGCAGAGGAAAGATCTAGGGTCTAACCCCCCAATTTTTTTCAAAAAAAGAGTACCTGTCACTACTTATTGCTATCATAGGGGATATTTACATTCCCTGAGATAACGATAAAAATGGTAAAAAAATAAAATATGGAAGGCACAGTTTAAAAATAAAATATAAAAGCCAAATAAATAATAAAAAAAAAAAAAAAAAAAAAAAAAAAGCACCGCTGTCCCCCCCTGCTCTTGCGCAAAGGCGAACGCAAGCGTCGGTCTAGCGTCATATGTAAACAGCAATTGCATCATGCATGTGAGGTATCACCGCGAAGGTCAGATCGAGGGCAGTCATTTTAGCAGTAGACCTCCTCTGTAAATCTAACGTGGTAACCTGTAAAGGCTTTTAAATGCTTTTAAAAATTAATGTAGTTTGTCGCCGCTGCGCGATTGTGCGCAATTTTAAAGCATGTCGTGTTTGGTATCCATGTACTCGGCCTATGATCATCTTTTTTATTTCATCAAACATTTGGGCAATATAGTGTTTTTTAGTGCATTAAAAATAAAAAAAGTGTGTTTTTCCCCCAAAAAATGCGTTTGAAAAATCGCTGCGCAAATACTGTGTGGAAAAAAAAATGCAACACCCACTATTTTAATCTGTAGGGCATTTGATTTAAAAAAATATATAATGTTTGGGGGTTCAACATAATTTTCTTGCAAAAAAAATTTTTTTTTTCATGTAAACAAAAAGTGTCAGAAAGGGCTTTGTCTTCAAGTGGTTAGAAGAGTTGATGATGTGTGACATAAGCTTCCTAATGTTGTGCATAAAATGCCAGGACAGTTCAAACCCCCCCCCCAAATGACCCCATTTTGTAAAGTAGACACCTCAAGCTATTTGCTGAGAGGCATGTTGAGCCCATTGAATATTTTTTTTTTTGTCCCAAGTGATTGAATAATGACCAAAAAAAAAAAAAATGTACAAAAAGTTGTCACTAAATTATATATTGCTCAAACATGCCATGGGCATATGTGGAATTACACCCCAAAATACATTCTGTTGCTTCTCCTGAGTACGGGGATACCACATGTGTGGGACTTTTTGGGAGCCTAGTCGCGTACGGGACCCCAAAAACCAAGCACCGCCTTCAGGATTTCTATGGGTGTAAATTTTTGATTTCACTCCTCACTGCCTATCACAGTTTCGGAGGCCATGGAATGCCCAGATGGCACAAAACCCCCCCAAATGACCCCATTTTGGAAAGTAGACACCCCAAGCTATTTGCTGAGAGGTATGTTGAGTATTTTGCAGATCTCGCTTTTTGTCACAAAGTTTTGAAAATGTAAAAAAAGAAAAAAAAAAAGAAAAAAAAATGTCTTTCTTAATTTTCAAAAACAAATGAGAGCTGTAAAATACTCACCATGCCTCTCAGCAAATAGCTTGGGGTGTCTACTTTCCAAAATGGGGTCATTTGTGGGGGTTTTGGGCTATTTTGACATTTTATGGCCTTCAAAACTGTGATAGGTAGTGAGGAGTGAAATCAAAAATTTATGCCCTTAGAAACCTTGAAGGCGGTGCTTGGTTTTTGGGGTCCCGTACGCGGCTCCCAAAAAGTCCCACACATGTGGTATCCCCGTACTCAGGAGAAGCAGCAGAATGTATTTTGGGGTGTAATTTCACATATAACCATGGCATGTGTGAGCAATATATCATTTAGTGACAACTTTTTGTACATTTTTTTTTTCTTTTTGTCATTATTCAATCATTTGGGACAAAAAAAAATATTCAATGGGCTCAACATGCCTCTCAGCAAATAGCTTGGGGTGTCTACTTTCCAAAATGGGGTCATTTGGGGGGGTTTTGTGCCATCTTGGCATTTTATGGCCTTCAAAACTGTGATAGGTAGTGAGGAGCGAAATCAAAAATGTATGCCCTTAGAAACCTTGAAGGCGGTGCTTGGTTTTTGGGGTCCCGTACGTGGCTAGGCTCCCAAAAAGTCCCACACATGTGGTATCCCCGTACTCAGGAGAAGCAGCAGAATGTATTTTGGGGTGTAATTTCACATATGCCCATGGCATGTGTGAGCAATATATCCTTTAGTGACAACTTTGTGCAAAAAAAAAAAAGTTTGTCATATTCCCGCAACCTGTGGCAAAATATAAAATATTCCATGGACTCAACATGCCTCTCAGCAAATAGCTTGGGGTGTCTACTTTCCAAAATGGGGTAATTTGGGGGGGTTTTGTGCTATTTTGGCATTTTATGGCCTTCGAAACTGTGATAGGTAGTGAGGAGTGAAATCAAAAATTTACGCCCTTAGAAATCCTGAAGGCGGTGCTTGGTTTTTGGGGCCCTGTACGCGGCTAGGCTCCCAAAAAGTCCCACACATGTGGTATCCCCGTACTCAGGAAAAGCAGCAGAATGTATTTTGGGGTGCAATTCCACATATAACCATGGCATGTGTGAGCAATATATCATTTAGTGACAACTTTTTGTACATTTTTTTTTTCTTTTTGTCATTATTCAATCATTTGGGACAAAAAAAAAATATATTCAATGGGGTCAACATGCCTCTCAGCAAATAGCTTGGGGTGTCTACTTTCCAAAATGGGGTCATTTGGGGGGGTTTTGTGCCATCTTGGCATTTTATGGCCTTCAAAACTGTGATAGGTAGTGAGGAGTGAAATCAAAAATGTATGCCCTTAGAAACCTTGAAGGCGGTGCTTGGTTTTTGGGGTCCCGTACGCGGCTAGGCTCCCAAAAAGTCCCACACATGTGGTATCCCCGTACTCAGGAGAAGCAGCAGAATGTATTTTGGGGTGTAATTTCACATATGCCCATGGCATGTGTGAGCAATATATCATTTAGTGACAACTTTGTGCAAAAAAAAAAAAGTTTGTCATATTCCCGCAACTTGTGGCAAAATATAAAATATTCCATGGACTGAACATGCCTCTCAGTAAATAGCTTGGGGTGTCTACTTTCCAAAATGGGGTCATTTGGGGGGGTTTTGTGCTATTTTGGCATTTTATGGCCTTCGAAACTGTGATAGGTAGTGAGGAGTGAAATCAAAAATTTGCGCCCTTAGAAATCCTGAAGGTGGTGCTTGGTTTCCGGGGTCCCGTACGTGGCTAGGCTCCTAAAAAGTCCCACACATGTGGTATCCCCGTACTCAGGAGAAGCAGCAGAATGTATTTTGGGGTGCAATTCCACATATAACCATGGCATGTGTGAGCAATATATCATTTAGTGACAACTTTTTGTAATTTTTTTTTTTTTTTTGTCATTATTCAATCACTTGGGACAAAAAAAAAATATTCAATGGGCTCAACATGCCTCTCAGCAATTTCCTTTGGGTGTCTACTTTCCAAAATGGGGTCATTTGGGGGGTTTTGTACTGCCCTGCCATTTTAGCACCTCAAGAACTGAGATAGGCAGTCATAAATTTAAAGCTGTGTAAATTTCAGAAAATGTACCCTAGTTTGTAAACGCTATAACTTTTGCGCAAACCAATAAATATACGCTTATTGACATTTTTTTTACTAAAGACATGTGGCTGAATACATTTTGGCCTAAATGTATGACTAAAATTGAGTTTATTCGATTTTTCTTATAACAAAAAGTAGAAAATATCATTTTTTTTCAAAATTTTCGGTCTTTTTCTGTTTATATCGCAAAAAATAAAAATCGCAGAGGCAATCAAATACCATTAAAAGAAAGCTCTATTTGTGGGAAGAAAAGGACGCAAATTTCATTTGGGTACAACATTGCATGTCCGCACAATTTACAGTTAAAGCAGCGCAGTGCCGAATCCCAAAAACAGGCCTGGTCCTAATGGCCCGAAATGGTCCGGGGCTTAAGTGGTTAAGCTTTGAAAATGAATGATAGCCCGTGGATTTGATACTTGACTAATGATCCCTGGACAATACCTGACTAGGGTTTCGCCTGAATGGGATGGACCAGAGCGTGGAGTCTTTTCCCCCTTCCTCTCTTCCCTTCCTTTTCTCTTGTTCTCCTTTTTCCTACTTTTCCTTTCTTCTCTTTACTTGTGATTAAGGAATTCGGACTGCGCAATCCAGTGGTTGTGGGGGATCGGAGCATCCCTCTCCTGTTGGTTGAGAGGATCTGCACCTACTGAGACGTAGCCTGAACCCAATCCAATCACATTGACATCATACAATAGAAAAACATGCTGGGCCTGGGACATTCATATTTTATGGCCTCTTTACAAACTACCAAGTGGGATTGGCTCATTGAGAATCGATTCGGTAGCTTGCAATGTGCTGAGGACAGCTATCTTAGAGGGAATGATCCCTGGCCAATGGGAGGGAAGTTGCTATGTCTTTCCCTCAGTATTAGTGTAGTAACAGTGTGTAACATTTTTGGTTTATTTTATATGCAATTGAAATTCTGGATATTGCGTATTGTTCGAAATTTATATTGGAATTTACCTTATTTGTAAAAACCTTTAATAAAAAAAAAGAAATATTGAAACCTAAATGAATGATAGTAGCTGATTGGTTTCCATGCATAACTGTTCTAGATTTTGACTGCTCCAGTTTTGAAGGGCTCATTAAATGAGACTTTTTCAGGTGAAAACATTTTCATTTACTTTCAATTTTCTATTATTATGGCTGGATTTGTAGCTCAAATGCTTTAGACAAAGATCTTATGGCTTCTTAAATGATAAGTGTACTTTCAAGTAACCACTTTCCGACCACTTGCCGACTAGCTGCGGCAAGATGGCTTGGCTGCACGAATCCCCGTACCGGTATGGCAGTTCATGCACTAGCTTCTGTGGGCGCGCCAATTGGCCAGCGGGGGAGCCAATCAGCGGGTCCGGCAGGCTCGATGTCTGCCGGCCATCCGCAATTGTTCATCACAGTGACAGAACGGGGATCTGCTGAAGTAAACAAGGCAGATCTCTGTTCTGCCAGGGGATTACACTGAGATCTTGTCTTTCTGCTATGCAGGAAGACAGATCTGTGTGTTGTCCAAGTCAGCCCATCCCCCATACAGTTAATAAACACACCCAGGGAACACAGTTAATCCCTTGATCGCCCCTGCCAGTGTCATTGGTACAATGACAGGGCATATTTTTAGCACTGATCACTGTAATGTCACTGTTTACCAAAAATTTCAGTTATGTGTCAGATCTGTCAGCCGCAATGTCGCAGTTCCACTAAAAATCACTAATCGCTGGCATTACTAGTAAAAAAAAAAGGAATAAAAAGGCCATAAATCTATCCCATAGTTTGTAGACACAAAAACTTTTGTGCAAACCAATCAATATACACTTATTGTGATTTTTTTAAACAAAAATATGTAGCAGAATACATATTGGCCTAAATTGATGAAGAAATTGGATTTTTGAAATTTTTTAATTGGATATGTTTTATAGCAGAAAATCATTTATTTATTTATTTTCTCAGAATTGACAGTCTTTTTTTCGTTTATAGTGCAAAAAATAAAATGCCACCAAAAGAAAGCACTATTTGTGGGAAAAAAAGGACAAAAAATTGTCACGCGCCCGTGCAATTGTCAGCTAAAGTATCACAGTGCTGTATCGCAAAAATGGCCTAGTCATTAAGGCCATAAAACCTTCCAGGGCTGAAGTGGTTACAAAAGAATTACTGCATCACCACCTTAGGGCTCTGAAGCATTGTCATGAAAGAGAAACTCCACTTTTATTGAGAATAAACCAATTCCCTTTGGGTGATCAATGTAACTTGCAGGGATTTTAACAAACTCTGTAGCAAATCCCCACCTGTTTGTCTAAAGTAACACAATTAAAGAAAATCTATGGTCACAGCATACACTTTCATTTTATGATATCAGAATTGTAGTAACAAACATTAACTATTCTTGACAATAACTATCCTTGACAATTCAATATAAGCTTACTTCATAAGTCTCTTCATATTGTGAGCACTAGCTGTCTGCATCTCTTCTACTGTATACATTCAATTTCTAAGGACTATATATCCCATGGTACCATGCTGCCTGCATTGATTTCTGTACTGACTCCACCTCCTAAAACTTAACCTCTCAGCACCTCTGTAGATCAGAAGGCAGGCTGTAAAATGTGTGACAGCAGTGCCTATACCCACAGTGCATAGTGAACAGGTGTTACAGAATTCAAGGAAGTCATTGTGTGGTGATCTTCAAAAAATAGGTTTGTAAAATGTTTGAGATTCAATGTGGAATTTAATAAATGATTTTATATTTTGACCATAGATATACATTAAGTACAACCCAGTACCTGTATGCAGCAGAAACATCAAATGCCACTACCCAGTCAGAGCAGTGTTTGTTATCTTTAGTGCTCTATTACTTAGATGATGGTATGTACAGTACTGTACCTGAAGATAGGGGGTTACAAAGATGGCTCATGTGCCAAGCCATCAGTTTTTTAACAGAAAAGATGGCTACAATTTAGCAAGTAAGTCTAAGTCCATGAAGGTTAAAGTGGTTGTAAATAATAAGGCTTACCTGTAGCTACCCTGGATATCTCCTAAACCTGCACGGTTTAGGAGATATCCCCTGTGTTTGCATGTGCCAATGTAATCGGCACATACGCACTGAAGCAACGGCACGTACGTGCCATTGCTTTCAGTGATTGTGCCGTTACCGGGAGTGACGTCATCGCGGCTCTGGCCAATCACAGCACCAGAAGTAACTACGGGATGACATGTCGCCGGCCGGTGCTGTGTCGGGGGGCTTCCCAGGTGAGTATTATGCCGCGTACACGCGACCGTTTTTAATGACGAGAAAAATTGAATTTTTTAAAATGGTCATTAAAAATGATCGTGTGTGGGCTTCAGAGCATTTTTCACGACGTGAAAAATGGCCATGAAAAAATTGGAACATGCTCTAATTTTTCTCGTCATTTTTCACCTCGTTGTTTTTCTCGTCATGAAAAAAGGCCGTGTGTGGGCTTTAAAGACGTGAAAAAAAAATACGCATGTGCAGAATCAAGTATGAGACGGGAGCGCTCGTTCTGGTAAAACTAGCGTTCGTAATGGAGATGGCACATTCGTCACGCTGTAACGGACTGAAAAGCACAAGGCTGAAAAGCGCGAAACGTCTCTCAACAAACTTTACTAACATGAAGGGTGGCGCCATCTGAATGGAACTTCCCCTTTATAGTGCCGTCGTACGTGTTGTACATCACCACGCTTTACATGAGCATTTTTTTCAACGATAGTGTGTAGGCAAGGCAGGCTTGAGAAGAATCACATCGAGAAAAATGCAGTTTTATTCAATGACATTAAAAACTGTCGTGTGTACGCGGCATAACATAATGCGCTAGTATGCTATGCTCATTATACCTTTGTCTTGCAGGTGTTCGTTTTTTTAATTGTTTTCCAAAGTGGGTTTACAACCACTCATTGGTAATCCATGGGGACCAAACCTTAAAAGAGATGTATGGTAATTGTTTTTTTTTTAAATAATGATACTTACCTAGTTGGATGCAGCATCTGTCCCCCACCGACTCTAAGGCCTCGTACACACGACCGATTTTCTCGGCAAGAACCAGCAAGAAACTTGCTGGCAGAGAGGTCTTGCCGAGTAAATCGGTCGTGTGTACGCTGCTAGCGGGTTTCTCGTCGAGAAAACCGACAAGAAACCTCGACGAGAAAATAGAGAACCTGCTCTCTATTTTCTCGTCGAGATTCTCCTCGGCGTGTTTCTCGACGAGAAAAGTGAGTGTGTGTACACTTACCTGTCCGCCCGGAAGCCCGCGCATGTTCGAAATGAATTCGACGCATGCGCGGTAGCTTCCTAGGCATACGTAGGGTATACCAAGATGGCGGCGACGGCATCGAATGTGATGAGCGCATGCTCGACGTAGTCGATGACGTCACCGCGTACACTCCTTTCAAAGAACCGCGGGTTCTTTGAAACGAGCGTGTGTACACTCGGCCGGGACAAGTTTCTTGTCCAAGAATCTCGTAGAAAAAAACAACATGTTTTTTTCAACGAGAATCTCGGCCGTGTGTACGAGGCCTAAGACTGAGAAACTGAGTGACCAAACACGACCGGTCGCTCGGTTCTCAGAGCTCCCTGAGCAGAGTGCTGGTGACTTTCAGCACAAGAGCTGCTGGACCTGTCATAGGAACTTTTTAAGAGTGAAGATTATTCCCACCCTTTTCGCCTCCTCCTTCATTCATGACAACACTCTATAAATGGAGGAGGTGGACCTTTCATTCCTTTATTTAAAGGAAAAGAGGAGCTACCAAAACAAGGGACACTTCTCATTCAATGTGTTAAAAAAAATCTTAGGCTTTAAGTGCAATTAACTGAAAATATTTAGACTACCAATTGTAAGAGCTACTGCACACCTAATAACAGATAAAAATATGATTTCAAAATGTCTCAGTGCCTCCTAAAAATGTCAAATTGGTCTGACTGTGCCCCCTAGTGGATAAAATGATAACACAACATAAGAGTGTCTGGGCAAGTATAACAAAAACACCCACCGTCAATTGTCAGACAGATGAACTCCCACTCTTCAAGGACAAAAAGACAATTAGAATAAGAAGCCGTTATTTGCACAGTAGCCTGTGTTTTATTCCCTTCCCCGTGTCTTTTCCTCTTTCTTTCCTTCTGGACTGCTCATTATAGAATTACTACATTGTGTACTGTGCCAGAGCCTACTGCAGTCTTCATTTCTCACTGCGTATTTATAGCATCCTTGTCTGGTCTCGTGAATGGCACCCGGCTCTCTGAAGATAAGAGGCCCTGTGGGAAGTAAATAGTAGCTTTAACTCCTTTGCTGCTATTGGTACAGCAAAAAATGCATTAAGATAACACGGGCAAATGACAAGCGACACAGGGGCTAATCGTTATACATGGTCAACATTTTTATTTTTTTATTATTTATTTTAAGAATGATAACAATGTACGCTAAATGAAGATGTGTGTCCTCTCTCTAAGTCTAATGCGCATTTAATTATATATTTTTTGATCGTTTCCAGATATACTCTCTGGCAAGACCTATGCATCATGGATATGCTTATGTTTGAAAAAGAGTGAACAATTGTAATACATTATGCCTGTATATTTATGTCCATTTAAAGGTAAAATAATTCCTTTCAAATTTTATCTTTAACCTTCTCCTTAGTAACAGTATAAATATTCCCGATACAACATTTTCCAAATTTGTTTTGTAGAATCATTACTTACACACAAGCATGTATGCGCTTTACTTACTGAAGGATTTTTTTTTGTTGCTGCGCGTTTACCTGTACATCTCTGTATAACGTTTCCATCATCTATTGTACACCAGTTGAAATGCCAAGGCAGACTGGCAGTGGCAGCATCTGCACTGGCTGCTCACATGAGAGACAGCAGGCAGAGCAGCCAATAGGTAATCTATGTGTAGCTAAAACACGATTATGTAGCGGGAGGTATTAACACTCATATGCCGCGTACACATGACCGTTATTCATGTCATGCAAAAAAACTACGTTTTTCTCGTCGTGATTCCTCTCAAGCCTGCCTTGCATACACACGTTCATGAAAAGAAAAACGCTCGAGCAAAGCGCGGTGACGTACAACACTTACAACGGCACTATAAAGGGGAAGTTTCATTCGAATGGCGCCACCCTTTGGAATGCATTTGCTGATCCTCATGTTAATAAAGTTTCGCGCTTTTCAGTCTCCGTGCTTTTTAGTCCGTTACAGCGTGACAAATGTGCTATCTCCATTACGAATGCTAGTTTTACCAGAATGAGCGCTTCCGTCTCATACTTGATTCTGAGCATGCACGTTTTTTTCCCCTCGTAAAAGCATACACACAAACGTTAAAAAGAACAATCTGAAAAACGACGAGAAAAAATAGCAGGTTCTAAAAAAAAAATTGGGCACTTTTCTCGTCGAGAAAACTGCTATGGAGCATACACAGTTTTCTCGTCATGAAAAATGGTCGTGTGTACGCGGCAATAGGTGTGCACATACCCTTGCATTAGGGTGTGCACCCCAAAGCTCAAACACACGTGCCTTTCTCTGCAGCCTCAGCTGCACTAAACAGTGAATGCATGGGAAATCCTCTGTGCTGAGCAGCATCCTGTTCATTCACAAACTGAAGCATAGTAAACACATTTCACTATGCTTCTGACTATAGATTTATGTTTGTCACCATTTGCTGGTTTGTTGGGGTTTTTCTATTACATTCAAGGCAGAATTCATTGTGGTAGTACAGTACATTACAGTACATGTTTGTCCCAATGAGAATTCACTATGCTTCAGTTATGATTGAACACAGTGAGTGTGTTCGCTGTGTTCATTTACAAAAGAAAGGGGTCAGTAAATGACATATTGATTAGACCCTTTCCCCACTCTCCATCCTGAAACATTCCATGCAGCAGCTGGGGAAGAGGAGAGGAAAGGAGGAAAGCCAGCAGCACTGCGGTGGGGTGGCGCAATAAAGCTTGGGCAGTAGGGGGAATCAGCACCGCACAGAGTTATTAGGGTGTGCCCAGGCACACCTGGCACACACCCTACGCACGCCTATGTTAACACTGTACTGGGATAAAATACAGTATAAAAAGTAGATAAAAGCATATTACTGTAATGGGAGGTAAGCCCTAGCACCAAATCAAAAGTCAGTGCAAGAAGGCTTCTGTTTGAGACTGATTGGTTGTTTTAACTATATAATTTTGAACCCAACTCTGTACAGCTTTAACCTCTTCTATACCACTTAAACCCTAACCCTGAAAATTAGACCCTCAGGCAAATTTTATTGCTGTCTGTGTCCCTATTGGGGGATTCATCACCCTGTTTATACTGGTGACCATTGTTACTGAAACAGAAAATGACAGAAGCTGTCCCCAGAACAAGAGGTGAAGGGAAATCGTTGGAAAATTTCCACTAACTTCATCTTGTGTCTCTTGAGCAAGAAGTGAAGGAAAATTTCCTTAATGGTGCACAGACAGCACAAATCATTACCTAGTAGGGGTTTTAACGCTCCCCTAGGTTATCCAAAACAAAAATGAGTTTTGGCTATGCATAAACTTTAATACTTAACCACTTAACGACCGCCCACCGCCGATTACCGTCGGCAGAATGGCACGGACAGGCAGAATCACGTAGATCTACGTGATCGCCTTTGTGCAGTTGGGGGGTCCATTCGGACCCCCTTCACTGCAGTGAGCGGCCGTTAAGTGTTCGGGAGCAAACAGGCATGAGGGGGCGGCCGCTCAATTCCGCCCCCCCCCCCTCGCGATCGCTCCCGGCCAATGAAAATGCTTCCTCCGCCATGTGATGTAAACACAGGCTGGAGGAAGTGATGTCATCTCCCTCGCCGCGGTCTTTTCGTTCCCGGCGCCGAAGAGAGAAGACAGAGGTTAGTGCTCCAACAGTCCACTGACACGTAGGTACACATAGGCACACAAATCACCCCCCAGTCACCCCCAGATCACCCCCCAGGTCACCCCAAAGCCCCCAATCACAGTGTCACTGATTGCAGTGATCATTTATTTTACTGATCACTGCATTTAGTGTCATCTGTGATTGTAAAAAGTTGCAGGGCAGTTAGGATTAGGCCCCTTTAGGTCCAGGGTAGCCCCCTAACCCCCCCTAATAAAGGTTTAACCCCTTGATCACCCCCCAGGTAACCCTTTCACCCCCTAACTTCAGCGTCACTAAGCGATTGTTTTTCCGATCGCTGTATTCGTGTCGCTGGTGTTTTAGATAGGCAGTTATATTTTTTTAGGTTCGCCGCAGGTTTTTATTAGTGTCAGGTACCCCCATATATTATTTTAACCCCCTGATTGCCCCTAGAGTTAACCCTTTCACCAGTGATCGCCGTATAAGCGTCACTGGTGTCACTGGTTAGCCAGTAAGTTATCTAGTTATTTAGGTAACCCGTCAGGTTTTTATATAGCGTCGGGTACCCCCATATTTAACCTAATAAAGGTTTTAACCCCCTGATTGCCCCTAGTTAACCCTTTCACCAGTGATCACCATATAAAGGTTACAGGTGACGCTGGTTGATTAGTTTGCTTTTTATAGCATCAGGGCACCCGCCGTATATAACCCAATAAAGGTTTAACCCCCCTGATCGCCCGGCGGGTGAGATCAATTAGGTTTTAGCGCCAGAGAGGGTCTGCGTCGCCCCAGGCAGTGTTAGGTTAGTGCCAGTAACGCTAACACCCACGCACAAAGCATACACCCCCCTTAGTGGTATAGTATCTGATCAGATCTATACTAGCATCCCCAGCGGTTTAGGGTTCCCAAAAACGCAGTGTTAGCGGGATCAGCCCAGATACCTGCTAGCGCCTGCGTTTAGCCCCTCCACCCAGCCCAGCCCAGCCCAGCCCACCCAAGTGCAGTATCGATCGATCACTGTCACTTACCAAACACAACACACATAACTGCAGCGTTCGCAGAGACAGGCCTGATCCCTGCAATCGCTAACAGTTTTTTTGTAGCGTTTGATATATTTGCTGACGACAGTCAGGTGCTTTTTTTCCTGTGAATCTTACTAGTGTACCCCTAAATTTAGAGCCCAAAATGGCAAGACGAAGGTACACTAGTAAAGAGGCCTACGAGATTCTGAGCATGACAGATAGTGAAGAGGAGGTCACGTATCTGTCAGATTCAGGCTCAGAATATCTTCCCGTAGAAGACAGTGACGTCAGCGGCCCCACGTCAGATAGCTCTGACGACGAAGTTGAGGTCCCTGCTAAGGTCAGGTGTACCCGATCCCGATCTTCTGAGGTTGTTGAGGAGCAAGAACCGCAGGTCTCTCGTATCATGGAGCAGAGGAGTACTAGCGCCGCTATTCCTTCTGGTGAACTGGCAAGCACCAGCGGCCTAGTACAGCCTGGACGTACATCCAGCACTGCAGTAACACTTGGTGACGTGGCGAGTCCCATAAGTGCAGTTCAAGCTGGCGAGGTGGCAAGCACAAGTAGTGTCCCGCTGCCACCAAGAAGACAAAGGCAGGCCCGTCGTGCCCATACTGCCCTTCCTGCAGAATTCGCCTATCCTGATTGGGTCCCCACCACTTCTGCAGAACCCGTACTTCCCCCATTCACTGCCCAACCCGGTATTCAGGTGGAAACAGCTGATTTTATTCCAATTGATTTTTATTCACTGTTTTTCACGGAAGATCTCTATAGATCTATTGTGGACCAGAGTAATTTATATGCTGGTCAATTTATCGCCGCTAACCCCCAGTTGCCTAAAATTGCCAGAAATTGGAAACCAATTACGGTTTCCGAATTTAAGACCTTTCTGGGCCTTTCCCTCAACATGGGCACACATAAATTTCCGTCATTGCGTGCTTATTGGTCCACGCACCCAATTGACCACATGCCCGTGTTCTCTGCCTCTATGTCCAGGGCACGATACGAGCAGATTTTGCGGTTCATGCACTTCAACGACAATGAACTTTGTCGTCCACGTGGGGACCCTGAATACGACCGGCTCTATAAAATTCGGCCCCTCATAAACCACTTCAACGAACGTTTTGCAGCCTTGTTTACTCCCGATCAAGTTGTCTGCGTTGATGAGTCCCTGATTAAATTTTCTGGCCGCTTGTCTTTCAAGCAGTACCTTCCCAGCAAGCGTGCCAGATACGGGGTCAAGCTCTACAAGTTCTGTGACAGGGCAACAGGCTATGTAGTGAACTTTACGGTTTATGAGGGAAAAGACAGTCAGATTGAGTCGGTCAACTGCCCGGATTACATAGGGAGCGCTGGCAAGATAGTGTGGAACTTGGTGTCACCCTTATTCGGAAAGGGGTACCACTTGTATGTGGACAATTATTACACGAGCGTGCCACTGTTTAGTCACTTGTTTGATCATAAGATTGGAGCATGTGGCACCGTGCGACCTAATCGCCGGGGCTTTCCCCAGCGGCTTGTAGATGCCCGTCTTAGGCTGGGGGAGAGAGCCTGCTTGAAGTGTAATAACTTGCTCGCTATGAAGTGGAGGGACAATAAGAATGTTTTCCTTCTTACCTCCCTTCATGCAGACACGACAGTCCAAATTCGTACGGCGACTGGTGTTGTGGAGAAACCCCTCTGTGTCCACGAATATAACCAAAATATGGGAGGGGTGGACCTCAACGACCAGTTGATGGAGCCGTATCTAATTGACCGTAAGGCAAGACGCTGGTACAAAAAAGTGTCTCTATCATTATTCCAATTGGCTTTGCTGAACGCTCATGTGCTATACAGAGCTTCAGGCGGGACGTTATCTCTTCTAAAATTCCAGAATGAGATAGTCACAGAACTCCTGTATCCAGGCGGTTCTGCACCTCACCATCCCCAACCAAATGCAGTAAGCCGGCTGCATGAGAGGCATTATTCGTATGTCCTCCCGAGTACCCCTACCCAAAGCCACCCCCAAAAAAGATGTCGTGTCTGTAGCAAGCGCGGATTTAGGCGTGACACCCGTAGTTTTTGTCCACTCTGTCCTGACAAGCCTGGTCTTTGCCAAGGTGAATGTTTTGAACGCTACCACTCAAAAGTGAAGTTTTAGCGTAGGGTACAGCATTTTACAGACAAGGACACACTTACACAGGGTCTCCCAAGATGCCATTACATTTTGAGAGACCCGAACCATTACAGTTGTAAAGTTACAAAAAAAAGGTAAAAAAGAAAAAAAAAACGTAAAAAACAAAACACAAAAAAATATATAAAATAAAAAAACCAAAAATAGTTGTCGTTTTATTGTTCTCTCTCTCTCTCTATTTTCCCTCTATTGTTCTGCTCTTTTTTACTGTATTCTATTCTGCAATGTTTTATCATGCTTGCTTTTCAGGTATGTAATTTTTTGTTTTCAGGTGCGCCATTCAACTGCAGCGCGGAATTATTTATCTTGACAGCAACAGCGTTTGCTCCCACGATACATAAAGCCGTGACTCCAGTGCTGTAGGAGGTGATTTCACCACCACAGTTAAAAAAAAGAGCATATATGCCGAAGCATGGGGGCAGCAGGGGCGGAGGAGCGATTTTGCTCCTAATGCCGCGTACATACGGTCGAAATTCCGACGGAGGCCTGCCCGTGGAAAATTCCGACCGTGTGTACGCGGCATAACTTTTTTGCGGGAGGATGCCCCCATGCTTCGGCATACATATATTTTAGGCACAGGTTGCGTTAAAACATTTTTTTATTTTTTACTAGGTTTTGTTTTGGTATTTGCTTTGCAGGTATGGCATGGTAAGGTCTTACTGTTGTACTGTAATGTTACTTTGTTTTAATGTTAACCACCATTTGCTTAGCAGGTACGCCATTCAGTTGCAGCGCGGATCTATTTATCTTGACAGCAACAGCGTTTGCTCCCACAATACATAAAGCCGTGACTCCAACGCTGTAGGAGGTGATTTCACCACCACAGTTAAAAAAAACAGCATACATGCCGAAGCATGGGGGCAGCAGGGGCGGAGGAGCGATTTTGCTCCTAATGCCGCGTACATACGGTCGAAATTCCGACGGAGGCCTGCCCGTGGAAAATTCCGACCGTGTGTACGCGGCATAACTTTTTTGCGGGAGGATGCCCCCATGCTTCGGCATATATATATTTTAGGCACAGGTTGCGTTAAAACATTTTTTTATTTTTTACTAGGTTTTGTTTTGGTATTTGCTTTGCAGGTATGGCATGGTAAGGTCTTACTGTTGTACTGTAATGTTACTTTGTTTTAATGTTAACCACCATTTGCTTAGCAGGTACGCCATTCAGTTGCAGCGCGGATCTATTTATCTTGACAGCAACAGCGTTTGCTCCCACGATACATAAAGCCGTGACTCCAACGCTGTAGGAGGTGATTTCACCACCACAGTTAAAAAAAAGAGCATATATGCCGAAGCATGGGGGCAGCAGGGGCGGAGGAGCGATTTTGCTCCTAATGCCGCGTACATACGGTCGAAATTCCGACGGAGGCCTGCCCGTGGAAAATTCCGACCGTGTGTACGCAGCATAACTTTTTTGCGGGAGGATGCACCCATGCTTCGGCATATATATATTTTAGGCACAGGTTGCGTTAAAACATTTTTTTATTTTTTACTAGGTTTTGTTTTGGTATTTGCTTTGCAGGTATGGCATGGTAAGGTCTTACTGTTGTACTGTAATGTTACTTTGTTTTAATGTTAACCACCATTTGCTTAGCAGGTACGCTATTCAGTTGCAGCGCGGATCTATTTATCTTGACAGCAACAGCGTTTGCTCCCACGATACATAAAGCCGTGACTCCAACGCTGTAGGAGGTGATTTCACCACCACAGTTAAAAAAAAAGAGCATATATGCCGAAGCATGGGGGCAGCAGGGGCGGAGGAGCGATTTTGCTCCTAATGCCGCGTATATACGGTCGAAATTCCAACGGAGGCTTGCCCGTGGAAAAGTCAGACCGTGTGTACGCGGCATAACCTTTTATGCCGCGTACATACGGTCGAAATTCCGACGAAGGCTTGACCGTGTGTACGCGGCATAACTTTTTTGCGGGAGGATGCCCCCATGCTTCGGCATATATGCCCATCATTAGAAGTGGGTGGATGAAGGGAGGTATTCTAATGGTGGGCATACCCACCAATCAATCTCTTTTTTTCGTTCAGCCAATAGGCTGTATGAAAAAAAAGATTACAATACATGTCCAACAAGGACCAGCAACGTACTGGTATGTTGCTGGACTTTGAATGTTTATACCAGAATGATGCCTGCGGGTTTAGGTATCATCTTGGTATCATTCTTTTCAGCCAGCGGCCGGCTTTCATGTAAAAGCAATTCTAGCAGATAATTAGCCTCTAGACTGCTTTTACAAGCAGTGGGAGGGAATGTCCCCCCCCCGGATATAAAAAGCGCCATTGGGAAATTGGGAAAGCATTTTATCACACCGATCTTGGTGTGGTCAGATGCTTTGAGGGCAGAGGAAAGATCTAGGGTCTAACCCCCCAATTTTTTTCAAAAAAAGAGTACCTGTCACTACCTATTGCTATCATAGGGGATATTTACATTCCCTGAGATAACGATAAAAATGGTAAAAAAATTAAATATGGAAGGCACAATTTAAAAATAAAATAAAAAAGCCAAATAAATAATAAAAAAAAAAAAAAAAAGCACCGCTGTCCCCCCCTGCTCTTGCGCAAAGGCGAACGCAAGCGTCGGTCTAGCGTCATATGTAAACAGCAATTGCATCATGCATGTGAGGTATCACCGCGAAGGTCAGATCGAGGGCAGTCATTTTAGCAGTAGACCTCCTCTGTAAATCTAACGTGGTAACCTGTAAAGGCTTTTAAATGCTTTTAAAAATGAATGTAGTTTGTCGCCGCTGCGCGTTTGTGCACAATTTTAAAGCATGTCGTGTTTGGTATCCATGTACTCGGCCTATGATCATCTTTTTTATTTCATCAAACATTTGGGCAATATAGTGTTTTTTAGTGCATTAAAAATAAAAAAAGTGTGTTTTTCCCCCAAAAAATGCGTTTAAAAAATTGATGTGCAAATACTGTGTGGAAAAAAAAAATGCAACACCCACTATTTTAATCTGTAGGGCCTTTGCTTTAAAAAAATATATAATGTTTGGGGGTTCAACATAATTTTCTTGCAAAAAAAATTTTTTTTTCATGTAAACAAAAAGTGTCAGAAAGGGCTTTGTCTTCAAGTGGTTAGAAGAGTGGATGATGTGTGACATAAGCTTCCTAATGTTGTGCATAAAATGCCAGGACAGTTCAAAACCCCCCCCCCAAATGACCCCATTTTGTAAAGTAGACACCTCAAGCTATTTGCTGAGAGGCATGTTGAGCCCATTGAATATTTTTTTTTTTTTGTCCCAAGTGATTGAATAATGACCAAAAAGAAAAAATTTACAAAAAGTTGTCACTAAATTATATATTGCTCAAACATGCCATGGGCATATGTGGAATTACACCCCAAAATACATTCTGTTGCTTCTCCTGAGTACATGCCTCTCAGCAAATAGCTTGGGGTGTCTACTTTCCAAAATGGGGTCATTTGGGGGGGTTTTGTGCCATCTTGGCATTTTATGGCCTTCAAAACTGTGATAGGTAGTGAGGAGTGAAATCAAAAATTTATGCCCTTAGAAACCTTGAAGGCGGTGCTTGGTTTTTGGGGTCCCGTACGCGGCTAGGCTCCCAAAAAGTCCCACACATGTGGTATCCCCGTACTCAAGAGAAGCAGCAGAATGTATTTTGGGGTGTAATTTCACATATGCCCATGACATGTGTGAGCAATATATCATTTAGTGACAACTTTGTGCAAAAAAAAAAAAGTTTGTCATATTCCCGCAACTTGTGGCAAAATATAAAATATTCCATGGACTGAACATGCCTCTCAGTAAATAGCTTGGGGTGTCTACTTTCCAAAATGGGGTCATTTGGGGGGGTTTTGTGCTATTTTGGCATTTTATGGCCTTCGAAACTGTGATAGGTAGTGAGGAGTGAAATCAAAAATTTGCGCCCTTAGAAATCCTGAAGGCGGTGCTTGGTTTCCGGGGTCCCGTACGTGGCTAGGCTCCTAAAAAGTCCCACACATGTGGTATCCCCGTACTCAGGAGAAGCAGCAGAATGTATTTTGGGGTGCAATTCCACATATAACCATGGCATGTGTGAGCAATATATCATTTAGTGACAACTTTTTGTAATTTCTTTTTTTTTTTGTCATTATTCAATCACTTGGGACAAAAAAAAAAAAATATTCAATGGGCTCAACATGCCTCTCAGAAATTTCCTTGGGGTGTCTACTTTCCAAAATGGGGTCATTTGGGGGGGTTTTGTACTGCCCTGCCATTTTAGCACCTCAAGAAATGAGATAGGCAGTCATAAATTTAAAGCTGTGTAAATTTCAGAAAATGTACCCTAGTTTGTAAACGCTATAACTTTTGCGCAAACCAATAAATATACGCTTATTGACATTTTTTTTACTAAAGACATGTGGCTGAATACATTTTGGCCTAAATGTATGACTAAAATTGAGTTTATTCGATTTTTCTTATAACAAAAAGTAGAAAATATAATTTTTTTTCAAAATTTTCGGTCTTTTTCTGTTTATATCGCAAAAAATAAAAATCGCAGAGGCAATCAAATACCATTAAAAGAAAGCTCTATTTGTGGGAAGAAAAGGACGCAAATTTCATTTGGGTACAACATTGCATGTCCGCACAATTTACAGTTAAAGCAGCGCAGTGCCGAATCCCAAAAACAGGCCTGGTCCTAATGGCCCGAAATGGTCCGGGGCTTAAGTGGTTAAATGACTTTACTTTCAGTTTTCTGCATCTAACAAAAATCTAGGCTCCTGCAGCATGTGTGTTTGGGTATTACCTCTTGAATTCTAAAAAGGGGTTCTCAGATAATCAGATTACCCACACAAAGGGCCAATGTCAATGGATCGATGAAAATCCGAGGCACAACACAGAAAGGCTATGCTCCCTGTATGCATCCTAAAGTAATATTACACCCTTATTTTTTTTCAGCACTTTTAGCAGCTGATTTAATAACTTACTGAGTATACAGCTTCTGTATTTTTTAATCCTTGCCTATGTTTCTGTTTAAGTGGGTCCCTTGACTGCTGCCCCAGGTTTCTTGTTTCAGGGTGGCTCCTTTCTCTTGTGGCATTCTATGGAGCTACTCTTGCATGCAGAGACTAGAGTTGTGTCCCCCAATGCTATGTATGTCAATAGAAACACACAAACACACAGCCTAGGATAGCAAGGCACTCTCCTGCCCTTCTGTCCTCCTTTCTCTCCCTTCTCAATGCTAACAGGCTGACCCAGAGTGCACTGTCCACTATTGGTCGTTTTCTGCGAAGACCTGAAGTTCAAGAAAGCAGCACTAAAGCTGGCCATAGAGGATAGATTTTTCTTTCCTGCAACCATGGGTTGAAGGAGAAAAAAAACACTTGATTTCCCCATCAACACTTTTAGTGTTAACCTCCCTGGCGGTATGATTCTGTCTGGAATTTTGTACCAAAAGCGGTACAATTATTTTGCATGGAAATTTGGTGTTATGTATTGTAGGCCTGTAATTCTTAGGAATTACTTACTTAAACCTGACCAAACAAGAGTATCTAGTAGACATCCCGGGTATGATAAAGTTTGAAACACTAAATCATAAATTATAATATAATAAATAACTATAAATAATTATAACAAATAATATAATAATAATAAAAAAATTATTCAATAATGTAATCAAATCAAAAACACAGAAATTTGCTCAGTTGCAGAATTGTTGCTGTCATTAGATTTAATGTTTGATGACGAATTTACCCACAAATCGCTATCGCTCAATTCTGCAAGTGATTCTAATTTATTATCGCTGTTTTCTAGCTGGTCTAAAACCACTTTTGACGTAAAGGGACACTTTTTGGTTGATATGGACAATCTCCAGTTTCCAGGCAGAAAGAACAGTTTTTATTATATAAAAGTGCATGCAGGGCACTGGACAGACCACTAGGGACAAAGGGGATGTGTAATTATTTGATACATGTGTACTGTGTTTTTACTTTTTTGAATTTGACAAATCCAAAGAAAGAAAATCCATAGGTTATCCGATCGTGTGTACAGGGCTTCAGACTGAGAATTTGCCGCCGAACTCAGCCCCCATGCGCCGTGCCGCTCGGGAACGGAGTTTGGCGGCACTCGGCAGTCACCAGTGTGTGAATCGAGCGAGACACACACAGCGGGGAGACATCGCAGGATCCAGGGACAAGGTAAGTAACTTCCCCTGTATCCTTCAATGCGATCCCGAGTCTGGCTCTGGGCTACCGCTTTGGACATGAAAAATCCACCCCGAGCCACACTCAGGATTACCGCCAGGGAGGTTAATAGGGGAATCCCTCCCGCAGAGCTATTGTGTTCTCCTATTGAGGGGGGTGGGTGCAGGGAGCCATCCCTGCCGGGAGAACACAGTGATTATTGCTAGGGCCTATAGCCGCTGGCAGAAATCGCATCTTAAAATACCGACATGCTGGTTGTACCCAAGTCGAACGATGGATCGACTTGGATGCAATCATCCTGACCATACACGGTTTGAATCTCAGCCGATCCCTGCTGGAACGGCTGAGATACGAACTGTCTATGGCCAGCGTTAAGAGAGCAGAAGACAGC
Source organism: Rana muscosa (assembly GCA_029206835.1). Taxonomy (NCBI): domain Eukaryota; kingdom Metazoa; phylum Chordata; class Amphibia; order Anura; family Ranidae; genus Rana; species Rana muscosa. Next base: position 475,056,324 of record CM055117.1, on the reverse strand, counting down.
AGCATTGTGAATGTTGTCAACTGTAAGTAGGAACTGTAACACATAGGGGGTTATTTAAGAAAGGCAAATCCACTTTGCACTACAAGTGCAAACTACAAGTGCAAAGTGCACTTGAAATTGCACTGAAAGTGCACTTGGAAGTGCAGTCGCTGTAATTCTGAGGGGTAGATTTGATATGAGGGGAAGCTCTGCTGATTTTATCATCCAATCATGGTCAAGCTAAAATGCTGTTTTTTTTTTTCCTTGCATGTCCCCCTCGGATCTACTGCGATTGCACTTCCAAGTGCACTTTCAGTGCAATTTCAAGTGCACTTTGCACCTGTAGTTTGCACTTGTAGTGTAAAGTGGATTTGCCTTTAGTAAATAACCCCCAATGTATACTAGGAAGTGTTTATTTTGTTGCACTCAATGGTTAAACCTGAAAAATGCTGAGGATTTATTACTACTTTAAGGCTTCATTTTAAATTTTGACTGGAGTGCACTTTTATTTGGAGCCAAAAACTGTGACCTGTGTTTTGGTGCCAGCTGTGCAGTGGCATGTTGCAGAATGCATTGTAAGTTGCTGCTGTTATGACCACCCCTACTTCATACCCTTCTCTTTGGCTCGCACTATTTTCCCCAGGTTTAAAATAGCAAAAAAAAAAAAAAAGAAACAACAGACTTGTTTTCCGTTTGGTTCTACGGATCTGTGACTTCTATTCTATGAATTAATTTGCTGGTTTGTTGGGGTGTTTCTATTACATTCAAGGCAGAATTCAATGTATTAGCACAGTACATACAGTATAAAGCTATAATAAAAATGAGTAAATCCATTGTGTTACAGTGGTAGATGTGATGCTGTGGTAGGGGCAGTCAATTTTTGGGAAATAAGGAGGATGGGGGGCTGCTGTTGAATAAAGGCTTTTTTTATAATCAATCTGATAATCTCCCAGCACAGACAGATGATGATTTATATTAAACATTGTTATTACACTATGTGACATGGAAGTGAATTATCAATGTGAGTCATGGTGTTGTAATATGCATTTATTCTCATGTCACTTGCCCGAGTCATTTGTTAGTCAGCCTGTGACATAGAGAAAATTGAAAGTCTGGGAATCACTTCTTGGAAAACCCATGTGAAGCACTGAATCATCTGTTGATGTGTCCATTGTGCCATTAACCACACCTGGAAAGCACTGTTTGGAAAACACACACACACACACTGCTATGACCCATTTCATTTAATGTACATGGATGACGTTCCCAGCTAACTTTCCAATCGCTGCTACCTGCACATTATTAAATAACGACAATTTTTATTTCTCCTTGGAATAATCATAGCTGATGGGATGAACGTTCAAGTTTATAATTTTGTGGTATGTTAATCTCAAAAGCTGGCACAAAACCATAAAATTTTGTATCAGACTCAATCTGTTATTTGTCTATTAAACCAGCAAATACATAGTGTGAGCCTTCCCAAGCAATGGATTCAAAATATATCCAGTAAGGGAACTGTCACAGCTAGAGGGTTCTGGTAAAAAGCTAGAGGGATTCTGGTAAAAAAAAGAGGAGGTAAGTGACCACTCTGTGAAATATCCTAGCAGGTTAAAAGAGAAGTATGGGTTAAAAATGTGTTTTAGATTCATACTTACCTCGGTGGATGGAGCATTAGACCGATGCTCCATCTGTCCACCGCTGTCCCTGCACTGAGAACCGAGCCACCGAACATCGCCGCTGACTCGGTTCTCACAGATCCCCGAGAGGAAAGCCGCTGATTGTCAGTCAGCCTCTTTCCTCTCTGCTTCTCCACGCTCATTGGAGGGCCGAGCAGTGGAGGGGCGGGGAGAGGCTGTCTCAGCGGCTCGCTATGACGCTGAGACTGCCATCAATCAGGGCAGCTAGCGGATCCGGACTTGGAAGTCGTGATGATGCGCTGCCCCGACTGATGGCAGTGACGTCAGCGGAGAGCGGACTTCAGACCGCTCTCAGCTGAAAATGGGTCACAGGAGTGCAAAACAAATTGCACTCCTGTGACCCTTAGGAGAAGCCCAGCCTAAAAAGCTCAGGCTGGACTTCTCCTTTAAGTATAACATCTTTATTATTTTAGTGTAAAAGGTTTAGTACAGTATCACTTTAAGTACCTAAAGAACAAATGGTGAATTGGGTTCTATTTCCCCCTTTGTAGCACACAAAGTCAGGCACGCAGCATTTTGTTCATTCTTCCCTAGCTCAGAAAACTGTCTAGGGGTTCTTTTTAGAGTTTTTATTGAAACAGGAACTTGGATGGGGAATAGAAAGCATGGGATACCCCTTGTGAACTGTAATTGGAACATTGTGAGAACTCCTCAACTTCTGACTATGCTGTACAACTGTTCAGGGCTGCTTGGAATTGGAAAAAAAAATGTGGACTGCCGCACTCTGTTAAACAATGTCTTTATTGGATAAAATCAAATCAAAACATAATCCAAAATGGTGCAGTCACAATGAAAAAGTGGACAACAGGACAAGGTGGCTAACATGTTAGACATCATGAGATGCTTACTCATAGCTATGAGTATCCAATAAAGACGTTGTTTAATAGAGTGCGTCAGTCCAGGATTTTTCCCAACTGTGCAGAGCCAGCACCTGTCGGTCTCAGTAGGGCGGAAGCAATCCGAGGGATCAGCAGCTTTTAGAGCGGTATCATTCCTTCTGTTAAAGGCTGCTGTTAGAAATCAACGGGGCCCATGCAGCTTAGCTGACAGGGCCCCCCCTTACAGAGCTATGGTCAGTCAATAGGGATTTCTTGCATATAGCCCAACATGTTTCGGAATGAACAATGTGTATTCCTTCATCAGGGAAGATTATGTCTGGGTGACTTTAATTCTCATTGTCTGAAATGTAAACATAGTCGCATAATAATCACACTGTAAATCACAATGTGAAGATAGCAAAGAAACATAAGAGTATAAATTTGGTATATAATATATGTAACCATTCTAATACTCACATGATGATCCACGGTACAATAAACAAAAAAGGAAACACAAGGAATAAAATCAATAGGGACTCCCAAAGTGACTGAGGCAGTCCGCAGATCAGCAGATGGGTGGGCAAGCTGCAAACATCCACAAGAAGTGCAGCCAGAGGAAGGGAGAGAAGAAGAAGCTGGCAGCGCTGCAGGGGGAGGCAGAAGAGAATCGTGTCTGCATTAAGACAGTACAGCCGGACCTTATCAGCAGCCCTGCAGTTGTTGGCTGCACTGCATTTACTTCTGTTTGCACTTGAACAAAGAACTGTCCCACTGGATATCTAGGCTGACTGTGACCTGTACTCCTTCTAGAGTTTAAGCTACACAATATCACACTTTGCAGCACAGGGGTCTTGTACTCTCTTAGCCACAGGATCACTGGTTGTCTCCCACTGATATCCACCAGGCTCTTCTGAGTGAGTAGGATGTAGACTCACACAGCCTCTTGACAGCCTGGGCTCTCTCCCACAACTTCCTCCCAGCTCTATCCCACGAGCTTCCTCCTGACTCAATTGGATCATTGGACTAGGACTTGCAAATAGCCCCAACAAAGCTAAGCCTAGCTGGGACTTTGTGTCATCTGGCTGTCTTCCTCCCAGACTTCTGTCCCAGGGGGCATTGACCCTGCACAGGGGTCTCCCTCTACAGAAGTAGACCCAGGAACACTTCATCCTGCTGTACAGGCCTCAGACTATGTATGGGCTCTCCCTCCACCTTCTGGGTACACCTCCCCAGAGATTAGTTGGAGTCCCATAAATATTCAGGCTGCCTGTCCTCTTGAAGACAAGGGGAGTAGTAGAACAGCAGCCTGTGAAACACTGAGCATCCCTGAGCAATCAATCCCTGCTCCACTGTTTACAGATGGGCCAAACTAAATTTCCCTAGCAACCTATTCTTAACTAGGAGGGTGCTACATACCTATAGATAAGTGAAAATATTCACACCATGAAACGATTTTTGGGCAAATCAAGAGAGAATGACTTATGTTTATAGGAGGCCTCTGACCCTGCTAGTATGCTAGAAAACCTGTTCAAACTTCTATTATCTTCTCCTGAGATAATCTGTGCTTGTATTGTCCACCATGGCTGTTCTCCTTCAAGCAGGATGTTCGGAAAAACAAAAAACTGTATTTATGGATCTACCAGCCACATGTATTATTAGATTAAAGTCTAAGTTTAGGGACATTACGTGTAGTCAATAGGATGTGTTCCTTGCGCTGCTATTTTCTCTGTTAGCTGAAATTCTCCTCCATCGATTCCCCCACCCCACCTCTGTAATCTTCCAGTGCAATGGGGGTTAATAGAACTGAGAAAGCTGTAACTATAAAATGTAATCTATGAATTTATGGGCTGGGTGCTGGGTGGAAAGGGCAGGCATAGTCAAGGACCCTTGATGAGGGCCTGTCACAGCTTCCTCAGTTCTATTAATCTCTGCAGCACCAGGAGACTGTTGCAGCAGGGGGGAGTGAGGGTCAATGGAGGATGATTTCAGCAAACAGCAGAGAGAGCATCACAAGGGACATATCCAACTGACTGTAAAAAAAATAGCTTGTTCATTTTTTTTACTAAATGTAGGCTTAGTTTAAATTTAAGGGACTTTCCGATCCCTTTCCCTGAACAAAATGGAGTAAGGCTAAGCACTTCTCAACCATTCACAGGAGGCCTTATATTTTTATGAATGAATATAAGGTTTTCTCTGATCGGAATAGATAGAGATCATGACATTATTCATCTGCCTCTACCCCTCAACCAATCAGTGGAAGCCTTGTATTCATTCACGAAAATACAAGGCTTCCAGTGAATGACTGAGTAGCACTAGGCCTGACTTGATGTTGTTGCTGGAATGGGAAGGGAAGCCCCCAAGAACACAGCCTGCCAGAACACAGCACTGTATACTGCATGTAGCGGATGCTACATACAGTTTTTATAACACTGACAGCATATCTTAGTAATGGAAATAGTTAATCTGGACCAGCTTGGCCCACGCTGCTTATTACACAGCAACAAAATTAGCACTAGTTGATTTTTTTAATTGTAACATTTAGCCAATTTACACCCTGCTTGGCTAGGGGGACCTTGTGATGGGAGACCATGGGGGATTGTGACTATCAATGTCTGTATGCTTGGTCTCTCACTGAGATGGATGGAACCTGAGAGTAATGCCCCATACACACGATCATTTTTAATGTCATTTTTAAAACTGACGTTTTTCTCGTCATTTTTTTTCTTGTTTCCTCTCAAGCCTGTCTTGCGTACACACCATCATTTTAAAAAATGTTCAAGAAAAGCGCAGTGACGTACACCACATACAACGGCACTATAAAGGGGAAGTTCCGTTCAAATGGCGCCACCCTTCATGTTAGTAAAGTTTGTTGAGAGACGATTCGCTCTTTTCAGTCTAGTGCTTTTCAGTCCGTTACAGCATGACGAATGTGCTATCTCCATTACGAACGCTAGTTTTACCAGAACGAGCGCTCCCGTCTCATACTTGATTCTGAGCATGCACATTTTTTTTCACGCCGATAAAGCATACACACTATCGTTTTTCACGTCGTTAAAAAAAACGACATGAAAAACGACGTGAAAAAAGAGAGCATGTTCGAAATTTTTAATGGCCGTTTTTCACGTCGTTAAAAATGCTCTGGAGCATACACACGATCATTTTTAATGGCCATTTTTTTTAATGGCATTTTTAATGGCATGAAAAATAATCGTGTGTATGGGGCATAAGACCTAACAATTGTTATTTCTGTAACATGTCATCTGTTATCAGTTATGTAAATAAAGGTTTTCATAAAGGTGTTCTAGCTAGAACTACAAATGTGAATCACACTACTAAACTAACTAGAGATGAATCATTAGGAGCTGTTCAATCAATCATTAATCAGAGGAAACAACTGGCTCCATATGGTGTAAGCTACACAAGAAGCATACAGCAGCAATTAAACTCTCATGATCGCAATTGTTTACAGTTGCACCAATTGTTTACAGTTGATCGCTACTATATGCTGCACAATAAGACACCATTTTTTCCATTAGTTTAGCCACGATTACTCTTAACAGTTATGCCGCGTACAGATGCTCGGAATTTCCAAAGGAAAAAGTCAGATGGAATTTTTTATCGGATATTCCGACCGTGTTTATGCCCCATCAGACTTTTTCCGTCGGAAATTCAAACGGAATTAGATAGAGAACATGTTCTCTATTTTTCCGATGAAAATAATTTCTATCGGAATTACCGTCTGTCTGGGTGCAATTCCGACTAAACACCATGCATGCTCGGAAACAATTTGACGCATACTCAGAAGCATAGAACTTAATTTTCTCGGCTCGTCGTAGTGTTTTACGTCACCGCGTTCTTGACGGTCGGATTTTAGTGTGACTGTGTGTATGCAAGACAGCTTGAGCGAAATTCCGTCGGAACTCCGACGGAAAAACTCGTTGAAGTTTATTCCGACGGAAATTCCGCTCGTGTGTACAAGGCATAAGTCTCTGATTTTAGTAGCCCGAACTACTGAAAATCGTATGTGCCATAGTTGTTTTTTATTGCATGCAGCAGTATATGGTGGACTATACACATGTAAAGAGCAGCTGAACTGTGGCGGCTGTGCCCAGAAAAGGCAAGCAGAGGGCAAAGGACAAATCACCAGGATTACTTGTAGCCTCCCTGCAGCTGATCTTTTCCTCATTACTGACGTACCATATCTTATACCCTACTGAATCTAAGTGTGAGGCCGGGTTCACACTTGCCGACAAACGCTCCGACATTGGGAGCTCATGTCGCATGACGTGTGAAAATCAATGTTTCCCTATGGGAGCCGTCTTAACTGGTCCGACACATGCCGGTCCGACTTTGAAAATGCTCCCTGTACTACTTTGGTCCGACTTTGATCCTACTTCAGCCCATTGACTATCATTGAAGTTGGATCAAAGTCGGACCGCAGTCTTGCATGATCCGACTTTGGCATGCGACTTGTGCTCTGCTGATCTTGAGGGGTAACTCCACGCCAAATTTTAAATAAAAAAAACGGCATGGGTTCCCCTCCAGGAGCATACCAGGCTCTTCGGTCTGGTATGGATTTTAAGGGGAACCCCCTAAGCCCAAATAACGGCACGGGGGTCCCCCCAAAATCCAAACCAGACCCTTATCCGAGCACGCAACCTGGCAGGCCGTAGGAAAAGAGGGGGGGACGTGAGCGGCCCCCCTCACTCCTGAACCATACCAGGCCGCATGCCCTCAACATGGGGGGTTTGGTTCTTTGGGGCAGGGGGACGACCTGCGGCCCCCCCACCCCAAAGCACCCTGCGCCCATGTTGATGAGGACAGGGCCTCTTCCTGACAACCCTGGCCATTGGTTGTCGGGGTCTGCGGGCAGGGGCTTATCGGAATCTGGGAGCCCCCATTAATAAGGGGGCCCCCAGATCCCGGCCCCCACCCTATGTGAATGAGTATGGGGTACATTGTACCCCTACCCATTCACCTGGTGGAAAAAAATGTCAATAAAAAAACACTACACAGGTTTTTAAAGTAATTTATTACACAGCTCCGGGGGTCTTCTTCCGACTCCGGGGGTCTCTTCCGACTTCGGGGGTCTTCTTCCGACTCCGGGGGTCTCTTCCGACTTCGGGGGTCTCCGGTGTCGTCTCCGCGCTCTCCGGTTCTTTTCTCGCTCTCGGGTTCTTTCTTCCTTCTGCCGGGCCTCCGCTATCTTCTTCCAGCTCTTTTGCTAGCGGGGCCCGGTCTTCTCTGTCTCCTTCTTCCCTCTTCTCCTCTTCGATGTTGACACGTCGCTTCCTCCCGCTGTAATGCTGGGTGTGCGGTGGCCCCGGAGCATGTGACTGTGATGTCATGGGAGCATGTGGCCACCCGGAGCATGTGACTGTGACGTCATGAGAGGCCTATATAAATCGGAGTGCACCGCACACCCAGCATTACAGCGGGAGGAAGCGATGTGTCAACATCGAAGAGGAGAAGAGGGAAGAAGGCGACGGAGAAGACCGGGCCCCGCTAGCAAATAAGCTGGAAGAAAGAACCCGAGAGCGAGAAAAGAACCAGAGAGCGCGGAGATGACACCGGAGACCCCCGAAGTCGGAAGAGACCCCCTGAGTCGGAAGAAGACCCCCGAAGTCGGAAGAGACCCCCGGAGTCGGAAGAAGACCCCCAGAGCTGTGTAATAAATTACTTTAAAAACCTGTGTAGTGTTTTTTTATTGACATTTTTTTCCACCAGGTGAATGGGTAGGGGTACGATGTACCCCATACTCATTCACATAGGGTGGGGGCCGGGATCTGGGGGCCCCCTTATTAAAGGGGGCTCCCGAGTTCCGATAAGCCCCCGCCCGCAGACCCCGACAACCAACGGCCAGAGTTGTCAGGAAGAGGCCCTGTTCTCATCAACATGGGGGCAGGGTGCTTTGGGGTGGGGGGGCCACAGGTCGCCCCCCTGCCCCAAAGCACTAAACCCCCCATGTTGAGGGCATGCGGCCTGGTACAGTTCAGGAGGGAGGGGGGGCCGCTCTCTTGTCCCTGCCTCTTCTCCTGCGGCCTGCCAGGTTGCGTGCTCAGATAAGGGTCTGGTTTGGATTTTGGGGTTCCCCTTAAAATCCATACCAGACCGAAGGGCCTGGTATGCTCCTGGAGGGGGAACCCATGCCGTTTTTTTATTTAAAATTTGGCGTGGAGTTCCCCCTCAAGATTCATACCAAACACAGTGCCTGGTATTGGCGGGGATCCAAGTCGGATCCCCGTTCATTGAAAGTCAGACATATGTCGGCTTCATGTCGCAGGGCAAAGTCGGATCCAAAGTAGGACGGCTGTCGTGTCGCACAAGTGTGAACCCAGCCTCAATGATTATCTTGATGGAGCAGGGCTTTGGTTCTCCATACCACGGCTGCCCCCTTTATAACTAGCTATCTTATGACTGGCTGTGAAATATTCAAGGAGCAGCAATAATGGTTTAAAAAGCGTAGGAAGTAGCACAGTAGTGATATCACAAAATCGCATACAAATTTTGTAAGACTAGCAGCCAGAGGTAAAAGTGCCTTACATGATCTCATACTGCAGATATACACTTATAGAGTTGACAGCACAAAAGTGCCTAGGCATAGGGAGTGCACTGCTAGGAGTTAAAGTCAAAAGCTACATTTTAATGGTACTGCTTAAAAACAAATAACATTTCTAGATGTTCCCTATAAGATATCATATCATACCCTATCCTATTAAATATATCAATTTTTTTTTTCGAAATGGCACAATGGAATATTGTCTAAACTGGATTGCCTGAATTAAGTAACTTGTCTAAAGAAACAAGCATATATATTGAACTAGTATGGATGTATAAAATTAGTTATTTTTATGTATGTCTATTTCCAGAGTGTGCAAAATATCCTCCTAGCTCCCAAACTGTCCCTGATTTTGAGGGACTGTCCCTGATTTTGAGGAACAAAGTCCCTCTGTCCCTCATTCCTCCTCATTTATCCCTCATTTTGGTCTGATCTGATGTACCGGTATATAAAATGCACTTTTTATCTTTCAAAAAGTGTTTCCCAGTGCTAAACCAATTAAGGACCACCCACTGCATATATACTGTGGCAGGGCGGCCCTCTTGCGCGAAACGACATACCCGTACGTCCTTTCGTGCACGAGATACTGCCGCGCGCGCCAACTGCACAGCGGGGGAGCAGATGCACGGGTCCGGCGGGCCGCGATGTCCGCCGGCCACCCGCGTTCACTCCTCAGAGAGGAGGGGAGTACAGTATGATCGTCTGTTCCTAGTGATCAGGAACAGCGATGTCTCTCTACTCCCAGTCAGTCCACTCTCCCCACAGTTAAAAACACATTCCTAGGACACACTTAACCGCTTGATCGCCACCTAGCGTTAACCCTTCCCTGCCAGTGTCATTTATACAGTGATCAGTGGATATTTTTAGGTGTGAGCACTGTAATAATGTCACTGGTCCTAAGCAAGTGTCAAAAGTGTCCGATCTGTCTGCCGCAATGACTCAGTCCCGCTAAAAATCACTAATCACTGCCATTACTAGTAAAAAAATAATAGTAATAAAAATGCCATAAATCTATCCCCTATTTTGTAGATGCTATAACTTTTGCGCAAACCAATCAATATATACGCTTATTGAGATTTTTGTTTACCAAAAATAGGTAGCAGAATACATATTGGCCTAAACTGATGAATACATTTGTTTTTGTTTTTTATATATTTTTTGGGATATGTATTATAGAAGAAAGTAAAAAATATATAATTTTTTCTAAATTGTCTGTCTTCTTTTTGTTTATAATGCAAAAAATAAAATTATCAAATGCCACCAAAAGAAAGCTCTATTTGTGGGAAAAAAGGACATCAATTTTATTTGGGTACATCGTTGCATGACCTCGCAATTGATGGTTAAAGTAACGCAGTGCCGTATCGCAAAAAACTGCCTGCTCATGAAGGGGGTAAAGCCTTCCTTTTTTTTTGTATAATTCTTATTTAAGGGGGCATGCCATGGGATGTGTCCTATGCTCACATACTTTTGCTAATAGATGTCCTGCTTTCCCATCTCAAAAATTTGGGAGGTATGAAATATGCTATAGGTGTATGTCAAAATATTTTGCAAAGTTGTGTCTACTAAAGATTATGGATTTCTCAAGAGAAACAATGTTTATTATAAAAAAAAAAAAAAAAAAAAAAACTACCAGCTGTTAAGAGTTTCTGAGGAGAAAATAATTAATGGGTTCATTCAGACCTGATTAATAACAGCAAGAACACCACAATTACGGATACATGCAGTGTCATATAACACCCTGTTCCCTGTAAGTATCTGTGTACTATTTGCCAATTGCCAGGAAAACAGACTACCATAAAAGGACAAACTCACATAAAGTCATTTCTGAGTTACTTGATCTTTTACATGCACTTTGTTAACATATTTTTATGCCTGTAAGAAATGATTGTGGTTTTGTTAACAACTAATGCATGCCATGTGGAAGCACACATTTGTCATTCAGAAAATGAAGGGCAAACTGTGTTTTACAGAACAGAGTGCACTTTACATACAGATGCATGAAATGTCAGAATTACTGATGTTACACATGGGAACTGTAAATTATATGCTGATAATCCATAATGTTTCACATATATGTCATGGACACTGTATTATCAACATACAGATTCGAAGCTCCAGCATCTTGTACTTCTACAAGATAAGCAAGAGACAAAAGCAATTAAGAACCTTTTGTCCATGGAGTTTCACATACTATATCTGTTTCCTAAATGATTTATCAGATATCCTTATGTTCTTTGCATCTGCTCCTATCTGCTAATAAGACTGAATTTAAAGGATCTCATATTACTATAGCAGACTCAGAAGGGCTTCCACGAGCACAGTATCCACATCATATTAAAATTAAAGATAATTTTTAACCACTTCAGCTCTAGGTTTACCCCTCTTCATGACCAGGCCATTTTTTCCGATACAGCACTGCGTTACTTTAACTGACTATTGCGCGGTCGTGCGACACTGTACCCAAATAAAACGTATGTCCTTTTTTCCCCACAAATAAAGCTTCTTTTGGTTTTTATTTGATCACCTCTGCATTGTTTATTTTTTGCGCTTTAAACAAAAAATTACTGACAATTCGAATTCACTAAGTGCCTGTTCACACTGGGGCAACACGACTTCCAGCGCAACTTTACAAGGCAACTTCGAGGCAACTTCAAGGAAACTTCAAGGCAACTTCGAGGCAACTTCAAGTTGCCTCCAGGACAGGCAACTTTGCCAGTTGCCAATCAAACAATATTCAGCTCTGTGGGAGGGAGGGGTTTGCCTGAGAGCCCATTCACACAGGGGCAACTTTGGATCCGACTTCAAATCGCCCCAGGTCGCCCCTAGTTGCCTCAAGTCGTGCTGGCTGAGGAAATCAATGTAAGTTAATAGAGCCATCTTAATGCACACTACTGCAGTTGCTCCGACTTCAAAAAAGGTGCCTGTACTACTTCAATCCGACTTCTAGGTGACCTGTACCCATTGATTTCAATGGGAGTTGCCTCTGAAGTCGGATCACTGTCTTAATAGGAGCAACTCTCCAGGAAGAGAAAATACATTTCTCTGGCAAACCTCTCCCTCCCCCCTCCCTTCCACAGAGCTGATTCTTGTTTTATTGGCCACTGGAACGTCTCCTGTCCTGCAGGCAACTTGAAGTTGCCTTGTAAGTAGCTCCAGGTTGCGCTGTGATTCATACTCAAGTCGTGTCTGAGTTGCCTCATAAAATCGCGCTGGAAGTCGTGTTGCCCCTGTGTGAATGGGCTCTGAGAAAACTATTTTCTCTTCCTGTAAAGTTGCTTCAGTTAAGACACTGATCCGACTTTGGAGGCGACTTCCATTGAAATTAATGGGTACAAGTTGCCTAGAAGTCGCCTTGAAGTAGTACAGGAACCTTTTCTGAAGTCGGAGCGACTTCAGTAGTGTATATTAAGGCGGCTCTCATTCACTTGAATGTAATTTGTCATGTCGCGTGACTTGGGGCAACTTGGGGCGACACAAGTCGGATCCCAAGTTGCGGTAGTGTGAACGGGCACTAACAGAAGAGGAATCAGCACAAGGGGACACATCTTACTGACTGTAAGTTATATCTCTTGTGCTAATTTTTCTGTTTGTGATTTTGGCTGCACTTAGGCTTTAAATAAAGGCATTTAAGTATTTTTAATAATAATAATACAGTATATTAATCCAATATAATAATAAAACATATGGTAACTCAGAGCAACAGATCTGAAATATATTTCAAATCACTGTAGTAAAAGCATTTAGAGTGAATTTTACTAGGGCTTACTGCAATTTATTGTACACATGCTTTGTATAATATTTTTTATTAAACCCTACTCCATGTAGTCCTAGGGTTTGACTTTTGGTTTGCATGGAGAAATAGAAGTTCTGTTTTGGATCCATTAAGTTTGAGGGAGCTCTCCGTCATCCAATTATCTATCAATGTGAGGCATTTTTTTAGTCCGTGATATTGGTCTTTTTTGTTGGTGGCGCAAAAGTAAAGTTGAGTGTCGTCAGCGTATGAATGGTAGAGCAGGTCCTGTTTGCTGATGATTTTGAGGAGTGGGCGGAGGTAGATGTTGAAGAGCACGGGCGACAGTGAAAAAAAAGTCTCTTGTGGGTTTAATCAATTATTTCAGCTTTTTATAGCCGGCCATAGATGGTTCGAATCCAGGCCGGTACAGCAGGGACTGGCCAAAATTTGAACCATCTATGGGCAGGCTGAATGTTGGATTTTTGGCATACGATTATTTCCAGTGGCTATAGTCGCTAGTAATAATCACTGTGTTTTCCCCCTGCAGGGATGGCTCCCTGCACCCCCCCCCCCCCTTAGCCGGGAGAACACAATAGCTCTGCAGGGGGGATTCCCACATCAACACTGACTGTGTTTATGGGCAATAAAGTTGTTTTCTTTAGTGCAGAATTTTTTTTTAACAATCAAACCAAGTAACTTTATATTTATTTGGTCCAGTGCCTGTTTGTGGAATAATCACTTTGCTTCAGAGCTACACTGGCCAGTATCATTACATATGGCAGTAGTACAGTATAAGCCAGCAGGAGGAACCATGTAGCATTACAGGGAATTCCGACATTTAGCATTCCTAGAAATGTGTCTGATATAATGATTCTTTAGTTTCTCTTGTCGGTGTCAGCTTCTCTTTAAATGAAACACAGGTAATACTAGAGGAACTGAGAGACAAACGGGGGGGGGGGGGGGTTACCATTGCTGACTCCTTCAGAAAATCCAAGCGGCCCAAGTAGGGTTGGCACCTTTTCTTCACGTCAAACCTGATCACTTCAGTGTCACATAGCAATTTTTTTTTCATAGTATGCATAAATAAACTATGCATAGATGTTGCTATTAAATAACATTTCTAATCATATGAAGTTAATCACACGAGTCCCCCTTTACATCAGAGTCCACAGAGTTCCCTTTTACATCAGAGTCCACAGAGTTCCCCTTTTACATCTGAACCTGCAGAGTTCCCCCTTTACATCAGAGTCCACAGAGTTCTCTTTTTACATCTGAATCCACAGAGTTCCCCTTTAACATCTGAACTCACAGAGTTCCCTTTCACTGTAAGGGGGGACTCTGCATACTCTGATTTAAGGGAGAACTCTGGGGACTCTAACATAAGGGATGCTCTGGTGTACGGAGAGGACTCTGATGTAAGAAAGAACAATGTGGCCTCTGGTGTAAAGGGGAGCTCTGATGTAATGAGTGCTCTGAGAACCCTGATTTAACTTAGCTTACTCACTTAGAGACAGGAGAGAGAAGGGGGTGGGGGGAGACTTAGTCCGGTCTGAATAATGTGTCCGGTTCTCAGACAGTCTGAAACCAGGACGCATGATTCCAAACCGGAACTGTCCGGGTGAATCCCGAACAGGTGGCAACCCTAGGCCTGAGTTTGTCTAGCTTCAATACTTTCTTAGTCTCTGACCAGAAACAAACAAATAAATTGGACAATTTTTAATTTGGAAACATAAGGAGCCTTCCCAGCTGGTGCCAGGTAAGAACATTTAAAAATGTTACATTTGAATGCAGGACATGAGAAAAAAATAGGAGTGTCTTACCCACTTGCTGAACAGGCCTTTTCTTTTGTTTACAAGTTTAAATTAGTTTTTTTTTGCTAGAAAATTACTTAGAACCCCCAAACATTATATATATATATTTTTTTAGCAGAGACTCTTGAGAATAAAATGGCGATCGTTGCAATAGTTTATGTCACATTGTATTTGCGCAGCAGTCTTTCAAACGCAATTTTTGGGGAAAAAATACACTTTATTGAATTAAAAAAGACAAAACACTAAAGTTAGCCCAATTTTTGTATAATGTGAAAGATGGTGTTTACACCGAGTAAATAGATACCTAACACGTCATGCTTTAAAATTGCGCACACTTGTGGAATGACAACAAACTACAGTACTTAAAAATCTCCATAAGCGACGCTTTAAACATTTCTACAGGTTACCTGTTTATAGTTACAGAGGAGGTCTAGTGCTAGAATTATTGCTCTCACTCACATGTGTGGTTTATATATGTGGGCGCGACTCACATATGGGTTCGCTTCTGCGAGCGAGCATGGATGGATGGGGTGCTTTAACTTTTTTTATTATTTATTTTTACACTGTCTCTTTATTTATTTTTTGATCACTTTTATTCCTATTACAAGGAATATAAACATCCCTTGTAATAGAAATAAGCATGAGAGGTCCTCTTTGTTGAGAGATTTGGGGTCAAAAAGTGACATCGGAGGTCGCTCCAGTCTTCCAAGGGCATAGAGCCAAGGGAGGGCTATCTTTTCCTCACTCAACTTCCTGCCTAGCCATCGGCCGCATCAGATCAGTTCTGGGCTTACCGACGGCTATGGTAAGCTCGGAAATGACCGTGTGTTTTTTTACCTCTCCCGCCGCCTCTAAAAGTGATCCCACAGTGAATTCGCTGCTGGGATCACTTTTAACTGATGCCAAATTGTCCACAGAGCCAAATGATACTGGGGTTATGGCAGTTAGCTGCTGCCATAACAGCGGTATTTAACATTAAAGTCATGACATAAATGTACTGTGGGCGGTCAGCAAGTTGTTATAATCCCAAAAATTCCAATGAGCAAAACTGGAGTTTAGAGTTAGAAGGACTTTATAGAAAGTCACTTTTTATCTGGAGTTTATCTTCATTAAAAAATATTTCATTTATTTTTGACAGTCAAAAATAAATTCCCTTTTTTCAGTTCTTTATTTTTCAATTGAACTTGTTTTAGCACAGCATGATGTAGACACAAAATCTTTACAATCTGCTTGGGAGTAGTAGCAATCTCTTCATACAGGTGCCATATGCTTGTGGAATGCGTAGAATTAGATGTTCTTCATGCGAGAGTAACTTTATTACATCTGTAAAACGAGCTGCTTCTGAGTGCTAATGTTTAAACTCAGCAGTGTCATCCAGACTGGACAGTTCATATTTTCACATCCCACTCTATTCATTTTGGATCCCACTACTTCAGACATTTCATAACAGCTTGCTGTAATATTTTATGAACAATTCCGTTTTTGTTTCAAAAACATACCATTTGTCAATGACCATTTCATCCTCCAAAAATGTATAGAGTTCTGTTCCCCAAGAATTTATCACTGAAAATGTACAATGTAATTTATAAATTGTATACACAAACTGCTGAATAAGCATAAGTACTTTGCTGGTCATTCCAATATTTATTAATATCTTTCTGGAAATGGATTATATTTTAATGTGTTCATAAGGGATAGAGAAATTAAAGCACCCAATTCTAGTTGTAGCTTGGATTCTAGGAATAGGATTTGCATGTTACAAGTATTGTAAATGGTCTTTCTAACCAGGGATGAGCCGAACACCCCCCTGTTCGGTTCGCACCAGAGCCTGCGAACAGACAGAATGTTCGCGTGAACTTTAGAACCCTATTAAATACAATGGACTCGAATGTTCGAAATCTAAAGTGCTAATTATAAAGGCTTATATGCAAGTTATTGTCCTAAAAAGTGTTTGGGGACCCGGGTCCTGCCCCAGGGGACATGTATCAATGCAAAAAAAGGTTTAAAAATTTACGTTTTTACGGGAGCAGTGATTTTAATAATGCTTGAAACGAAAAAAATAAAAGTGAAATTTTCCTTTAAATTTCGTACCTGGGAAGTGTGTATAATATGCATGTGAAGTGGCGCTTGTTTCCCGTGCTTAGAACTGTCCCTGCACAAAATGTCATTTTTTAAGGAAAAAAAGTCATTTAAAACTCACTCAAGGCTATAATGAATTGTCGGCTCCCGGCAATAGAAAAGTCATTGATAAAAAAAAAAAAAAGCGTGGGGGTCCCCCCAAATTCAATTACCAGGCCCTTCAGGTCTGGTATAGATATTAAGGGGAATCCCGCCGCAAATTTAAAAAAAAAATACTTTTTTTCCCTTCAGATCCCTTCAGATCTGGCATGGATTTTAAGGGGAACTACACCTCAAATTTTTAAAAAAATGGCGTGGAGTCCCCCCAAAAATCCATACCAGACCCTTATCCGAGCACGCAACCTAGCAGGCCGCAGGAAAAGAGGGGGGACGAGAGAGCGCCCCCCCTGTCCTGAACCATACCAGGCCACATGCCCTCAACATGGGGAGGATGTCCCCATGTTGATGGGGACAAGGGCCTCATCCCCACAACCCTTGCCCGGTGGTTGTGGGGGTCTGCGGGCAGGGGGCTTATCGGAATCTGGAAGACCCCTTTAACAAAGGGGACCCCCAAATCCCGCCCCCCCTATGTGAATTGGTAAGGGGTACATTGTTCCCCTACCATTTAACGAAGAAAGTGTACATTTTTTAAAAAAAAAACACACAAACACCTTGGAAAAGTCCTTTATAAAAAAAAAAAAAAAAAATATTCCAGCGATGAAATCCAGTGTCCCACAGCGATCCGATGTCCAGCGCTGTCCATCATTGGCTGAGCCTGAGCGGACCTGATGGGGAACTTCCTCCGCAGTCTATTAAATGTATAGACCCGCCCCTTCTAAAGTTCCCCATCAGGTCCGCTCAGCCAATGAATAGGTGTAAGGCTAAGATGCGGAACGTGAGAAGGGGCGGATCTATTCATGTATTACACAGTGAAGGAATTTCCCCATCAGGTCCGCTCAGGCCAATGACGTAGGCGGGGTCTGACATACGAGGGGGCGGACCTGATGGGGAACTTCCTTCACTGTGTAATACATGAATAGACCCGCCCCTTCTTAAGTTCCCCATCAGGTCCGCTCAGCCAATGACTAGGTGTAAGGCTAAGCGGACCAGATGCGGAACATGTGAAGGGGCGGGTCTATTCATGAATTACACAGTGAAGGAAGTTCCCCATCAGGTCCGCCCCCTCGGTATGTCAGACCGCGCCTACGTCATTGGCCTGAGCGGACCTGATGGGGAACTTCCTTCACTGTGTAATACATGAATAGACCCGCCCCTTCTCATGTTCCGCATCTGGTCCGCTTAGCCTTACACCTAGTCATTGGCTGAGCGGACCTGATGGGGAACTTTAGAAGGGGCGGGTCTATTCATGTATTACAAAGTGAAAGAAGTTCCCCATCAGGTCCTCTCAGGCTCAGCCAATGACGGACAGGACATCAGATCGCCGCGGGACACTGGATTTCATCGCTGGAATGTTTTTTATTTTTATTTATTTTTTATTTTTTAATAAAGGACTTTTCCAAGGTGTTTGTGTGTTTTTTTTTCATTTTTTTTACACTTTCTTCGTGAAATGGTAGGGGTAAAATACCCCTTACCAAATCACATAGGGGGGGCCGGGATCTGGGGGTCCCCTTTGTTAAAGGGGTCTTCCAGATTCCGATAAGCCCCCTGCCCGCAGACCCCCACAACCACCGGGCAAGGGTTGTGGGGATGAGGCCCTTGTCCCCATCAACATGGGGACATCCTCCCCATGTTGAGGGCATGTGGCCTGGTACGGTTCAGGAGGGGGGGCGCTCTCTCGTCCCCCCTCTTTTCCTGCGGCCTACCAGGTTGCGTGCTCGGATAAGGGTCTGGTATGGATATTTGGGGGGAACCGCACGCATTTTTATTTTTAATTTTGCGGGCGGGGTTCCCCTTAATATCTATACCAGACCTGAAGGCCCTGGTAATTGAATTTGGGGGGACCCCCAGGCTTTTTTTTTCTTTTTTATCAATGACTTTTCTATGTATTGCCGGGAGCCGACAATTCATTATAGCCGCGAGTGAGTTTTAAATGACTTCAAAAATGACATTTTGTGCAGGGACAGTTCTAAGCACGGGAAACATGCGCAACTTTACAGGCATATTATACACACCCCCCATGTACGAAAATTTAAAGGAAAATTTCACTTTTATTGTTTCACTTTAAGCATTATTAAAATCGCTGCTCCCAAAAAAACTGCAGTTTTTAAAACTTTTTTTTGCATTGATACATGTCCCCTGGGGCAGAACCCGGGTCCCCAAACACTTTTTATGACTTGCATATAAGCCTTTATAATTAGCACTTTAGATTTCTCCCATAGACTTTTCGAATTTGCCGTGAACACCCCAATTTGTTCGCTGTTCGGCGAACGGGCGAACAGGCAATGTTCGAGTCGAACATGAGTTCGACTCGAACTCGAAGCTCATCCCTATTTCTAACTAATATCAAGGCAGACTTGGATACATTTGTTCTGGGCACCAGGAGGCTGGGATTGATTGTTTTTGGAGTGGGGCTCTCAGTGCCAGGAACCAAGGGAAATTTCTATCATTTATGTAAAACCTTTATCCCACATGGCAATAAAAAACAAAAAATTTGATGTAACTGCTTAAAAAGTGATGTCTGGAGTTTGGCTTTAATTTGCTAATCAAGTCCATCTACATTCACTAGTGCATCAAACATTACCCTTCCCCCCAGGTTGCCAATTCTGTTGTCCAAAGGTGTCTCCATTGCTCCCTCATTCAGAGTAGATACTACCTAAGGCAGGACATGTGTTACTGTCTGGATTACCAGGTGAAATCAAAGGAAAACATTTTTTTTTTTAAGAAAACGAATTCAGCCACATAATTTAAAGGAGAAGTATGGCCAAAACTATTTTGGCTATACTTCTTTTGTGGGTCACAGTAGTGCACTTATTTCTGCACTCCTGTGACCCAGATTCAGCCCATAGCGGGCTAAAGCCAGCTAAAGGCTTATGTCACAGAGCCGTTCCAGGCTCTAAAGGTCTAAAGGGATCCTCAGAATCAATCCTGACAATCATGTCAATCATGTCGGGATCCACCCAGAGTCCTGCCTGGCAGCTGAGTCAGCCTCTTAGTGTGCCACTGAGAGCCTGCGTGAGCTGCTACTTCTACCCCCTCCACTGTCTGACTCTCCAGTGAGTGCTGAAGGGGCAGAGCACAGAGCGGTGACTGATAGTCACCACTCTGTGCTCAAAGCAGGACCCAAGAACTGAGCAATCAGAAGTCTTTGGCTGCTCAGTACTTGTTGTAGAGCCGGACAGGGACAGCTGTGGCATTGGATCAATACCGCATCTACATAGGTGAGTGTGAATGTTTGTTATTTTTGAATCCTGCACTTCTCTTTTAAGGATCGGTGAACTTTATTCACTAAATTTTGGTACAAAGTGCAACATCACTGGCAAAGTGAACAGCCTATTTGCCTTTAGTAAATCAACCCTTTAATATCTGAAAGGTAGTAATATTCTGCCTCATTCTTATTTAAATCCCCCCCCCCCCCACTTCACTTCTGCTGTTTTTTATTTATTTTTCTTGCACATGATTGGGTAATCTCTGCAAAGTGAAACATTAAATTTAGTAAGCTATGGGAAAAATGTCCTTGCAACGTGCAACTTCCCTTGCAAAATGAACAGCCTATTTGCCTTTAGTAAATCAACCCCTAAGCTTTATTTATCAAAGTATCGAAATGTGTAGAAAGCAACATGTGAACAATGAAAGCTTACATTTGATTGTTTGCAATGAAGCAACACAGTGTGATTTTTTTTGTTAACAATCTGTGCTCTTCACATTTCCAATATGCAATGATAGTTACCTTGCTATATATGTCCTTCCTAGGTTTGAGAATTCCTTACAGAAAGCAAGCTGTAGTACAGAAATAAGGGGGTGGTTTGATTATATCTTTTAAAAAATGTGCACTGTTTCAGAAGAACAAATTAAGAGAATAGCAATACATGTATATTAGAAGTGTATGCACAGATATTTAAACACATGGGCCAAACAAGAAGATACCTGGAATTGTTTAGGGCAAAAACTATGTGAATCCCTAGAAGGCAGATCCTTTTTACACTTAATAAGCATTCTTCTTGTGCATAGCTTAAGTGAATCAATAATTCCAGTGCCTGGAGCTTTTTATGAACCCTAAGTATGAGTGGTAAAGGGCAGCTGTGTATATGTGACTGGGTCTTACTGTATGTCAGTGAAATTCTAAAGTGTCAGACATCACAAATGATTTCAGAGAACATTTAGAAATACATTTGTTGTCCTCATAGCAAAACTCGACTTTCCTTTTAAATTATGGAACTTGGATCCAAAATGTCTGTGGAATGCATGCAACTATAATTTTGCTCTAAATGACTACTACTGTTATGAAGACAAGGATTTATTTATATGGCACCGACATACTTATCAGTAGGAATGAGCTTCGAGTTAGAGTCGAACTCATGTTCGACTCGAACATTGCCTGTTCGTCCGTTCGGCGAACAGCGAACAATTTAGGGTGTTTGCGGCAAATTCGAAAAGCCACGGAACACCCTGTAAAAGTCTATGGGAGAAATCGAAAGTGCTAATTTTAAAGGCTTAGATGCAAGTTTTTGTCATAAAAAGTGTTTGGGGACCTGGGTCCTGCCCCAGGGGACATGTATCAATGCAAAAAAAGTTTTAAAAACTGAATTATTTTCGGGAGCAGTAATTTTAATAATGCTTAAAGTGAAACAATAAAAGTGAAATATTCCTTTAAATTTCATACCTGGGGGGTGTATATAGTATGCCTGTAAAGCAGCGCTTGTTTTCCGTGCTTAGAACAGTCTCTGCAAAAATGTAATTTCTGAAGGAAAAAAAGTCATTTAAAAGTACTCGCGGCTGTAATGAATTGCCGGTCCCGGCAATACAGAGAAAAGTCATTGAAAGTCATTGATAAAAAAAAAAATTAAAATGCGTGGGGGTCCCCCCTAATTCAATTACCAGGTCCTTAAGGTCTGGTATGGATATTAAGGGGAACCCCAACGCCAAATAAAAAAAAAATGGCGTGCGGTTCCCCCCAAAAATCCATACCAGACCCTTATCCGAGCACGCAACCTGCCAGGCCGCAGAAAAAGAGGGGGGGACGATAGAACAACCCCCCCTGAACCGTACCAGGCCACATGCCCTCAACATGGGGAGGATGCTTTGGGGTCTGGACCCCAAAGCACCATGTCCGCATGTTGATGGGGACAAGGGCCTCATCCCCACAACCCTTGCCCGGTGGTTGTGGGGGTCTGCGGGCGGGGGGCTTATCGGAATCTGGAAAACCCCTTTAACAAAGGGGACCCCCAGATCCAGGCCCCCCTATGTGAATTGGTAATGGGTACATTGGACCCCTACCATTTCACAAAGAAAGTGTAAAAAATTGTAAAAAAAACACACACTGGCTCACGTCCTTAACTTGGTGGTGCAGAATTTCTTAGGCAGGTACCAGGGCTTACAGGATGTCCTGAGGCAGGCCAGGAAAGTCTGTGTGCATTTCCGCCGGTCATATAATGCCAGTGCTCGGCTGGCTGACCTGCAAAAGGAATTTAACCTGCCCAAGAACCGCCTAATCTGTGACATGCCCACCAGGTGGAACTTAACGTTGGCCATGCTGCAGCGGCTGCACACACAGCAGAGTCCCATCAATGAGTATCTGTGCCAATATGGCACCAGGACAGGGTCAGGAGAGCTTGGGATTTTATTTCCATGCCAGTGGGTCATGATAAGGGATGCATGCACTGTCCTGTCACCATTTGAGGAGGCCACGAGGATGGTGAGCAGTGACAGTGCATGCATCAGTGACACTGTCCCTCTTGTCCACCTGTTGGAGCACACGCTGCGTGGAATAATGGACAGGACATTTGAGGCAGAACAGAGGGAGGAAGAGGAGGACTTCCTTACCTCTCAAGGCCCCCTTTATCCAGACAGTGTTTCTGCTGGACCGCCGATAACACAGGAAGAGGAGGAGGAGGATTGTGTCAGCATGGAGGTGGAGCCTAGCACTCAGCATCAGCAGCAGTCTTCAAGGGATCATTTACAGTCCCAAGAAACCCATGGACTTGTACATGGCTGAGAGGAGGTGGCTGCGGATCATGTCGTCCTTAGTGACCCAGAGGACTCCGGACCGAATCCCTCAGCAAACCTATGCTGCCTGGCCTCCCTGCTCCTGCAAAGCCTGCGAAAGGATCCTCGTATTCGTGGTATCAAGGAGAGGTATCATTACTCGCTGGCAACCCTCCTTAATCCACGTTACAAGGGTAAGGTTGCGGACCTTATCTTGCCATCGCAGAGGAAGCAGAGGATGAAACATCTTCGGGAGGCCTTGCAGAAAGGTTTGTGCAACGCGTTTCCAGAGCCTGGGAGGTTACAAATTTCTAGTCCTGAACAACGTGTTGCTGAGGCTTTGGTCAGTCACAGAAGGAGCGGTGGAGAAGGTGGCCATCTGACCGATGCGTTCAGACAATTTTCAAGTCCGCAGCCCTAAGGTATGAGCGGTTCCAGCAACCATCGCCAGCGTCTGATTCACATGGTGCAGGAATACCTAGGGGCAAGATCAGGCTTGGACACCTTTCCCACCGACAATCCTCTGGGTTACTGGGTCTTGAGGATGGATCACTGGTCAGAGCTTGCACAGTATGCAATTGAGCTACTGGCCTGTCCTGTGTCCAGCGTTCTTTCGGAACGCACATTCAGTGCTGCTGGAGGCTTTGTAACCGATCACAGGGTGCGCCTGTCCACCGAATCGGTCGATAAAAATGAATCAGTCTTGGATCACCAGCTACCAAGCACCTGATGCTGATGTAACCAAATCATTTTTTTTGAATGTGAGATCCCCTCAAGACTGCCTATGCTGATGCTGAGTGACTATCCTCTTCCTCCTCAATGTTCATGCTGATAGCTTGTAAGAACATTTTTGGTTCTGAGCACCGCCACCAGTGGCTAAGGCCCAATTTTTCAGCCCCTGTTTAACAGGGGCGTGTAATTACAATTTTTGATGCAATACTTTGCAGCAGGGCTCAATCCTGCACTCCAACTACAATATATGTGAGGGGTTGCAGTGTTGTGGCACCAGCAGCAGTGCCTAAGGCCTAATTTTTCAGCCCCTGTTTAACAGGGGCGTGTAATTACAATTTTTGATGCAATACTTTGCAGCAGGGCTTATTCCTGCACTCCAACTACAGTATCTGTGAGGGGTTGCAGTGTTGTGGCACCAGCACCAGTGCCTAAGGCCCAATTTTTCTGCCCCTGTTAAACAGGGGCATGTAATTACAATTCTTGATCTAGTAATTCACAGCAGGGCCCGTTTCTGCGCCCACCAAGAGTAACTGTGAGGCCTTACAGTGTTGTGGCACCACCACCACCACCACCAAAGGCCCAATTTTTCTGACCCTGTTCAACAGGGGCATGTAATTACAATTCTTGATCTAATATTTCACAGCAGGGCCCATTCCTGCGCCCACCAAGAGTAACTGTGAGGACTTACAGTGTTGTGGCAACACCAACACCTAAGGCCCAAATTTCTGCAGAGTATATAGGGCAGGCCCCTACTTTCAAACATCAAACTTACAAACGACTCCTACTTGCAAACGGGAGGAGACTACAGGAAGTGAGAGGAAATCTACCAAATAGGAAAGGAAATTCTCTCCTGTAAGAGTTCCTTGTTTCACTAAAAACCCAAAATTTTCAGAATCCAATTGTCATTGGGACAGAAAGTGAGGTGAAATCTTCTGAACAGGTGCGCAGACAGCAAAACAAATGTTACAGGGGTGATAACCCTTCCCCATGTTTTCCAAAAAGCTTAAAAATGTATTTTTTTGGCTGGAGCTACACTTAAAAAATGTACCAGTTCAAAATTACAAACAGATTCTACTTAAGAACAAACCTACAGTCCCTGTCTTGTTTGCACTGCCTGTATACTGCTGTTCAGAGTATATAGGGCCTGGGGGCCCCACGCCTTTCCTTTTTTTAATTTGGGTGTGGGGTTCCCCTTAAAATCCATACAAGACCCAAAGAGGCTGGTAATGGGCTGGGGGTGGGGGGGGTACCCATGCAGTTTTTCTCAATGATTTTCATCCATATTGCCCGGACCAGACATGACATTAAAGCCGCAAGCAGTTTTAAATGACTTTTATTCCTTTCGAAATTTAATTTTGTCCATGGACAGTTCTAAACACGGGAAACACGCGCCACTTTACAGGCATGCTGTAGACACACCCCAGGCATGATATTTAAAGGAATATTTCACTTTTATTTTTTTTACTTTAAGCATCATTAAAATCACTGCTCCCGAAAAAAAACGTCCGCTTTTTAAACTTTTTTTTTGCATTGATACATGTACCCTGGGGCAGGACCCGGGTCCCCAAACCCTTTTTAGGACAATAACTTCCATATTAGCCTTCAAAATTCGCACTTTTGATTTCTGTCGTTCGAGTCCCATAGACTTTAACGGGTTTTGAAAGTTTGCGCAAACTTTCGGTCCGTTCGCAGGTTCTGGTGCAAACCGAACCGGGTGGTGTTCGGCTCATCCCTATTCCCCATTAACTTGTTGGGCACCAAGTGTGTGCCACATAGGAGGCCTACCCCCAGGCTGTGTTCTTTGGGCTACGCCAGGTGATCCACTTAACCCTTCTCGTTCTGTAAGTGTCCAGGTAGTAGATCTCCATAATGCTAATCCACTCCCCCTGACTGAAGGAGACAGACAGCTAGGGAGGGAGCTTAACACTGGACCCCCCTTACATACCATGGGACCTGTTACCTATTCAGGTACCACTCTAATGACTGGTTGCTATCCTTCCTTCCGGTTACCCATAGTAACTTCCTTGCAAGTTAACATTTTGTTGTAGTGATGTTTCACAGACCCCAATGTGCTATTCCAGACCCTGGTTCCTTAGAGAGATGCCAGGACCCCACATGCACCCCTTGAGAAACTTAAGACCAGGCTTTGAGCAGTGGAAACGACTTTACTGTACTTTTGGCAGGACATGTACAACATGCTGCAATGTCCTTTCCTTAACTAAACCTAACTGTGGCTGCCCCAAGTTACCTATATGGGTGTAGCATCTTTGGGAAGAGTCCAAACTGGAGATAGCTTGAGCAAAGAAGTTCATATCCTTGAAAGCCTTCCGATGGATCGGCATTCTAAGCTGACCAACAAGCTCTTTAAGGCATTGCTCTGAGTTTCCGTGCATGCCTCCCTAGCTGTTTTAGGTCTTTCAGCTTGTTCTAGGTTCTTCTAGGTTCTCCCTCCCCCCCCCCCCAGGATCCAGGCCTCTTCCATTTATATCACACACGAGGGAAGCTGACATCAGAGAAAAACACAGAGAAAAGGAAGCACAAGCATTAACCCCTTCCCTCCCAGGCTGGATTGACTAAACAAGAGTAGGCAACCTGCTCCCATATAGTAGGGATAGTAAAAGCCAATGAAAGATCTACCCATAAGCCAAAGTAATTTTTAATTTGCAGAGAGCTTTGGACAGAATTACAGGCCATGTACGACTGTGTTAATGTGAGATAACCCACAGAAGTGATCCTTAGGGAATCACTCTAAGGTGTCTCTAAGTAAGGTTTATTTATTGTATAGTAGAGTATATGCAGTGCACTGCACTTTTGTGTTACACCTATGGTATAGAAAAAAAGTGTCTTCTACATTTGCGTCTGGGTCTCATACTTATGCTGAGAGACAGCCATCTGCCTGGAGGAAATGGACTGCTTTGTGAGTGGCCGTGGCCACACAGCTGGGCTGATAGACCATTTTTTACGCCTAAGGTAAAGTTTTTAGCAATTTAGGTGGCTGGTATGTATATATTTTCTAAACTATTGTACAACATTAACATTAACTATGATAATCAGTAAAATACTTCTGTTAATGTTACATACACTTCTCCACTTCACACTTTTTTAGAAGTCAGAAGAGGCTAAATGTGCCCAGGCGCACCCCCACCACTAGATTCATGCCTTGTGGGCTATTTAAACATCACTGCTGCACTAGAACTTTGCCTTATAGACTACAGCGTTCTGCTAACCTGCTACCTGTTCCTGTGTTTGATCTTCTGTTGCTGTCCTGATCGTGCTTGAACTCTGCCTGAACTGACCCCTGGCTCGCCCTTTGACCCACATCTCTGATTGATCCTTCTGCTTGTCTGTTTTACAGTTCCCAACTCCAGCCTAAACCTGACTACTCTCTTGCCTACTGCTCTGTTCCTGATATACAGTGAAACCTCGGATTGCGAGTAACGCGGTTAACGAGCGTTTCGCAATACGAGCACTGTTTTTTTTTAAATCCTGACTCGGTTTGCAAGTGTTGTCTTGCAAAACTAGCAGGATTCAAGCCACAGCGGTGTGCAGTACCACATTTGGCCTGGAGTTGGGGGCGCCAGAGCCAAACGGAGCCAATCGGAGCCGTTCAGAGCCGTTCGGAAATGCTTGGAAAAAGTCGGAAATACTCCGTTCCCGAGCCTTTCCGATGTTTTCCGAGTTCAACTGAGCTGTGCCCGGGCCTTTCCGAGTGTTTCCGAGGCTCTCTGGTGCCCCCCACCTCTGGCCACAAGCAGTATTGCATGCCATTGAAGTCAATGCGGAACAAATTATTTTCTTTTCCATTGATTTCTATGGGGAAACTTGCTTTGATATGCGAGTGCTTTGGATTACGAGCATTCTCCTGGAACCGATTATGCTCGTAATCCAAGGTTCCACTGTACCTGCTATTTGCCGACCCGGCTTTCTGATCTGTGTCTTGCCTGTGACCTGCCAGCCTGCCAAGTGCCTACTGTCTGTAACATGCCAGCCTGTCCGGTGTCTGCTGCCTGTGACCTGCCAGCCTGCTGACTTTCTACCAGTAACCTGTTGGCCTGCTAATCCTGCTGCTCTGTGATACAGTCCAGCTTGCATCCGAGTGCACACAGATTTCTCATCTGCAGCTGTCCATTGCAAGAACCACCAGGCACTTCTGCCACTCAAGGTTCTCCTGCCTTCTGTTACTTAACCAGGGGTACCGAGCCGGAGGTGTAAGAGAATGCCATTCTCTCCCCGTCAGGCTCCATCACAAGATAGGTGACAACCACCAAGCACTTTTCCACTGAATACTACTGCAGCCAAGCTTTTTATTACTGACTACCACTGAACTCATGGACTTCTTTACTGACCACAGCTGCACCCAGGACCTTCTCAAAAACCCTCACTGCATCAACACTTCCTCATGGACTGCAGCTTCACCTCAGTTTTAATGCACACATAAACGTCTCCATTGACGGCCACCCATTACTGCATTAACATGCACTTCTCCACAACCTGCAATTGCATTTCACCGCTACTGCACTCTTTGACTTCTCCACTAGAGATGAGCTTCGAGTTCGAGTCAAACTCATGTTCGACTCGAACATTGCCTGTTCGCCCGTTTGCCAAACAGCGAACAATTTGGGGTGTTCGCTGCAAATTCGAAAAGTCTATAGGAGAAATCTAAAGTGCTAATTATAAAGGCTTATATGCAAGTTATTGTCATAAAAAGTGTTTGGGAACCCGGGTCCTGCCCCAGGGGACATGTATCAATGCAAAAAAAAGTTTTAAAAACTGACGTTTTTTCAGGGGCAGTGATTTTAATAATGCTTAAAATGAAAAATAAAAGTGGAATTTTCCTTTAAATTTCATACCTAGGGTGTGTGTATAGTATGCATGTAAAGTTGCGCTTGTTTCCCGTGCTTAGAACTGTCCCTGCACAAAGTGAAATTTCTGAAGGAAAAAAAGTAATTTAAAACTCACTCGCGGCTATAATGAATTGTCGGCTCCCGGCAATACATAGAAAAGTCATTGATAGAAAAAAAAAAGCGTGGGGGTCCCCCCAAATTCAATTCAAATTCAATTACCCTTTATCCGAGCACGCAACCTGGCAGGCCGCAGGAAAAGAGGGGGGGGCCGAGAGAGTGCCCCCCCTCCTGAACCTTATCAAGTCACATGCCCTCAACATGGGGAGGATGTCCCCATGTTGATGGGGACAAAGGCCTCATCCCCACAACCCTTGCCCGCTGTCTGTCATTGGCTGAGCCTGAGCGGACCTGATGGGGAACTTCCTCCGCAGTGTATTAAATTAATACACCTGCCCCTTCTAAAGTTCCCCATCAGGTCCGCTCAGCCAATGACGTAGGTGTGTATTGCGTTTGTTAAAAATATGATTTTTATTATTATTAATCAGACATAGGATACATGGGACAATTTTACAATAGTGAGTTGGTCAGATTACTGTCAGTATTTTGATTTGAGTAGATTTCTCAAATCAAATGTTTTCGTTTGAGATTTCTTTCAGCTCTCAAACTAAAAGAATGACAGTTTAGATTACAGGTTTTGGTTTGAGTAGACAATAGGTTAGATACCATTGTTGTATCCAATATGCTAATGTCTCTATAGCCACAGTAAGACATTACCTGTTTGAGATTTCTTTCAGCTCTCAAACTGAAAAGAATTTGTTTGAGTAGACAATAGGTAGATAGCATTGTTGTATTCAATGCTATTGTTGAAATACAGCTACAGTAAACATCTATGTTTTCTGTTTGGTAACAATGGTAAACAGCACACATAAAAGCAGGCTTAAGCTAGGAGGGAGACAGACATCATGTAGCTGTAAGATCAGTGAGAAGCCACTCAGGAAGAAGAACAGGATCTGGTCTCCAAGAAGAATCATTGCCAATGGAGATCACGAGTAATCGAAGTTAAGTAACCTTTAAATGTAATGTATTTGTACTGTAGTAGACCATAGGCTGTTCTATTTTTCTAGGCATTTTGCTTGTTATAGAAATCTGCCAGTCTTGTAGTATATTCCTAATATTGTAATAGTTTTGTATGTACAGCATCTTGTGTAGTAAAAGCACATTTACACACTGCAGAAGTCTCAGCTTCCTTGTTATACCACAGAGTAACCTTGCTAGATTAGACGCAAGCAAAACATTTGGGGGCTCGTCAGGGATTTGTGCTATAATTCAAATGAAGCAGACTTGTTTTTCTGTAGTGTGTTGTGTAGCTTGTGCTAGGTAAAATGCTGCGTAAGCTGTTTAGGAAAAGCAAGGCTGCAGAGGGTTCTGGTGACCAGAAGAAAGTGTGCAGCTTACCTATCTGGGCCAGAAATAATGAGTGGGAGCCTCTTGCTAATGCATTTGTGAAGTATGCTTCTCCCTTGAAGCTGACTTGGGTTGATAAAGTCTCAGATAATTTTGTAGATTTTAGCCTTAAGGGGTTGGATTTAAGTAAGAAAGAGAAGAGGACAGTGTCCACAGTGGGTTGGTACTTCCTCCATGCTCTCTATACTGAATCACATAGAAGGGAGAAGGCAGAGGCAGAAGTTAAGGTATTAAAAGACCAGCTAGCAGTTGCTTCAGAGTGTGCACGTTCAACCGCTAGTCGGGCTGATGATTTGCAAGAGCGGTGTGCAGCCCTCATGACCAAATCAATTAATGCCTTAAGGAAAAGGAAGGGGCGTAAACCTGTTAGTAAAGCCAGGGTACGTGCCATTGTCACATCCCAAAATTGGGATTGTGAGGATGTGTTCTCCTCAAATGATAGTGAGGATGAGGAGATAGAGTTTGATATTCCAGAGGATGATCTGCTAGTGGGAAAGAAAAAGTATGCCAGACCTCTCATTACTAAGCATAGGAAACAGCAACATGATAGAGAGGATATGGCAGATGGGGAGGTGCATTATCGCAACCCCAGAGATGTTGAATTTGAAGAAGTACGGGAGTTTTCACAAACTGAACTCCATGAGCTGGCAAAACAATACAAACAAAGGTCTGGGGAGCCCCTATTGGGTTGGCTCCTACGCTTATGGGATGAAGGGGCGGACAGTGTTGTTTTGTCAGGTAAGGAAGCAGTGGCTATGGGAGTGTTAACCCATGATCCACAATTGCGTCAGGCAATGCGAAAAGCCAGAGAGTTTAGCGTGAATTTTTCACTGTTAGACCTTGTGAGAGATGGAATAGTCCGAGTAAACGCTAGTCCTACTGACCTGGAAAATACCTACTCCTGGAGATCAATAGGAGAGGGTATTTCCAGGTTACGTGAGATGGGCTGTATAACCGGATTAAATACATTTCCAGAATGGATAGGTCCAGATATGGAACCCTTTACGTTTGCTCTGCGCTCTAAGCTGATGAAGTCTGCGCCATTTAATCTCAGGGCTCCATTATTGTCCTTGTTGGGAGGCCTGGGATTAAACAGCAAGATTCATGAAGCCACAACCCTTTTAAGCCAGTTGGGGGAGATAGAGGAGACTAAAACAAAACCTGTCAGGGCAGTAGATAAGGTCAAGGCCAGACAGGAAGAATACAAGCAGAAAATAACAGAGAAGAAACGGAATGGGGTAGAGAAGACAGAAGGTGAAGAGAAAACCAGGCTAGTTGTTTCTAGGAAAGAAATGTGGGTGGACCTATTAAAGGCAGGAGTACCTAGAGATGAGATAGATGGCATTCCTACTGCAGAAATGCTGAAGAGGTGGAAACATTTAGTAGGTAAAACTGTCAGGGTTAGAAACACTACTCCTAGTGAAGATAACATCAGCCTAGACTTAGAGGAAACAGAACAGACCCCTCCTGTTAGCCCCAAACCAATTCCCAAAACTGAACATGAACCCAAACCCAAATCCCTTTATCCTGGGGAGGAGTTAGAGAGAATCAGAAAAGGGGATTGGGAGGTTCCTTATCCTTTATGAAGGGAAGGTGAGTCTCCTGTAATAGCAGCAAGGGCAGTGACAGCAGGAGACCGACGCCCATATGCACCTGTCACTGTATGGTGGGGGAAGTCATCTTCTCCTACACATGTAATGGCTTTAATTGATAGCGGAGCTGAAGTTACACTTTTGCAAGGAAATCCTTCCCATCACAAAGGAGAATTGATTTATGTAGAAGGATGGGGAGGGCAAACTACACCAGCAGTTAGGATACGGGTGAAATTGGCTATTGGCAAGGGATCAGGATTCATGACAAATGTTTTGGCATCAGAGTTACCCGAAAATATTCTTGGGATGGATGTACTTCAAGGTCAGTCAATTCAGACTGAAAGAGGTACATTCACATTTGGGTATCCTGATAAAGCGTATCTGGTAAGGGCGGTGAAGGCTGTGGTCAGAGGTCATGCGAAATGGACCCCTGTCTACATTCCTCCACCAGAGAAGCCAGTCTGTCTCAAGCAGTACAGACTTCCTGGAGGCCACAAAGAAATTGGGGAGACTATTCAAGAACTATTGAGAGTAGGGATCCTTAGACCTGCTGTAAGTCCTTTCTCATCTCCGGTGTTCCCAGTAAAGAAACCTGATGGGACATATAGAATGACTGTGGATTACAGAGGTCTAAACAAAGTGGCACCTCCATTGAAGTCAGCTGCACCAGATATGATCTCAATTGTTGAGAAAATTGCTAAAGATGAAGGAGAATATCATGCTGTGATAGACCTGGCTAATGCTTTCTTTTAAATTTTTATAGACCCAGATTGTCAAGACCAGTTTGCTCTGGTGTGGGACGGCCGCCAGTACACTTTCACTGTCCTTCCGCAAGGCTATCTTCATTCTCCAACGATTTGTCATGGACTGATTGCCCGAGATTTAAGTACCCTGAATTTAAAAGTCGCTGTGTTTCACTACATTGATGACATCATGATCTCTGGGACAAAAGAAGATGTAACTGAAGCACTACACCTGCTGATACAGCACTTGGAGAACAGAGGGTGGGCTATCAACAGAGACAAAGTCCAAGGACCTGCCACAGAGGTGAAATTCCTAGGAATGATGTGGACTGGGCCACAGAGGAAGATTCCAGAGACAGTTGTGCAAACTATCCAGGCGCTGTCGCCCCCTACTACCAAAAAGGAGGCACAGAAGTTCATTGGAGTTATAGGATTCTGGAGATCGTTCATCCCACATCTTGGACTGATATTAAGGCCTATATACAATGTTACCAGAAAAAAGACTGAGTTCTCATGGGGTTTAGAACAGCGGACTTCATTTCTGGCTGCTAAAGAAGCTATTTTGCAGAATCAGGGATTGGGACCCGTGAGACAAGGAGTACCATTTCAGCTGGATGTAGTGGAGCAGAAGGGTACCATATCTTGGAGTCTGTGGCAGCCAAATGAAAAGAAAGGACTGAGAGCAATACCTATTGGATTTTGGTCCAAACAACTGACAGAGGCACAGACGAGATACACGCCCCTAGAGAAGTACCTGTTTGGGGCCTACACAGCACTTCAACATGTAGAGACCATTACAGGAAAGGACACAGTTACCATCCATACTGCATTGCCAATAGCAGGATGGGTGAGAGATAATGGACTGACCACTAGGGCAGCTGTAGCCCAGAACCAGACACTGATGAAATGGAAGTGGTACCTTCAAGAAAGAGGGGGTATTGCAGCTGGGGATGTTAGAGACATTTCAAAACAGTTGGCAGGGCTTGTTACTTTTACCAGCACCCGGCCAGAAGAAGAAATTCCTGTGCTGCAGTCATCCCCCATTCAAGAGGCTCCACCCTTTGAGTCTCTGTCAGAAGACATGAAGGAGTCAGCATGGTTCACTGATGGTTCAGCCATAATCACCTTGTCTGGGTGTAAATGGACAGCAGCAGCCTACAACCCAAGTACAGACACAGTCCTGCAGGAGTCCGGAATCTGAGGGTCCAGTCAGTATGCAGAGTTGAAAGCTGTAGTGATGACTTTTCAGGAGGATCCTTCTTCCCATGTCACTATCTACACTGACAGCTGGGTGGTTTTTAAAGGACTGACAACTTGGATGCCCACGTGGAAGTCCAA
Organism: Rana muscosa; assembly: GCA_029206835.1. Lineage (NCBI taxonomy): Eukaryota > Metazoa > Chordata > Amphibia > Anura > Ranidae > Rana > Rana muscosa. Next base: position 475,022,794 of record CM055117.1, on the reverse strand, counting down.
TGAATGGATGATTCATGGAAAGGTGGTGTGGGGAGGCAAGGAAGTCTGGGACTACATCTGGAAGGAAGCTCACTCCCACACCATAAAAGTGGGGCATGTTGATGCACATGTGCCCCTAGTACCAGACTTTGAGAACTATAACAGAGTTGCAGATGAAATCGCAAAAGTGAAGGCAGTTGTGCCAATTGATCCTGTTTTGATGAACTTGGCCAACTGGGCCCACAAGCAATCTGGACATTTGGGGCAGAAAGCAACATATGAATGGGCACAGCAGAGAGGATTGCCTATATCCATGGACATGATAAAGACTGTAATAGGGAACTGTACAGTGTGTGGAGAAGTGCGACAATGGCCATTGCAAAAGTACTCCACTGGGTCAATTAAGAGGGGTGAGAGGCCTGCAGAGATCTGGCAGATTGACTTCATCGGTCCCCTGCCCCGGGGAAACAATGGACTGAGATATTGTTGCACTGCAGTGGACACCTATTCAGGACTTATGCTTGTTCATCCTTGCAAACGTGCAGATCAAGCCGCAACGCTTCAACTGCTTCAGAAACTTGTCGTTGCTTATGGTTGTCCCAAACAAGTCCAAAGTGATAATGGCTCACACTTCACCGGATTAACAGTACAGCAGTGGGCCAAAGATTCTGGAGTGTACTGGTTGTGCCACATCCCATACCATCCACAGGCAGCTGGTTTGATTGAAAGATACAACGGGCTATTGAAGGACCAGATACGCAAAATTACACCCACACATACACTAAGGGGGTGGGATCGGGTCCTCACACAGGCAGTCATGTTGTTAAATTCTAGGCCAATAGCCAAAAGCACACCATATGAGAGGATGGTAGGGGCTGAGGCACAGATTCCACAGCTGGAGTGCAGAGTTCAGTATTTATGTAAGGTTCCTGAAAGAACAGGGTTTAACAGATACCATGTTACTGCTTCCCATGACATAGAAACCAAGAGTGACGTATCTGAAGCTGAAGCCTATCTAGGAATGGGAGGGAATCTGGCAGGAAGGTTTGAAGTTATATTTGCATTGGCAGATGAGCTTCAAGACAGTGGCTCGGACTCTGACTGGTTAGTGGATACTTCTCAGCAAGAGTGGAAAGTGAGGCTACATAACATCAAACCTTCCAAAATAAACAGCAGTGATCTTCTGGGAAATATCAGTATATTTCCTCTCCTCCCTATTGATGTTCTTTGGGAGGGTCAGAGGTGCATACAGGCAGGTGGCAAAGTATTGGTCAGATATCCAGGCAAGAAGCCATTTAGAGGAGAGATTGTAGCTGAAGGGCCAGGATCTACTGTTTATCTATTGTTAGAAGGAACAGATAATCCGCTTTGTTTTCCACTGCACAGGCTGTCTCCGATTTGATCCATAGGAAGACCAGAGAAAAGTGGTTACATGATGGAAAGAATGACAGAAGGTCGCAAGAGCTGTGGAGAGCAAGGCCTTTGATGTATTCCAAGCTTGGACTTGTTTCTAAAGAACTTTAGAATGGACTTTCTAATGAACTTTTATCCAAAGACTGAAACACCTTCCCAGTGACAGAAATATGGGAGGGGTTGCATTTAAGGAAAATTCATGTGTATATTGAGTTTTTAGTAATGAAGAGATTTTCTGTGTGTGGTCTGAGAGAGAAAAAAATAAAAATCATAGGGCGGAATGTATTGCGTTTGTTAAAAATATGATTTTTATTATTATTAATCAGACATAGGATACATGGGACAATTTTACAATAGTGAGTTGGTCAGATTACTGTCAGTATTTTGATTTGAGTAGATTTCTCAAATCAAATGTTTTCGTTTGAGATTTCTTTCAGCTCTCAAACTAAAAGAATGACAGTTTAGATTACAGGTTTTGGTTTGAGTAGACAATAGGTTAGATACCATTGTTGTATCCAATATGCTAATGTCTCTATAGCCACAGTAAGACATTACCTGTTTGAGATTTCTTTCAGCTCTCAAACTGAAAAGAATTTGTTTGAGTAGACAATAGGTAGATAGCATTGTTGTATTCAATGCTATTGTTGAAATACAGCTACAGTAAACATCTATGTTTTCTGTTTGGTAACAATGGTAAACAGCACACATAAAAGCAGGCTTAAGCTAGGAGGGAGACAGACATCATGTAGCTGTAAGATCAGTGAGAAGCCACTCAGGAAGAAGAACAGGACCTGGTCTCCAAGAAGAATCATTGCCAATGGAGATCACGAGTAATCGAAGTTAAGTAACCTTTAAATGTAATGTATTTGTACTGTAGTAGACCATAGGCTGTTCTATTTTTCTAGGCATTTTGCTTGTTATAGAAATCTGCCAGTCTTGTAGTATATTCCTAATATTGTAATAGTTTTGTATGTACAGCATCTTGTGTAGTAAAAGCACATTTACACACTGCAGAAGTCTCAGCTTCCTTGTTATACCACAGAGTAACCTTGCTAGATTAGACGCAAGCAAAACATTTGGGGGCTCGTCAGGGATTTGTGCTATAATTCAAATGAAGCAGACTTGTTTTTCTGTAGTGTGTTGTGTAGCTTGTGCTAGGTAAAATGCTGCGTAAGATGTTTAGGAAAAGCAAGGCTGCAGAGGGTTCTGGTGACCAGAAGAAAGTGTGCAGCTTACCTATCTGGGCCAGAAATAATGAGTGGGAGCCTCTTGCTAATGCATTTGTGAAGTATGCTTCTCCCTTGAAGCTGACTTGGGGTGATAAAGTCTCAGATAATTTTGTAGATTTTAGCCTTAAGGGGTTGGATTTAAGTAAGAAAGAGAAGAGGAAAGTGTCCACAGTGGGTTGGTACTTCCTCCATGCTCTCTATACTGAATCACATAGAAGGGAGAAGGCAGAGGCAGAAGTTAAGGTATTAAAAGACCAGCTAGCAGTTGCTTCAGAGTGTGTACGTTCAACCGCTAGTCGGGCTGATTAAGGAAGAACACTGGTAAGCTGTGGAGATCCCTACAGTGGTTTCGGGTCACGCAAAAGGACTGGAATTTCTCATTGTGAGCAGTGGAGATCTTTGTGGTTATTACTGACCCCGTGGGGTCCACCAGAGAGGTGAGAGGCTGGTGTCTATGGGGGAGGATTATTTATGCATCATTTGTTCATCTGATCCAGTGTGTTTCTGATGAGACAAGGTGTATTCCCACACCCATCCTTGCTTCTCTCCCTGCAATTAGCTGTTGCTATTTGGACTGCCATTTTGGCTATTTAGCACTTTATTTACATAGTCACTGTTTGGACGTTTTAATTTCATTTTATTATTGTTGATTTTGTCACTCCATTTATTTAATTCATGAGAAGTTAAACTTTATTAATAGCACTTTTAATATTAGCACTTTCTATTGACATTTAGCGCTGCTTCACTATATAAATGAATGTATTTGTACTGTAGTAGACCATAGGCTGTTCTATTTTTCTAGGCATTTTGCTTGTTATAGAAATCTGTCAGTCTTGTAGTATATTCCTAATATTGTAATAGTTTTGTATGTACAGCATCTTGTGTAGTAAAAGCACATTTACACACTGCAGAAGTCTCAGCTTCCTTGTTATACCACAGAGTAACCTTGCTAGATTAGACGCAAGCAAAACAAGGTGTAAGGCTGAGGACCTGATGCAGAACGTGAGAAGGGGCGGGTCTATTCATGTATTAAACTGTGGAGAAAGTTCCCCATCAGGTCCGCCCCCTCGTATGTCAGACCCCGCCTGCGTCATTGGAGGAGCGGACCTGATGGCGAAATTTAGAAGGGACGGGTGTATTCATTTAATACACTGCGGAGGAGGTTCCCCATCAGGTCCGCTCAGGCTCAGCCAATAACGGACAGCGCTGGACATCGGATCGCCGCAGGACACTGGATTTCATCGCCGGAATGTTTTTTTTTTTTTTAAATAAAGGACTTTTCCAAGCTGTCAGTGTGTGTTTTTTTACATTTTTTTTACACTTTCTTTGTGAAATGGTAGGGGTACAAGTTCACATAGGGGGGGGCCGGGATCTGGGATCAGATTCCGATAAGCCCCCTGCCCGCAGACCCCCACAACCACCGGGCAAGGGTTGTGGGGATGAGGCCCTTGTCCCCATCAACATGGGGACATCCTCCCCATGTTGAGGGCATATGGCCTGCCAGGTTGTGTGCTCGGATAAAGGGTCTGGTATGGATTTTGGGGGGAACTCCACACCATTTTTTTTTATTTGGGGTGGAGTTCCCCTTAAAATCCATACCAGACCTTAAGGGCCTGGTATGGATATTTGGGGGAACTCTACGCATTTTATTTTTTACATTTGCGGCAGGGTTCCCCTTATTATCCATACCAGACCTGAAGGGCCTGGTAATTGAATTTGGGGGGACCCCCACATTTTATTTTTATCAATGACTTTTCTATGTATTGCCGGGAGCCGACAATTTATTATAGCCGCGAGTGAGTTTTAAATGACTTTTTTCCTTCAGAAATGACACTTTGTGCAGGGACAGTTCTAAGCACGGGAAACAAGCGCGACTTTACATGCATACTATACACACACACCCTAGGTACGAAATTTTAAGGAAAATTCCACTTTTATTTTTTTCATTTTAAGCATTATTAAAATCACTGCTCCAGAAAAAACAGCAGTTTTTAAAACTTTTTTTTGCATTGATACATGTCCCCTGGGGCAGGCCCCGGGTCCCCAAACACTTTTTAGGACAATAACTTGCATATAAGCTTTTATAATTAGCACTTTTGATTTCGAACGTTCAAGTCCATTGTATTTAATAGGGTTCTAAAGTTCACGCAAACATTCTGGCTGTTCGCAGGTTCTGGTGCGAACCGAACAGGGGGGTGTTCGGCTCATCCCTATTCTCCACTGATCAACTCCAATGTAACCCCACCTATGTATACTGTGTTATATATTCCCTCTCTGTACACTGTACATTCATACCACTAATACAGTATGTTTTAAGGAGTTCAGTGTTCATTTCCTTCAATGAATTGGTATGCTTGCTATTTTTGTGTGAATGTGTGATGATTCTCTCCTTCACTCTCTGGACTGGACATGGATTTCTCCAGCTCTCTAGAAATTGGTCTTTTTTTAAGCCTATGGTGACTGTAAGACAAGATAAGTCACACCTACTGTGCTCGAAAAAAATGTAACACTGGCTTCTAATGCCAGTATTTGCTGCAAGCCTTAGGTGTGTGTAAACATGTACTGTAATGTTACCTCCTCCCCTCCAGTACTTGTGAAAGCATAGTATCAGCTTTTGCTCATTATACAGTGCTATACCCTGGTGTTGGTAGTCAGTGTCCAGATGCTCTCCCAAAAAGGTCTAAAACCTGAGCATTGACAGAAAGGGTATGTGCTAGCTACCTAGTTCTCAAAGAATCATTTATACAAAAAGTGATATTTTATTTTTAATTGATGCCTGACTTCCTATATAAGTTTTGGGTACTGATTATAGCCCTTACTTAAAATAAATACAAAATGCAGCAAGGAGAGAGGGAGCCCCTCAAAATGACCACATCAGATATGCAGACCCTTATAACAGAGACATAAGAAACTGAAAGGATAAATAGCTAAATGAGGTACACACACTATACATAGAGGGCCTAACTAACAAAACAAATCAAGAAAAAGTAATTAAACAAAAAGAGTAGAAGTCACTTCAAAATAATTCGAAAACAATTAATATAAATTAATAGTTAAACCTTCAGGCGTCCTCCAAAATTAAAGCGCAGGTCCACACAAATTTTTAACCTAATGTTATCCTCATCAGTGCATTGCACAGATGTGCAAATAACCCCAACATTTTTTTTAGTGCTGTAATTACCTTGTTATCGCTGTTTATTGTGGCACTTCCTGTCTTCTACTCCCGCGGGAGTAGGCATGTACTGTATATTGCTTTTCCCCGGCGCTGGAAGCTAAGTGTCAGGCTTCCCAGGAGTCATTGCGGAACGCTGCCGCAAAATCTTGTGAAACCGGAAGTGACGCGTGACGCCGTTTGGTTTGGTTTGGTTGCCATTCAGCGCCGTTAACACTGAGCATGCGTGGAAAGGAGCGGTGAATGCTGGGAGGTCAGTATTCACCGCATCCAGGAAATCAATGCTTGTGGGCTTCATATGCCCACAAGCAAGATGGAACTGGCCATCACTCATTTTTATAACTTCTTCTTATGTATTAAAACGGACGTCGGCTGACATATTACACCCAAAATGTGAATATTATATTGTTAGTAGGAAAGTGTCTGAATGACTAAAAGAAAAAAAAATGAATGGTCGGCGGACCTGTTTTGCTTTAAAAAAGCAAATAAATGAAACAATATAAAACCATGTTTTTAAATACTTACTACCTGATACAAAAACACCTTTAAATTACCTTTAATAGATTGATCAAACCAAAAACATTTTTGGCCATTAAAGTTAAAAATGTAAAAAACTAATATTTATCACTAGAGTTGAGCGGACACCTGGATGTTCGGGTTCGACGGGTTCGGCCAAACTTCGCAAAAAAGTTCGAGTTTGGGACCCGAACTTGACCCGAACTTGACCCCGAACCCAAACCCCATTGAAGTCAATGGGGACCCAAACGTTTTTGGACTAAAATGGCTCTAAAAAAGTAATGGAAAGGGCTAGAGGGCTGCAAATGGCAGCAAGATGTTGTTAAGAGCACGGCAAGTGCTCTGCAAACAAATGTGGATAGGGAAATAACTTAAAATAACATAAAATACATCAAAATAAAAAATAATAATCTTGACCTAGGAGGACGAGGTCCATATGGAGTAGGAGGTTGAGGTGGCGGTGGATGTGGCGGTGTAGGTGGAAGCGGCGGTGGAGGAGGACGAGGTAGCCAACACTGGTTTTTGTTTTTCATTTTATTTATTTTTAAATTAGGATACACCCCAAAAGAGTGAGAAAGATCAAAAATACAACAATGGCTGGGTAAAACCAGTATACATGTCTATTCTGCACAAGGCATGGACAAGTCCTGTGGGATCCATGCCTTGTTCATTTTAATGAACGTGAGCTTGTCCACATTGGCTCTGGACAGGCGGCTGCGCTTGTCTGTGATAACGCCCGCTGCCATGCTAAATACACGTTCAGATAATACACTGGCTGCAGGGCAGGCCAGAACCTCCAAGGCGTAAAGGGCAAGCTCAGGCCATGTGCCCAATTTGGAGACCCAGAAGTTGAAGGGGGCAGACCCGTCATTCAGTACGTGTAGGCGTGTGCACACATACTGCTCCACCATGTTGGTGAAATGCTGCCTCCTGCTAAGATGTTCCATATCAGCTGGTGGTGCTGGTTGTTGTGGCGTGCTGACAAAGCTTTTACACTTTTTAGCCATGCTAACCCTGCATTCTGAGGTGCTGACGGTGCCCGGCTGCGTTGGTGACCTCTTCCTCCTCCTCTGCCTTCGCCTTGTGCTTCCACTGTGCCCCCGCTGTCAGGTGGGAATGCCACCAGCAGCGTGTCTACCAGCGTACGCTTGTACTCGCGCATCTTACGATCACGCTCCTGTCAGGGAATTAAGGACGGTACGTTGTCCTTGTAACAGGGATCCAGCAGCGTGGCCACCCAGTAATCAGCACCAGTTAGAATGTGGGCAACTCGGCGGTCGTTGCAGAGACACTGCAGCATGTAATTGGTCATGTGTGCCAGGCTGCCCAGAGGCAACGAAAAGCTGTCCTCTGTGGGAGGTGTATCGTCTGTGTCCTCTGTATCCCCCCAGCCATGCGCCAGTGATGGCCATGAGCTGGTCTGGGTGCCACCCTGCTGTGAACATGGTTCCTCCTCCTCCTCCATCTCCTCCTCCTCATCCTCCAGAACTGTGCCCTTGCTGGACAATAGTGTATCTGGCATTTGTTGGTGCCGAGCCACTTGTGAATGACAGCCCTGAAAGCCTTGGAAATGATCCCTCTTACTCCTCCTCCTCCTGTGCCAACTCCTCTTCCATCATCGCCCAAAGCGTTTTTTCAAGGAAGCATAGAACTGGGATAGTAACGCTGAGAACGGTGTCATCGGCACTGGCCATGTTGGTGGAGTACTTGAAACAACGCAACAAGGCACACAGGTCTCGCATGGAGGCCCAGTTATTGGTGGTGAAGTGGTGCTGTTCCTCAGAGCGACTCACGCGTGCGTGCTGCAGCTGAAACTCCACTATTGCCTGCTGCTGATCGCACAGTCTGGCCAGCATGTGCAAGGTGGAGTTCCACCTTGTGGGCACATCACATATGAGGCGGTGAGCGGGAAGGCCGAAGTTACGCTGCAGCGCTGACAGGCGAGCAGCAGCAGAGTGAGAACGCAGAAAGTGCGCACAGACGGCCCGCACTTTCTGCAGAAGCTCTGGCATATCGGGTAATTTTTAAGGAACCTCTGCACCACCAAATTTAGCACATGCGCCAGGCAAGGGATGTGCGTCAAACCGGCTAGGCCCAGAGCTGCTACGAGATTTCGCCCATTATCACACACCACCAGGCCGGGCTTGAGGCTCACTCCCACCAACCACTCATCGGTCTGTTGTTCCATGTCCCTCCACAACTCCTGCGCGGTGTGGGGTTTTCCCCCAAACAGGAAAGTTTTAAAACTGCCTGCTGTCGTTTACCCCTGGCTGTGCTGAAGTTGGTGGTGAAGGTTTTACGCTGACCTGATGAGGAGGCGGTAGAGGATGAGGAAGCGGAGTAGGAGAAGTTAGCAACAGGAGGCAAACTGAAGCGCCCTGCAATCCTCAGTGGTGGAAGGACATGCGCCAAACTGCTATCCGCCTCGGGCCCAGCCGCCACTGCATTTACCCAGTGTGCTGTTAGGGAGATATAACGTCCCTGACCGTGCTTACTGGTCCACGCATCCGTAGTTAGGTGGACCTTGCCACAGATGGCGTTGTGCAGTGCACACCCGATTTTGTCCCCCACCTGGTTGTGCAGGGAAGGGATGGCTCGCCTGGAAAAGTAGTGGCGGCTGGGCACGACGTACTGCGGGACAGCCAATGCCATCAGGCTTTTAAAACTCTGCGTCTCCACCAGACGGAATGACAGCATTTCAAAGGCCAGGAATTTTGAAATGCTGGCATTCAGGGCCAGGGATCGCGGGTGGCTAGGGGGGTACTTCCTCTTCCGCTCCAATGTTTGGGAGATAGAGAGCTGAACGCTTCCATGGGACATTGTGGAGATGGTTGGTGACCTAGGTGGTAGTGTTGCTGGCAGATCCTCTGTTTGCGGGGTGGCAGGTGCCACTGTCACTACAGAGGTGGATGAAGAGGCCGAGACTGCAGCAGAAGAGGAAGCAGGAGGAGCCAGAGACCTTTCTTGGTTTTTGAGGTGTCTACTCCACTGCAGCTCGTGCTTTGCACTTAGATGCCTGGTCATGCAGGTTGTGCTCAGGTTGAGAACGTTTATGCCTCGCTTCAGGCTCCGATTGCACAGCGTGCAAAACACTTGTGTCTTGTCATCAGCACATTGAAGAACTGCCACGCTAGGGAACTCCTTGGACCTGGCTTTGGTGTGCTCGGTCCCTTGCTGCGTTGGGCAGTAGCAGGTGTACTGTCTAGGGGGCGGACGCTCCGCTTTTGCACCCTGCTTCCTCTTCTGCTGTGCTGGTGGCTCTGTGCGACCACTGCCTCTTCCTCCGAACTACACAGGTCACGTGCATGACGTTGATTCCATGTGGGGTCGAGGACCTCATCGTCCTCCACATCATCTTCCACCCAGTCTTCACCCCTGCCCTCCTTGTCGGTCTGCACAATTGCGAAAGCAGCAGCAGTTGGCACCTGTGTTTCTTCATCATCCGAGACGTGCTGCGATGGTCCTCCCATGTACTCATCTTGAAACATAAGTGGTTGGGCATCGGTGCACTCAATCTCTTCCACTTCTGGGGCAGGGCTAGGTGGATGGCCCTGGGAAACCCTGCTTACAGAGTCATCAAAAAGCAGAAGAGACTGCTGCATGACTTGGGGCTCAGACTGCTTGGCTGATTTGCAAGGGGGTGAGGTGAAAGACTGATGGACATCGGCTGCAGGTGCCAACTCTGATCTTTCAGCAGGAGACTGGGTGGGAGACAATGTGAAGGAACTGGAGGCACTTTCAGCAACCCAATCTACTATCGCCTGTACTTGTCCTGGCCTCAACATTCTTAGACCCGCATTAGGCCCGACCAAATACCGCTGCAGGCTCTGTTGCCTACTCGCACCTGAGGAAGGTGTTTCACTTGTGCGTGCAGCTGGCACAGATCGACCACGTCCTCTCCCTGCAACAGGAGCTCCACCAGCAGCACCACGACCAGGGGCACGTCCCTTATTTGACGTTCTCCTCATATTTCTCAAATTTAGGATCTTGCCCTAAATGGGTGTTTTTTGAATAGCAGAATAGGACAACAGTATCTAAAGGGTGTATCTCACATGTACAGATATGCAGCAAACGCTGCAATTTTTTTTTTTTTTTGCCCTAAATGGGTGTTTTTAGAATAGAAGAATAGACCAACAGTATCTAAAGGGTGTATCTCACAGTAACATATGCAGTGCTGGTGCACTGAGCTTGCATAAAATGCTCGCCGACGCCAACCTAACTAACCGACGGATAAAAGTTATCTTTTCTCTGGCACTGGGCTCAGGGCAGGGTAAAAAGATTGTGCACTGCACCCACACAACAAAATCAAGGTAGATCGCTGAGTAATTTGATTTCTGAATCAGGACTCCTATCTAATTCTCTCCCTCAAAGTAGCAGCAGCAACCTTTCCCTACACTATCTAAAGCAGAGTGACGTGCTGTGCTATGTCCCTCTAGCTTATATAGAGGCTGGGTCACATGCTGCACTGGCCAATCACAGCCATGCCATTAGTAGGCATGGCTGTGATGTCTTCTTATGCCGTGTACACACGTCGGGAAAAATGAATTTTTTTTTTTCGCCGAGAAAAACGATCGTCTGTGGGCTTTATGCCGTTTTTCTCGTTGAGAAAAACGGCAGGAAAAACGACGAGAAAAATTAGAACATGTTCTAAATTTTCTCATCGTTTTTTCCATCATTTTTTTCCGCGGCAGTTTTCCCATAGGGAGACACTGCCGCGGAGCCCACAGACGGTCGTTTTTCTCGACAAAGAAAAAAATGACGGGAAAAACGGTCGTGTGTGGGGGAAAATGCCGTTCCCTCATTTTTCATTTAATTTCATGTCGTGATTCACGGCGGTGTTTTCACCGCCGTGAATCACGATCGTGTGTACGCGGCATAAGGGTACACGAGTTAAACAAATGTTGATTGGCTGCCCTGCAGCTTTTTAAAATGTGCCATTACATTGCCCAACATCGAACTCGAACCCGAACATACAGTAAATTGTTCGGGGTTCAGGTCCTGGTACCAAAAACCCAAAAGTCCGGTACGAACCCGAACTTTACAGTTCGGGTTCGCTCAACCCTATTTATCACACCTTCCAAAAGAAGAACCAGTGTAATATAGTCTATATTTGTAATTAAAGCTATCTATTAAATGTTGCCAAGCTCAAGTACAATCATATAAGTAATCTACCAAAACGATAGCACATTAAATAAGTCTAATAAAGCCAGCAAAGCAGTATTTATAATAGCAATCATAGTCTCATCGGGGGCAGATCCAGAGTCTAGTTTTTGCCTGCCACATATTGCGGATTGTCTTTTCCCACTTCACCTGCCACACCTTGCGGATTGTCACTTACCACGTCACCTGCCACCCCTTGCGGATTGTCTGCTAAGGTGGTGTTTTTCTTGTCTCTTGCTTTGTCCCACCCTGGGTCAGGCAGCAGAGAGATTATGTAATCTCTCTGCTGCCCGCGCTGCCTGCACAGTGAGGGCGGAAGTTACTGCAGGTATGCAAGGTGGGCACAGGGCGGTGAGAGATGATGTCATCTCTATGCTCCCCTGCCCGCCAGCTCGCTGATTGGCCACCCGCCCGCTCAGAAACTCGAGCCACCCAGCTAAACGTCCGCTCTCTCACCCGCCGCCGAGCCGCCCGCCCGCTTACACACCGAGCCACCTGGCAGCCCGACCCGCCCACTTTCTCACCCGCCCGGCAACGGACCCTCCCGCTCTCTCACCCACTCGCCCACAGCGCCGCCCACTCTCTCATCCGCCCACGCGTCCGCCCGCCCGGGGGAGGGGGGGTAATTGCCCCATTGCCCCCCCGGATCCGCCCCTGAATCTCAAACAAATATGAGGAAACTGATCGAAAGGCTTATATTGAGTTATATACAGTAGTTCCATGGGATATAAAGTATGATCACATGTGTGGTATGATAGTAAAGCTTGGACTGGAGTGACTGAAGGCTTCTTGAATCACAATAACGTTTTTATAAATTTTTTGAGACAGATAGCACTTTCTTTTGGTTCTATGGGTATTTTTCAGATGTTGCTCTGTAATTGAAAAAAAGGCCGATATTTTTGAAAAACAAAAAACTGTTTTTATTAGTTATAATCTGTTATAAAAATTTGCAAATATACTTTCTTCATAAATGTAGGCCAAAAGGTATACTGACACATTTCTTTGGTAAAAATAACCCAAAACAGTGTATATTATTTTGTCTACAAACTATGGTATGTATATTTGTAAATTTATCAGTCCTGATGTACTGACTGCCTATCTCACTTCTTGAGGCCCTAAAATGAGAGGATAGTACAAATACCCTCCAAATTAACTCTTTTTGGAAAGTAGACAGTCCAAGTTATTTAGTAAGAGGAACACTGCTGCTGACTTACACTGGTCTGGCAACACTGTGGCTGGTGTGGTCAGAGAACTGTGACTGGATTCACTATTAGGGATTGTTTTCTATTGCACCTGACTGTGTGAATCCATGCCAGCCACACCACACAGCATCCCACCTACACACATGCTCTGGCTGCGATGCTGTGCTTTGCAGCTGTAGCAGGATTTTTTATCCCATGTACACCCACCAATTGCAACCCATTCAAGTGAATGTGGGTGCTTATGTGAGGTCGAAGAGGCTAAAGTAGGTGGTGAAGTGGAAATACAATGTCTTCTCACTGCCTGTGAAATTCTCTCTGAAGAGTGATCCAAATATGGATGAACACGTTCTTATGGTGAAGTATTATTTTGTTTTTTTTTATTTCTTATCTATTTTTTTTACATTTATTTACATACTGTCACCAGAGAAGCGACACTGGCACCATAATAATACTATTCTTCTCTGGGGGAGAGGTGATCAGGATTGTTTTTTTTTACCCTGTGATTGCTTATACAGCCATTGTTAAGCATCTTGCAGCCATTGAGTACTACTGTGATCTCTGTGATTGGTCACGGAGATCACATGGTACAGTGGCCCATGTAAACGCTGTGACCAATCAAAGTGATCACAGTAGTAAACATTAGTGTCAGGAAAGACAGCTGTTGTTCACTACTGGTATTGTGATTGCTTATTAGTCACAGTGATTACATGGTACCAGGGCCAATCACAGTGTCCCTGTACCCTGATCTGTAACTTACCGGACATCGCTGATCGTGCTCCTATGCGTCCCCAATGCCACAATAGGGGAGGCTTGTCCCACAGGGCCACTGTACATACAGTATATGGTTAATATACAGTAGATGATGGATTTTGAACAATGTATCCTCCTTATGGTTCATGAGGTCCACATTTATTTATTTTATATGAATTTATTAAAGGTTGTGTGATTTTTATCTCATCTATAGAGGACACTTTTCTGAAATGTCTTCATCTCAGTTCCTTTACTTAGTATCTTTACAAGAAATAGAAAAAACCTATTACTCAAAAATGACATGTCATTCAAGAGGTTGGCAGCAGCTAATACAGCATCCTCAGAGCCTCAGCATGTAGTTTATTATCCTCTGCCAAGATTTTTATTTAACACTCCCATAATCCTTGAATACCTCCATTGAGAACACACACACAAAACGGCGTGCTTTACCACTTTATTCTCACAGCTGGAGATTAACATGTGTACAAAAGGGAAGGCCATTTGCTAAACTGTTAACATTTTATAAATGTTAGATAGCTAATATTAGACGATTCCAAAAGGGAAAATAATTAAGTGATGAATTAAGTCTCTTAAATACCATAAACAAGAAATGTGAGTGTTAAGTCCAAGCCAAATTGTAATAAAATGGTTATATTTTAGTATTTTATGACTTTTTAACTAAATTGAAACCATGCTCTAGATTCTACTTTAAATGTCTAAATATACATTTTTCTGGTGAATGTGTGTACATTAAAATGATTTGTCTGTCACACAAAGTCTTTCAAATGAGCCTGTACTTGGCTTATATAAGTTTACTTTACACTATATGAAGCATGTACTTAAAATGATTGTAAAGGCTGGATATTTTTTACCATAATGCATTAGCCTGCATTAAGGTAAAAAAATGGTCCTCTATTTGTATCACCCCCTCACCCCCCTTATACTTACCGGAGTCCTTTTTTGATCCAGAGATGTGCTGTCTTAGCAGCTCTTTCCTCTCTCTCTGCTCACAGAGGCAGCAGCTGGAGTCATTGGCTCCTGCTGCTGTCAATCAAATTTTGTGAGCAAAGAGTGAGTGGTGGGACCAGGCCGAGCTGTCTGTGTCTATGGAGGCAGGCAGTGCTGCTTGGGAGTGAGCCCATAGGTGGGCCCCATAGGAAGTGGCTTCCTATGGGGGCACACCAAATGAAGGAGGAGCCAGGAGTACCAGCGAGGTACCCAAAAAGAGAGGGTTCAGGGCCACTTTGTGCAAAACCATTGCACAGAGCAGGTAAGTATGATTTTTTTTTTCTTTTTAGAAAATGTGAAGCTTTGCAATCACTTTAACCTCCACTCGCTCCACCATCACTTTAATCTACCATAGTGCCACCTGGGATTTTTGCATAACCTGCTGCACAAGACAAATTATTCACAGGGCTTGGCTGACTTTTCTCACCTCTCCTGCTCATACACAAAACACTACATTTTGGAGATGTAAGAAGAGTGTTGTGTGCTCAAAGTAGACATGGTACTCTGCCCATTATGACCATTGATTATTATTTTTGCTATACACCTATGCTTTGATGGCTAAATGTTGGGTTATTAATAATTCAGAGGAGAGTTATGAATGTAGAATTGTATTTAGTATATCATGATTTCTGATTTATTTTGCCTAATGGTCAGCATTATGACAACGCGAGTATAAACAATACCCCTTTAGCCCCTTTGATTATAATGGGATTCATTTATCAAAACAGAACTGACTGAGAATCTAACCTTCTTCATAAAAAATACGTTTTAGAATGAAAATTTCAATCTTGTTATAGAGTAACAGAGATGGTTCTTTTTTTATAGGTCTTTTGATAATTAGGGTCCCATGCATATGCTATGAGCACAGTGTGATGACAGAAATGCTGATCCTTCACTTTGCCTGATTAAGCAGGGTCTCTATTATACAGATTTCTATTTTGAAAAACTATCCTACACCACGCTGACCAGTAACTCAAACTATTGTGTTTCTAATCAAACATATTGATTTATGTAGACATGCCATGTGCCATGTAAGCTTTGCTAGCACAATGCCCTAAGTTCTTTTGTACTGTTTTGCATTAAGTTATGTGCAGACATTTTTAACATGGCAGTTATAAAGAAAAATGAAGCAGTGTAATTGTAAAATACAAAGCATAAAAAGTAAAGGGTCTCCAGAAATGACCCGTGAATATAAAAAATGTTTTGTGGTGAAAACAGCTGACATTAATGACATGTACTATAAATATGAGCAAGCACTATGTAAATTGGACACAGCTCACTTAACAGGATACATTTGCAGTAAATGTCACTTTACAACACAGGATGTCCAAATCTTTTAAAGGCTGCTCAAGAAGTTTTCAGCCATTCATCAGTCAACACCTAAATGCTACAGATACAGATTCCCTTCACTGAATTGCCACTAATAGATGTGCATGGATTCTCTAAGGAGGCGTCAACACTAAATGACAGGTTAATTTCTCATACTGTGTTGTGGCCAGATTAATCTTTCAGTGGAAAATGCTATGCCAAAACGGATGAAAATTGCTGTTGTCAGTCAGTGAAGATTTTATTTTTCACACATTTATGAGTCCGGTTTATTTATATTTTATAATGTATTTAAAAGTTTTAGTCAAGAAGTTAAATTGACTCTCACTTTCACAAAAAAAAAAAAAAAACTAGCTGTTGACAGATATTAAAAGCGGGCACATAGAATTGTCTGTTACATCATACCACAATATCCAGACGCTCCTATTTCAGATCCCTAGCGATGCAAATGATAAATGCAGCCAAGTTGTGCATCATGGTCCTATGGGGTAAGACTAACATTCCCTCAATTAAAGATTGGTTTCTCAGAATCGATAAAATTGCAGAAATGGAGGAGCTCATTGCCATCTCTCACTATAACATATCCAAATATAACGCCGTTTGGGCTTGTTGGTCTAATTTTAAGGCTACTCATGACTACACCCAAAGCATGACGCTACATATCATTTGAATTGATCCCTTAGCTCATTCACCAAAAGACCCCATAAAACTTCGCTCTACAACAAGATAATGGGAGGATTGAGGATAGGCAGGCCGGACTTCAGGGCTAGATAGGAGGCTCATGCCCCCCCTGTCTCTGCATGTCCTACCCCATCATTCCACAACTTTACCTACCCCGTGTCTTTTTACCCTCTACCCTAAATCTAACCACCCTATACCCCCCTATATCCCTCTTACCTATTGCCTCTTCTTTTATGCCCCCTCTTACATTCGCACACATACAAACAACGGTACTAACCAAAGTTGCCAGCATGACTGTCAACCTTGAGATCACTCTTAACCACAGATAATCCTAATTATCTACTATCCTTCATGCCAAACACACTGAAAATCTTACCACCATATCACCTCACAGAAACACAAATAACCCACACAACATATATCAAGAATCCAGCTCAAATCACAGCACATTTAATTCTACTATGACTTTTATTTCTCCAATGATTCAATGTTCTCCGGTTCCAGAGCAAAAAAATATGCAACTCATGAGTGAATTACTCAACTGACCGATATACTCAACCTTTTACTGTTTTGTACTGTGACAGACCTAGCCGGGACAGAGGCTTTTGGAGAGGACTAAATGCTAGCCCCTTGCCTTCTGATTATGGGCCAGGGCCTCAAGATGGGAATGCGGATGGGTTATCCCGGCAGACGGACCTGGAACCTTAAGACTACTTTTCCAACATCCTCAAGTTGACCCGTTCGGGGTCCCACTGTGGCTGTTGGACTATTTCCCAGGGGGGAAATACTGAAGTATTTCTCCTTTGAATCTATTACACAGTGGTGGGTCTTCTGCCCTGTCTTAAAGCTAACCCCCCCCTCCAGACGCCTCCATGGTCTGGAAGAAAAGCATTGTTCTGTGTTTGACTGTGTATGTACTGTAATTACCCCCTGGGGCCTCTGTGTCATTACACATATCAGTCCTCCTATTCAAGCTATCGGACCAATCCCTGCTGACCCTGTTTCAAGTCCTCATTTGCAGGGCCAAGAGGACCTAATTGAGAACTACAATGTACTTTACAATTGACCAATAGAAAAGTGGTTGTGGGGGCAGGGTTTTCAAACTGCTATGTATTAAAGTGTGTGTGCATCCAATAAAGTGAGATTCATGTTTGAACTTACATACAGCCTGCCTGGTGTTTGTTCTGAGCGATCACAACTGGATTTGAATGGCACATAGCTGTAGTTCGAATCCCGGAGCATCGGATGACCGAACCATCAGACGCTGTGATCTGCAATCTGATCCAATAGTAGCAGAGGAGTGTCGGGAGAGTGGAACCGAGCGAGCAGGGGCTCGTTACATGTACTTTATTCTCTTTATGTATGGAACACACATTTCCTCTTGGTTTTAGCTACAGACTATATGTATACCTTTGGACCGTTGGGCCCATGCACCCATTGTTATATTTGTTCATATATTTCTGAATTTCTCCAATAAAATACAATGGAAAAGAAAAGAAGAATTGTCTGCACATGCCTGCAACAGTTTTCACTGTCATGGTTCCACCAAAATGTTGGGCTGTTCTGCTCATGAAAAGCTATGATAATTATTGGTATTGTGACTCCATTCTACCTGCTACACATTGCTATTGGCCTAGCACTTTGATGGATTGCCTAACTGTCTAATAGGAAGGTATGGAAAATGGGAGGGAGTGGGCAAGCTTCATCACTATTAGGAAGGGCCAAAGCTTTTCAAAACAGTTTAGCATTTGGGCAGAACAAGGACAGTTTCTGCCATTAATTTTATTTTGGTCACCTTGGGGTTGATTTACTAAGACTGGAGAGTGCAACTTTTGGTGCAGCTCTGCATAGAAACCAATCAACTTCCAGTTTTTTTGTCAAAGCTTAATTGAACAAGCTGAGGATAGAAGCTGATTGGCTACAATGCACAGCTGCACCAATTTTGCACTTTCCAGTGTAAGTAAATCAACCCCATTACGTCAAACTATTTTTCAGAAATTTTCAGCAAAATACAGTGCATTATATCAGCTTTATTTCAGAAAAGTCTTGACAATGTTTTTAAAGTAATAACTGTGGATTTTGTTAAAAAAAAGCATGTTTTAGGGATTTTTACATCACTTACTTTGTCTAACTCCCAGAGGCTCTCCTGGTGAAATCTCCAGTTCCCAATCTGTTTTACTGATGTGGCTATTATATTAACAGGAATGTAATTAGAAGAGAGGGACTTCATAGTTCAGATTACTTAAAATGAACCTGGAATGTCCACCGTAGAGAATTCAATAACCCTACTGGTCTAGTGCAGACACCTCATAATATCATGTGCTTGTGTTCAGATCACTTACTTTGTGCCTGTGTAGAACTCCTAGTCCCAGAATGTATATGGGACCTCTTCTTCTGTTCAAGTTGAGATTAAAACTTAACTTTGGGTAGCTATAAAAGCTCTGTATTCATTAAAATATATCTCTAGGCAATATCTTTTTTTTTTCTTCGGATAAAGTGGGGAAGGTGTAGATGTTCTATCAAGTTTTTATTAGTGTCAGAGACCAGTATTCTATTTGTATTCGTGACTAATATTACCAAGCAGGTGCAGGAAAAATCATAGTTGTAGCATTGTCCCTTGAACAAGAGGAAAAGAAAAATCTTCCATTGGGTACATCTTTTCAATGGACAAGGAAATTCCTCTAGTTTTCCTCTAACTTTCTATTACATCTCTGGAATAGGGTATTTTCCTAATGGTACACAGACATCAAAAAATAGATTTTGGCCATACATAAACTTTAAACCATTAAAGTGGTTGTAAAGGCTGGAGGTTTTTTACCTGCATGCATTTTTACCTGCAGGTAAAAAACATTCAGTGTGCAGCTCCCCTCTCAGTCCCCCTGATATTTCCCTGATCCCCATCTCGGTCCAGCGAAGTGCATGAGACCTGAGGCTTTCCTGAGTCTCTCCCTCCTGATTGGCTGAATTGCAGCAGGCAGCAGCACTGCTGTCAATCACAGTCAGTGAGATGGAAGCGGGGGGCGGTGTCTTATGAACTCAGAGAGCTGACTCAGGAGTGAGAACGTACAAGTGCCCCCACAGTAAGCGACTTGGGAAGTGGGAGGGGCTCAGAGCACTGGCAGGGGACCAAGAAGAGGAGGATCGGGGCTGCTCTGTGCAAAACCTATGCACAGAGAATGTAAATATGACATGTTTGTGTTTTTTTTTAAGTAAAAATGTTTCCTTTACAATCACTTTCATTTTATTTAAAAATCAGCTACTGAAAAAACCTACGCACTAAAATATATTAGCCTCTTGCACTCAGACTAAGCAAAAATGTCTGGTAGCCAGTCAAGTGTACTACATGAAAATGTGCTACCAAGGAACATGCTGATAGGAGAAAGCAGAATGATCAGTGGTAGTCAACATTCATTGTCCAGTCAGAAGGCTGGGAGTAAAGAAAGAAAACCACTGTAGTTTTTGTAAGTGGTGTTAACTAACTGACTGTGCTGTATGGCAGAGCTGTGTAAAGGCTTGTACACACGACATATTCAGAAAATCAGACGAAAAAATACCACTTTCGAATCGATCGTATGGTATCTGATCGTTAGTACAGATACTCCTCGTTTAATGACCTACCTGTTTAATGACCTACCTGTTTAACGACCGCTCGGACTTATGGCCAGCTCTCCCCACCCAAACTACACGCTATACATCATTGTATTGTACATAATTTTAGTTTGTGTTCTGTACTTATGCAAATTAAAACAAAGTTATTGAGCTGGAGTTTTGTGTTTAGATCTTTTTTTTTACAATACAGTACAGTAGTTAATAATGCCTAAAATATTGATTACTTGTAGCTCCTTGTTTAGCGACCAATTTGTTTAATGACCTGGTCGTGGGAACAGAACCTGGTCATTAAGTGAGTACCTGTATACAGCTTTCGTCCGAAATTATCCAAAGGGACAAACACGAAAAATGTTCACGTACGATACCAGATCGTATGATTTTCATGTACAGTTTTTGTCAGAAAATACGATAAAAATGCAATACAATACATTACATCACTTCCAAATTTTTATATTGTCGTACAAGAATTTTCGTACTTTAGTAACCTCTTCTTTTTTTGATATGGAGACTATTATGCAAAATAAAAACAAATGATCATTCGTCTGATAATATCATCTTGTGTACCAGGCTTAAAGTGGATGTAAACCCTGATTCATGAAATCTGACCTGGGCACATATATCTGCAGTGTTTTCTTATCTCTCTCCAAAGCACTAAGTCCCGTGTTTTAATGCTGCTCCGTTTTTCTGTTATCAGCATAATAACTTCTGACAAATTCTCCTAGATGGGAGGTAAAAGCAGCTGAAAATTTGTGTCGAGGGAGGTTGCTATAAATAGAATAGCAGAGAGCTTGTCTTGTCACAGCACAGCTCAAAAGTATATTAATTCTTCTGCCAACGTGGGGGGCGGGGGTGCCTTTACTTCAATCAGCTGTCTCTCAGTGTAAGCCAAGAATACATTGCTACTGCTGAATGAGGAAGTAAAAATTCTAACCCGATGTAAGAATTCTAAAGAATACATAAAGCTGAAGACAGCAGATATACATGTAAAACTTATGCAGGTAGATTTGTTATATCCCTGTGTATCATCTGAGGCTGTTATCTTCACTGGGTATATGTGAGGGTTTACATCCACCTTAAATCTCAGATTTATATGTGTAGCGGACACCTCAAAACTGGGGTTGCTATGCCTAAATTTAGGGGCTAGCCTGAGCAAATAGTTAGGCTCAGGCTGTTGGAATTCTTTTAATTGGCCTTTGCTCTGTTGTGGTGTTGCCTGGCAGTACAGTTCCCTGTGACCTGTAGGTGGCGCTGTCACCCAGGTCTCAGGTCGAACCACAGGTGGCATTGCAGCGCTATTGGGTGTCCTCTCTCGGCAGCCGTGCAGTGGGCGTGGTCTACCTGCTGTGCATGCTGAGAGAGGGTACATAAGGGGCAGACGCCATGATTTAGGGGAGTTCGCGCCCTTTGGCCCTTCAGGCCAGGGGTGCGTGTGTGTGTGTGTCCAGTCCCGGGCACCTTTAGCCCGAGACTGCATCGTTCCAGGTAGGCCCAGAACCTTTAGCTGAGGCCTACGCCAAACAGTGGAATCCCAGGGTACCCGTGGGAGGGTGACCCGCTCTGAAGGAGAGGGAACCAGGGGAGGACCTATCCAGGGGTCGGTGAAGGAAGTCACTGTCTCAGGAGAGGCCTGGTTACCTGTCAGAGGAAAGGATTCTATCATCTGCCAAAAGCCTTGTAACGTGCCCCATTGGCACCTAAGGGTCTCAAGTGTTACAAGTGCTGGGAAGTTTGGGACTTAAAGGTTAATACCCTGATCGTATCCTTAGGAAAATAACTTAAAGTGAATGTTCATGCTCCACACCGGCTGCTAGAACCGTGAGAGGGGACTATCCGGGTGAGCAAAACCCACTCAGGCTTGAGTGGCGACGAGTGTAATTAAGTGCCGCGTGCCTGAACCTGCCTCCTTGTTTAACTTTCTCTATCTCCAACCTTTCCTGTCAAGTTGCAAGCAAGTAAAATAAACTCTTCTATTGGGTTTAATACTGTCTGGACAATGGCCTTCTTCAAAGAGAGAGAGAGAATAGACTTTTCCCTACACTCTAGGGACGAGAACCAATGGAAAGAGGTAACTCGCTGCAGGACCCAAAACTATTAACACCGCTCACCCTCTACAAGATGGAGGATACTGGGCATGTGGCATGGTGTGTCCCATCTGCTGACGGAGGTAAGCAGAGGAGCTAGGGATGTGTGTGCTACATATGGATAGAAAAACAAATCCTTTGTTAAGTACAGCAGCTACCATATACATTAAGTTAGCATTAAGCCATTCCCTAATAATTTTTCTTTCAAATGTCAGAGCATCTGATTGCCTCTTAGGTTCTGGCATTTGATAGATAAAGGATGGAGTGTGGTTTAATGTAACATTAGACAGAAATCAAGGCCAGGAAACATCTGAGTCTTCCTATTGTTGTCTCTTTCAAACTTCATGGATAGAATTAAAGGAAGAACTGAATTTGGCTGCTATGGCCTTGGCTCATAGTGTAGCTCCCAGCTGCCTTCTTATTGAGGAAAAATGCAGCAATGCAGAATCATGTATTCACTCCATACTTTTAAAAGCAATGATCTAGATATATTATAACCAATAGTGGCGAGAACAGTAGTTTTAATCCCTGACCAAATCAGCATTTATTGTAGGTGATTTGTTTTTTAGAAGGTTTGAGAAAAAAACAAAACTATCTAATATTACTGTATTTGTTCCTAAATTTCCTACCAGCTTGATACTTTAATACATGTGCTGTATAATTCTAATACTTGAAGCCAAGTTAGGTAAGATAAAAGGCCCAAGGTCACTAGAAGAACTGACACGGTAACATAATCTAAATGCGCCGCTAAGCTGCCCCATCAGTCATTTACCTGCATGTCACTCACTGGGGATTATGATATTTAATATACCACAAGTATGAAATATATTTATTATATTTAATGAAAAATATCATTTTAGTTCTACAATGTCAAAAAAGAGGGGGGTGCAGAAAATGATTTTTCCTGATTAAATATGAGATACCATGGTCCTTTAGGCAATTTGGCACATAAAGATATATGTAAAAGGTTGCATTGCTAGGTCACTGTTCTTAAATTTCAAGTGAAATTCCTTTCTATTCTCTTTGTATATTTATATCTGTGAATGTAGGATTCTATTTAACCCCATTTTTTAAGGCATTCTGTGTACATATATTGTTTATAGTTACATAAACAATTTATTATATCCTGCAAATAAATACGTAAAATTTGCTTGTATTTGGAATCTATGTAAAGAGGTTTTAATGCTACAGCAGGACCTAAATGATGAATACTACAGTGAGAATAGAATTAGAGTGATGGCCAGACAGGCAGTGGTGGTAGGAACTTCTATTATTTTAAATTCAGATGTGCTGTATTGGCAAGTCCATGAATGCTGAACAGCTTGTTGTAGGGTTGCCACCTGTCCGGGATTTTGAATCATGTGTCTGGGTTTCAGTCTGCCTAAAACCCGGACACAATATTCAGACAGGAATGTGGCTCGGAATAGGGCCTGACAGGAGGGTGAGGGGGCACCATTTGTGCCATATTAGTATTCTCTTTGAAGTTCCCAAAGGTGTCTCAGGGCTATTACAATCCTATAATATATCCTAATAAAAAAAATTTTTTTGCTGTGCGCCGCTAAAGTGTCCGGGTATAGCTTGAACAAAAAGCGGCAATCCTAGCTTGTTGTCTCCTGTGTGATTGGTTTCGGCATATTGCAGATCTGCAGATCAGAGAGAAAGGTTTTTTAGTAAGCCTATTGATGACCCAGTGACCATGATGTTCTGAAAGAATCCAAAGGCTACATTAAAGAACTACCGGAAACCTCAAGTTTCAGTTTGGGGTAAGTAAGGTTAATGTTTACATTAACATTTATGATATTCCTCTCTAGATTTTTTAACATCAGGCTGTGTGTGAAAGGCGAGAAATATGTTCCAGCATCAACAACAGTTGTATTCCAAGACCACAGAATTTTTGGCAAAAGGGAGTGGGGTGGGCTGGGGTAGTACAGCAATGTCTGGATGAACAAGCTACTCAGTAAATAGGTTGTGTGCATATCAGGAATTCATTTTAATTTCTAACCAGGATGAATTCATAAACATTTAAATAAATTATTGTAGAAAGTATATATACAGTCAGGTCCATAAATATTGGGACATCGACACAATTTTAATCTTTTTGGCTCTATACACCAACAAAGTGGATTTGAAATGAAGCGAACAAGATGTGCTTTAACTGCAGACTTTCAGCTTTAATTTGAGGGTACTTACATCCAAATCAGGTGAACGGTGTGGGAATTACACTAGTTTGTATATGTGCCTTCCACTTTTTACGGGACCAAAAGGTAATGGGACAGATTAACAATCATAAATCAAACTTTCACTTTGTAATGCTTGGTTGCAAATCCTTTGCAGTCAATTACAGCCTGAAGTCTGGAACGCATAGACATCACCAGACGCTGGGTTTTATCCCTGGTGATGCTCTGCCAGGCCTCTACTGCAACTGTCTTCAGTTCCTGCTTGTTCTTGGGGCATTTTCCCTTCAGTTTTGTCTTCAGCAACTGAAATGCATGCTCAATCGGATTCAGGTCAGGGGATTGACTTGGCCATTGCATAACATTCCACTTCTTTCCCTTAAAAAACTCTTTGGTTGCTTTCGCAGTATGCTTCAGGTCATTGTCCATCTGCACTGTGAAGCGCCATCCAATGAGTTCTGAAGCATTTGGTTGAATATGAGCAGATAATATTGCCCGAAACACTTCAGAATTCATCCTGCTGCTTTTGTCAGCAGTCACATCATCAATAAATACAAGAGAGCCAGTTCCATTGGCAGCCATACATGCCCACGCCATGACACTACCACCACCATGCTTCACTGATGAGGTGGTATGCTTTGGATCATGAGCAGCTCCTTTCCTTCTCCATACTCTTCTCTTCCCATCACTCTGGTACAAGTTGGTCTTGGTCTCATCTGTCCATAGGATGTTGTTCCAGAACTGTGAAGGCTTTTTTAGATGTTGTTTGGCAAAGTCTAATCTGGCCTTCCTGTTTTTGAGGCTCACCAATGGTTTACATCTTGTGGTGAACCCTCTGTATTCACTCTGGTGAAGCCTTCTCCTGATTGTTGACTTTGACACACAAACACCTACCTCCTGGAGAGTGTTCTTGATCTGG
The DNA here is from genome assembly GCA_029206835.1 of Rana muscosa. Taxonomy (NCBI): domain Eukaryota; kingdom Metazoa; phylum Chordata; class Amphibia; order Anura; family Ranidae; genus Rana; species Rana muscosa. The sequence goes on along the minus strand of CM055117.1, from coordinate 474,997,575 downwards.
CCAACTGTTGTGAAGGGTGTTTTCTTCACCAGGGAAAGAATTCTTCGGTCATTCACCACAGTTGTTTTCTGTGGTCTTCCGGGTCTTTTGGTGTTGCTGAGCTCACTGGTGCGTTCTTTCTTTTTAAGGATGTTCCAAACAGTTGATTTGGCCACACTTAATGTTTTTGCTATCTCTCTGATGGGTTTGTTTTGTTTTTTCAGTCTAATGATGGATTGCTTCACTGATAGTGACAGCTCTTTGGATCTCATATTGAGAGTTGACAGCAACAGATTCCAAATGCAAATAGCACACTTGAAATGATCTCTGGACCTTTTATCTGCTCCTTGTAAATGAGATAATGAGGGGATAACATACACCTGGCCATGGAACAGCTGAGCTGCCAATTGTCCCATTACTTTTGGTCCCTTAAAAAGTGGGAGGCACATATACAAACTGTTGTAATTCCTACACCGTTCACCTGATTTGGATGTAAATACCCTCAAATTAAATCTGAAAGTCTGCAGTTAAAGCACATCTTGTTTGTTTCATTTCAAATTCATTGTGGTCGTGTATAGAGCCAAAAAGATTAGAATTGTGTCGATGTCCAAATATTTATAGACCTGACTGTATATCCCAAGTAAAGGTTCTACATAGCCTATTTAAATAGTTGCCTAAGCATGTACACTCAGCTCATTAGAGAATACATGGTTACATCCACAATATAGTATTGGTTCTTATTCCAAGCTTGCCTACTATACAAATAAGTACAGATTTTCATTAATCCAAAGAAAGTCAAAAACAATCTTCAGAGTGCAATTAGACATATAAACCTTAGGCAGTAAGGATGTAATGTGTGAATCCAAGATAGAATATAATAGGAAACCAAAGCTATCTTGCATCTCATACAAAGAAACAGCCTGGAAAGTCCTGCAAATCTAGAAACAAAACCACAGGCAGAGAGAGCGTTAATAGCAAATTTGTGACCTTAATCAAAATAAAAATTCACTCACAAAGGAAAACTGTGATATTTCTGTGGCCCAGATCCAGTTCCGAAGATCCCTCCAGCCATGGCAAGTGGCAGGGGTAGAGCTGAAAGATGTCTAGGATGCTGGGAACCATTCCGTGAGACCCCCTGACACAGCAAGGACACTGCGTCACCCAGAGGAACAGTAAGTACATTTAAAATTTGAAGCTGATGTTTCTATGGCTGAACATGATATACTTAATTAACAAAAAAAAAGAACTAAGCTTTTTATTGCAAAGAATATTGTGTACTTGAGCACTGTTACAACTGATCATTATTTGCATAACCCAGAATATTATTAAAAAATAAGGTCAAATTATAATATTGTATACTTGAAGTCATTCTGCATAAAATATTCTTCTTCAGTTAGATTTGATTTATTCAACTTGGGAAGCCTCACTTCTCAGTTTGTTTTGGGCATAATTTTTAAAAAGATCCAATTTACATAATTATACGGTTTAGTTGAGAGTTGTAAAACAAACATAAGCACATAATTAAATGTTCCACAGCAAAATGAAGACATTTTAATGAATCCCAGCCTACCTCTTGCTATCCCATATAACATTACCAGTGTATAGAGTATCATCTTATGGGTCCCTCTTTGATATCACAGCTCTAGCTATCTCTAGTAGACATGTGCATTTGTTTACGTCCCAATGCATTTTCGTCCGAATTTCAGGTATTTTCGTTATCGTTTTAACAAACGAAAATGAAAGCGCAGAATCCAAAAATCGAAAGATCCGATATAAACAAATGCTTTATTTTTCGTTTTCGTTGCAACAACGGTTCGATATAGATAGGAGATTCAACATTACGCTGACAATAACAATCTGTGTCTATCGAACCTGTGGTCGAATGTGCCTAACCTTAAGGCCCCTTTCACACTGAGGCGCTTTGCAGGTGCTATTGCGCTAAAAATAGCACCTGCAATGCGCCCCAAAAAAGCCGCTCAATTGTATCCAATGTGAAAGCCGAGGGCTTTCACACTGGAGCGTTGCGCTTGCAGGAGGGTCAAAAAACTCCTGCAAGCCGCATCTTTGAGGCGCAATAGGAGCGGTAAAAATACCGCTCCTATAGCGCCCCTGCCCATTGAAATCAATGGGGGAAGCGCCTCCAATACGCCCGCAAAACACTGCAAAGAGGCGTTATTGCGGGCGTTTTTAACCCTTTTTCGGCCGCTAGCGGGGGTTAAAATGCCCCCGCTAGCGCCCGCAAATCGTGGCAAAAAAAAAGATATAGCGGCGCTAAAAATAGCGCCGCTATACCTCCAGCGCATCCAGCGCCTCAGTGTGAAAGTAGCCTTACTCTATTAGTCCAAGATTATTCTACATAGAGAGAAAAGATTCGACATGGAAAGAAAAGATTCAACATTATAGAGAGAAAAGATTCGACATAGAGAGAAAAAAATCGACATTATAGAGAGAAAAGATTCGACATAGAGAGAAAAAAATCGACATTATAGAGAGAAAAGATTTGACATTATAGAGAGAAAAGATTTGACATTATAGAGAGAAAAGATTTGACATTATAGAGAGAAAAGATTCGACAGAGAGTGAAAAGATCACTGCTGGAATTGGGTGGGGGAAGTAAAATAAAAATAATGATGATGATGAATGTTATTGGCTGATTGTAACCCAAGAGGAGGAGCAGTAAAATAGCTAGAACTAACTTGACAATTCAACATGAACGACGAAGATTCGACAAAGCATCGAAAAACATACAAACGTTGAATCTGTCATTGAAGGCTTATGGTGTCTGTCGAAAGTTCTAAGAAGATTCGACGGAGCAGCTAAACTGTACGACGCCGCAATCGTACATTTCCGGTCAAATGCATCCGCCCATAGTCTATAGAAAAATTCTAATGTTGGTTGACTAGTAATAATAATTAAAAAATATAATTATTACTAGTCATACAACATTAGAATTCTACAATAGCTTGTTGGCGGAACATTCGACCGGAAATGTACGATTGCGGCGTCGTACAGTTTCGCTGCTTCGTTGAATCTTCTTTGAACATTCGACAGACACCATCAGCCTTCAATGACAGATTCGACCTTAATTAATTCAGATTTTCGAACGAATGCAATTTAGAAATTAACGAAAAACTAAATAGATAAAAATGAATTTCGGGAGTAACTAAATTAATTAATTTTTCGGACGAAAACGAAATTCCGAAACAAAATATTTCAGTGTGCATATGTCTAATCTCTAGATCAGGGGTCTCAAACTGGCGGCCCTCCAGCTGTTAGTTTGAGACCTCTGCTCTAGATAGAAAAAGTAAAAAAAAAAAAGTAAACTTGTACCGTAGATCTACCCAAAAATAAACAAAAAAAACATCATTACTCATTTTTCTGAACTGTACATTGGAAAAAGAAAATAATTCTACTCAATAGGAAAAGGAGGGATGACATATCCAGGCAGACCTCTGAAGGTAATGATGATTTATATGGAAAGTTCACCGCTACAATTCAGTGATAAGGATCACTTCAAAACAAAAGTCCTCACTTCCACTACATAGACAAATACTAATGGTTTTTCATTTAAGGTAAATTTGCCACTCGAGGACATTTAAACTGCCCATTTGAAACATACACAATCTGTAATTACCTTTAGTGCTAATTGGGACTTAATTTCTTGCAAAAAACAGATAACAGCACATAGCGTATGCAACAAGTGAATGCCCATATCTATGAATTTTGATTTTGTACAATAAAAGGCATTGCCATGCCCTAATAAGACTACTTTGAACAAAAGGAAGGAGATATAGATCTAGACTGACCTCTGTTGTGGAGGTCAGGGTGGAATTTAGTGTATTCCATAATAATTTTGGCTAGCTTTGACACAGGAAGACTTAACCTATGACAGGATAACTGGTGGTTGTGACCTTCTGTTCAGGCTTGAGTGAGGCCATTTTGAAGATACAGCCAGTGATATCAGTGAAATCAGTAAAACTATTTTTTTTTAAACTTTTACTTTAGTCCCTGAGGGTGGAACATATACTGTATAAACATAAATACACATTCCAGTTACATTTCAAAAATTATTGTCAAATATAGTGTAGAGCTACCCAAAAAAACAACATAAAATCCTATAAAGGTAGAATACAATAACACAAAATGTGTCAACATACAACAAACAATTCACAATGAATCCCAACGGTATGTGAATATGATTATCCTCTAGTGATCCTCCAAAAATATACCCAAGTCAAATAAAAGTGTCCAAAGTGTTGCAGAAATAAGATTTTGGATTGTTCACTTTATTCTGGATTATTTACTTTATTTCGGACTTGCTCACTATAGTTTTCTTACACTTTGGATTTTTATTTGATTTTTGCTGATCATTGTAAGCACCTCTGTCAGTGGTAAACAGCTTGTCTCAACACTCTCTTACCTGATACATTTGCAGGAGAGATTGTTCTGTTGGAAAACTGTCTGGATCACCAGGTGAAAATAAAAGAAAGAAAGCCTAAAAAATAAAAGTAATGCAGCCATCACATCTAAGAATTGGTAAGCTGCCATATACAGTATATGTGTCATGGATATGCATTAATGTCTGTCTGCCATCTTACCTTCCTCCTCATGTGTTCATCTAGAGACCAGACCTCCTTCACCTGGCTTCCTTTATAATCTCCTCCCAGCCTGACTCCACCCCAGGCCCTATCACTGAACACTATATTAACCTGTGCACTGCAAGCCTGCTTGGCTGATCAACGTGTTTGTTAGGCATTGTGTGTTTGGGTTCCTGCCTGCCGTGTGCTACGTCTGTCTCTCTGTTACGTTATTGGCTTGTCCCCGACCATCCCTGTCTGCTCGTGACCCTTGACCTTCGGCTCGTTCTTCGTTATCCTTGTCTGCTTGTGGCCCCTGACCTTCGGCTTGTTATTCGGTTCTCTCTATCGTGTGCTGCTGCTTCCCCTTATCCTACGGGGCGTGAGCTAGGAAACTCCAGGGGCCGCGACCTGGTCCCAGCCTGCAGCGTAACATCCTCACCACTAGAGGCCCTGGAGAAGACCAGCTGGGTCTTAGACTCCGCGCCCTGGGGAATCTTGGCTCTCGCTTCCGTTGGGATCCCGGTTGTGCTCCTCTGGTCCCGCTTTCCACAACCACCCAGTTTCCTATCCACAGAAGCCAGCCATAGGGTTCACTACCTCGCGGTGCACTCCTGTCCCCCTACGGTGTGCATCTGTCACCTGGCCACAGGTGACCCTGACAGTTTGATCAGCCATGAACCCGGCTGACATCCCGCTACCCGCGGATGATCCATTGCAGGGCATAGTTTGCAGACTTGAAACCCAGGAATCGAATCAGACTCAGGTGATGCGATTCCTCCAGGATCTGGCTTCTCGCTTCGAGCAGCTTCAGGCCTCCTTGGGAACCCTGAATCCGCAACCTCAAATACAATCAGCGGCTGCACCTATTGCACCAGTCGCAGCCACACACTCGCTACAACTGCCAGCTCCGTCCCGTTTCTCTGGGGACTCCAAGGCTTGCAGGGGGTTCCTTAGCCAATGCACGATTCATTTTGAGCTCCAGCCCCAAAACTTCCTGTCTGATCGGGCTAAGGTAGCCTATATCATTTCCCTCCTCTCTGGTGAAGCTTTAGCCTGGGCAGCCCCTCTGTGGGAACTGAATGATCCAGTGGTTTCTAGCCTGTCTGGTTTCTTGAAACTTTTTCGGAATATCTTCGAAGAACCGGCTCGTGTCTCTTCAGCGGCCAGCACCCTTTTACGTCTCCGCCAAGAGTCTGCTTCTGTGGGACAGTATGCCCTTCATTTCCGCATACTGTCGGCTGAGTTGAGCTGGAACAATGAGGCCTTAGTCGCAACCTTTTTGCATGGCCTGTCTGATAGAGTGAAGGATGAATTAGCTGGAAGAACCATCCCCACTGATCTGGCCGGCGTTATCTCCTTGTGTAACCAGATCGATATTCGCTTTCAGGAAAGGACCCTAGAAAAGCGGCGCCAGCCCTCCTTGGTTCTTAGTCAGCCTGAGCTCCCCTCTCTTCGACCCGTAGAGCATCTCCTACCAGCTGAGGAACCCATGCAGCTGGGTCGGACCAGGCTATCCCCCGAGGAACGTGCTAGGCGCAGAACTCTTGGTCTGTGTCTTTACTGTGGGGGCAAAGGTCATTTTCGTGACACTTGCTCTCTTTGTCCAGAAAAACGTTCGGGTCCACTTCATCTGGAAAGTGGAGTATTGGACCCAGAAATATCACCTTCCCCTTCTCGTCTTCTGCTTTCTGTGTTCCTTCATGTTGGTGCTTCTTCTCATTCGGTCTCAGCATATCTGGATTCCGGAGCCGCTGGTAATTTCATGGACTGGGAAATCGCATCGTCCATGAGACTTACTCTTTTGCCCCTCACCACGCCATTGGTGGTCTTGGCGATTGATGGTACTGTTCTCCCAGGGGGACCTATCCGCTTCCAGACCCTCCCTGTTAAGATGTCGGTAGGGACACTCCACCAGGAGTGGATATCCTTCCTTATCTTACCCAAGGCCTCAACGCCTATAATTTTGGGTCTCCCATGGTTACAGCTCCATTCTCCTCATGTGGACTGGACTACTGGACAGATCCTGGCTTGGGGTCCCTCCTGTTCCTCCTCCTGTCTACCCAAGGTTGCCCCCTGTGAATCTGAGCCGGTCATTCATTCCAGGTTGCATAACCATTTACATTTCTCTGTCCCTAACCACCCTTGGACGCACAGCCAGGCTAGCTTGTCTACAAGTCCTGCAGTCGCTACGTCTTGCGATGCGATTCAGGTAGTCGCTACACCTGACTCAGCTATTCACTCTGCCTCTGTACTAGTTATGCCAGTCCAGCCCATGCCCAGTGAGCCTCTTACTTTTTCTTGTTCGGGACATTCTGCTTGTCCTTCAGCTATTCAGCTTGACTCCGGCGACATGTCACCTTCTAACCAACCTGACTTCAGGGTTCCACTGACATCTGCCCAGTCTGATGGCCCTGTGCAAGATGACCAGTTCCCCTTTAAGGGTCTAGGGGACCCTCCTCAGATTCCTGTTGATCCTCTCATGCCCTTGCTTATTCCTAGAGAGCCTTTGGTCCTCAATAGATCTTCTTGTCATCTCCCTACCTCGTTTTCGGTCTCTGAGGATAATTTTAAGTACGAGGTTAGACAAGTTCTGGATTCTCGGCTCTGCAGAGGCATTCTTCAGTACCTTGTGCATTGGAGAGGTTTTGGTCCTGAGGAGGCGTCTTGGATCGCTGCATCTGATGTCGCTGCACCTCATCTGTTGAGAAGGTTTCATCAGAGATTTCCCTTTAAGCCTGGGTCCAGGCGGGGGAGGGCCCATAAGAGGGAGGGTACTGTCATGGATATGCATTAATGTCTGTCTGCCATCTTACCTTCCTCCTCATGTGTTCATCTAGAGACCAGACCTCCTTCACCTGGCTTCCTTTATAATCTCCTCCCAGCCTGACTCCACCCCAGGCCCTATCACTGAACACTATATTAACCTGTGCACTGCAAGCCTGCTTGGCTGATCAACGTGTTTGTTAGGCATTGTGTGTTTGGGTTCCTGCCTGCCGTGTGCTACGTCTGTCTCTCTGTTACGTTATTGGCTTGTCCCCGACCATCCCTGTCTGCTCGTGACCCTTGACCTTCGGCTCGTTCTTCGTTATCCTTGTCTGCTTGTGGCCCCTGACCTTCGGCTTGTTATTCGGTTCTCTCTATCGTGTGCTGCTGCTTCCCCTTATCCTACGGGGCGTGAGCTAGGAAACTCCAGGGGCCGCGACCTGGTCCCAGCCTGCAGCGTAACATCCTCACCACTAGAGGCCCTGGAGAAGACCAGCTGGGTCTTAGACTCCGCGCCCTGGGGAATCTTGGCTCTCGCTTCCGTTGGGATCCCGGTTGTGCTCCTCTGGTCCCGCTTTCCACAACCACCCAGTTTCCTATCCACAGAAGCCAGCCATAGGGTTCACTACCTCGCGGTGCACTCCTGTCCCCCTACGGTGTGCATCTGTCACCTGGCCACAGGTGACCCTGACAATATGAAATGTTTGCTTTTGGGTTTAATACCGCCTTAACTATCACTCACCACCACTGACAACTAATAAAGGCGTAGGTTAATAGTTGTTGCCATTGACCACCAATCTGGGGTGGGAGGTTAATTATTACTGCCACTGACCAAAAAAATAAAGGGTTGGGGGTATTTAATACTAGAGAAAGAAAAGAAAAAAAAAAGAAAAAAAGGAGGGCGCACCAACCTAGTGCTTTACCACTTAAGAGTTTTATTAAAATATAGATAAAAAGCAATGATCCTACTCACAAACAGAGCTTAGGTAAACGCTTTTCTGACAAATGAGCTGAAATTCTTGGCACCTGCCGACAGGACACGATGACAGAGAGGGTCGGACAATACCTCAGACATCTGGATGGCTGACGTGTTTCTAGGGCACACCCCTTTCCTCAGAGCCTAGATGGTCCATGGTAGCTCTCGCCTTTTTTTATTTTCTTTCTCTAGCCGCATGAACACCCATTGTTCTGAGGAGGGCTGCAAGACTATAGACCTTGCCTTAAGACGGAACCACACTACCCGTGCTTGACGAAACACAGAGAGCGCAGGAGATTTTTGTTTTACTGGTTATTTAATACTGCCACTGACCACCAATGAAGGGGGGCTTCAATATTACTGCCACTGGCAACCAATGTAAATGGGGGTGGGAGTTTAATTATTAAGGCCACTGACCAAAAACGAAAGGGTTGGGGAAATTAATTCTTGCCACTGACCACCAATTCTGAGCTTTTTTTTTGCTCCCACTGACACCACAAGCCATACAGATGACACCCACTGTATTGACCGTGCTCACTTTTTTGGCCATATCTTCTAGTGTTAGGGAGGTAGAGAGTGGAGATCTTGGTGACTCTGCTTTTCTTTTAAGCTCCTATGTACTGTGGAATTAGACTATAAGGCCCCTTTCACACGGAGGGTCCGTTCAGGTCCGCCTGTCAGTTTTTTAGGCGGACCTGCACGGACGCTCCATGTAGCCCTATGGAGGCACGGATGTCAGCGGTGACATGTCCGCTGACATCCGCTCCGCCAAAGTGTGACGGAGGAAAACCCTATTTTTCCTTTCGTTGGCGGAGCGGATCGGATGACAACGGACTCTACGGTCCGTCGTCATCCGATTCCCCATAGGGGAGAGCGGCGCTCTGACAGGGCGGTCCCTGCAAAGTGTGCGGGGACCGCCCAGTCATCCGCCGGCTCAGCGGGGATCAACGGAGCGATCCCCGCTGAGCAAGCGGAGCTTCACGGGGCGGATCATGACTGATCCGCCCCGTGTGAAAGAGCCCTAAGGGGATCTTGTTTATGGGTTTCAGCAGTGTACTTTATTTTTTTATTGCATCTACATTTAGAAATGTAGGTGGAGGGGTACTTCAGTCTCAGCAGAGCACACTCTCTTTCTGCACATTCACATGGTTTACAGGCCTCCCTCTTAATGTAAAAATTTAATTGTTGTTCTCATTTTATTATCTCCAGTTTTCATAAATCAAACTTTTTTAAATTTCTGGCCATTTTAATCATGAATCTGAAATCTAAAAACACACATTTTGTATGACTGACCGTAGTGTGATCGAAAACTGAAAAACGCACTATGGTATATGCAATGCCTCTAACAATTGCCTCCATGCTATACAATAGTGTACAGTGAAACCTTGGATTGTGAGCATAATTTGTTCCAGAAACTTGCTTGTAATCCAAAGCACTTGTATATCAAAGCAAAGTTCTCCATAAGAAATAATGGAAACTCAAATGATTCATTCCACAACCATTTATTCATAGGTCCTTCAGTTTATAGTCCTTATAAAAAGATTATAGCAATGTGACCAGGTTGTGTAACGATAAAATGTCCATTTACAAATGACGGCCTCCACAAGGGGATTAGAAGCAAAATCCACCAGGATCTACAGTGTATACAAGAGAAGAGCGGCACCTCTAAGTGTAGCAATATGTTACTAAATGTTGTACCTTCATTAAAGTGGAGTTCCACCCTAAAAAAAATAAATAAAGTGGAGTTCCACCCTAAAAAAAAAAAAAATAACACCAAAATGCAGCAAAAAAATTGAAAGAAAACTCACCCGAAATAGCGGTTGCTATGCGGAAGTCCCTAATCTGCCTCTTTCTTATACGCGGTGGGTCTTCTTCCGCATCCTCTTCTAGTGAATGGGCCGTGCTGCCTTCTGGGAACTGTGTGTAATCCCAGAGAGCAGCCTCCCATTCAAAAATCGGCGCAAGACTCGCGCATGCGCAGTAGGAAACGGGCAGCGAAGGCTTCACTGCCTGTTTCCCTTAGTGAGGATGGCGGCACGGGACTTGCAGGGATCGGCATCGGGGGGCCATCATCGCGGGAGAGTAGGACAGGTAGGTGTCCTTATTAAAAGTCAGCAGCTACAGTGTTTGTACTGTAGCTGCTGACTTTAAAAAAAATAAAAAATTGCGGGTGGAATCCCGCTTTAAATCTAACCATATTGCTACGTTATGCCTCGTACACACAACCGGTTTTCCCGGCAGGAAAAAAAACGACGCTTTTCTCGATGGGATTCCTCTCAAGCCTGCCTTGCATACAGTACACACGGTCACACAAAAGACCGCTGAACTTTTGACTGCCAAGAACGCGGTGACGTCAAAGACTACGACGAGCCGACAAAATTACGTTCTATGCTTCTGCGCATGCGTTGAATTGTTTACGAGCATGCACGTTTTTTTCCCCTCGGGAAAGCATACACACGACGATTTTCACGACGGAAAAAAGACCGCCAGGAAAAAAGGAGAACAAGTTCTCTTTTTTTTCCCCGCAGTTTTCTCGTCAGGAAAACTGCGATGGAGCATACACACGGCCGGTTTTCCCGGCCAAAAGCTGTCTTGGCAGTTTTCCCAACGGGAAAACTGGTCATGTGTACGAGGCATTAGAGGCACCTCTCTTCTCTTTTATAGTCAGTTGTCACATGACGCTACTTGTATATTAAGACATCGCTTGTATATCAAGTCAAAATTTATTAAACATTTTTGCTTGTCTTGCAACATGCTCTCAAACCAAGTTACTCTCAAGCCAAGGTTTTACTGTATTTGAAAATATAATTTTTTTATTTGTATCCTTATTGTCAATTTAATAATGCTTCTCTTTTTATTCTAATGCCCCGTACACACGATCGTTTTTCATGCCGTTAAAACTGCCATTTTAAAAAATGGCCCTGAAAAATGATCGTGTGTATGCTCCAGAGCATTTTTAACGACGTGAAAAACGGCCATTAAAAATTCCGGACATGCTCTCTTTTTTCACGTCGTTTTTCATGTCGTTTTTTTTAACGACGTGAAAAACGATAGTGTGTATGCTTTAACGACGTGAAAAAAAAACGCGCATGCTCAGAATCAAGTATGAGACGGGAGCGCTCGTTCTGGTAAAACTAGCGTTCGTAATGGAGATAGCACATTCATTACACAGTAACGGACTGAAAAGAGCGAATCGTCGCTCAACAAACTTTACTAACATGAAGGGTGGCGCCATTCGAACGTAACTTCCCCTTTATAGTGCCGTCGTACGTGTTGAACGTCACTGCGCTTTGCTTGATCGTTTTTTTTAATGATGGTGTGTACGCAAGACAGGCTTGAGAGGAAACATGAAAAAAAACGAGGAGAAAAACGTCGGTTTAAAAAATGACATTAAAAACGATTGTGTGTACGGGGAATAAGAAGTAAATATTTTAGTTCAAGTTTCCGATTGCCTTAGCAGTTCCCCTGCATTATACTGCTCAGCTTTGTGGGAATCTTTTAATTTCCGCTGGAGATTCTACACAAACCAGGCATCTGGCAAATCTTCTCTTTTAGGTATGAAAGTTCCCAGTTTATTTATAATGGAATAAGCAAAAATAACCAAGGTAAGAAACATTATAAAGTAAAGAAGTAGGACAGCCAACAAATGATAGAAAAACAGAAACTTGATAAAGACTGACAAATATGCCAAATGAAATGAACTGAAATTTATATTCCCCAAGCGTCCCCATCCTGCTGCTGGGAAGTGTCGTGTCCTTTGAATAGGTCTCGCAGGTTATTTTTCAAACTTCTGTGGTGCAGATGTTTTGTGGAACTCTGTCAATAAGAAATGAATATACCGTATAGGACTTGAAACCATGCACACAAATCATGAATTGGCATTTGGTCTGGATGCTCACATTGCTTGCTGTTACCAGATGCATGAACACACTTGTTGTTGCCAGACGCACAAGGGAATTCAACAGTAAAATTCAACAAAATCAAAGAAAATACTTTTTAGATGTTCAAAAAATGTAGTTTCTTTTATTTATCTAAAACAATCGCCGTGTGCATTAAGACTGAAAATAGTGCTAACATCTCCATAATCATAATAATAACAAACAAAAAATCTGTAATGGGTGTAACGGAACCAACTCAGTAAGAACATACACTATATTACCAAAAGTATTGGGACACCTGCCTTAACACTCACATGAACTTTAATGGCTTCCCAGTCTTAGTCCGTAGGGTTCAATATTGAGTTGGCCCACCCTTTGCAGCTATAACAGCTTCAACTCTTCTGGGAAGGCTGTCCACAAGGTTTAGGAGTGTGTCTATGAGAATGTTTGACCATTCTTCCAGAAGCGCATTTGTCAGGTAAGGCACTGATGTTGGATGAGAAGGTCTGGCTCGCAGTCTCCACTCTAATTCATCCCAAAGATGTTCTATTGGGTTGAGGTCAGGACTCTGTGCAGGCCAGTCAAGTTTCTACACCCCAAACTCGCTCGTCCATATCTTTATGGACCTTGTTTGTGCGCAGTCATATAGGAACAGGAAGGGGCCATCCCCAAATTGTTCCTACAAAGTTGGGAGCATGAAGTTGTCCAAAATGTCTTGTTATGCTGACGCCTTCAGAGTTCCTTTCACTGGAACTAAGGGGCCCAGCCCAACCCCTGAAAAACAACCCCACACCATAATGCCCCCTGCACCAAATGATTTGGACCAGTGCACAAAGAAAGGTCCAAAAAAGACATGGATTAGCGAGTTTGGGGTGTAGGAACTTGACAGGCCTGCACAGAGTCCTGACCTCAACCCGATAGAACACCTTTAGGATAAATTAGAGCGGAGACTGCAAGCCAGGCATTCTCATCCAATATCAGTGCTTGACCTCACAAATGCGCTTCTGGATGAATGGTCAAACCTTCCCATAGAAACACTCCTAAACCTTGTGGAGAGCCTTCCCAGAAGAGTTGAACTCAATATTGAACCCTGCGGACTAAGACTGGGATGCCATTAAAGTTCATGTGTGTAAAGGCAGGTGTATAAATATTTTGGTAATATAGTGTGTGACGGGAGGGCCCGTGGAAGCCAAAATCCCTTGGAAAGTATGGGGTACCCTTGTTTCAGCTCCCCATGCACCTCTTATGTCTAAGTCACCCTGTGTCTATTGGGGCACAGGGTGAGCAAGAAAATAATGAACCCTGAGAATATGATTGGATTACTTCAAATGGGACAGTAATATTCATTAACCATATCTCTCAATCCATATTAGAAAGACTGACTGATTCATACTGTTAGGAGGTGCTGATGTCAACTCCAGCCACCTGTCTGTCTGTTGTCTGTTATAATGTAAATGAGCCTAGTGTGGATTCTCTTTCAGCCATTGTGGTCTGTGCTAATTGACCCTGCAATTGTATGAAGGAGTCCTGTGTTGATATGTATGATAAAATGTGTATTGTAGGGAAGGAGTCACTTCGGCTGCTGTAAGGGATTAGTTAATTAGCTCATGTTAATTTTATGTTTCTGTGTATTGCTAGAGTAATATGAGCAGGTTGTAGGAACCTCCTCTTTTACTGTATATAAGACTGTATTCCTCAATAAAGATTGTTATTCCTACTTGACCCTCAAGACAGAGCTTAGTCTCGTATTTGGGGGAGAATTATTCATATGGGTTTCTTGTTTGGCTGATTGGAGTGTCTGGTAGCTGCCTTGTGTTCGGGAATGGAATATCCTAAACGACTTTAACCCCTTTCATACATGGGGTGTCGTTACATAGTGTATGGTAAAAAAAATATTTTATTGTAACAACTTAAAAAAACCCAGATAAAAGCACACTGACGACATCAATTTGACTGCATACAGAGTGTCAAAATTCAATATGTGTTCCCAAACCATTTTGAGTTTACTCTTCTTCAGGAGTTAGATTAAACACCACCAATGAGATATATATGCTTGTTAGCCTACCCAAGTCCCTGAGAGGGAGGGGCAAAGAAGAACACAGAGATCTAATGTCTGATACACACTACAATTTTACAAGCGGCCTGAATGGATAGAAACCTGACATCTTCGGTCAGAGCCGCTGTACTAACCATCCAAAATTAGTACAGCGATCTCCCTGGCTGAGCTGTTGTGGTCTGACAGGGGAACAGGCGACCCCCCCCCCCCCGCCCCGCTAGAACACTCTGATAAGCACTTTCTGCCATTGACTGAGAGCGCTGATTGGGAGTCGGTCGGCTGCTGGTTTTCCAGCATGCTCGTCTGATAGAAGCCAGCCGAACAGCCGCCGTACAGACCGACATACACAGGGCTGAATGTTGGCCGGTTTTTATTGAACCAGCCGATGTCTCCTGACATTCGGCCCATGTGTACAGAGCTTTAGAGTCAGCAGAAACACAAACAGATTATGTAGCAGACTCTGTCCTGTGGCATGGTCGACTGCAGAAATCCACAAACTGGGGATATTATTTTATTTATGAACGTATTTATTTTAATCAAGGCAATGTATATAATAATAAAAAAAAATACTTTTATACCTGACAGCCACCAATCCAAAGGCCCCTTTCACACTGGGACGGGAGGTGCGGTGCTGGTATTCGGTCGCTAGCGGTGCGGTTTTACCCCCTCTTGCGGCCAAAAAAGGGTTAAAAACTGCCGCAAAGCACCTCAGCAGAGTTACTGAGAATACATTTTTTTTAAAACTTAAACCTCTCCCCATCTTTGCCTGCCGGGCTTGATCGACCTCTCCCTTAGGGGGCTTCTAGGCCCCATTCTCTATCTTTTCCAAGTAATTTTTTTCCCTCTTCCGATTTTACAAATTCTTCCCATGGTGTCCATATCTCATTAATTTGTTCCGTTCTTCCTAATGTGCTGGGCCATAAATTTTCCATTATCCAAACTCGTCTTATTTTTTCCAGCCACATAGAAATAGGGGGTGTTCGGGTTTCCTTCCAACATATAGATATGCAGCTTTTGACTGCATTCACCATGTGACATATTATTGAATTTTTATATCTTTTCATTGGGATTTGAGAACTTTGTAACAAAAAAAAGTCTGGATCATCCGGAACCTGATATTCCGTAAACATTTGCGTTATTCTCTGCACCTCCGACCAAAACCGTCTAATAACTGGACACTGACAGAAAATATGAAAAATAGTCCCCCGTTCGCCACAATTTCTCCAACATCTATCTGACTCTTCCGGAAATAAATTATTTAGAACTGCTGGTGTATAGTACCATCGTGTTAACAATTTATAATTGGATTCCTGTATTTTGGTACATCTAGAGGTACTCAATGCCAGTTGTTCTATTTTCTTACTCTGTATTGATGAGAAGCTTTGATTCAAGTCTCTCTCCCATTTGCTCAAACTTTTTATTTTATACTCCTCTGGAGGCGTTACCAGGAGAGCATATATTTTGGATATGGGAGATTGATTCCTTTTCTTGGCAGTATGTTTCAAATCTTGTGCATGGTCTGCAGTATTTCTCCATTGGACCGAGGGATAACAGGAAATGTCTCACTTGTCTTGCCTGCCAGGCCGACATTTCAAATTGGCCACCCTGTTGAGTCATATTTTCTATTGTTGGCCAATTATCTAAATTCGTAAAGTGTGATACTTGATATAATCCTCTATCTCTAAGTTCCTGAAAGCCTCTTGCCTCCAATCCTGGTGGAAACATTGGGTTCCCCAGGACTGGTGTCAAGGGTGACTGTTCTGTAGTTATTCTAGAGTTCTGACTTATCTTATATCCCACTTGAAGTGTAGGCCCTATTATAGGGTGCGTTTTCAATGAGGAAGGTAGAGATACATAACACCAGATGTCTCTATTCAGTGGAATAATACTTATCTGTTGTTCAATTCTGATCCATAGTTTATATTCTGTATACCTACACCAGTCAATAATCCTGCCCAATTGTGCTGCCTGATAATACTTGTACATATCTGGGGCTGCAATTCCACCCCGCTCCTTCGGTATTGTTAATAAGCTTCTATTAATCCTAGGTAGTCTGCAGGCCCAGATACATTTTGAAAATTCTGTCCCTATCTGATTAAAGTAAGACCTGGGAATATATATAGGTAATGCCTGAAACAGATACAGAAACCTAGGAACTATATTCATCTTTAAAATGTTTCACCTCCCAAACCAGGAATGCATGCCCTTATTCCATTTCTTTAGCGGTATTCTGACAGTCGCTAATAACGGTCGGAAGTTCAGATCAAAAATCTTTGTTAAATTTGAGGGGATCTGTGTCCCCAAATAATTCAGTGCCTTTGTCTTCCATCTAAATTTAAAGTTCTATTGAAGAGTTCTACTTAGGTGTCCCTGTGTCGCCACTCCCATAGCCTCCGACTTACCATAATTTATCCTGAAGCCAGACAGAGCTCCATACTGTTCTACTTCCTTCAGTAGATTAGGCAATGATATTTGTGGAGAGGCTAATGAAAACAATAAGTCATCAGCATACGCCGATACCTTATATTCTTCTCCTCCTATTCTTATTCCTACAATGTCTGGGTTCTGTCTGGTTTTATTTTTCTTATAAATAATTTTCATATTTTAGTAATTCAATCTTTATACTCAAGTAATGGCATCTGTATTCTTAAATTTTCACGTGCTATCTCACTGATGCATTCCCAGCTGTAGAGAATCTGGATGTAGTGCTTATTACAGTTACAGGGCTCATATTATTGTAGAGTGATAGTGGTGCAGTGCATTTTACAGTAACATTTTCCCTTCTTCTGTGTCTCAAGGTCATCTTCCCAAATATACCTTTAAACCAAATAATGCTGCACTCTTAAAGCCTATATAATACTTTTGGCATTGCGGTTTCTAGTGCAGTCCAGCATACAATGAAGTAATTGTGTCTCTAATTAGTAGTAGACTTTCTAAATATTTGATTTTTAATTTTTGAACACAGGGTCTGCTGGTGAGTCATCTGTAAACAGAAATAGGGCAGAGCTGGGCAGCATTAGTAGCAGAACTTCACACTGAGATATCGGGATACAGCACAGGACTAAAACTTCAAGGGACAAGGGAATTTAAAACAGGATGGTTGGCAAGTATGAGGTAGCTGCTTTGGGCCCCACAACAATGAGAGGGCCCAGGGCAGCTGCCCCTTTTGCCCTGCCCTAAAGACGGCCCTAAAAAAGACCCTCTCACCACACCATAAATTTCAACAAAAAATTGCCCAAAAAATCGAAATGTGCTTTTAGTATACTTAATGCATGTTATTTACCTGTAAATGCCTCCCATATGTAGACATACAGGACACCTGCAACCTTGGATATGATGTGAAATACAAAATACACAGTCACTTCCAGCACTAATAGGTCTTCCAAGGTGTGGCGTAACAGATATCAGATAAAATGGTGGTGTGAAAGGTATATATCGTATCCCAAAGCTTGGTGGATGCTGCCTTCCTCAGATGGGGTAATCCGAAAGGACCTACCTACCTAGTGCATTACCAGAGATAATTTAATAATAAGACATTTTTTGAGTAAAAGTGGGTACTCACAAAATGCAACTGACAAAAGGCCATAAACACAGTGCATGGACATGCACAGAACACGGGGTACAGCTAACGCGTTTCGGGGGTTCACCCCCGAAACGTGTTTATGGCCTTTTGTCAGTTGCATTTTGTGAGTACCCACTTTTACACAAAAATGTCTTATTATTAAATTATCTCTGGTAATGCACTAGGTGTGCGCGCCTTCCATTTCTGTTTTTCTTGGATATGATGTGAGCAATCCGAGCAAACACAGATCTGTCACTCAAGTGACAGTCTTCATTAGCCAGGGTTCTTTGGAACACAATTTTTTCTCCAAAGATTCCCAGGAGTTCATTGAGTAGTGATCATTGTCAAAATAATCTCCATCTTGCATTGATTTCAGGGTGCCCACTGACCACCAGGGCTGTCGATAGGGGGGACCACCAGTCCGTGTAGAGGGCCCGGGCACACAGGGGGGCATGAACAGCAGGGGGAATCAGTGCAGCGGGGCAATTACAGAATAATGTGTGTCTCTCTGAAGTGCAGAGTGGCATGAGTGCCTGTAGGTCTTGCCAGTAGCAGAGCGGGTATCCACGTCTGGCAGGAGAAGCCATTACTGACTTCTTAAGTGAAGCAGGCAGGCTGGTAGACAGCTGGTGGGTGGTAGACTGAAGCAGGCTGGTACTGGCAACAGCAGGCGTGTGACGCATGCACTGATAGCAGACTGTAGAACAGCAGGCACAGCAGGATGTAAGGCAAGTATTGGAAACCTGAGGAGGATAAGCAAGGTCAGGCAGGCTGGGTCATGCACTGGCAGAATGGATCAGGTACAGAGGAGCAGGCAAAAGCATGGCCAGATACAAGCTGAGCCAGGAGCCAATTAGCGGAAGAGAAGCAAATGGAACAGACAGAAGCGGAGGTCAGGCACAAGCCAGGGTCGGTGCAGGCAGAGTTTAGAGAGTGGTCAGATCAGCTGGGTCAGCAACTGGAATCAGGATGCAGAATCACTGGGTCACAGGATACAGGAAAGGCTGAAAGACAAAGCAGCAGTGATAGAGTTTGCAGGTAGAGACACAGGGCATTTTTATGTAATTGCTTCTGCCTGCTTTTGATTCCCCCTGTGTGCCCCCTGTCACTGTGCCAGCCACTTAAATATATAATTTACTGGCCCCTTTTTTTTCTGAATGGAAAAGTGAATGATCGGTACTGACCACTCCTATGTCCATTGATAACTGTTCAGTTCATGAATGAACAGGAGCCTCTGTCTTCTGTTCATCCATCTTCAGTGTAGCTGAGGCTACAGAGAAAGGAATTGAGGAATCTGTATCCTCATATCCTCAATTCTTTCCTCTGTCTCAAAGGTGAGAAGTCAGGGGTTTAGAACCCTGATATCTCACCAAAGCCCCCCCCCCCCCCCCTATTAATAAATAAAAAAAAAACTTAAAAATGTAAAAAATAATAACAAATTGTAAAAAAACAAAAATAAAAAAATAAAATAAAAATAGAAAAAAATTATAACAGATAATTTTAAAAAATGTAATATATATTTTTTTTTAAATGAAGAGCCAAGTCAAATGGGTTCTCTGGCCCATACAGTGTGAATGAGCTGTTCGTTTTTTGTGGTGGGAGCCATCTGTTACTCTATGAGGATGCAGCAACTGTATGAACAAAGCAGCAGGTCCTAATTTAATAGGTGAGCAGGTGTGGGTTAGTGGTCCCAAATGCACACTGTCAATGTTCAGGGGCCATATACCTGCATCCACACCAGTGGCGGAATTTTCAGGGTCGCAACAGTCACAGTTGTGACTGGGCCCTGTAATTCTGCCAAGTCCGGGGGGCCGCCACCCGTCCGTGAGAGGAGCCCGACCGATGCCCGTGTGAATGGCCCACCTGATTGTCACTGTTGCGGTGTGCGGTGCGAACTGCGTGCTGTGCTTTCGCCGCTGAGGGAAGACAGAGCGGAATGCAGAGCAGGCTGAGGCTCAGAGGCAACACTCACTGACTGAGACTGTGGACCGCCCCTGCCTATCCAGAGACACAGCGATGTAGGGAGGCGGGCTCGGACTCTGAAAAAGTAAGTCAGCAGACCAGTTTCACAAAATGAGAGAAGGGGGAGGAGCTTTCCCCTCTGCGTGGAGTGCCCCACTGGCGTCTACCCAGGCATGAGGCAAAGCATCCTGGTGGGAGAAGGCCTGGCACAGTGAAGGAGACTCAGTCAGACCCTGACCCACGGAACAGATGAGAATTCCCGGGCCCCGGAATCGATTGATTGACGGTAAGTCAAAAAAAGAAATGACAGAGCTCAGCTCAGCAATCAATGCCATTCCAACCTCCGTCCACCACCCGTGTGCCTCTTACTGATCCCATACCCCCACGGCCCCACCACTGATTTCATCTCATCACCCCCTATCAACCCCTAATTACAACAGAGGTGATGGTGGGGGATAGGGATGAGATCAGTGGTGGGGGGATGGGATCAGTAAGAGGCACAGGTGTTGGTGGGAGAGGATGGCACCACCACTTCCACCCCCCCTCAAGTACCACCGCTGCCACCCCCCCTCAAGTGACACTTCCTGGCGCCAATCTGGGGCTATTTAAAGGGGCTTGTGCTGGGGCTCCTTGCTGTCTGGTCTACAGCGTCCCCAAGACCCACCTGCTATCTGATATTTCCCTACCGATCTGTTCCTGTGACCCGGCTTGTTCCTGATGCTTCTTGCCTTCTGTCTGCCCGCTGACCCCCGGCTTGTTGACCTTGCTTCCGCCTGCTCCTTCTGCTACCTGCTGCCTGCCCGTTACCAACCCGGACTGTATAACGACTCTGCCTCTGCCTCTTGGACTGCACCTGATCTGCCAGCCAGTGGATTACCCGGCCTGTTTGGACTTGCCTGTGCCCGGTACTACAAGACACCTCCCCGCTGTCTGCTGTCTCTCTCCTCAGTTCCCTGTGTGCCAAGCCTGCCTGCTGTTCCAGCTTCCCTGCTGCCGCTGAAACCTGCACAGAGCTTCCTGAAGTCCAGCTCCATCTCTGCACCAGTGTTCCTGACAGGCACTTGTGCGACTCTGCACTCCCGAGCTCCCTGTTCCCACCATCAGGGGTTCCGGAGTAAGAGGTGCAAAAGAGGCAGCTCCCTGCATCCCATGCTCATCACCAGGTACGTGACAGTAAGTCCCATTCATGTGGGCTTTCTGATCAAGTCAGTGAAAGTTTTTCAGGTGGACCTGATTGGAAGCTTCAAGATTCCAATCAGGGTGGGTTGATGTAAACAGACTTGTATCGGTTTACACCTACCTACCTGTGTCCTTTTCCATTTTTTCAGGACCTAAATGTGATGGATCGAAGGTAGCCTGATGTTAACGGACACAAGCCCATTTACATCTGGCTACCTATAGAAGTATTATGGTTCTGCCTTGTGTTCTGTGTAAATGCAGACACAAACTGAATGGGCACAGATGTGAAAAAACTGAGATCCTTCTTGTTAAGCCCTGATTCAGCAGGGCATCTGCTCATGGATCCCCTGTTGAATGGAGCAGAGTGACTCAGTGTAAAGAGCGCTTCTCCACTGACCACAAGTGTTAAGCCCCGTACGCACGGTCGAACTTTTGGCCAACAAACTTCATTTTGAGCAA
Source organism: Rana muscosa (assembly GCA_029206835.1). NCBI lineage: Eukaryota > Metazoa > Chordata > Amphibia > Anura > Ranidae > Rana > Rana muscosa. Next base: position 474,976,181 of record CM055117.1, on the reverse strand, counting down.
GTTGGACCAACAACTAGACCGTGTGTACGCTCCATCGGACAAACTTTTTTGTTTTTTTTTGGTTTTCATCGGACAAAAGTTCGGTCTGCAAACGGACAAACTTTTGGCCAACAAAAGTCCGATGGAGCAAAGTCCGACCGTGTGTACAGAAAACCATCAGACTTTTGTCCTAGATACCCTTTACCTCCCTCTGGTGGCACATTCCATTTTTTTTTTGGGGGGGGTGAGTTTGAATGGGTATAGTTTTGCGACAGGTAAGAACTCTCTCCACTTCAATTAGAGCTAAATGAGGAACAAATGAAGGTACATTTTACAAGCCACTCTGTTTTTTTAATATTGGCACCCCAGTGGGAAGATAATAAGTGCCATCATATATAATTATAAAATTAAGTATTTTACATGCATTAAATAACATTAAAAGAAGTGATGAGTATAAATTAATAGTGTACTACATAATAGTGACTACATGCTTTGGAAAATTCATCCAGAAATATTCCAACAATTAAAAAGGAATACTGTGAATGGATTTTTAAAAATGTTTAAAAAGAGTAGTTGGATCAGTTGATTATGCATTTTGGGGAGGGGAGGGAGGGTTCCAAATTATTTTATGTAGCCAAAAAAAAAAATCTTGCACTCAGAAGGAATTTGAGACCAACAATACAAATGTGACACAGTTTAGGGGGTGTTTAGGGTAATCCACACAAACAAAAATAACAACTAAATATCATAATATGCTCTAAATGTGGATGTGCCCAGGAAAGCATGCCGGGGAGGTAAGTGAAGACAAATATGCATGTAGGACATGAAAAATAACCTAAAATCTAAATATAGGACATTCACAGAAAATTACATTACTGGAAATCATATAAGAAAACATACAGAATCAAAGATTAGAAAAAAGGAAGTAGATAGAATTGGAGATGACATAAAAATACATACCCAAATATAGTCCTTCTGCAGGACTTGAATAATCGCACAACACGTCTCCGGTATGATATGGCCAAGAGCCTGGGGAGAGATACCGGTCGTAAATTTAATATCTTGGAGACTTCTCCCTGTCGCCAAGTATCGCAGAGTGGCTATGAGCCTTTGCTCTTCAGGAATAGCACTCCTCATGCAGGTGTCCTACTTCCTAATGTAGGGGGACAGCAAGGACAAAAGGTGCTGAAAGCAGGAGTCTGACATCCAGAGATAATTCCTATAATCGTGGGGATTATTCTCCCTTAGCTCCCTCCCTTAGCTCCCTCAGCAAGGTCATGTGAGAAAATTGGTCGCGTTGAAGCAACCAATTTTTGGTCCAAACAGTCCTCCTCCTATCCCTTGACCTAGACTGGGCATGAGAGATAGCCAGAACTCCCAGGCTACATATAGCACGCTCTCTCTCAGGATTGCGCAACATCTTGAATCAAGAACGGACGTTCAGAACCGACCGTAAAGGAGAAGCACGAATCTGCCCACGCCAAACCGTCACTACCTCGCGCAAAGCAGAACGAGACCAAATGGTGACGCCGGAAAATTGAACTTTCCTCTTTTGAAGGCTCATCAGAACTTTGAAACGTCACTACGTTCATTTTTGTTGGCGAAAAAGTCCGAGCGTGTGTATGCTATGGGCGTTCACGCCCAACTCCGTTCGGACAAAAAAACACAGAAAAGTCCGATGGAAGTCCGACCGTGTGTACGGGGCTTAAGATTCTACAATGTCACAGTCTGCATTCATTTTAAGGCCTTATTTTTTAATTTCATGATTATTACTGAAAATAATTTTGTTTTATAGATTTTCCTTTGCTTTTACCTGCATTTTTTGTGATGGGGCCTTTTTAAAGTGAACACTAGAATGTGTATGGCTCAGTTTTGTAGAAGATACTGCGGATTCTTCAAATCAGAAAATGTTGACTCAATAGCAACATTTTATGACTGTTTTAAACCCTTTTGAAATGCTTATTTTTGTCAGTGCCCCCAATGGAAGGATTAAAAATTGTAACCTCTCAAATCAAAAAGGTTAACAAAAACTGATCTATAGTATTGCCATCCGCTCCTCCCCTGGTAGCTACATAAATGGTTGTATAAGGAGGTGAAGAGTGGGACACAGATACTAGGCCAGCGCAGAGAGTAGTTATACACTCACAGAAGAGGAGAAAGCAAGGAAGATGGGCTGTGCTAGGGAATTGACTCCTCTGGAGTAGTCAAATTTTCTACCGCATTCTGAAGCACATTGCATTGGAATTAAAAGTAATACCTGTACAGTATATGGAAAGGAAAAACATTCTAAGTAAGCATTTCAAACCTTGATTTTTATTTGGTTATAGTTGCAATTTTTTTTAATTGCCGACGGTCTATTTGAAGTGAGCACTGAACACTAGATTGAATGTATATGGCTCAGTTTGATAAAAAAAATATTGATAAGTCATCAAATTAGAAAAATACTTGCATTTTACAAAATCTAACTCCAGCCAAAACATTGTTTTCTTTATTTTGGATGAGAAATATTTAAACCTTTCACAGTTTTTTTTTTTTTTTCTGTGGCGCACAATAGGAGGATTACAAAATAGTGGCCTCTTAAATCAATTTAAAACCAACAGGGAAAATGTGCAAGTGGGTAGGACAATTCACAGAATCTCCAGCACTGTTTCTAGCATTTAGATTAGAGTAGAACTTTTTGTTGCATGCATTTGCAAATATATGCAAAAATACGAGGTCATTAAAAGGAAACTCTGCAAGTCATGTTCCCTTAGCTTGAAGTCTTGAACAGCAGAGACAAAATGTGATGTACAGTATATAGCAATGAAAAAAACTAAGGGCGTGATTAACCTACATGACCCTTTATAAAAAAATACAGACTAGAAGTTCAGACTCACACAACAGAGCTGACAATACTCAGTGTGTCTACACCAACTAAAACAAACCAGTAAATGATGTCCATTCAAATCAAATTATAGCCAGCATAGGAAAAGGGCACATTTGTAAAGCAGTCCATCGAACCATACAAAAAAAAAAATACTGTTGCAGAGATGCTGTGCTTTTGTTAACATGTGAACAAGCAAAAATGTAAAATTTAGCAACTTATGGATACCTAAAAAGCAAAATGAATAAATTGCATAAATAATAGAATTAGTAATAATAATTGTGATAGTTTCTTTATTATTTTTAATGATACTGGTACATACTTTAAAATAATGCTAATTATAATAATGATTTGTTTTAATTGTTAATCAACACCTAAGTTATTGGATTCAATGTCCATACAAGCTCAAACCGAGTAAGTATGAAATGGGGCAAGCAAACCAATCACTTTTACAAAATGAAATGTAATTGTTATAGTAAAACAAAAAAAATCAGAAAATAAATATAATGTTAATATTATTTTCTTAAACAGAAGAGGATCATTCCTTTGGGTAGATTAGTTCAGTGCTCAGAGTGTGGCTGCTGTGGTCCAGACCTATGATTAGACTGTAAATTTTCAGATGTTCAAAATGAGATTTGCTTTTACAAAGCAATCATCAAACCCTTATGCAGGTGAACACAATGTAATGCATAATTGTAATGATCGCAAACCTGTAAAACCATTGCTGCCATGTAAATATTTGCCTCACAAACCCAATTTAAAATGTTCTTAATGTTACATTAAAGGCTAAGTTCATCTTTGTTCACTCTTTTTTTTTTCTAAATTCTAGCATTAATGTACTTTTTTTGCAAAAATAAAAAAGCTTTCTTATTATTCTACACACACTTACCTTACTGTCCTCGTGGATGTTTGAAAACACTGCCCCATTACTTCTGCCTTACTTCCTGGTCAGACTTTACACAAAAGAGATGAATTCCCCTGAGCGGACTTTAAAGGCATAGATCTAGAAAAATGTATTACACAATCTTATATTTAGTAATAGAAAATATTTATTTAAACAAAAAGGTTAAAAACATAGTCACTGATCAATGATTGGAATGTATAAAAATCTGCATAAAGACACCAATGTTCATGCATAGAAGTGGATGTCGTCTTTCACCCGACACGTTTCAAATCCACTTTTTCTTCAGGGGTGTTCTTTAGAAGGCATAGATGTACATCTACAACAATGCATAAAAATTATATTAAATATTATACATATATTTATGAAAAGAGTGCACATGGCAATTAATTTAAGTAATAATATTTGTTGTAGACAACTTACATGCATTATTTGGTGTTCACAGAAAATAATTCCAAATGTTTGTCTTTAACTTAAAATCAATAGAAAAAAGAATGGTCAGTGTGCCTCAATGTAGAGCATATAGAAGGTTGAAATACTCTCTGTTACAGAGTGACTCGAAAGGCCTATATGAGCAGGTTGCCGGCATGCCCGGAAAGGCAGATGCAAAGACACTGGGGCCAATATGAGGGCAAACGGACCTACAAATTAAAAGACATATAAATAATAACATTTTATACTCATATAATTAAATGATAAAGTATTTTTTATAAATTAGATTATTTTTATTTTTAAATTATGTATTTTAAATTAAGTCTAATTAATGTTGTTTATATATGGAATTTTGTGAGTACTAAGGAAAAAAAAAGGGGGGGGGAGAAAGTATTTTCCAATTTTTTTATATAAGATAATATAATAGATTAATTAAAGGGGGGAAAAAGGGGGGGGTGTAAATATTCACTTGGCCAGGGGAATTATTATAGAAAGCAAAAAGCAAAAAAGTCCATGATCACATGTTCTCAAAATGAAATTAGAATTAATAAATGGAATAAGACATACCTTAGATTTAAACTGAATGAGTTTGAGGAGCACACAGTCCTGACATCCAACCTGGATGATGTGGATGCCAGGAGTGCGCTCATTAAAGAAATTTGTAGGCAGAGTTTAGTATCAACACAGCTGACACTTGTCAGTCGTGTTAATTAGTGTAACTGAGGCCGTAATTTTCTCTATTCGGCCCCCTGACCCACGCGCGCACCTTCCCTGGTCAGACTTTTGGTCATGACACAGGAAGGCGTTGACCAGCTGAGGGTGGATGATGCAGGGTGTGTGCTAATGATATCAGCTGGTCAATGCCATCCTGTGTCATGACCTAACGTCTGTCCAGGAAGAAAGGCAGAAGGAATAGAGTAGGGTTTTCAAACAGCCTTGGAGACAGTAAGGTAAGCATGTGTAGAATAAATGGAAAGCTTTTTTACTTTTGCGAAAGAAGTACATTAATACTATATTGGTACATAGGGGAGCTGGAATTTAGAAAAAAAAACAAAAAAAAAACAAAGGTGAACTTAGCCTTTAAGGTTTTGCACAAACAGATGATATTTTCCTAAATGCATTATAAAAGAAGTAGATGTAACTATTATGGAGCCCTCTGGACTAGTCAGGGGCTGCAATTAGGGGCCATGTATTTTCTAAATTAACCATGACCATCACTGCTTTAGTCTATCACATATTTTATTTCAGCTGAAGTTCTTCATAGATTCAAATTACAGAAACTGCTGGTTGGGAAATCAATTGAGTCAATATCAGTGGCAGTCCATGGAACTGGAGGGCTTATTACAAATGTCATATGTCAGCATCCTTTTTTTCATTCAGCTTACCCATATAACAATTTAAATACAAATATCATTGTCTCTGTCAAGCTATGTGACCCAGATTCATCTACATCTGTGTATTTGACTATCCAAAAAAGTTTTTCATTCTTAACACGCTTTACTAACAAAGTGTTTTCATGATCCTTGTATTGAAAAAATATATATTTTCTCACACACTAAGATCAGTGAAATATGTTTCAAACCCCTCGCTACAACATCATTTTCACGCTTAGGCTAGATGTCACCACTTTTTTTTGTTAAAAATCTCAAGGCCCCTAAACTTGAACTCATCATTAAACCTTTAAAAGCAAATAATTTGCCTAACATCAGACAACACAAGATGCCCGATACTGATATTATTGCTTAAAAAAGAAGTACAGCCAAAGCTTTTTTGGACAAACTTCTCTTCTGGGTCACAGGAGTGAACTTTTGCTCTCCTGTGACCCAGAATCATCCGGCAGCGGGCTAAAGCTAAATGCATATTTAAGAAATATTAAAACACTATTGGTTTCCCTACATAAACATTAAGAATTGCCAAATATTCAGTGCTGCAATAAATTCCTCCTTATTTGCATTAAAGAGTTGTGCTGGCTGTTGTTGCTATCAGATCAAGTAAACATCAAATGCAAATAATGGCATGGAATACATCTATGGTGGAGGAAAGTCTTTACACAGTGATGACTGATTTTCTCTTGAATTGATTTAGTGTGAACAATCATAAGCCAGTACCCAGTTATTTAATATAGGCTTTAAAAGGGAACCTTTCAGTATACAAAATGCCACTGCTGACTTATTTTTAAATGTGCATTTATTTCACCTGTCACCCTTCGGCCCCTTTAACACAGGCAATCTGATCAAGTCTGTCTGTTTTTCAGGCCGACCTGATGGGATGGTCCATGCATTCCTATGGACAGGCGGTTGTAAATGGACACAAATCTACCTCAGAGTCTGATCTGGTCCTCTAAAAAATATTGGAAAGGGATTTGTCATCTTCCGTTTAGGTGGATCGGATCGGAGGGTAGTTGGGTGTAAATGGACAGCAGAGTCCATTTACTCCCAGCCATTCATGGAGCAGAGCGGACTCTAACTGTGTCCGCTCTGCAGAAACTGAGCAGAGACAAATGTGTCATCCGCCTACTCTGCTCCAATCAGCATTGGATCTGTGAGTTGATCCCTTTCAGACCCATATGATACGGGCCTAAATCTTCACTCACCACATACTGAATGAGTGACCATAATTAGTGAAACAGGCAACTAACACCTTCAAAAACAAGTTACCCATGCCAGCCTACACATCTCCAACATTAGATGTAGCAATCCAGAGACCAAAATAACAGTACTCCCAACCCTATTTAACCACTTGCTTACTGGGCACTTAAACCCCCATCCTGCCCAGACCAATTTTCAGCTTTCAGCGCTGATGCACTTTGAATGACAATTGCGCGGTCATACAACACTGTACCCAAATGACATTTTTATTATTTTTTCCCCACAAATAGCTTTCTTTTGGTGGTATTTGATCACCTCTTTTTGTTAAAAAAAGTTAAAAAGACCGTTTTTTTTTTTTTATTATATATTTTTATATTTTGTTATAAAATTTTGCAAACAGGTAATGTTTCACCTTCATTGATGTACACTGATGAGGCTGCACTGATGGACACTGATGGGCTGCACTGATGGGCTGCACTGATGGGCACCGATGGGCTGCACTGATGGGCACCGATGGGCTGCTCTGATGGGTACCAATAAGGCGGCACTGGTGGGAACTGATAGGCGGCACTTGTGGGCACTGATAGGTGGCACTGAGAGGTGGCACTGATGGGTGGCACTGAAGGACATTGATAGGTGGCACTGGTGGGCACTGAGAAGTGGCACTAATAGGTGGCATTGATAGGTGGCACTGATAGCTGGCAGTGATGGGCACTGATAGGTGGCAGTGATGGGCACTGATAGGTGGCAGTGATAGGCACTGATGGGTGGCAATAATGGGCACTGGTAGGTTACACATGAGCTCTTTTAAAGACAAGGCATCTTGTTAGACTCTACACCTCAGCATCTTCAAGGGTTCTCACCTGTACGTGCATTGAGTTCCCCCATCTTTTCAAACAGGTATCTTGCCTATCCTATACTCCTTGTGCATTCCAACTGTTTTGAGCATACCAACATCCTCTGGGATCATTACAAGCTGAATGATATAGCCTGCATGAAAGGCAAAAAAGTTCCAAACTGAGGAAATGGATGTGGAAACATAACGTATAGTCCATTTTAATGAAGATGCACTATAATGAAATGCAATACAGTAGTTAACCATCCAAAAACATATACAATTTTATCTTTGTGAAACTGCTCAAAATTAGACATATGGTAAACCTCTCACACCCCTTCAAAGCTGCTGATGGTGAACCTTGTATAGAGGGTGTGGAGGTGAAAAATTAGGTGATGGAAGGGGGAGTGGAATTATGTCCCTTTTTCCGTTGACAGCTAGCATTCATGTGCTGCTTCCAACTGCAGAGAAGTCATGTGTCTTTTCATACATGTGGTACCCAAATGATTTATGGTATCACCATAGTTGATTTACATTTACAGAGACTGAAAATTATGGCAGTGAGGTTTACAGCACATGTTGAAAAAAGCCCTCACAGCTGAGCTTTGGGGAGCAGTAGGCTGGGGATATCAGTTTCCTCCACCAATGGAGCTTTGCCATACAGTGAAATAAGACACCTTATTATGAAGTATGATTAAATGAGTAATACGCTTACTGACCCTGACATTGACCTTTGACCTTTACTTGACCCAAACACTAACACTGGCACTAACCTAGATCAAACCTGTATTTTCTCTTTATTTTTTCTCTTAATTTTTTATTATTTATTTGTTTATTTATTTTTTATAAACACTTTTTTTCCCTCTCTTCAAAGAAAGAGAAAGAAACACTGAATCTTTCCTCTCCATTCAAAGAGGGATACACACAGGGGCCGGCTTCACAGTGACTGATCACTGTGGTAGTCAATCAGAGGCTACCACAGCGATCAGGTGACCCGGAATCAGGAGTTAGTACGGGGGCCCAGTGCTCTCGGAGAGACCCCATCCTCTGTGCTAGGAGGGCGCTGTGTGGTGCGCTCCCAGCACGAAGGGAGTTTTTAATATATGCAGCCCCACGGAAAAATGCCCAGTGTGGTGGGGCCACTTATATGTGTTACGTTGGCTGGAATGGGGTTAAAAAAAAGGCAAAAAGGCAAAAAAGTAAATGCAATATATAATAAATACGGTTTTACTGGTAATATACAGCATGGGATATAGTGATGTATATAGCACTGTTAAACTGTAGTTGCACACTACATTGCCAGCCCTCTCCCTGTAATACTGTAAGCTGTCCCGACCCTCACACTAAATTCTCACGCACTGACAAAAGGCTGCTGGCACAGTAGCCTTTAATAGTGTGTAGGGCTGCAACATTGGACAGAATCATCTTTCTTTGGCCTCTGGACAGGTGCAAGACTTTGGCCAAACGTTCAAACAACCAAAATTTGATCAAAACTCAGGTTTGTATTGAACTCTCTCCTCATTCCTTATCTAGATGTCCTCCACCACTAAAAACTGTATTGAAGAGTTTAAAAAGTTGTTGATCTAATTGTCTTTAGTCATATTCCTTTTGACTTAAAGTCTAAGTGAAGCCAGCATAAAAAATACACAGAGATCAGCAGGGACATAACATACAGTCAGTAGGATGTGTCCCTTGTGCTGGTGCCTCTTCTGTTAGGTGAAATTCTTCTCTCTCCATGCCCATTCCTCCTCACCAATGTAAACTTCTGGTGTGCAGTGGGGTGTTAATAGAACTGTAGGAACTGTCACAGATTCCCATTAAGAGTGCCCAACTATGCCTGCCCTTTCCACCCAGCTACTCTATTCAAAGAAAATGTACTAGAGGTCAGCAATATAAATCAATATAATTTTCTCATAACAAATGTACCTTAAAGAGATACTCTCACATTGCCCATGCAGAGCAAAGTGACGGTGTCTCTGCAAAGGACATCTATCAACCCACATGTAGTACAGTATACTCACCTGTTCTCCTTTACAGCTTCTTGCTACTTCCTGATGTGACTTGCTCCCGGTGAATAGTGATGTCGCGAACATAAAATTTTCCGTTCGCGAACGGCGAACGCGAACTGCCGCAAATGTTCGCGAACGGGCGAACCCGGCGAACCGCCATAGACTTCAATAGGCAGGCAAATTTTAAAACCCACAGGGACTCTTTCTGGCCACAATAGTGATGGAAAAGTTGTTTCAAGGGGACTAACACCTGGACTGTGGCATGCCGGAGGGGGATCCATGGCAAAACTCCCATGGAAAATTACGTAGTTGACGCAGAGTCGGGTTTTAATCCATAAAGGGCATAAATCACCTAACATTCCTAATGTGTTTGGAATAACGTGCTTTAAAACATCAGGTATGATGTTGTATCGATCAGGTAGTGTAAGGGTTACGCCCGCTTCACAGTGACAGACCAAACTCGGACAGACCAAACTCCCCGTTTAACGCACCGCAAACAACTGCAAACAGTCCATTTGCACAACCGCAAGGCTTTAATGATCACCTTAGATGATCACAAAGAAAATTTATGTTTTTTCTATGCAAAATTATCAAGCCGATCGCTTTTGGTCTGTTCACAATGAAGCAACGACCTTACCATCTGGGGTGTGCCAACAACGCCATTGCCAACACACTCATAGAGGTGGTCGCTTCATTGTGATACGCAAGCCCCTTCACCACAACAAGGTAACGATCACGAAGGGGAATTGACACAGGTATGTGTTTTTTTGTTTGTTTTTTTTGCAGCCACAGTGCAGCACCAGAGGCCAGAAAAATTAGGCATGTACACATGCCTGTAAAATTAGGTATTGTTGCAGCTGCTGCTGTAGCAGCGGCCAGAAAAAATTATGTTTTTCAGGCAGAAAGTGCCCTAAAACATTGCGGCTTGTGGACCATTTTTAGCCCAAGGCAGCTCATCTCATCAGGCCTTTTTTAGTCAAATGTATCGCCCACTGTCAGTCCCTTCGGGATCCATGCCTCATTCATCTTAATAAAGGTGAGGTAATCTAGACTTTTTTGACCTAGGCGACTTCTCTTCTCAGTGACAATACCTCCTGCTGCACTGAAGGTCCTTTCTGAAAGGACACTTGAAGCGGGGCAGGCCAGAAGTTCTATCGCAAATTGGGATAGCTCAGGCCACAGGTCAAGCCTGCACACCCAGTAGTCAAGGGGTTCATCGCTCCTCAGAGTGTCGATATCTGCAGTTAAGGCGAGGTAGTCTGCTACCTGTCGGTCGAGTCGTTCTCTGAGGGTGGACCCCGAAGGGCTGTGGCGATGCGTAGGACTTAAAAAGCTCTGCATGTCCTCCATCAACAATACGTCTGTAAAGCGTCCTGTCCTTGCCGGCATGGTCGTGGTAGGAGGAGGATTACTTTCACCTCTTCCCCTGTTAGATTCCCGTTGTGCTGTGACATCACCCTTATACGCTGTGTAAAGCATACTTTTTAATTTATTTTGGAACTGCTGCATCCTTTCCGTCTTCCTGTAATTCGGTAACATTTCTGGCACTTTCTGCTTATACCGGGGGTCTAGTAGCGTGGCCACCCAATACAGGTCGTTCTCCTTCAGCCTTTTTATACGAGGGTCCCTCAACAGGCACGACAGCATGAAAGACCCCATTTGCACAAGGTTGGATGCCGAACTACTCATGTCCTGTTCCTCGTCCTCACTGATCTCACTGAAGGTCTGTTCTTCCCCCCAGCCACGTACAACACCACGGGTACCAGATAGGTGACAACGAGCACCCTGGGATGCCTGCTGTGGTTGGTCTTCCTCCTCCTCCTCAAAGCCACATTCCTCCTCTGACTCCTCTTCCTCAGACTCCTCTTCCAGCGTTGCCGCAGGTCCAGCAAGCGATGCTGATAAGGCTGTTTCTGGTGGTGGTGATGGTGACCACAACTCTTCCTCTTCCTCTTCACGCTCATCTACGGCCTGATCCAGCACTCTTCGCAGGGCACGCTCCAGGAAGAAAACAAATGGGATGATGTCGCTGATGGTGCCTTCAGTGCGACTGACTAGGTTTGTCACCTCCTCAAAAGGACGCATGAGCCTACAGGCATTGCGCATGAGCGTCCAGTAACGTGGCAAAAAATTCCCAGCTGCGCAGAGGCTGTCCTAGCACCCCGGTCATACAAATACTCGTTGACGGCTTTTTCTTGTTGGAGCAGGCGGTCGAACATTAGGAGTGTTGAATTCCAACGTGTCGGGCTGTCGCAAATCAAGCGCCTCACTGGCATGTTGTTTCGCCGCTGGATATCTGAAAAGTGCGCCATGGCTGTGTAGGAACGCCTGAAATGGCCACACACCTTCCTGGCCTGCTTGAGGACATCCTGTAAGTCTGGGTACTTATGCACAAAGCGTTGTACAATCAGATTTAACACATGTGCCATGCACGGCACATGTGTCAACTTGCCCAAATTCAATGCCGCCAACAAATTGCTTCCGTTGTCACACACCACTTTGCCGATCTCCAGTTGGTGCGGAGTCAGCCACTGATCCACCTGTGCGTTCAGGGCGGACAGGAGTGCTGGTCCGGTGTGACTCTCTGCTTTCAGGCAAGTCAACCCCAAGACAGCGTGACACTGTCGTATCCGGGATGTGGAATAGCCCCTGGGGAGCTGGGGGGGTGCTGTTGATGTGGAGCAAGACGCAGCAGCAGAAGAGGACTCAGCCGAGGAGGTTATCGAAGAGGATGGAGTAGGAGGAGTAGAGGAGGTGACAGCAGGCCTGCCTGCAAGTCGTGGTGGTGTCACCACCAACTCCTCTGCAGAGCCACGCATTACATGCTTGGCAGCCGTCAGCAGGTTTACCCAATGAGCAGTGTAGGTGATATACCTGCCCTGACCGTGCTTTGCAGACCAGGTATCAGTGGTCAGATGGATCCTTGCCCCAACACTGTGTGCCAGACATGCCATGACTTCCTTTTGCACAATAGAGTACAGGTTGGGGATTGCCTTTTGTGAAAAGAAATTTCGGCCGGGTACCTTCCACTGCGGTGTCCCAATAGCTACAAATTTTTTGAAGGCCTCAGACTCCACCAGCTTGTATGGTAAAAGCTGGCGGTCTAAGAGTTCCGACAAGCCAGCTGTCAGACGCCGGGCAAGGGGGTGACTCTGTGACATTGGCTTCTTACGCTCAAACATGTCCTTGACAGACACCTGACTGTGGGCAGATGAGCAGGAACTGCTCAAGGCGAGAGACGTAGTGTCAGATGGTTGAGAGGGGGCAAGGAGGACAGCAGTGGTTGACGTGGCTGAAGATGCTGGACCAGGAGGAGGATGGTGGCTTTGAGCTTGTGTGCTGCTTGTACTCGTCATCATGTGTTGATCCCATAGGCGTTTGTGATGTGAGATCATGTGCCTTCGCAAAGCAGTTGTACCTAGGTGGGTGTTGGATTTCCCACGACTCAGTTTCTTTTGGCACAGGTTGCAAATGGCATCGCTGTTATCAGAGGCAGACACACAAAAAAAATGCCACACTGCTGAGCTTTGCAATGGCGGCATTCTGGTGGTGGCAACAGCATGCGTTGATTGGCGTGCTGTCTGGCTGACCCCGGGTGCCGATACATGCTGTCTGACTGTGCCACTAGCTCCTTGCGACGACCTAGCCCTCCTTCCAACTCGTCTCCTCCTCCTCTCTGTCTCCCTATCTGAACTTTCCCCCTGTTCTTCTTCTCTTCGAGCGGGCACCCACGTGACATCCACATCGTCATCAACAACCGCTTCACTTGTATCTGACAACTCAGCAAAGGAAGCAGCAGCGGGTACAACATCATCATCATCACACCGTACATCCATGTGTGTAATGCTGCCTGACTGAGACATATCCCTTTTATCTACATCCTCTGGCAATAATGTTTGCGCATCACTCATTTCTTCCAACTCATGTGTAAATAACTCCTCTGACAGATCAAGTGAAGCAACTGTGGTGCTAGTGTTGGTGGTGGCGGCAGGCGGGCGAGTGGGAATTAGAGAGGTGCCCAAAGCTGAGCTGGAGAAGGATGGTGCGTCAAGGTTCCGAGCGGAAGCTGTAGAAGATTGGCTGTCCTGTGTTAGCCAGTCAACTATGTCCTCAGAACTTTTCGAGTTCAGGGTACGTGGCCCCTGAACACTGGGCATTATTCTTGGGCCAAAGGGAATCACAGCACCACGACCACGACAGCCCCTGCGGGGTGGCCTGCCTCTGCCTGTCATTTTTTTTAGATTAGTTTAGTTGTACTATGCGTGCAAGCTACTGTGACACCAGATATGAGTGGCACTGTGCACTGGCAGAAGTTGGCACAGTAGACACTGTAGGTCTGACACACACGCTGGCAGGCAACTGACTGCTCATCTACTGCAGTCAAAACTGTTGTGGTTTTTTTTATGTAAGCTACTGTGCCGGGGGAAAAAAACAAGCAGACTGGTGTTTTACCAGCCCTAAAAAGGGCTTTTTGGGGTGCTGTCAGGACGCTGTGCTTACAGCAGAGATCAGATGAGTCTTTCAGGAGTGGAGTGAACACTGAATACACTGGCCTATAGCTTTCCCTATAAAATCAGCAGCAGCTAAACTGTCCCTCCTCTGGCTAACACTGCAGCTTAAGTACAGACTGAATCTAAAATAGATGCTGTCCAGGAAAAAAAAAAAGCAGACTGGTGTTTTACCAGCCCTAAAAAGGGCTTTTTGGGGTGCTGTCAGGACGCTGTGCTTACAGCAGAGATCAGATGAGTCTTTCAGGAGTGGAGTGAACACTGAATACACTTGCCTATAGCTTTCCCTATAAAATCAGCAGCAGCTAAACTGTCCCTCCTCTGGCTAACACTGCAGCTTAAGTACAGACTGAATCTAAAATAGATGCTGTCCAGGAAAAAAAAAAAAGCAGACTGGTGTTTTACCAGCCCTAAAAAGGGCTTTTTGGGGTGCTGTCAGGACGCTGTGCTTACAGCAGAGATCAGATGAGTCTTTCAGGAGTGGAGTGAACACTGAATACACTTGCCTATAGCTTTCCCTATAAAATCAGCAGCAGCTAAACTGTCCCTCCTCTGGCTAACACTGCAGCTTAAGTACAGACTGAATCTAAAATAGATGCTGTCCAGAAAAAAAAAAAAAGCAGACTGGTGTTTTACCAGCCCTAAAAAGGGCTTTTTGGGGTGCTGTCAGGACGCTGTGCTTACAGCAGAGATCAGATGAGTCTTTCAGGAGTGGAGTGAACACTGAATACACTTGCCTAGCCTAGCTTTCCCTATAAAATAAGCAGCAGCTAAACTGTCCCTCCTCTCGCTAAGACTGCAGCTTGAGAATGAATCTAAAATGGATGCTGTCCAGGAGGTGGGAGGGTCTGGGAGGGAGGGTATGCTGCTGATTGGCTGGAATGTGTCTGCTGACTGTGAGGTACAGGGTCAAAGTTTGCTCAATGATAATGAATAGGGGGCGGACCGAACATCGCATATGTTCGCCGGCCGCGGCGAACGTGAACAAGCTATGTTCGCCGGGAACTGTTCGCCGGCGAATAGTTCTGTACATCTCTACCGGTGAAGCCAATCACTGGGCCCCAGCACTCTCGCAAGAGTGAGGGAGTGATGTCACTGCTCACCTAGGTTGCTGACACAGTCAATCTCAATTGACACAGCCAAACGCCACCTGCAGAGGAACAAGGAGTGGGGGTATTTCCCTTTTCAGAGACACTGTCACCTTGCCCTGCATAGGCAAGGAGATACTTTGGTGTCTCTTTAGCAAACTCTTCATTAATGTTAATCCACTGAGATCAGGTGATTGATTAATAACTAAAAGATTGAGTAATTATAAATACACATTTTTTTACCTACTCGAGTAGTTATGAAGTATGATAAATGCTTAGGGGCCCCTGCTCAGGCTGACAAGGTCTGATGAGTTGAATTCCATTGACTAGTGAAGGTGCAGGTTGAGGAAAGGTTCATCCAGACCCAAAGCACAATGTAAAAATAGGAAGAAATAGCCCGGCCGCCATATACCGGGCTGGGCAAGGTGTGCTTGGGCAGGCTATCTCTTCCTATTTCTACAGCGTAGTTATGACATAATTTAAAGCATATATGAACCCTTGATTTGTAGAACAACCCATTCAATATAAAACAGAAATAATGAAAGGAAAGTCTGGATGGCTACAACGTTTGGTGTGCAGGCATCTGGACTTATCTTTCGTTATTGCTTTAGCTGCGACTGGGCGAGCACCCAGCAGTGAGGAGATCATGCTGTTGGAGCTGGCTCACCTGTGAGCAGTGTGGACCTTTTGTCAATATTAAACAGAATAGGAAAGCAAAAGAAAATGTGTGTATATATAAAAAGTGATCAATTGACCTCTGTTCTTGCCTGTTCTTGCCTTCACCCTGCTCAAGGAAAAACACAGATACAGTCCAGTGTAAAATGCAGAGACAGAAATACAATGTGACAAGCTGGGGGTGGCAGCAGGAGGCAAAAAAACAGCAGATCTTCCCAGTGAATAGCAGAGACAGAGGGACAGCCCCACACTGGTATTCCCAGTGAAGAGCTGTGCAGGGGGGCATGTCAGCAGAGGCAGAGAAACAGCAGTACACTAATCTCCCCAGTGAATTAGCAGTGTGGGGGGGGGGGGTCAGCAAAAGTATTACAACTGAAGTACAGGCAGGCTGTGCTCCCAAGCAGGATGCAAAGAATCAAACTGGCCATGCTGGGATGGCTATGATTCTATGCCCAGAATGGAAGTTTGAAATATAAAAGCATAGGAATTGGCAGGATCACTAGTATTTCATACATAGAAATCAATACAAAGATAACACGTTCTTTTTAATACAAGCAGTGTCAGGACAAGGTCATCCAGTGCCCAGGGCAAAGATGCAAACTGTGCCCCCCCCCCCATTTATGATGGTCAACCTTAGGGATCCTACGCTCAGCAATCACTCACTTGTCAAAATCACTTCCGCTATCACTGCTCCTGTCAGCCTTTTAACAGAAGGAAGGCCCTCCCATCCCTACCGTTTACCATTGCGCCCAGGGCAGCTTCCCCTCCTGCCCACCCTTTGTCCCGTCCCTGAATACAAGTACACAGAAACACAGACACCTACAGTATCAGAAACTTGAAATGTTGGGGTAACTTCATTATTTAAACTATTACTATTATTATGTGACTGTGTACCTAGACCCTGTATAATTTTCTTTGAAGCGAGGGGCTATCCTTTGCTTAGGTGTAGAGTTGGGATGGATGGGGTGATTTGCATTTTGTATAAAACTACAGAAAAAATAATTAATGAAAAAGTGACATACATAAAGTATTCACAGCGCTTCACTTTTTCCACATTTTGTTATGTTACAGCCTTATTCCAAAATGTATTAAATTCATTATTTTCCTCAAAATTCTACAAACAATACCCCATAAGGACAACATGAAAGAAGTTTGTTTGAAATCTTTGCAAATTTATTAGAAATAAAAAATGAAAAAATCACTTGTACATACAGTAAGTATTCACAACCTTTGCCATGAAACTCAAAATTTTGATCAGGTGCATCCTGTTTTCACTGAGCATCCTTGAGATGTTTCTACAACTTGATTGTAGTCCATCTGTGGAAAATTTAATTGATCGCATGTGATTTGGAAAGGCACACACCTGTCTATATAAGGTTCCACATTTTACAGTGCATGTCAGAGCACAAATCCAATAATGAAGTCCAAGGAATTGTCTGTAGACCTCTGAGACAGTATTGTATCAAGACACAGATCTGGGGAAGGGTACAGGAAAGTTTCTGCAGCATTGAAGGTCCCAATAAGCACAGTTGCCTCCATCATCTGTATATGGAAGAAGTTTGGAACCACCAGGACTCTTTTCTTTCTAGAGCGGGCCTTTCAGGCCAAACTGAGCGATTGAGGGAGAAGGGCCTTAGTCAGGGAGGTGATCAAGAACCCAATGTTCACTCTGACAGAGCTCCAACGTTTCTCTGTGGAGAGAGGAGAACCTTCCAGAAGAGCAACCATCTCTGCAGCACTCCACCAATCAGACCTGTATATGGTAAAGTGGCCAGACGGAAGCCACTCCTCAGTAAAAGGCACATGCCAGCCCACCTGGAGTTTGCCAAAAGGCACCTGAAAGAAACTCAGACCATGAGAACCAAATTTTTCTGGTCTGATGAAACAAAGATTGAACACTTTGGTCTGAATGGCAAGCATCATGTCTGGAGGAAACAGGCATCAGTCATCACCTGGCCAATACCATCCCTATGGTGAAGCATGGGTGTGGGAGCATCATGCTGTGGGGATGTTTTTTCAGCTTGAAATTGAGGGAAAGATGAATGCAGCAATGTACAGAGACATCCTTGATGAAAACCTGCTCCAGAGCGCCCTCGACCTCAGACTATGGCGAAGGTTCATCTTCCAACAGGACAATAACCCTAAGCGCACCGCCAAGATAACAAAGGAGTAGCTACAGGACAACTCTGTGAATGTCCTTGAGTGGCCCAGCCAGAGCCCAGACTTGAACCCGATTGAACATCTCTGGAGAGATATGAAAATGGCTGTGCACTGACACTCCCCATCCAACCTGGTGGAGCTTGAGAGGTCCTGCTAAGAAGAATGGGAGAAACTGTCCAAAAATAGGTGTGCCAAGCTTGTAGCATCATACTCAAAAAGACTGTAATTGGTGCCAAAGGTGCTTCAACAAAGTATAGCGCAATCCTTATAACAGAATCAGGAAATTGTCCTCCCAACATTTCAGGCGGAAGTATCAGCAAAACCTCACAGTCTGGACATTGGGTCCATCTTAAAAACCTACATAGAAATGACAGCCTCCTTTAGAAAAACAGAGAATCGGTTTGTCATTCCAGGAGGAAGCAGAAAAGGACTGGCAGTGTCCACAAGGACGTTAGCATCGTGGCTGATCAAGGTCATATGGAGAGCTTATGTCGCAAAAGGTCAGGAACCCCCAGCAGACCTAAGGGCTTACTCCACCAGAGGGATGTTGGCATCGTGGGCTGAATTCAGAGGGGTCACCCCAGAGTTGATCTGCAGAGCCGCAACTTGGGCAACCTTCAATACGTTCTTGAGTCACTATAAGGTGGACCCCACAGCCTTAACAATGGTGCATTTTGGCCGATCGGTATTGGAGGGACTACCTAAACAAAAAACAACAAAAAAGAGAAAAGGGAAAGAAAATAAATACATATAGAAATATATAATAAACCCTACAGCATTACCCACCCGTATCGTCTGGTGATTTCTACATCCCATACGCATATGCTGTCATGCTTGTGTCAGGAAAGGGGAACATTTTATACTTACCTGACAGTAATTTTTCTTTCCTGATGCAAAAGTATGACACCATAAAGGTCCCTAGCCTAAATTGCTTTGCAGTTATGAGAATTCTGCCTGCAGGGAGGAGACTTAGTTATATAGTATGTGTGTATAGTGATGATCTTGCGCCTAGTAAAATTGATTGAATTAATAATTAAGCTGCAAACCCCAAAATTTCAAAAACATTGAAACCGTAAGTAAAAGTGATTATATGTGCTGAAAGAGCAAATATGGTGGGGGCGCTAAACAATACTAATATTAATTAGTTTATATTAAATAAGTAATAAGTGAAAAATATGTTAGACACCAGCCTGCCTGGACGGACCAAAAACAATAGTCTTAGTCTATCCAAAAATAGTAAACAGCCTGGAAACCGTACCCTTAGTATATAAGATGGCTGACAGCCCCTAGATGCCAACTAGATTATAATACACGTGAAAGTAAAAATATTGAATGACAACAATACTAATAGCATACAGTGATAATGGTAGTGGAATGTCCCAAGATTTAAATGAATATAATCAAAGAGAACAAGAAATAGTCCATGTAGTGAAACCAATGGATATAATCCTGGATGATATCTGCATACAACAGGAGAAATAGATTGAAGGAAATTGCTTGAAGTGATAGCCTTCACCACCTTAGTGCAAAACACCCGATAGTGCTCGTGTTGAAAAATTGTCTGCTTACCAGATAATGTTGACTCTTTTAATTAAAAAAGAAGTCAAATACGCTTTGTGCAAGTACCACTTGCTGATATGGATAATGGTATCAAAAGAGCAGGCATGAAGGATCCCTGCCTCACGGAGGCTCGGATGGAGCAGTGCGGACCACAAGAAAGAAATAAAACGGAAAATAGTGTAATCCCGTTTATTTAAAAAATATCAAATTAAAATAGCCAAATGCCTCCTTACTTTATTGGTGCCTTGAGCCCGGCACTGAGGCTGAAGAGCGTGGGCTGATATGGCTGATGTCTCATGGAAAGGTGAGCCGGCGTGCGTTCCACCTATGGCAAACGATGGACCAGCGGGACCGGAAGTGTCGTCAGATCGTAGTCTAGCGCCTCGACAGCTGTTTCGTGTGTTGCACGTCGTCAGGAAGCGTACTAGACCACGTAGATCTGACTGTTAAATCCGGATGTCAATCACAATAGGGGGAGGGGTAACCGGACTGAGATCCAGCCTCAATGCCGTCTCGCCGCATAATACAAATACAGCACAATGGAAATCCATAACTAATTGTACAATGTAAGTAGCAGAAAATCAATCCACTGCCTACATCCCACCTATAACATGGCTTATAATAAAACATTATCTAAAATACCCATAACGCAACCCTGTCAATGTACATTATTAAATGATGAGTTCCGCTCGCACCCCCTAGTGGGTGAATACGGCACTAACCCATACCCAATATTACATGATGCAATAGATGTATAATAATGCAAAGACATATCATAAACAGGGTATAGAGATTAAAATAAAAAAAGAAAATATATTGGAATACTTAAAATAGATTGATAAATCTATGCACCTGTTAGACCCCCAATTTGTTGTATCAATTGTGGAATTATATAATTATTCATTTGTGAGGAAGCAATTCAGGTCCAAATCTATATTGAGGCCCAGTGGCTGCATTGTGGACAATCTAAACAGCCACTGGGTCTCATTCTGGGAGACAGCCTTAATAAGGTCTGTCCCTCTCCAGTTGTATGTAACCCTATCTATGCCATAGAAGACCAGCTGGCGAGGGTCTCTGTTATGGTGTAGAAGAAAGTGTCGCGACACACTATGATTTGGAAACCCCTTTGCTATGTTGGCTACATGCTCGTTGATTCTAATTCTAAGCTCTCTTGTGGT
The DNA here is from genome assembly GCA_029206835.1 of Rana muscosa. NCBI lineage: Eukaryota > Metazoa > Chordata > Amphibia > Anura > Ranidae > Rana > Rana muscosa. Next base: position 474,955,405 of record CM055117.1, on the reverse strand, counting down.
GCGCCCCACATACTGGAGAGAGCAGGGACATTCCAAGACGTATGTCACATGTTTGGAGTAGCAAGTAATCAAGGGTTTGATATTAAATTCTTCTTGTGTCACTGATGATTTGAATTTGGTTACTTTCCTTGTGCGTCGTATTGTAGTACGACAAGCTTTGCATCTGGTGCAGTAATGAAATCCAGAACCATCCAAGAAAGTGGGAGGTTTGTCGGGTGGATCTGGAACATTAGGCGCAATAATATTTCTCAGGCCTGGTGCCTTTCTATAAATGAATCTGGGTTTGGAGGGTATTACCGATACCAAATCTCTGTCTTTCTGAAGTATAGGCCAGAACTTTTTAAATATATTTTCGATACTTTTATATTGTCTGTTGAATCCTGTAATGAATGGCAACGTCCCCATTGTCATAGTAGTTTTCTTTTTAGACTCTAAAAGGGAATATCTGTCCATAGCTGCTACTACATTCTTAGCTCGGGTCAGTTCAACCTCACAATATCCCTTTTCACGAAACCGTTCTGTGAGAATTGAGGCCTGTGTGATGTAATCACTCTCCTCAGCGGGATAGGCTCACTCTACTCTAGGGTAGGGGAATATCTGGATATGTTTTTGCAACCCTTGGTCAAACAAGGCAAATCATATCTCAAAGATAGTCGTGAATTAATTAAATCCCTCTCAAATATCCAGGTAACCGATGCAACTATTATGGTTACAGTGGACATAGAGTCCCTTTACACAAACATTAGACGGGAAGATGCATTGGTTGCAGTTCAGGGTGCACTAACTGCTGATTCACATCTAAAAAAAGCCCAAATCAACTTCCTAGTAGAGGGACTCAAAATTGCAATGGGGAATAATTATTTTTGGGCACAGGGGGTGTTCTATAATCAAATTAAAGGGGTGGCAATGGGGGCTCGCTATGCCCCAAGTGTAGCCAATATGGTACTGAATAAGTGGGAGGGAGAAACCATTTATAAAGATAAACCATTACCCCTACTCTATTATAAAAGGTACATCGACGATGTAGTATTGTTGTGGGAGGGATCCCCGATCACACTACATAGCTTCTTACAAAATCTAAACTCCAACCAGTATGGGTTAAGGTTTACGGCTGAGTTTAGTCTGACAACTATAAACTATTTGGATCTCACCTTGGTTAAACAGAAAGACAGGATTGGCACAAAGACGTTCTTTAAGGCAACAGACAGGAACGCGTTTGTGCCAACTAATAGCTGCAAGCATCCCCAATGGCTCGGGGCTATACCCAAGGGCCAGTTTATGCGCATTCAAAGGAATTGCACTGAGGAGAGTGATTACATCACACAGGCCTCAATTCTCACAGAACGGTTTCGTGAAAAGGGATATTGTGAGGTTGAACTGACCCGAGCTAAGAATGTAGTAGCAGCTATGGACAGATATTCCCTTTTAGAGTCTAAAAAGAAAACTACTATGACAATGGGGACGTTGCCATTCATTACAGGATTCAACAGACAATATAAAAGTATCGAAAAGATATTTAAAAAGTTCTGGCCTATACTTCAGAAAGACAGAGATTTGGTATCGGTAATACCCTCCAAACCCAGATTCATTTATAGAAAGGCACCAGGCCTGAGAAATATTATTGCGCCTAATGTTCCAGATCCACCCGACAAACCTCCCACTTTCTTGGATGGTTCTGGATTTCATTACTGCACCAGATGCAAAGCTTGTCGTACTACAATATGACGCACAAGGAAAGTAACCAAATTCAAATCATCAGTGACACAAGAAGAATTTAATATCAAACCCTTGATTACTTGCTACTCCAAACATGTGACATACGTCTTGGAATGTCCCTGCTCTCTCCAGTATGTGGGGTGCACCACAAGAGAGCTTAGAATTAGAATCAACGAGCATGTAGCCAACATAGCAAAGGGGTTTCCAAATCATAGTGTGTCGCGACACTTTCTTCTACACCATAACAGAGACCCTCGCCAGCTGGTCTTCTATGGCATAGATAGGGTTACATACAACTGGAGAGGGACAGACCTTATTAAGGCTGTCTCCCAGAATGAGACCCAGTGGCTGTTTAGATTGTCCACAATGCAGCCACTGGGCCTCAATATAGATTTGGACCTGAATTGCTTCCTCACAAATGAATAATTATATAATTCCACAATTGATACAACAAATTGGGGGTCTAACAGGTGCATAGATTTATCAATCTATTTTAAGTATTCCAATATATTTTCTTTTTTTATTTTAATCTCTATACCCTGTTTATGATATGTCTTTGCATTATTATACATCTATTGCATCATGTAATATTGGGTATGGGTTAGTGCCGTATTCACCCACTAGGGGGTGCGAGCGGAACTCATCATTTAATAATGTACATTGACAGGGTTGCGTTATGGGTATTTTGGATAATGTTTTATTATAAGCCATGTTATAGGTGGGATGTAGGCAGTGGATTGATTTTCTGCTACTTACATTGTACAATTAGTTATAGATTTCCATTGTGCTGTATTTGTATTATGCGGCGAGACGGCATTGAGGCTGGATCTCAGTCCGGTTACCCCTCCCCCTATTGTGATTGACATCCGTATTTAACAGTCAGATCTACGTGGTCTAGTACGCTTCCTGACGACGTGCAACACACGAAACAGCTGTCGAGGCGCTAGACTACGATCTGACGACACTTCCGGTCCCGCTGGTCCATCGTTTGCCATAGGTGGAACGCACGCCGGCTCACCTTTCCATGAGACATCAGCCATATCAGCCCACGCTCTTCAGCCTCAGTGCCGGGCTCAAGGCACCAATAAAGTAAGGAGGCATTTGGCTATTTTAATTTGATATTTTTTAAATAAACGGGATTACACTATTTTCCGTTTTATTTCTTTCTTGTGGTCCGCACTGCTCCATCCGAGCCTCCGTGAGGCAGGGATCCTTCATGCCTGCTCTTTTGATACCATTATCCATATCAGCAAGTGGTACTTGCACAAAGCGTATTTGACTTCTTTTTTAATTAAAAGAGTCAACATTATCTGGTAAGCAGCCAATTTTTCAACACAAGCACTATCGGGTGTTTTGCACTAAGGTGGTGAAGGCTATCACTTCAAGCAATTTCCTTCAATCTATTTCTCCTGTTGTATGCAGATATCATCCAGGATTATATCCATTGGTTTCACTACATGGACTATTTCTTGTTCTCTTTGATTATATTCATTTAAATCTTGGGACATTCCACTACCATTATCACTGTATGCTATTAGTATTGTTGTCATTCAATATTTTTATTTTCACGTGTATTATAATCTAGTTGGCAGCTAGGGGCTGTCAGCCATCTTATATACTAAGGGTACGGTTTCCAGGCTGTTTACTATTTTTGGATAGACTAAGACTATTGTTTTTGGTCCGTCCAGGCAGGCTGGTGTCTAACATATTTTTCACTTATTACTTATTTAATATAAACTAATTAATATTAGTATTGTTTAGCGCCCCCACCATATTTGCTCTTTCAGCACATATAATCACTTTTAGTTATATAGTATAACTGGTCTTGGAATAGGGCAAGGGGCAGAGCCTATCCAATCCATACTTATATGCTGTCATGCTTTTGCATCAGGAAAGGAAAATTACCGTCAGGTAAGTATAACATTTTCCGCTTTACATACCTTATTTGTTGAGGTTGCTTGGGATTTTTGAACAGACAGATGTAAAAGGGTTACTACTGATAGCTCCCATGTTTGACTGAGCTCTTTGTTTTATAAGCAGCACCTTGCATTTGTTTCTAACAGCTGCTGCATGACAGCTATTGTTTATATGTTTACTCACATTACTATTTCAGTTTCAAAATTATATTTCAATTGAAAAGGAAACACGCTATGTGTACAGAGAAGAAAGGAGCAAACTATTGAAATATAAGTACTTTGGCATTGAAGAGGAAGCAGATGTCTATCTCTTGACTGTACCAGTTGTAACTGTGCAATAATACAATATTTTCACCTGCTAAGCTAAGAGCCACTTATGTTCATTTATAATCCTGCTGTCTGGCTTCCCATGAGCACAAAGGACTTTGGATTCTAAGTTAATAATTTCAACTTCTTGCAGAATTATTACTTCAGACATATATAAAATACTATATAATAATGCATTTATGTATTTACTGAAAAAAACATAAATATACAGTACTGGGCAAAAGTTTAGACAGGTGTGAAAAAATGCTGTAAATTAAGAATGCTTTCAGAAATGTAAGTATTCAAGGTTTATTTTCATCAATTCATTTTTTTTAAATGTAAAGTAAAGTAAAGTAAAATAAATGAACAGAAGAGAAATTCAAAACAAATCAATATTTGATGTGACCCACCTTTGTCTTCAAAACAGCATCAATTCTTAGTTATTCTTGCATACAGTTTTTAAAGAAACTTGGCAGGAAGGTTGTTCCAAACATGTTGGAAAACTAACCACAGATATTCTGTGAATGTAGGCTGCCTCAAATCTTTCTGTCGCTTCATGTAATTTCACGCAGACTTGATGATGTTGAGATCAGAGCTCTGTGGGGGATCAAACCCAGTGGTGGCTGGTGTTTTTTTTTGGGGGTTGGGGCAGCAAACAACCACCCCCCACATGCTCTAGGTAGGTAGGTAGGTAGGTAGTTAGGTCAGTCAGCGGTCAGGTCACCCCAACCACACGGTCGGTCATCAAGCCCAACCCTTACCTCATCTAGGTTGTGGGGGTGGGTTGCAGGCTCATTACGGACAGCAGCTCCAGTGTCCTCTCCTTGTCTTCTGCATCACAGCAGCTTCCGCCATGGGTCTCCTCCCTCCTCCTCCTAGGTGTCCAATAGGATCGCCTGTCCTTTCAGCCAATCAGGTAACAGGTCTCAAGACCCGCTTCCGGATTGGCCGGGAGGAGGATCAGTGTGACAATAGCAAATATTTAATAGCTATTGTCACACAACTGGGTGGGCTTGGAGCGCAGCCCACCATTTTTTGAAGCCTATTCAAGCCTCTGGCTCTAATCATGTGCTTTAAAAAAAAAACACCTCCCTATTGGAATCCATGGTCCGGTGCCCTGCATGTAGATCAGGGTTCCGGACGCATGGATAGGGCTGCCCCTGATCAAACAATCACTTCCAGGACTCCTTGTTCTTCTTTATGCTGAAGATAGTTCTCAATCACATTGGATGTATGTTTGGGGTTGTTGTCCTACTGCAGAACAAATTTGGGGCCAATTCCCTGATGGTATGGCATGATAAATAAGTATCTGACTGTATTTCTCACCATTGAGGACACCATTGATCCTCCTGACTAGGGATGAACTTCGAGTTCGAGTCGAACTCATGTCCGACTTGAACATTGCCTGTTCGCCCGTTCGCCGAACAACGAACAATTTGGGGTGTTCGCGGCAAATTCGAAAAGTCTATGGGAGAAATCTAAAGTGCTAATTATAAAGGCTTATATGCAAGTTATTGTCCTAAAAAGTGTTTGGGGACCTGGGTCCGGCCCCAGGGGATATGTATCAATGCAAAAAAAAGTTTTAAAGTGGCGCATGTTTCCCGTACTTAGAACTGTCCCTGCACAAAGTGTAATTTTTTAAGGGAAAAAAGTCATTTAAAACTCACTCGCGGCTATAATGAATTGTCGGCTTTTATCAATACATAGAAAAGTCATTGATAAAAAAAAAAAAAAAGCGTGGGGGTTCCCCCAAATTCAATTACCAGGCCCTTTAGGTCTGGAATGGATATTAAGGGGAACCCCAACGCAAATTTAAAAAAAAAATGGCGTGGGGTTCCCCCTAAATATCCATACCAGGCCCTTGAGATCTGGCATGGATTTTAAGGGGAACTCCACCCCAAATTTAAAAAAAAAATGGCGTGGAGTCCCCCAAAAATCCATACCAGACCCTTATCCGAGCACGCAACCTGGCCGGCCGCAGGGGAAGAGGGGGGACGAGAGAGCGCCCCCCCTCCCTCCTGAACCGTACCAGGCCACATGCCCTCAACATGGGGAGGATGTCCCCATGTTGATGGGGACAAGGGCCTCATCCCCACAACCCTTGCCCGGTGGTTGTGGGGGTCTGCCGGCGGGGGGCTTATCGGAATTTGGAAGACCCCTTTAACAAAGGGGACCCCCAGATCCCGGCCCCCCCATGTGAATTGGTAAGGGGTACATTGTACCCCTACCATTTCACGAAGAAAGTGTCAAAAAATGAAAATAAAAACACACACACCTTGGAAAAGTCCTTTATTAAAAAATAAAAAAATAATAATAAAAAAAACACAAACACCTTGAAAAAGTCCTTTATTAAAAAAAATATAATAATAATAATAAAAAAAACATTCCAGCGATGAAATCCAGTGTCCCACGGCGATCCCGATGTCCAGCGCTGTCCATCATTAGTTGTGCCTGTGCGGACCTGATGGGGAACTTCCTCCGCTGTGTTTTAAATGTATAGACCCGCCCCTTCTAAAGTTCCCCATCAGGTCCGCTCAGCGGAACATGAGAAGGGGCGGGTCTATACATGTATTACACAGCGAATGAAGTTCCCCATCAGGTCCGACCCCTCGGTATGTCCGACCCCGCCTACGTCATTAAATTTACACAGTGAAGGAAGTTTCCCGCTCAGGCCAATGACGTAGGCGGGGTCCGACATACCGAGGGGGCGGACCTGATGGGGAACTTCTCTCACTTTGTAATACATGTGTAGACCCGCCCCTTATCATGTTCAGCATCTGGTCTGCTGAGTGGACCTGATGGGGAACGAGAGAAGGGGCGGGTCTATTCATGTATTACACAGCGAACAAAGTTCCCCATCAGGTCCGCCCCCACGGTATGTTGGACCCCGCCTACGTCATTGGCATGAGCGGGAAACTTCCTTCACTGTGTAAATTTAAATGACACAGTGAAGGAAGTTTCCCCGCTCAGGCCAATGACGTAGGCGGGGTCGGACATACCGAGGGGGCGGACCTGATGGGGAACTTCATTCGCTGTGTAATACATGTATAGACCCGCCCCTTCTCATGTTCCGCATCTGGTCCGCTGAGCGGACCTGATGGGGAACTTTAGAAGGGGCGGGTCTATACATTTAAAACACAGCGAGGAAGTTCCCCATCAGGTCCGCACAGGCACAACCAATGACGGACAGTGCTGGACATCGGGATCGCCGCGGGACACTGGATTTTATCGCTGCAATGTTTTTTTTTTTATTATTATTATATTTTTTTTAATAAAGGACTTTTTCAAGGTGTTTGTGTTTTTTTATTTACATTTTTTGACACTTTCTTCGTGAAATGGTAGGGGTACAATGTACCCCCTACCAATTCACATGGGGGGGCGGGATCTGGGGGTCCCCTTTGTTAAAGGGGTCTTCCAGATTCCGATAAGCCCCCCGCCCGCAGACCCCCACAACCACCGGGCAAGGGTTGTGGGGATGAGGCCCTTGTCCCCATCAACATGGGGACATCCTCCCCATGTTGAGGGCATGTGGCCTGGTACGGTTCAGGAGGGAGGGGGGGCCACTCTCTCATCCCCCCCTCTTCCCCTGCGGCCGGCCAGGTTGCGTGCTCGGATAAGGGTCTGGTATGGATTTTTGGGGGGACTCCACACCATTTTTTTAAAAATTTGGGGTGGAGCTCCCCTTAAAATCCATGCCAGATCTCAAGGGCCTAGTATGGATATTTAGGGGGAACCCCACGCCATTTTTTTTTAAATTTGCGGCGGGGTTCCCCTTAATATCCATTCCAGACCTAAAGGGCCTGGTAATTGTATTTGGGGGAACCCCCACGCTTTTTTTTTATTTTTTATCAATGACTTTTCTATGTATTGATAAAAGCCGACAATTCATTAATAGCCGCGAGTGAGTTTTAAATGACTTTTTTTCCTTCAAAAATGACACTTTGTGCAGGGACAGTTCTAAGCACGGGAAACATGCGCCACTTTACATGCATATCATACACACACCCCAGGTACAAAATTTAAAGAATTATTTCACTTTTATTGTTTCATTTTAAGCATTATTAAAATCACTGCTCCCGTAAAAACGTCTATTTTTTAAACCTTTTTTTGCATTGATACCTGTCCCCTGGGGCAGGACCCGGGTCCCCAAACACTTTTTAGGACAATAAATTGCATATTAGCCTTTATAATTAGCACTTTAGATATCGAACGTTCGAGTTTATTGTATTTAATAGGGTTCTAAAGTTCACACGAACATTCTGTCTGTTCGCAGGTTCTGGTGTGAACCGAACAGGGGGGTGTTCGGCTCATCCCTGCTCCTGACCAAATCCCAACTCTATTTACAGAAATGCAACCCCAACTTGCAAGAAACCTCCACCTTGCTTCACTGTTGCCTGCACATGCTCATTTATTGCACCGTTCTCCAGCCCTTCGCTGAACAACCTGCCTCCTGCTGCAGCCAAATATTTCAAATTTTGACTCATCAGTCCAGAGCACCTGCTGCCATTTTTCTGCACCCAAGTTGTTTTTGTGCATTATTGAGTCACTTAATCTTGTTTGAGGTGTGGCTTTTTTGCTGCAATTCTTCAAGGAAGATCACTTTTGGCCAGACTTCTGCATCATAGATGGGTGTACCTGGGTCCCTCTGGTGGTCACCAGTTCTGTGCTGATGGCACTGCTGGACATCTTTCGATGTCAAAGGGAAGAATTATATGCATTTCATCTGCTGCATTAAGTTTCCTTGGCCGACCACTGTGTCTATGGCCCTCAACATTGCTTATTTCTTTGTGCTTCTTCAACAGAGCTTAAACAGCACATCTTGAAACCACAGTCTGCTTTAAAATCTTTGCCTGGGAAAAACCTTGCTGATGCAGTATAACTATCTTGTCTTGTTGCTGTGCTCAGTCTTGCCATGGTGTATGACCTGCGACAGGAAACTGACTACTGCAACCTCACCTTTGGTAGCATACTTTGGCACCCAATTTTAAACCTCCTACACAACCTACATATAAAATTAATGATCATTAGCACCTGCTTTGTATAATTGATTAATAATCATACACCTGACTCTAATCATACACCTGACTTTGTGCAAGTGTAAGAATTGATGCTGGGGTAGTCACACCAAATATTGATTTTGATTTATCTTTGGTTCGTTCACTTTTCATTTTGTGAATTGATAAAAAATAAACTATTAAAATGTGTATTTTTTAAAGCATTCTTACTTTTTGTCAGGAGTGTCTAGCGCTCCTGCTTCTCATTCCAGCATTCTGGTTTTGGCTGTGGCATTATCCTTGTCTGTTTGTCCACCTGCAAGGTGAATAATGTGGCCAAACCTGATTTAAGCCAGCCAAGCCTGCAGTCTCATGCTTGTGATAGCGTGTGTAATACTACATGTTTGTCTGCCCTGCTCTGCTAGATTACCTCGTTGACAACCTCGGATTGGATATTGACTGTTCTCTAAACTCTGCCTGCCTTTTGACTTTTAGATTTTGACACTCACTATTTTGAACCTCGCCTGTCTGCCAACCACAGTTGCCTCTTTGCTTTGCTCATTTTGTGCATGCCCTGGCATGGTAGTCAGGCTCTAAAGCATTGCATAGAATTCCTGGGGGCAGCCAAGTACTGGTAGGCCTGCTTGCCCTATGCAAAAGAGGGACTGCTATAGGTGAATAATACAGAAGCCAGCTATAATGTCTGAACACCTGCGTTAGGGGTAAGCGTGACAACTTTACAGCATTCCTTCACACCTTCCTTAAACTTTTGCAAAGAACTGTATATTCAAATATGGCTAATATACAGTAAGTGCAGAGATTGGTTTTATATTGGTATCCTAATATCTCCTGCAGAGGAGTACCCTGGAGATGGAAGGGTTGTAGTGTGAACAAACAGGGCCACTGATAGAAATCATGGGGCCCCGTACAGCCTACCTGATGGGGCCCCCCCTTCAGCCCCACCCCTGGTCCCGCCCCTATACAGAGAGGCTAGGGTATACATAAAGGCTAGATTTTGGGTGTGGCTAATTTAAAAATATGCACCACACGAAGCTGAAAAACGGACGTGGTTTAAATTACGCTTAATTATTGGGCATGGCTTAAAGTGTGTGGTTATTTAGAGTCTAAGGTGACTGTGTGCAGGATGCAGATGACACTGTGCTGAATTCAAAACTGCACTGTCCAATTTCTCACAGTCAAACAGTTCTACATGAAAAAGAAGATGCTATTTATGTCAGCTAATACCACTTTTTTTAAAAAAAAACTTTTTTTCTAAACATAGTAATATTATGTCTAAGGGCCGGTTCACACCATGCCTGCATATGAATTGTGAAGTAATGTGCTGTGGATTCCTGTATAATTCAACATGCATGCAAAACGCCCTGCTTTTGCGATCTGCAGCAGGTGTCAAAAAGTTAATGACACCTCAAACGCAGGTCGAAAACGTAGTGTGTTTGGCCAGCACCTGCCAGCCCTGGATCACCATGTGATCTGGTTGCAGTGCCTTTAAAAAGTAGTGCATACACTACTTTTGGTGCATTGCAATTTTAGCCCTTTCAAAATTAGTGATGAGCCGAACACCCCCGGGTTCGGTTCGCACCAGAACCCGCGAACGGACCGAAAGTTCGCACGAACTTTAGAACCCTATTAAATACAATGGATGCGAACGTTCGAAATCTAAAGTGCTAATTATAACGACTATTATGCATGTTATTGTCCTAAAAAGGGTTTGGGAACCCGGGTTCTGCACCAGGGGACATGTATCAATGCAAAAAGAAGTTTTAAAAACGGCCGTTTTTTCGGGAGCAGTCATTTTAACCACTTGTCCACCGCCCACTGTCAATTGACGGCGGGCGGAGGATACTCTCGTTCTGGGAGGACGTCATATGACGTCCTCCCTTTAAAATGAGCTAGGAGGCGCGCGCTTGAAGCCAGCGGCGCGCGCGCGCGCCCGCCGCGTTCACGAGGCCCCGGTGCGCGTGCCCGGCGGCCGCGATTGCCGCCGGGCACCCGCGATTGCCCGGGAAACGAGCAGGAAAGTGGGTCTCTGTGTGTAAACACAGAGATCCACGTCCTGTGAGGGAGAGGAGGCTGATGGTGTGTCCCTTGTACATAGGGACAACCATCGGTCACCTCCCCCAGTCAGTCCCCTCCCCCCACAGTAAGAACACATTGAGGGAACATATTTAACCCCTTCCCGCCCCCTAGTGGTTAACCCCTTCCCTGCCAATTACATTTATACAGTAATCAATGCATTTTTATAGCAGGGATCGCTGTATAAACGTGAATGGTCCCAAAAATGTGTCAAAAGTGTCCGATGTGTCCGCCGCAATATCGCAGTCACAATGAAAAATCGCAGATCGCTGCCATTACTAATAAAAAAAATAAAAAATAAAAATGCTATAAATCTATCCCCTATTTTGTACACGCTATAACTTTTGCGCAAACCAATCAATACGCGCTTATTGTGATTTTTTTTTTTTACCAAAAATATGTAGAAGAATACGTATCGGCCTAAACTGAGGAAAATTTTATTAAAAAAAAAAAATGGGTATTTATTATAGCAAAAATTAAAAAATAGTGTTTTTTTTCCCAAACTGGACGCTCTTCTTTTGTTTATAGTGCAAAAAATAAAAACCGCAGAGGTGATCAAATACCACCAAAAGAAAGCTCTATTTGTGGGAAAAAAAGGACGCAAATTTCGTTTGGGAGCCACGTCGCACGACCACGCAATTGTCATTCAAAGTGTGACAGCGCTGAAAGCTGAAAAATGGCTTGGGCAGGAAGGGGGTTTTCGTGCACAGTTGGGAGGTGGTTAATGATGCTTAAAGTGAAAAAAAAATCAAATATTCCTTTAAATATCGTACCTGGGGGGTGTCTAAAGTATGCCTGTAAAGTGCCACGTGTTTCCCGTGTTTAGAACTGTCCCTACACAAAATTACATTTCTAAAGGAAAAAAAGCCATTTAAAACTGCTTGCGGGTTTAATGTAATGTCTGGTCCCGGTAATATGGATGAAAATCTTTAAGAAAAATGGCATAGCTACCCCATTACCAGCCCATTACCAGCCCCTTTGGGTCTTGTATGGATATTAAGGGGAACCCTGCACACAAAATAAAAAAGGCCCTATATACTCTGAACAGCCGTATAACAAAATACAAAACAGGGACTGTAGGTTTGTTCTTATGTAGAATCTGTTTGTAATTTTGAACAGGTACATTGTTTAAGTGTAGCTCCAGCCAAAAAATCTATTTTTAAGCTTTTTGGAAAACATAGGGAAGGGTTATCACCCCTGTAACATTTGTTTTGCTGTCTGTGCAGTGTGCACCTGTTCAGAACAGTTCACCTCACTTTCCGTCCTAATGACAAATGTTTTTTGAAAATTTGGGGTTTTTATTGAAACAATAAATGGTGATAAAGCATCAGTAGAGAGGAGACACTTTTTTTTCCAATATTAACTATTACAGGAGAGAATTTGCCTTCCTAGGGGTAGATTTCCTCTCACTTCCTGTTGTATCCTTCCGTTTGCAAGGAGGAGTCGTTTGTAAGTTGGATGTTTGAAAGTAGGGGCCTGCCGTATATACTCAGCTGAAATTTGCCCCTTACATGTTGGTGTTGCCACAACACTGTGAGCCCTCGCAGTTACTCTTGGTGGGCGCATGAATGGGCCCTGCTGTGAATTATTAGATCAAGAATTGTAATTGCATGCCCCTGTTGAACAGGGGCTGAAAAATTGGGCCTTTGTTGGTGGTGGTGGTGGTGTTGACACAACACTGTAAGGCCTCACAGTTACTCTTGGTGGGCGCAGGAATGGGCCCTGCTGTGAATTATTAGATCAAGAATTGTAATTACATGCCCCTGTTAAACAGGGGCAGAAAAATTGGGCCTTAGGCACTGGTGCCACAACACTGCAACCCCTCACAGATACTGTACTTGGAGCACAGCAATGAGCCCTGTTGCAAAGTATTGCATCAAAAATTTTAATTACACGCCCCTGTTAAACAGGGGCTGAAAAATTGGGCCTTAGGCACTGGTGCTGGTGCCACGACACTGCAACCTCTCCCAGATACTCTAGTTGGAGTGCAGGAATGAGCCCTGCTGCAAAGCATTGCATAAAAAATTGTAATTGCATGCCCCTGTTAAACAGGGGCTGAAAAATTGGGCCTTAGTCACTGGTGGCGGCACCCAGAAACAAAAATGTTCTTCCAAGCTATCATCATCAATCGGATCATTGAGGAGGAGGAGGATAGTCAGTCAACATAACAGGACAGTCTCTCAGCATCAGCATCAGTCTTGAAGGGATGTGACATTTGAAAATTAATTAGTCTGTTATATCAGCTTCAGGTGTTTGGTAGCTGGTGGTGATCCAAGACTGGTTCATCTTTATGAAGGTCAGTCGATCAACCGAGTCGGTGGACAGGCGCACCCTGTGATCCGTGACAAATCCTCCAGCAGCACTGAATGTGCGTTCTGAAAGAACGCTGGATGCAGAACAGGCCAGTAGCTCAATTGCATACTGTGCAAGCTCTGGCCAGTGATCCATCCTCAAGACCCAGTAAGCCAGAGGATTTTCGGTGGGGAAGGTGTCCAAGTCTGACCTTGCCCCTAGGTATTCCTGCACCATGTATATCAGACGCTGGCGATGGTTGCTGGAACCAATCATACCTTGGGGCTGCGGACTAAAGAATTGTCTGAACGCATCGGTCAGACGGCCACCTTCCCCACCGCTCCTTCTTTGACTGACCGAAGCCTCAGCAACTCGTTGTCCAGGACCAGGAGTTTGCAACCTCCCAGTCTCTGGGAACGCGTTGCACAGACCTTTCTGCAAGGCCTCCCGGAGTTGTCTCATCCTTTGCTACCTCTGCGACGGTAAGATAAGGTCCGCAACCTTACCCTTGTACCGTGGATCAAGGAGAGTGGCCAGCCAGTAATGGTCCCTCTCCTTGATCCGAAGAATACGAGGATCCTTCCGCAGACTTTGCAGGATCAGGGAGGCCATGCCGCGTATGTTAGCTGAGGCATTTGGTCCGGAGTCCTCTGGGTCACTAAGGACGACATGATCCGCAGCCACCTCCTCCCAGCCATGTACAAGTCCACTGGTTTCTTGGGACTGTAAATCATCCCTAAAAGACTGCTGCTGATGATGCTGAGTGCCAGGCTCCACCTCCATGCTGACACAATCCTCCTTCTCCACCTCCTCCTCCTCCTCCTCCTCTTCCTGTGCGATGGGTGGGACAGAAGGAACACTGTCTGGGTAAAGGGGGCCTTGAGAGGCAAGGAAGTCCTCCTCTTCCTGCCTCTGTTCTGCCTCAAGTGCCCTGTCCATTATTCCACACAGCGTATGTTCCAACAGGTGGACAAGAGGTACAGTGTCACTGATGCATGCACTGTCACTGCTCACCATCCTCGTGGCCTCCTCAAATGGTGCCAGGACAGTGCATGCATCCCTGATCATGCCCCACTGGCGTGGTGAAAAAAAACCAAGCTCCCCTGACCCTGTCCTGGTGCCGTAGTCGCACAGGTACTCATTGATGGCCCTCTGCTGCGTGTGCAGCCGCTGCAGCATGGCCAACGTTGAGTTCCACCTGGTGGGCATGTCACATATAAGGCGGTTCTTGGGCAGGTTCAACTCCTTTTGCAGCTCAGCCAGGCGAGCACTGGCATTATAAGATCTGCGGAAATGCACACAGACTTTCCTGGCCTGCCTCAGGACATCCTGTAAGCCCGGGTACCTGCCCAAGAACCGCTGCACCACCAGGTTAAGGACGTGAGCCACACAGGGCACATGGGTCAGTTGTCCCTGTCTGAGGGCGGAGAGGAGGTTGGTGCCATTGTCGCAAACCACCATTCCTGGCTTAAGCTGGCGTGGCGTCAACCACCTCTCGGCCTGCCCCTGCAGAGCAGACAGAACCTCTGCCCCAGTGTGGCTCCTGTCCCCCAAACACACCAGCGCAAGCACGGCATGGCATCTTTTTGCCTGCGTACTTGCGTAGCCCCTTGAACGCCTACGGAGCACCGCTGGTTCCGAGGACAAAGCACAGGAAGAGGCCATGGAGGAAGAAGACGAGGAGGGGGTGGAGGAGAGAGGTGTGTCACAACCAGTAGTAGCATTTTGGAGGCGTGGCGGCGGAACAACCTCCAACACTACTGCACCTTGTCCTGCATCATTCCCAGCTGCCAAAAGAGTGACCCAATGGGCCGTGAAAGAAAGGTAACGTCCCTGTCCATGCCTGCTGGACCATGAGTCAGCGGTAATATGCACCTTACCACTGACCGCCCTGTCCAGCGAGGCCAAGACATTGCCTTCCACATGCCGGTAGAGAGCCGGAATCGCCTTCCGTGAGAAAAAGTGGCGTTTGGGAACCTGCCACTGAGGAACCGCACATTGCACAAACTCACGGAAGGGGGCCGAGTCTACCAACTGAAAAGGCAGCAGTTGAAGCGCTAGCAATTTAGCCAAGCTAGCATTCAACCGCTGGGCATGTGGATGGCTGGGAGTGAACTTCTTTCGACGGTCCAGCAGCTGGGGCAGGGAAATTTGCCTGCTAGAATCGGACGTCAGTGCCCGCAAGTACGTGGCTGTGACACACCTAATTCTACACCTTCATTCCTCTCAGTGCAGGTTTCAGAGAGGACTGAACGTATAGTGGGGTTGGATATCCCAGCTGATGCGGTGCAAGGAGAGGTCCGCTTTGTTCTTTGGTGTGGGCCTTTAAGGTAGGCTTGCCAACGAGCTGCATGGCAGGTCAACATATGTCTGGTCAAGCATGTGGTGCCCAAGCGGGTGATGTTTTGGCCACGCGATATACGCTTGAGACATATGTTGCAAACAGCAGCTGTACGATCTGATGCACTCGACTCAAAAAAGGCCCACACCAAATAACTTTTTGAATAACGGGCAGAGGCAGCGCCCTGCACAGGCGGAGCTCTGCGGTGTGATTCCGTCGGTGTGCTGCCCTTACGCTGGCCCCCCGAGGGCATCCTGCCTCGTTGGAGATGTGCCTCCTCCTCATCCTCCTCCTCCTCCTCCTCTCTCCTATTAGGCACCCACGTGGAGTCAGTGACCTCATCATCCCCTCCCTCCTCATCACTGGAGCCAATCTGGCAGTATGCTGCAGCTGCTGGAACATGACTGTCAGATTGGTGTCCTTCTTAAACATCCCCTCTCTCTGCTCTCACGCTACTGCCTTCCTCTAGCTGGGTATCATCATCAGACCCTTCGAAACGCTGGGCATCCTCCTGGAGCATGTACCCAACACTGTGCTCAAATAGTTCGGGGGACTCCTCAGGAGGACATGGTTGGTCTAGGGAAGGAGCGACTGATGATGACATTGATACCAGGGAAGAGGACGCTTTGGCAGCTGCTTTGCCAGTACCCTGAGCCTGGGTGAGAGAGGATGAGGAGGATGAGGAGGGCTTGGTCATCCACTCTACCAAGTCTTCGGCATGATGCGGCTCAACACGTCCAGCTGCCGAAAAAAAGGACAAGCGTGTCCCATGGCCACGTACTGATGGCGATGCACCGCGTCCACGACCAGCACTGTTGTCTCTAGACACAGAGCCTGCTTGCCCTCTTTTATTGGCTCCTGACTGTCTGCCTCTCCTTGTTTGCCTTCCAGACATTCTAATGGCCTGCAGGGAGATGGGAAAACCAGCAATAAGGCCTAGCTTCAGGAGTATATTTTGCAGGAATCACACTACGCCTGCTGTAAGTGCTGCAAATGCCTGTTGGTGTAACACACCAGGAAAACACAGCAATACGGGCTAACTTCAGGTGTAATATGATCAGGAGGCACACTCCGCCCGCTGTAAGTGCTGCAAATGCCTGTTGGTGTAACACACCAGGAAAACACAGCAATACAGGCTAACTTCAGGTGTATAATGTGCAGGAGGCACACCCTGCCCGCTGTAAGTGCTGCAAATGCCTGTTGGTGTAACACACCAGGAAAACACAGCAATACAGGCTAACTTCAGGTGTATAATGTGCAGGAGGCACACTCCGCCCGCTGTAAGTGCTGCAAATGCCTGTTGGTGTAACACACCAGGAAAACACAGCAATACGGGCTAACTTCAGGTGTATAATGTGCAGGAGGCACACTCCGCCCGCTGTAAGTGCTGCAAATGCCTGTTGGTGTAACACACTAGGAAAACACAGCAATACGGGCTAACTTCAGGTGTATAATGTGCAGGAGGCACACTTCGCCCGCTGTAAGTGCTGCAAATGCCTGTTGGTGTAACACACCAGGAAAACACAGCAATACGGGCTAACTTCAGGTGTATAATGTGCAGGAGGCACACTCCGCCTGCTGTAAGTGCTGCAAATGCCTGTTGGTGTAACACACCAGGAAAACACAGCAATACGGGCTAACTTCAGGTGTAATATGATCAGGAGGCACACTCCGCCCGCTGTAAGTGCTGCAAATGCCTGTTGGTGTAACACACCAGGAAAACACAGCAATACGGGCTAACTTTAGGTGTATAATGTGCAGGAGGCACACTCCGCCCGCTGTAAGTGCTGCAAATGCCTGTTGGTGTAACACACCAGGAAAACACAGCAATACGGGCTAACTTCAGGTGTATAATGTGCAGGAGGCTTAGCAACAATGACACTGACACTGTCCCCTGCCTATCCTTCTCTCTCCCTGCACACAAGGTTTATCAAAGAATATGACACTGACACTTTCCCTGCCTATCCTTCTCTCTCCCTGCACACAAGGTTTAGCAAAGAATATGACACTGACACTGTCCCCTGCCTATCCTTCTCTCTCCCTGCACACAAGGTTTAGCAAAGAATATGACACTGACACTCTCCCTGCCTATCCTTCTCTCTCCCTGCACACAAGAATAGCACAAAGAATATCAACACTGTCCCTGCCTATCCTTCTCTTTCCCTGCGCCGGAACACACTACACAAGGCCGCCGCGCTGGTGGCCTTTTTTTTTTTTTTTTTTATAACAGAGGAGTTGATCCACACGGACCCCAATAGTAAATAACAGACATATACATCCAAAAGAAAATATGGTACAGCAGTACAGGGGGACCCCCTTGGAGCTCAGATCTCCTAGTGGTCGGTCGTATAATTAAATTCCCCAATGGGGGGGTGAAGCTCCAACTGATCCCCAGTGCATCCCTCCGCCGCCAACCTGAACATGTCTGTCAGGATACCGTTGACGTCAGAATGCCCGGGTCCCGTGGAGATCGCCTCCCTTCTAGTTTTATCCAAATAGTATAGAAACAGGAGGTATAGTACCTCAGATAGAAAAGAATTGGGTCGAACCCAGAAAAAAGGAAAAGGAAAGAAAAAGGAAGGAACATAGACAGCGATAGAAGGAGGGGGTAGGGAATTAGACAGGGAAGGGCAAAAGGGAAGGGTAGGGGGAGGGGGGAGGGGTGGGGACCAGGTAGACATACATCTAGGTGATTGTGACTAACCTATCAGAATGTCATGATCCCGGCGTGAGGAGTCCGGGCACAGACTCATGTGGGCATCTCAACCCCTCTAAGGGTCCGCCCTTCGTCAGAATAATTAAAAATGTTCCATAACTGCCAGGTCCTGGAGTATGTCTTGCGTCTATGCTGGCTAGAGAGGATCAGGTCTTCCATGAGGCTGATGTTGTCAACTCTGCGGAGCCACTGAGCAATGGATGGACGGGATGTGGATTTCCAGTTGAGGGGTATGCAGGCCCTAGCTGCGTCCAGAAGGTGACGGACCACCGATCTCTTATAGACTTTTGCAGGCATGTCAGTCACCTGCAAGAGGAAGTAGGCTGGCGTTTCAGGCACGGTACGATCGGTAAACTCTTGGGTCACCCTCCTTACCTCCCCCCAAAATCCCCGTAGCCGTGAGCAGGACCAGAAGACATGCAGGAGGGTCCCCTCCTCCCCCCGACACCTCCAGCAATGGTCAGAGGTATCAGGGAACATTTTGTGTAGAAGGGAAGGGGTCCTATACCAGTGTGTGAGCAATTTGTAGTTCGCCTCCTGGGTCCTAATGCAAAGAGACGACTTGTGAGTGAAACGGAGTATGTGCCGCTTCGTGTCGTCGGAAAATTGGCAGCCGAGCTCCCGCTCCCACCTAGTAAGACAGGGGACCCGGAGGGGTCCCGGCGGCTCTATCAACTTGCCATAACACCACGAAAGCGTGTGCTGAATCCTACCCGACTCCGTACATAACTCCTCCAGAGGTGTAAGGGGGTGTGTTGAGTCGCTGGGCGGGGGCGGTATGGTCGAAAGGAAGTGGCTGAGCTGCATGGCTCTCATAAAATCTAGGCCGTACGAGCCCCTCAGGTCCGACAGCTCTGCATACGACCTCCATCGCCCCGTACACTAAAGTGGGACGCCTGGTGAAATCCCGCCTCTCTAAGTGCGAGAAATCTCCTGTCCTGCAGTCCCGGGGAGAACTGGGGGTGACCCAGCACTGGGCGCAGAGGGGAGACTGGGGACGAGAGTGAGGGTCGCTTCAGTAGGGACGAGCACACACCCAGGGTGTTGCCTATCAGGGGGTGTATTTTCAGTGTGGGTGGCAAATCCGAATGGCACCAGGGGGCTCTGTCTAGGGGTATGTAACTCTGATCTTGTTCGAGGCTTGTCCACAGTTTGGTGCCCCTATGTCTGCACCAATCCAGGAGCCGACCAAGGTGAGTCGCCCTGTAGTATGCACGGATATCCGGCATTGCAAGGCCCCCATGTGATTTCGGGAGGCAGAGTAAAGTCCTGGTAAGGCGT
This sequence comes from Rana muscosa, assembly GCA_029206835.1. Taxonomy (NCBI): domain Eukaryota; kingdom Metazoa; phylum Chordata; class Amphibia; order Anura; family Ranidae; genus Rana; species Rana muscosa. Next base: position 474,935,749 of record CM055117.1, on the reverse strand, counting down.
GGGCGTTTCCCAGCCCAAAGGAACCTCGTGAAGGCCGCATGGACTTGCCTAAAATAGGTCCCAGGGATGGCTATCGGGAGGGCCTGAAGGAGGTATAGGAACTTAGGTAGTATTGACATTTTGAGGATGGCGCATCGGCCAAACCACGAATGGAGGCCGCTGTCCCACCCGTCTAGAAGCTCCCGAACTGTCTTTAGTAAAGGGGGGAAATTTAATGCAAATAGTTTGGTTAATGTCATGGGTATGAATGTCCCCAGATATCTCAATGCCACGTCGGTCCACTTTAACCTGCTGGTGGCCTTTTATAGTGTGGGGCGTGTGCTAAACCCCCTGAGCTATAAATGGCCACAGGCAACCTGCCTGTGGCCAATTATGGCTCTCCTAGCTGCCGGCGCTGTGATTAACCAAGCATGCGGGGTCACAGTGCATGCTTGGCCAATCACAGCGCCGGGGTTGCACTGCGATGGCGCAGTGAATTGTGGGCCGTTCGCGTCACTCGAATTTGGCGCAAACGGCCCAAATCGTTCGATGTTCGCCGATCGGTCGAACAGCCGATGTTCGAGTCGAACGTATGTTCGACTCGAACACCAAGCTCATCCCTATTCAAAATGAATGAGCTTAAAATAGCACTGCACAGACCCACATGTGAATTGCACAGGAACGCACAGTGCATTGTGTTATTCAGCTCCAGGCATGGTGTAAACCAGTGATCTAAAAGTTTAGATAGAAGTAATAATAAGTTGGGTTTGCTGACATTGATGATATCTCCTTTTTCATGTAGCACTTTTGTGAGAAATTGAGCAGTGCAGTTTAAAACCCAGTTTCTCACAGGACAGCTGTGCTACATGAAAAAGCAGACATTAGACTTTACATTTACTGTACATTGACTGGGCTAACCTGCATTCCCATGAGAATCCAGATCCACTGCCACCATATTGTTAATGCAGCTGATGTGTGCAGACTAGAAGAAGCAGGGAACGATCATCCTCCAAGCTGGCCACACCCCCTCCCGCCCACTCAAACTACAGGATCTCACAGTCAGGCTCTGCCTCTCTGCCTTTGAGATGTTTAACCCGGAGTGAGTGCTCATTGAGAGCAGCTGAACAGCTGCAGAGGGAGGAGCAGAGGAGGGGGAAGTTGGAGAAAGACTTTTTTTTTCTGCACTCCGTTCAGATTGCCCGGGCCCCCCCCCTGGTGGCTTTGCCCGGTACAACAGGGCCAGTTGTACTGGCTTATCAGCGGCCCTGTGAACAAATCAAGCTCTGTGGCCTTGTGCAGTGCTTTCCATTAGTCTTTGGAAAGCTGATAGAAGGAAATAGCAGATGGAGCAGAGTAATAACTTGGTCAATTATGTATTTTCATTGTTTAACCACTTCAATACCAGGCACTTATACACCTTCCTGCCCAAGCCAATTTTCAGCTTTCAGCGCTGTCACAATTTGAATTACAATTGCGCGGTCATGCTACACTGTACCCAAACAAATTTTTTATCATTTTGTTCCCACAAATAGAGCTTTCTTTTGGTGGTCAAAAAATTGCCGCTCCAGGCAGATTAAGTTTTGGAAAGATGTTTCTCTCTCAGAGACCAAGGGTGCCGGCAATGCACATAGCAATGAAAACAAAAATGGTGAACACTATGAGTAAACACCGAACAAGTGTGATACGCGTCAGCTGTCCTGGTTTATGCTGGTTTTTGTAGTGCCTGTCTTTCCTCAATAAACATACGTTGGATTGGAGTGCGGCTGTCCTCACCATTTTTGTTTTCATTTCTTTTGGTGGTATTTGATCGCCTCTGCAATTTTTATTTTTAGCACAACAAATAAAAAAAGACCAAAAATTTTGAAAAAAAATACGTTTTTCTTTGTTTCTGTAAATGTTTTGGGTAAAAAAGTATGTTTTCTTCTTCAATGACGGGCACTGATATGGCTGCACTGAAGGGCACTGATAAGGCGGCACTGATGGGCACCAATGAGGTGGCACCAATGAGGTGGCACTGATGGGCACTAATGATGGGCACTGATAGGCGGCACTGATGGGCACTGATGGGCACTGATAGGTGGCACTGGTATGCGGCACTGATGGGTACGTATGGGTGGCACTGATGGGTACTTTTGGGTGGCACTAAAAGGTGGCACGGAAGGGCAACGATAGGTGGGCATGGATGGGCACGGATGGGCACTGATAGGTGGCACTGATGGACACTGGTGGGTGCCACTAATGACACTGGTAGGTGGCATTGCTGGGCATAAAAAAAAATTGTGCCAAGATTGTGCCAGTCAGTGCCCATTTGTGGGCACTGATTGGCATAAGTTAGGCATATATTTATACATGTGGATGGCCATGGGGGACTTACCTAGCCATCCACATGTTAGGTGCTTCCCTGGTGGTCCTGGGCGGCATCCTGGTGGTCCAGTGTGGGCATCCGAGGGGGGGCTGCACTGATAAACAATCAGCGCGAACCCCCCCTGTCAGGAGAGCCGTTGATCGGCCCTGTCAGACGCGAGTGAGGAAGAGCCGATCAACGGCTCTTCCTGTTTACATCGTGATCAGCCGTGATTGGACACGGCTGATCACGTGGTAAAAAGCCTCCACCGGAGGCTCTTTACCTCGATCAGTGTAGTGGTGTGTGAGACTGATAACACAACCACTTCCCGGACATCAATCTCCTATTGACCGGGCGAGAAGTGGTTAACCACCTTAATACTGGGCACTTTCACCCCCTTCCTGCCCAAGCCATTTTTCAGCTTTCAGTGCTATCACACTTTGAATGACAATTGCGCGGTAATGCAACACTGTACCCATATGAAATTTTTCTATTTTTTTTCCCCACAAATAGTGCTTTCTTTTGGTGGTATTTGATTACCTCTTGCGCTATAAACAAAAATAGAGCAACAATTTTGAAAAAAATTCAATATTTTTTACTTTTTGCTAAAATAAATATCCCCCCAAAAAATCTAAACAAAATATTTTTTTCCTCAGTTCAGGCCGATATGTATTCTTCTACATATTTTTGGTAACAAAATCACAATAAGCGTATATTGATTGGTTTGCGCAAAAGTTATAGCTTCTACGAAATAGGGGATAGATTTATAGCATTTTTATACATTTTTATTTTTTTTACTAGTAATGGCGACAATCTGTGATTTTTATCGTGACTGCGATGTTGCAGCGGACATATCGGACACTTTTGACACTTTTTTGGGACCATTCACATTTATAGTGCTATAAAAATGCATTGATTACTGTGTAAATGTGACTGGCAGGGAAGGGGTTAACACCAGGGGGCGATCAAGGGGTTAATGTGTTCCCTAGGGAGTGATTCTTACTGTCGGGGGAGGGGACTGACTTGGGGAGGTGACTGATCGGTGTCCCTATGTACAAGGGACACACCATCGGTCTCCTCTACCTGACAGGACGTGGATCTGTGTGTTTACACACAGATCCACGGTCCTGCTCAGTTACTGGGCAATCGTGGGTGCCCGGCGGACATTGCGGCCGCCGGGCACACGCATCAGGTTCCCAGTGACGCGGTGGGTGCGCGCCCCCTAGTGGCTTGGGAAGGCGATCACGTGATATGACGTCCGCCCAGAATGAGAGGGTCTTCGTCCCGCCATCATATGACGGTGGGCGGTAGACAAGTGGTTAATCAGCAGCCTGTGGGTAGGGAATAATCAATCTGTATAACATTATTGGCTGAGCAGGAATTGACTGATTTGGTGAGTTGAAAAAGTTGATAAATATGAATTTTAACTGTGAATACGGGTTTAATTTAGTTCAGGTTTTAAACAGTCGCATGACATTCTGCTGTATTTTCATTTTTATTGGCTGTCAACAAAATATCTATAACATGTTCTCACCCACAATCCCTATTATTGTTCCTCATCCTCAGCATGATGCCCCATACTTAGGATTTTTAATTAACTTTATCCCTTTGACAGCTACCAGTCAACACTTTGGGGTTGCCTTACTAAAACTAAAGAGTGCAAAATCTGGTGCACCTCTGCATAGAAACCAATTAGCTTTCAGTTTTTTTATTTGTCAAAGCTTAAAGAATTTTAAATAACAAACATGCCATGCTTTACTCATACTAACCTGATTGGAGCTGCATAGAGCAGCCCAGATTCTCCTCTTCTCAGGTCCCCCGCTGGCCCTCTGGGCCCATTCCCCTTTCCGATTGCCCCATAGCAAGCCGCTTGTTAGGGGGGCACTTGTGTGTGCTCGCTCCAAAGCCACCCATAAGACACAGAGAGCGTGGCTCAGCCTCGCCCCCCCCGCTCTTTCCTCACTGGCTGTGATTGACAGCAATGGCTGCTGCTGCTGCATCTCAGCCAATGAGGAGAGGGAGACCCAGAAGAGCTGCTGCTCTCGTACACATCGTTGTATCAAGATCAGACTTAGGTAAGTATTAGGGGGGCTGAGTTGGGAGCTGCACACAAGTTTTTTTTTACCTTCATTTATAGAAAACCTTTAGGCTGGGTTCACACTGGTACGACACGACAGTCATATGACTTTCATCCTACTTTGCTCTGCGACATCAGTCCTACATCGGTCCTACATCCATCCGACTTGAATGAACAGGATACTACTTTGATACAACTTTGTGATAGTCTGACTTGTCCTTTGACCAATCAAAACAATCCCAGTGTGAGATAAATTCTTTTTACTGGTGCTGTAATCACCATGTCAGATGTCAAATGTCGGATGGTAAGGACAATGATCCTACTTTGATCCGACTTTAATGATATTCAATGGGCTGAAGTAGGATCAAAGTCGGACCAAAGTAGTACAGGGAGCATTTTCAAAGTCGGACCGACTTGTGTTGGACCAGTTAGGACGGCTCTCATAGGGAAACATTGATTTTCACATGTCATGCGACATAAGCTCCCAATGTCGGAGCATTTGTCGTACCAATGTGAACCCGGCCTAAGGCTGGGTTCACACTGAGGCTGGGTTCACACTAGTGCGACACGACATCTGTCCTACTTTGGATCCGACTTTGCCCTGTGACATGAAGCCGACATATGTCCGACTTTCAATGAACGGGGATCCGACTTGGATCCTCGCCAATAGCAGGCACTGTGTTTGGTATGAATCTTGAGGGGGAACTCCACGCCAAATTTTAAATAAAAAACCAGCATGGGTTCCCCCTCCAGGAGCATACCAGGCCCTTGGGTCTGGTCTGGATTTGAAGGGGAACCCCTACGCCGAAAAAACGGCATGGGGTCGCCCCCAAAATCCAAACCAGACCCTTATCCGAGCACGCAACCTGGCAGGCCGCAGGGGTAGAGGGGGGGCGAGAGAGCACCCCCCCTCCTGAACCGTACCAGGCCGCATGCCCTCAACATGGGGGGTTTGGTGCTCTGGGGCAGGGGGGCGACCTGCGGCCCCCCCACCCCAAAGCACCCTGTCCCCATGTTGATGAGGACAAGGCCTCTTCCCGACAACCCTGGCCGTTGGTTGTCGGGGTCTGCGGGCGGGGGACTTATCGGAATCCGGGAGCCCCCCCTTGATAAGGGGGACCCCAGATCCCGGCCCCCCACCCTATGTGAATGACTATGGGGTACTTCGTACCCCTACCCATTCACCTGGTGGGAAAAAAATGTCAAGAAAAAACACAACACAGCTTTTTAAATTAATTTATTGCACAGCTCCGGGGGTCTTCTTCCAACTTCGGGGGTCTCCGCGCTCTCCGGTTCTTTCTTCTGCCGGGCCTCCGCTATCTTCTTCCAGCTCTTTTGCTAGCGGGGCCCGGTCTTCTCTGTCGCCTTCTTCTTCTCCCGCTCTCCGGTTCTTCTCCCGCTCTCCGGTTCTTTCTTCCGCCGGGCCTCCGCTATCTTCTTCCAGCTCTTTTGCTAGCGGAGGCCCGGTCTTCCCGTCGTCTCGTCCGACTCTCCGTTGTCCTTCTGCCGGCCCCTCCACTATCTTCTTGCAGCTCTTTTGCTAGTGGAGGGGCCGGTCTTCCCGTCATCACCGTCTTCTTCTCTCTTCTCCTCCTTGATGTTGACGCGTCGCTTCCTTCCGCTGTAATACTGGCTGTTCGCTCCGCTCCGCATTAATATAGGCTTCTCATGATGTCACAGTCACATGCTCTGGTGGCCCCGGAGCATGTGACTGTGACGTCATGGGAACATGTGACTGTGACGTCATGAGAAGCCTATATTAATGCGGAGTGGAGCGAACAGCCAGTATTACAGCGGGAGGAAGCGACGCGTCAACATCGAGGAGGAGAAGAGAGAAGAAGACGGCGATGGCGACAACGGGAAGACCGGCCCCTCCACTAGCAAAAGAGCTGCAAGAAGATAGTGGAGGGGCCGGCAGAAGGACAACGGAGAGCCGGACGAGACGACCGGAAGACCGGGCCTCCGCTAGCAAAAGAGCTGGAAGAAGATAGCGGAGGCTCTCTCGTCACCCCCTCTTCCCCTGCGGCCTGCCAGGTTGCGTGCTCGGATAAGGGTCTTTTTTGGATTTTGGGGGGACCCCCATGCCGTTTTTTTGGCGTTGGGGTTCCCCTTCAAATCCAGACCAGACCCAAGGGCCTGATATGCTCCTGGAGGGGGAACCCATGCCGTTTTTTTATTTAAAATTTGGTGTGGAGTTCCCCCTCAAGAGCAGCAGAGCACAAGTTGCATGCCAAAGTCGGATCATGCAAGACTGCGGTCCGACTTTGATCCGACTTCAATGATAGTCAATGGGCTGAAGTCGGATCAAAGTCGGACCGAAGTAGTACAGGGAGCATTTTCAAAGTCGGACCGACATTTGTCGGACCAGTTAAGACGGCTCCCATAGGGAAACATTGATTTTCACACGTCATGCGACATGAGCTCCCAATGTTGGAGCGTTTGTCGCCCCAATGTGAACCCGGCCTGATGCGACACAACACTTGTCCTACTTTGGATCCGACTTTGCCCTGCGACTTAAAGCCGACATACGTCCAATTTTCAATGAACGGGGATCTGACTTGGATCCCCACCAATACCAGGCACTGTGTTTGGTATGAATCTTAAGGGGAAACTCTACGCCAATTTTTAAATAAAAAACCGACATGGGTTCCCCCTCCAAGAGCATATCAGGCCCTTCGGTCTGTTATAGATTTTAAGGGGAACCCCCTACGCCGAAAAAACAGCGTGGTGGTCCCCCCAAAATCCATACCAGACCCTTATCTGAGCACGCAGCCCGGCCGGCCCCATACTCATTCACACAGGGTGGGGGGCCAGGATCTGGGGGCCCTCTTATTAAAGGGGGCTCCCGGATTCCTATAAGCCCCCCGCCCGCAGACCCCGACAACCAACGGCCAGGGTTGTTGGGAAGAGGCCCTTGTCCTCATCAACATGGGGACAGGGTGCTTTGGGGTGCCCCAAAGCACCCACCCCCAATGTTGTGGGCATGTGGCCTGGTACGGTTCAGGGGGGGGCGCTCGCTCGTCCCCACCCCCTTTCGTGACCGACCGGGATGCGTGCTCGGATAAGGGTCTGGTATGGATTTTGAGGGGACCCCCATGCCGTTTTTTTCGGCGTAGGGGGTTCCCCATTAAATCCATACCAAACCAAAGGACCTGGTATGCTCCTGGAGGGGGAACCCGTGACATTTTTTTATTTAAAATTTGGCGTGGAGTTGCCCCTCAAGAACAGCAGAGCACAAGTTGCATGCCAAAGTCGGAGCATGCAAGACGGCGTTCCGACTTTGATCCAACTTCAATGATATTCAATGGGCTGAAGTAGGATCGAAGTCGGACCAAAGAAGTACAGGGAGCATTTTCAAAGTCGGACTGACATGTGTCGGACCAGTTAAGACAACTCCCATAGGGAAACATTGATTTTCACACGTCATGCGACATGAGCTCCCAATGTCGGAGCATTTGTCGCACTAGTGTGAACCCGGCCTGAGGCTTTAAAACACACTTTAATTGAACAAGCTGAATTTAGAAGCTGAGTGGCTACCATGCACAGCTGCACCCGATTTTGCATTCTCTAGTTTTAGAAAATCAACCCCTATGTGTGGCTACAACATCCTATTCCTTTCGGGGTTTCCTCCAGCATCCAAGTGCCTTTTAACCACTTAAGCCCCGGACCAATACGCAGCATAAAGACCAGAGGTGTTTTTACAATTTGGCACTGCGCTGCTTTAACTGGTAATTGCGCGGTCATGCAATGTTGTACACAAACAAAATTTGCGTCCTTTTCTTTCCACAAATAGAGCTTTCTTTTAATGGTATTTGATTACCTCTGCGATTTTTTTTTTTGTGATATAAACGGAAAAAGACCGAAAATTTTGAAAACAAATTATATTTTCTACTTTTTGTTATAAGAAAAATCGAATAAACTCAATTTTAGTCATACATTTAGGCCAAATGTATTCAGCTACATGTCTTTAGTAAAAAAAAATGTCAATAAGCGTATATTTATTGGTTTGCGCAAAAGTTATAGCGTCTACAAACTAGGGTACATTTTCTGGAATTTACACAGCTTTTAATTTATGACTACCTATCTCATTTCTTGAGGTGCTAAAATGGCAGGACAGTACAAAACCCCCCCAAATGACCCCATTTTGGAAAGTAGACACCCCAAGGAAATTGCTGAGAGGCATGTTGAGCCCATTGAATATTTTTTTTTTGTCCCAAGTGATTGAATAATGACAAAAAAAATAAAAAATTACAAAAAGTTGTCACTAAATGATATATTGCTCACACATGCCATGGTTATATGTGGAATTGCACCCCAAAATACATTTTGCTGCTTCTCCTGAGTACGGGGATACCACATGTGTGGGACTTTTTGGGAGCCTAGCTGCGTACGGGACCCCGAAAACCAAGCACCGCCTTCAGGATTTCTAAGGGTGCAAATTTTTGATATTTCACTCCTCACCACCTATCACAGTTTTGAAGGCCATAAAATGCGAAAATAGCACAAACCCCCCCCCCCCCCAAATGACCGCATGTTGGAAAGTAGACACCCCAAGGAAATTGATGAGAGGCATGTTGAGCCCATTGAATGTTTTTTTTTGTCCCAAGTGATTGAATAATGACAAAAAATTATAAAAAATTACAAAAAGTTGTCACTAAATGATATATTGCTCACACATGCTATGGTTATATGTGGAATTGCACCCCAAAATACATTTTGCTGCTTCTCCTGAGTACGGGGATACCACATGTGTGGGACTTTTTGGGAGCCTAGCCGCGTACGGGACCCCGAAAACCAAACACCGCCTTCAGGATTTCTAAGGGCGCAAATTTTTGATTTCACTCCTCACTACCTATCACAGTTTCGAAGGCCATAAAATGCCAAAATAGCACAAAACCCCCCCAAATGACCCCATTTTGGAAAGTAGACACCCCAAGCTATTTGCTGAGAGGCATGGTGAGTATTTTACAGCTCTCATTTGTTTTTGAAAATGAAGAAAGCTATTTTTTTTCTTTTTTCAATTTTCAAAACTTTGTGACAAAAAACGAGATCTGCAAAATACTCACCATACCTCTCAGCAAATAGCTACTTTCCAAAATGGGGTCATTTGGGGGGGGGGGTTTGTGCCATCTGGGCATTCCATGGCCTCCGAAACTGTGATAGGCAGTAAGGAGTGAAATCAAAAATTTACACCCTTAGAAAGCCTGAAGGCAGTGCTTGGTTTATGGGGTCCCGTACACGGCTAGGCTCCCAAAAAGTCTCACACATGTGGTATGTTTGAGCAATATATCATTTAGTGACAACTTTGTGCAAAAAAATGTTTTTATTTTTTCCGCAACTTGTGTCAACATATAAAATATTCCATGGACTCGACATGCCTCTCAGCAAATAGCTTGGGGTGTCTACTTTCCAAAATGGGGTCATTTAGGGGAGTTTTGAACTGTTCTGGCATTTTATGCACAACATTAGGAAGCTTATGTCACACATCATCCACTCTTCTAACCACTTGAAGACAAAGCCCTTTCTGACACTTTTTGTTTACATAAAAACCTTTTTTTTTTGCAAGAAAATGACGTTGAACCCCCAAACATTATATATTTTTTTAAAGCAAAGGCCCTACAGATTAAAATGGTGGGAGTTGGATTTTTTTTTTCACACAGTATTTGCGCAGCGATTTTTCAAACGCATTTTTTGGGGAAAAACACTTTTTTTAATTTGAATGCACTAAATCACACTATATTGCCCAAATGTTTGATGAAATAAAAAAGATGATCTTAGGACGAGTACATGGATACCAAACACGACATGCTTTAAAATTTCGCACAAACGCACAGTGGTGACAAACTACATACATTTTTAAAAGCATTTAAAAGCCTTTACAGGTTACCACATTAGATTTACAGAGGAGGTCTACTGCTAAAATTATTTCCCTTGATCTGACCTTCGCGGTGATACCTCACATGCATGGTGCAATTGCTGTTTACATATGACGCCAGACCGACGCTTGCCTTCGCCTTGGCACAAGAGCAGGGCAGGACAGGGGTGCTTTTTTTTTTTTTTATTATTTATTTTGCTTTTTTATTTTATTTTTAAACTGTTCCTTCCATATTTTTTTTAATCATTTTTATTGTTATCTCAGGGAATGTAAATATCCCCTATGAGAGGCGCATGCGCGGCAGCTCCTAAGATGGCCGCCGGCTTCTAGAGCTCCGCTCCACCACGGCCCTGAAATCGGCACCGGAGCATACAGAGCGCCCCCACAGCACCCACAACGGGATATTATAGCAGGGAAGCCTCCCGGATCGCCCAGATGTCCGCGGTTCAGGCGCGGAGGGACCTGACAGGCCAGATGACGGCGAGTCCGGGTCCCCTCAGCAATGCCAAGATGGCGGCGGCTGTACGAGGCCCTCAGAGCACGGAGCTCACGGAGGACATTCTTGCTGTTCTGGAGGCACCACCGCGATCACCTGCAGGTACTGACTTCCCCCCCCTGAACCTGGCCGCATCCCCAGCCTCCACAGAATCGCTGCTAGGCAGTATGATGACAGGCTACCCCACAACCCCTATGAGGGATCCGAATACAGGCCTCCTATTGACTGCCACTGATAACACAGGCCTGTTTCCTAACCACACGGATTTATCATCTATGATGGCTGCATTTGCACAAATGCTCTCCACAGGACTTGCTCAGAACGCTGCACAGATCACAGCTTCCATTCATGCTGACCTGCAGCAAATTGGAGTGAGAATGGACACTATTGAAAAGAAAGCTGACCAGGCAGTTTCCCGCATTAACCAGAATACCGATAGACTACAAGAGGTACAGGATCAATTAGAAACAGCGTTCGCAAAAATAGATGACCTCGAAAATAGAACCAGACGATATAACTTTAGGGTGCAGGGGATCCCCGAAACTGAAAAAGAGGTACAAAATTCTGTAAAAGCTCTCATTAGAAGCCTCATCCCCGAGATTACAGAGAGTTAGGGATGGGCCCGGTGCTCGATTCGAACCCATGTTCGAATCGAGCACCGGGCGTTCGCTCGCTCGTCGAGCCCAGAACTATTTGGGCCGTTCGCATCACATTCGTGTGATGCGAGCGGCCCCGCAATGCATTGCGGCCGGCGCGGCTGGCGCAGTGCATTGCTGGCTGATGATTGGCCAAGCATGCACTGTGACCCCGCATGCTTGGCCAATCACAGCGCCCGAAACTCGGAGAGCAATAATTGGCTACAGGCAGGACGCCTGTAGCCAATTACAGCTCAGGGGCTTTAGTACATGCCCCACCATTTAAAAGGCCGCCACGCCATCGGCCCCGGTCACATGAGTTCCGGCTTTAGGAGAGATCAGTCTGCTGATTCTGTCTTTGCTTGATACTGAAAGATTTGCTCTTCTTTGCTAAACCATTGGCTATTTCTTTGCTAAACCATTGCTACCTAAGTCATTGATCGTTCATTGCTGCTGATTGCACAGTTAGCGTGTTATTAGCTGCTGCTGGGGATTAGTCTGGTGCGTGCTTACTGTTAGTACAGTATTGCAGTAGTACCAACCGCAGTGCTGTTAGCACAGCATTGCACCCCAACAGCACCCATAGGACTTCTAGTGTGTTAGTGGCAGCAAACAGAGCTCCTATATTTTCTTCTCAGCAGCACCCATAGGACTTCTAGTGTGTTAGTGGCAGCAAACAGAGCTCCTATATTTTCTTCTCAGCAGCACCCATAGGACTTCTAGTGTGTTAGTGGCATCACACAGAGCTCCTATATTTTCTTCTCAGCAGCACCCATAGGACTTCTAGTGTGTTAGTGGCAGCAAACAGAGCTCCTATATTTTCTTCTCAGCAGCACCCATAGGACTTCTAGTGTGTTAGTGGCAGCAAACAGAGCTCCTATATTTTCTTCTCAGCAGCACCCATAGGACTTCTAGTGTGTTAGTGGCATCACACAGAGCTCCTATATTTTCTTCTCAGCAGCACCCATAGGACTTCTAGTGTGTTAGTGGCAGCAAACAGAGCTCCTATATTTTCTTCTCAGCAGCACCCATAGGACTTCTAATGTGTTAGTGGCATCACACAGAGTTCCTATATTTTCATCTCAGAAGCACCCATAGGACTTCTAGTGTGTTAGTGGCATAACACAGAGCTCCTATATTTTCTTCTCAGAAGCACCCATAGGACTTCTAGTGTGTTAGTGGCAGCAAACAGAGCTCCTATATTTTCTTCTTAGCAGCACCCATAGGACTTCTAATGTGTTAGTGGCATCACACAGAGTTCCTATATTTTCATCTCAGAAGCACCCATAGGACTTCTAGTGTGTTAGTGGCATCACACAGAGCTCCTATATTTTCTTCTCAGAAGCACCCATAGGACTTCTAGTGTGTTAGTGGCAGCAAACAGAGCTCCTATATTTTCTTCTCAGCAGCACCCATAGGACTTCTAGTGTGTTAGTGGCATCACACAGAGTTCCTATATTTTCATCTCAGAAGCACCCATAGGACTTCTAGTGTGTTAGTGGCATCACACAGAGCTCCTATATTTTCTTCTCAGCAGCACCCATAGGACTTCTAGTGTGTTAGTGGCATCACACAGAGCTCCTATATTTTCATCTCAGAAGCACCCATAGGACTTCTAGTGTGTTAGTGGCATAACACAGAGCTCCTATATTTTCTTCTCAGCAGCACCCATAGGACTTCTAGTGTGTTAGTGGCAGCAAACAGAGCTCCTATATTTTCTTCTCAGCAGCACCCATAGGACTTCTAGTGTGTTAGTGGCATCACACAGAGCTCCTATATTTCCTTCTCAGCAGCACCCATAGGACTTCTAGTGTGTTAGTGGCAGCAAACAGAGCTCCTATATTTTCTTCTCAGCAGCACCCATAGGACTTCTAGTGTGTTAGTGGCATCACACAGAGCTCCTATATTTTCATCTCAGAAGCACCCATAGGACTTCTAGTGTGTTAGTGGCAGCAAACAGAGCTCCTATATTTTCTTCTCAGCAGCACCCATAGGACTTCTAGTGTGTTAGTGGCATCACACAGAGTTCCTATATTTTCATCTCAGAAGCACCCATAGGACTTCTAGTGTGTTAGTGGCATCACACAGAGCTCCTATATTTTCTTCTCAGCAGCACCCATAGGACTTCTAGTGTGTTAGTGGCATCACACAGAGCTCCTATATTTTCATCTCAGAAGCACCCATAGGACTTCTAGTGTGTTAGTGGCATCACACAGAGCTCCTATATTTTCTTCTCAGCAGCACCCATAGGACTTCTAGTGTGTTAGTGGCAGCAAACAGAGCTCCTATATTTTCTTCTCAGCAGCACCCATAGGACTTCTAGTGTGTTAGTGGCATCACACAGAGCTCCTATATTTTCTTCTCAGCAGCACCCATAGGACTTCTAGTGTGTTAGTGGCAGCAAACAGAGCTCCTATATTTTCTTCTCAGCAGCACCCATAGGACTTCTAGTGTGTTAGTGGCATCACACAGAGCTCCTATATTTTCATCTCAGAAGCACCCATAGGACTTCTAGTGTGTTAGTGGCATCACACAGAGCTCCTATATTTTCTTCTCAGCAGCACCCATAGGACTTCTAGTGTGTTAGTGGCAGCAAACAGAGCTCCTATATTTTCATCTCAGAAGCACCCATAGGACTTCTAGTGTGTTAGTGGCATCACACAGAGCTCCTATATTTTCATCTCAGAAGCACCCATAGGACTTCTAGTGTGTTAGTGGCATCACACATAGCTCCTATATTTTCTTCTCAGCAGCACCCATAGGACTTCTAGTGTGTTAGTGGCATCACACAGAGCTCCTATATTTTCATCTCAGAAGCACCCATAGGACTTCTAGTGTGTTAGTGGCATCACACAGAGCTCCTATATTTTCTTCTCAGCAGCACCCATAGGACTTCTAGTGTGTTAGTGGCATCACACAGAGCTCCTATATTTTCATCTCAGAAGCACCCATAGGACTTCTAGTGTGTTAGTGGCATCACACAGAGCTCCTATATTTTCTTCTCAGCAGCACCCATAGGACTTCTAGTGTGTTAGTGGCAGCAAACAGAGCTCCTATATTTTCTTCTCAGCAGCACCCATAGGACTTCTAGTGTGTTAGTGGCATCACACAGAGCTCCTATATTTTCTTCTCAGCAGCACCCATAGGACTTCTAGTGTGTTAGTGGCAGCAAACAGAGCTCCTATATTTTCTTCTCAGCAGCACCCATAGGACTTCTAGTGTGTTAGTGGCATCACACAGAGCTCCTATATTTTCATCTCAGAAGCACCCATAGGACTTCTAGTGTGTTAGTGGCATCACACAGAGCTCCTATATTTTCTTCTCAGCAGCACCCATAGGACTTCTAGTGTGTTAGTGGCATCACACAGAGCTCCTATATTTTCATCTCAGAAGCACCCATAGGACTTCTAGTGTGTTAGTGGCATCACACAGAGCTCCTATATTTTCTTCTCAGCAGCACCCATAGGACTTCTAGTGTGTTAGTGGCAGCAAACAGAGCTCCTATATTTTCTTCTCAGCAGCACCCATAGGACTTCTAGTGTGTTAGTGGCATCACACAGAGCTCCTATATTTTCTTCTCAGCAGCACCCATAGGACTTCTAGTGTGTTAGTGGCAGCAAACAGAGCTCCTATATTTTCTTCTCAGCAGCACCCATAGGACTTCTAGTGTGTTAGTGGCATCACACAGAGCTCCTATATTTTCATCTCAGAAGCACCCATAGGACTTCTAGTGTGTTAGTGGCATCACACAGAGCTCCTATATTTTCTTCTCAGCAGCACCCATAGGACTTCTAGTGTGTTAGTGGCAGCAAACAGAGCTCCTATATTTTCTTCTCAGCAGCACCCATAGGACTTCTAGTGTGTTAGTGGCATCACACAGAGCTCCTATATTTTCTTCTCAGCAGCACCCATAGGACTTCTAGTGTGTTAGTGGCAGCAAACAGAGCTCCTATATTTTCTTCTCAGCAGCACCCATAGGACTTCTAGTGTGTTAGTGGCATCACACAGAGCTCCTATATTTTCATCTCAGAAGCACCCATAGGACTTCTAGTGTGTTAGTGGCATCACACAGAGCTCCTATATTTTCTTCTCAGCAGCACCCATAGGACTTCTAGTGTCTTAGTGGCAGCAAACAGAGCTCCTATATTTTCATCTCAGAAGCACCCATAGGACTTCTAGTGTGTTAGTGGCATCACACAGAGCTCCTATATTTTCATCTCAGAAGCACCCATAGGACTTCTAGTGTGTTAGTGGCATCACACATAGCTCCTATATTTTCTTCTCAGCAGCACCCATAGGACTTCTAGTGTGTTAGTGGCATCACACAGAGCTCCTATATTTTCATCTCAGAAGCACCCATAGGACTTCTAGTGTGTTAGTGGCATCACACAGAGCTCCTATATTTTCTTCTCAGCAGCACCCATAGGACTTCTAGTGTGTTAGTGGCAGCAAACAGAGCTCCTATATTTTCTTCTCAGAAGCACCCATAGGACTTCTAGTGTGTTAGTGGTATCACACAGAGTTCCTATATTTTCATCTCAGCAGCACCCATAGGACTTCTAGTGTGTTAGTGGCATCACACAGAGCTCCTATATTTTCATCTCAGAAGCACCAATAGGACTTCTAGTGTGTTAGTGGCAGCAAACAGAGCTCCTATATTTTCTTGTCAGCAGCACACATAGTACCTATAGTGTGTTAGTGTCAGCACCCATAGGACCTACAGTGTGTTGTGAGCACACATAGGAGTTCTATTTTTTATACTATATACACTACCGACTACAATGGCTGGAAGACCGCCAAGGAGAGGCAGAGCGTGCCGAGGCAAGAACACAGGGCAGGCAGGCTCTGTTTCTAGAGACAACAGTGCTGGCCGTGGACGTGGTCGTGCATCGTCATCAGCACGTGGCCATGGGACACGCTTGTCTTTGTTTTCGGCAGCTGGACATGTGGAGCCGCATCATGCCGAAGGCTTGGTAGAATGGATGACCAAGCCCTCCTCATCCTCCTCATCCTCTCTCACCCAGGCTCAGGGTACTGGCAGAGCAGCTGCCAACGCGTACTCAATGGCATCATCAGCCACCCCTTCCCTAGACCCACCATGTCCTCCTGAGGAGTCCCCCGAACTGTTTGAGCACAGTGTTGGGTACATGCTCCAGGAGGATGCCCAACGATTCGAAGGCTCGGATGATGATACCCAGCTTGAGGAAGTCAGTAGTGTGCGCGCAGAGAGAGGGGATGCTGAAGGACAGCAATCTGGCAGTAGTGTTCCACCAGCTGCAGCTTACTGCCAGGTTTGCTCTAGTGGTGAAGAGGGAGGGGATGATGAGGTCACTGACTCCACGTGGGTGCCTGAAGGGAGAGAGGAGGAGGAGGAGGAGGATGCAGCGTCACATGTCCAACGAGGCAGGATGCCCCCTGGAGGCCAGCTAGAGGCCAGCACAGCAACTGTACCACACCGCAGAGCTCCGCCTGTGCAGGGCGCTGCCTCTGCACGTTATCACAAAAGTTCTTTGGTGTGGGCCTTTTTTGAGACGAGTGCATCAGATCGCACCACTGCTATTTGCAATATTTGTCTCAAGCGTATCTCGCGTGGCCAAAACATCAGCCGCTTGGGCACCACAAGCATGAGCAGACATATGTCGACCTGCCATGCAGCTCGTTGGCAAGCACACATAAAAGACCCACACCAAAGAACAAAGCGGACCTCTCCTTGCTCCTCATCAGCTGGGATCTCCATCCCCACTATATCTTCAGTCCTCTCTGAAAGCTGCTCTGAGAGGACTGAAGGTGTAGAATTAGGTGTGTCACAACCAAGTACTTGCAGTACACCGACGTCCGATTGTAGCAGGCAAATTTCCCTGCCCCAGCTGCTGGACCGTCGAAAGAAGTATACTCCCAGCCATCCACATGCCCAGCGGTTGAATGCTAGCTTGGCTAAATTGCTAGCACTTCAACTGCTGCCTTTTCAGTTGATAGACTCGGCCCCCTTCCGTGAGTTTGTTCAATGTGCGGTTCCTCAGTGGCAGGTTCCCAAACGCCACTTTTTCTCACGGAAGGCGATTCCGTCTCTCTACTGGCATGTGGAAGGCAATGTCCATGCCTCGCTGGACAGGGCGGTCAGCGGTAAGGTGCATATTACCGCTGACTCATGGTCCAGCAGGCATGGACAGGGACGTTATCTTTCTTTCACGGCCCATTGGGTCACTCTATTGGCAGCTGGGAGGGATGCAGGACAAGGTGCAGTAGTGTTGGAGGTTGTTCAGCCACCACGCCTCCAAAATGCTACTACTGGTTGTGACACACCTCTCTCCTCCACCCCCTCCTCTTCTTCTTCCTCCATGTCCTCTTCGAGTGCTCTGTCCTCGGAACCAGCGGTGCTCCGTAGGCGTACAAGGGGCTATGCGAGTACGCAGGCAAAAAGATGCCATGCCGTGCTTGCGCTGGTGTGTTTGGGGGACAGGAGCCACACTGGGCCAGAGGTTCTGGCAGCTCTGCAGGGGCAGGCCGAGAGGTGGTTGACGCCACGCCAGCTTAAGCCAGGAATGGTCGTTTCTGATAATGGCACCAACCTCCTCTCCGCCCTGCGACAGGGGCAGCTCACCCATGTGCCCTGTATGGCTCACGTCCTCAACCTGGTGGTGCAGCGGTTCTTGGGCAGGTTCCCAGGCTTACAGGATGTCCTGAGGCAGGCCAGGAAAGTCTGTGTGCATTTCCGCCGATCTTATAATGCCAGTGCTCGGCTGACTGAGCTGCAAAAGGAGCTGAACCTGCCCAAGAACCGCCTAATATGTGACATGCCCACCAGGTGGAACTCAACGTTGGCCATGCTGCAGCGACTGCACACGCAGCAGAGGGCCATCAATGAGTACCTTTGCGACTACGGCACCAGGACAGGGTCAGGGGAGCTTGGCTTTTTTTCCCCACGCCAGTGGAGCATGATCAGGGATGCATGCACTGTCCTCTCACCATTTGAGGAGGCCACGAGGATGGTGAGCAGTGACAGTGCATGCATCAGTGACACTGTACCTCTTGTCCACCTGTTGGAGCATACGCTGCGTGGGATAATGGACAGGGCACTTGAGGCAGAACAGAGGCAGGAAGAGGAGGACTTCCTTGTCTCTCAAGGCCCCCTTTATCCAGACAATGTTCCTTCTGTCCCACCCATCACACAGGAAGAGGAGGAGGAGGAGGAGGAGGAGGAGGATTGTGTGAGCATGGAGGTGGAGCCTGGCACTCAGCATCAGCAGCAGCAGTCTTTTAGGGATGATGTACAGTCCCAACAAACCAGTGGACTTGTACGTGGCTGGGAGGAGGTGGCTGGCGATCATGTCATCCTCAGTGACCCAGAAGACTCCGGACCGAATGCCTCAGCTAACCTACGCTGCATGGCCTCCCTGATCCTGCAAAGCCTGCGGAAGGATCCTCGTGTTCTTCGGATCAAGGAGAGTGACCATTACTGGCTGGCCACTCTCCTTGATCCACGGTACAAGGGTAAGGTTGCGGACCTTATCTTGCCGTCGCAGAGGGAGCAGAGGATGAGACATCTCAGGGAGGCCTTGCAGAAAGGTCTGTGCAACGCGTTCCCAGAAACTGGGAGGTTACAAACTCCTGGTCCTGGACGACGAGTTGCTGAGGCTTCGGTCAGTAGCAGAAGGAGCGGTGGGGAAGGTGGACGTCTGACCGATGCGTTCAGACAATTTTTTAGTCCGCAGCCCCAAGGTATGATCGGTTCCAGCAACCATCGCCAGCGTCTGATATACATGGTGCAGGAATACCTAGGGGCAAGGTCAGACTTGGACACCTTTCCCACCGAAAATCCTCTGGCTTACTGGGTCCTGAGGATGGATCACTGGCCAGAGCTTGCACAGTATGCAATTGAGCTACTGGCCTGTCCTGCATCCAGCGTTCTTTCCGAACGCACATTCAGTGCTGCTGGAGGATTTGTCACCGATCATAGGGTGCGCCTGTCCACCGACTCGGTTGATCGACTGACCTTCATAAAAATGAATCAGTCTTGGATCACCACCAGCTACCAGACACCTGAAGCGGATATAACGGAATAATTTATAATGTCACATCCCTTCAAGACTGCCTATGCTGATGCTGAGTGACTGTCCTGTTATGTTCACTGACTATCCTCTTCCTCCTCCTCAATGATCCATGCCACCACACCAGTGCCTAAGGCACAATTTTTCAGCCCCTGTATAACAGGGGCGTGTAATTACAATTTTTTAAAAAGATGCTTCGCAACAGGTGTGACTGCTGTGCTCAGAGTACAGTATCTGTGAGGGGTTGCAGTGTTGTGGCACCAGCACCAGTGCCTAAGGCACAATTTTTCAGCCCCTGTTGGGGCGTGTAATTACAATTTTTAGGCAATGCTTTGCAACAGGTCTCATTGCTGTGCTCAGAGTACAGTATCTGTGAGGGGTTGCAGTGTTGTGGCACCAGCACCAGTGCCTAAGGCACAATTTTTCAGCCCCTGTATAACAGGGGCGTGTAATTACAATTTTTTAAAAAGATGCTTCGCAACAGGTGTGACTGCTGTGCTCCAAGTACAGTATCTGTGAGGGGTTGCAGTGTTGTGGCACCAGCACCAATGCCTAAGGCACAATTTTTCAGCCCCTGTTTAACAGGGGCGTGTAATTACAAATCTTGATCTAATAGTTCACAGCAGGGCCCATTCCTGCGCCCACCAAGAGTAACTATGAGGGCCTACAGTCTTGTGGCAACACCGTCCACCACCACCACCACCACCAAAGGCCCAATTTTTCTGCCCTGTTCAACAGGTGCATGCAATTACAAATCTTGATCTAATAACTCACAGCAGGGCCCATTCCTGCACCCACCAAGAGTAACTGTGAGGGCTTACAGTCTTGTGGCAACACCGTCCACCACCACCACCACCACCACCAAAGGCCCAATTTTTCTGCCCGGTTCAACAGGTGCATGCAAGTACAAATCTTGATCTATTAACTCACAGCAGGGCCCATTCCTGTGCCCACCAGTCTTGTGGCTACACCAACATCTAATAGGGCAAATTTCTGCAGAGTATATACGGCAGGCCCCTACTTTCAAACATCCAACTTACAAACGACTCCTACTTGCAAACGGCAAGAGAAAACAGGAAGTGAGAGGAAATCTACCCCTAGGAAGGAAAATTCTATCCTGTTAGATTTAATTTGGGAAAAAGGTATCTCCTCTCTACTGATGCTTTATCACCAATCCTTGTTTCAATTAAAACCCCACTTTTCCAAAAACATTTGTCATTGGGACGGAAAGTGAGGTGACATGTTCTGAACAGATGTGCAAAGACAGCAAATGTTACAGGGGTGATAACCCCTCCCTATGTTCTCCAAAAAGCTTAAAAATTGATTTTTTTAGGATGTAGCTACACTTCATAATGTACCTGTTCAGATTCTACTTAAGAACAAACCTACAGTCCATGTCTTGTTTGCACCACCTATATACTGCTGTTCAGAGTATATAGGGTTGTAGGTATAGGGTTTTATTTTGGGTGCGGGGTCCCCCTTAGTATCCATACAAGACCCAAAGGGGCTGGGGTGGGGGGGGGGGGGGGTGATGGGGTAGCCATGCCATTTTTCTCAAGGATTTTCAGCCATATGGCGGCCAGGACAAGACATGACATTAAAGCCGCAAGTGGTTTTAAATGGCTTCTTTTTTTCCTTTACAAATGTCATTTTGTGCAAGGACAGTTCTAAACACGGGAAACACATGCCACTTCACAGGCATACTTTAGACACCCCCCAGGTACCATATTTAAAGGAAAATTTCACTTTTTTTTTTTTTCACTTTATGCATCATTAAAATGACTGCTCCCGAAAAAACTTTAGTTTTTAAAATTTCTTTTTGCATTGATATATGTCCCCTGGGGCAGGACCCGGGTCCCCAAACCTGTTTTATGACATTAACATGCATATTGGCCGTTGTAATTAGCAATTTTGATTTCGAACGTTCGCGTCCATTATAACGAATAGGGTTCGAAAATTTGCGCGAACTTTCGGTCCGTTCGAAGGTTCTGGTGCGAACCGAACCCGGGGGTGTTCGGCTCATCCCTACAGAGAGTCATCTGGAGCTGGATAGAGCTCACAGAGCCCTCCAACCCCCCGCTCTGATGGTCTCCCCAGGGACATCATAGTAAAACCGCACTATTATGCAGTCAAGGAAGAGGTGATGAAGAAATCCAGGAGCTCGGATAGCCTCACTTTTCAGGGACACAAGATACAGATTTTTGCTGACTTGTCACCTTTCACTATTCAGAAAAGACGTTCCTTAACCACTTAACAACCACCTGCCGCCGAATAACGGCGGCAAGGTGGTTGCTTAACTCTGGGAGGACGTTATATAACGTCCTCCCTTAGAATCGTTCCTGCGCGCGCGCGCGGGCGCGCACACGCAAACGACTGTGCTCGCCGGGTCCACCGGACCCGTAGCAACACAGATCGGGGTGAATGGCCAATGACAGCGGCCTTTTACCACGTGATCGCGCCGTCCAATGACGGCGCGATCACAATGTAAACAAACCAGGGTCAGCAGCAGTTCATCTCTCTCCTCACCTCACACCGATGCAGCGTGAGAGGAGAGGAGAGACATCAGTGCAACCCTGTGCCACACAGTGAGTTTTTACTACTTTTAGCTGTGCCCAGCTGTGCCCAGCTGGGCCCAGCAGTGCCCAACAGTGCCCAACAGTGCCCCAAAAGTGCCCCAAAAGTGCAAAAAGTGCCATCTGTGCCACATCTGTGCCACCTGTGCCACACCAGTGCCACACCAGTGCCACACCAGAGCCACACCAGTGCCACCAGAGCCTCACCAGTGCCACCAGAGCCACATCAGTTTCACCAGTGCCACACCAGTGCCACATCAGTGCCACACTAGTGCCACCTGTGCCCATCAGTGCCACCTGTGCCCATCAGTGCTCATCTGCGCCACTGCAGTGCCACATCAGTGCCGCCTGTGCCCACCAGTGCCGCCTGTGCCCACCAGTGCCACCAGTGCCCACCAGAGCCACACCAGTGCCCACCAGAGCCACACCTGTGCACACCAGAGCCACACCTGTGCACACCAGAGCCACCTGTGCCCATCAGTGCCACCTGTGTCCATCAGTGCCACCTGTGCCCATCAGTGCCGCCTGTGCCCACCAGTGCCACCTGTGCCCAGTGCCACCTGTGCCCATCAGCGCCACTGCAGTGCCACATCAGTGCCGCCTGTCCCCACCAGAGCCACACCAGTGCCACTACAGTGCACACCAGTGCTACCTGTGCCACATCAGTGCCGCCAGTGTCCACCAGTGCCACCACAGTGCTCTGCAGTGCAGCCTCACCAGCCACCAACATGGCAAAAAAATTATTTACTTGTGAGGAGGCCTACCAGCGTCTAATCATGATCGATGAGAGCAGCGAGGAGTCTCAGTCTGATTCGGATTCGGCCTATGAACCCGTTACAGACAGTGGGTCTGATACAGAATCAGAAGAGGAATGTGTGCCCGTGAAAACAAGGGGTTCTGGCGTGGAGAAGCGGCCTACTACCAGCAACACAGTGCCGTCCACCTTAAGCGCAGTGCCGTCCACCTCAAGCGCAGTACCGTCCACCCCAAGCGCAGTGCCGTCCACCCCAAGCGCAGTGCCGTCCACCCCAAGCGCAGTGCCGTCCACCCCAAACGCAGTGCCACTGCAACAAAGGCCAGGCACCAGTAGGGTGTCATCTCAGCCCCAAAGGGATAGGGGCCATGCCAGCCTTCCCTATGGCCTTCAAAACCCCCTGTGGCTTCCCCCAAATTATATCCCCCCTTTCACCGCCCAGCCAGGTGTCCAGGTGAACACCGATGAATTTTCCATGCTCGATTTTTTCAATTTAGTATTCACTGAAGACTTACTATCCTCCATTGTGGCCCAGTGCAACCTCTATGCACAGCAGTACAGTTGCTACTTCAGTGTTGGACCTCTGTATGTGGCCAGGCTGTATAAAAGTCTCACACATTTGGTATCGTCATACTCAGGAGGAGCAGCAGAATATATTTTTGGGTGTCATTTTTGCTGTGTGCATGCTATGTGTTGGAAATATCCTATAAATGGACAACTTTGTGTAAAAAAATTGCGTTTTCATTTTTTTTCCACATTTTCCAAAAACTTCTGGAAAAAAATGAACCGTTCAAAAGACTCATTATGCCTCATAGATTATACGTTGGGGTGTTAGCTTTCCAATATGGGGTCACTTTGTGGGCGTTTCCATTGTCCTGGTGCTCCAGGGCCTTCAAAAGTGTAATAGGTGGTTGAGAGATTAGATGTGTAATTTATGCTCCTAGAACGCCTGAAGTTGCTACTTCAGTGTTGGACCTCTGTATGTGGCCAGGCTGTATAAAAGTCTCACACATTTGGTATTGTCATACTCAGGAGGAGCAGCAGAATATATTTTGGGGTGTCATTTTTGCTGTGTACATGCTATGTGTTGGAAATATCCTATAAATGGACAACTTTGTGTAAAAAAAATGTGTTTTCATTTTTTTTCCACATTTTCCAAAAACTTCTGGAAAAAAATGAACCGTTCAAAAGACTCATTATGCCTCATAGATTATACGTTGGGGTGTTAGCTTTCCAAAATGGGGTCACTTTGTGGGCGTTTCCATTGTCCTGGTGCTCCAGGGCCTTCAAAAGTGTAATAGGTGGTTGAGAGATTAGATGTGTAATTTATGCTCCTAGAACGCCTGAAGTTGCTTCTTCAGTGTTGGACCTCTGTATGTGGGCAGGCTGTATAAAAGTCTCACACATGTGGTATCGCCATACTCGGGGGGAGCAGCAGAATATATTTTGGGGTGTCATTCGTGGAATGTACATGCCATGTGAGAGAAGTAACCTGTTATAATGACAATTTGGTGTGAAAAAAATAAAAAATAATAATCATCTTAAGTTTGCAAAGAATTGTGGGAAAAAATGACAACTTCAAAAAACTAACTATGCCTCTTACTAACTACCTTGGAATGTCTACTTTCCAAAAAGGGGTCATTTGGGGGGTATTTGTACTTTACTGGCTTGTTAGGGTCTCAAGAAATGAGATAGGCTGTCAGTACATCAGGTGTGATCAAATTGATCAATTTTCAGTAATTGGCACCATAGCTTGTAGACCCTATAACTTTCACCCAGACTAAATAATATCCACTAATTTGGGTTATTTTTACCAAATATATGTAGCAATATAAATATTTGGCCAAATTTATGAGGAAAAATTACTTATTTGCAAAATTTTATAATAGAAATGAAGAAAAATGCATTTTTTTCCAAAATTTTCGGTCTTTTTTCATTTATAGCGAAAAAAATAAAAACCGCAGAGGTGATCAAATACCACCAAATAAAAGCTCTATTTGTTTGAAAAAAAGGACGGAAATTTCATATGGGTACAGTGTTGCATGACTGAGTAATTGTCATTCAAAATGTGAGAGCACCAAAAGCTGAAAATTGGTCTGGTTATTAAGGGGATTTAAGTGCCCAGTTGTCAAGTGGTTAAAGCCTTTACTACAGGTCCTTACGGGCAAGGAGATCACATACAGGTGGTCTTTCCCCCTCCGCCTGAACTTTTCATACAGGAATAAAAGCTATGGATTCTCCTCTTTGGTGGAGGGAGAACGCCTCCTTCTGCACCTGGGGATCCTCACGCAGGAACCCTCCCCCATGCAGATTTCCAGACACACACCGTCTTCATCTAAAAGACCACCGCCTGCTAGCCCACTGCAACACAACTGGCTGACCCAAAGCTCCAAAAGATCCAAAGAAAATCTGCCACCCTGAAGGAGGACCCCCTCGTCATTGATCAGGGCCCTGATCTGAGAAAAATTTTACCTTCCTGAATGCCTGAGACTTATACCTCCTCCTCACTACCGGGATCCTCAGCGTGACGAAACTCATCACATTAAGTGAACAGTCATGTTTAATTTACCCACCAAGACAGAAAGTCACAGGGATACTGTATCTACGGGTTACCTGAACTTGGGGTGGGGAGGGGGGATTAATTTCTCTAAGCGCATACAAGATCTACACTGTTATATGTTCAGCCTCATTAGTTGGTCCCTTATACCTAAGGGAAGAAGGAAAGGGGGGAAAGGGGAAAGAAGGAAAGGGAAGGAGAAGGAAGGAGAGAGGGGAAGAGAAAAAACAGAAAAAAAAAAGAAAAGAGAAAAGACATTTTTTTTTTTTTGTTATGGCCAGCAGTCTATGGATAGTATGGTTAGTTTGATGTTTTAGGGTGTGGGGAATGTGCTCCTTCCTCCAGCGGAAGGATGGTTTTCCTCCCGCTGGCCGGGGGAGTACGGCCTACTAGACACCAGGGTTCATTACAACCCGTTTGCTCTTATTTTGCTGGGATTTTGGGTGGGGGGGGGTCGGGGCTTATTGTTATTTGGGTTGGAGGGTGTCTCTTGCCTTGTTCGCTCTACTAATTGGGGCGCTCTGTTTTAGTTAGGATTATGGGCTACCTCTAGCCTTCAGCTTAATGTTTTCACAGGTGCTTGGGCTGTGGTGGACTCAGTGCACGTTCACCGGGAACTGGAGACACTATCAGTACTCCTAGGTTCCATTCTGGAACCCCCATTTTTGGGGAATTCCAGACCTCTCTGGGTATAGGGGGGTGGAATGGTTAGACCAACCACCTCCACACCTCCAGGGGGGGGGGGGGTCGGGGGACCCCCCCCCTCAGTTTTCGGTTCAATGGTCTTTGAAGTATGATTGTTTAAGTGTATATTGCAAGCTTATAACCCCTTTCTTCTTCTTTCCCCTTTTTTTCATCCTTTATCTTCTCCTTTCACATGCTCGAGGGACATCTCGCTCGATCCAGGTCTACATGCCTCCTCCCGTCTCAGAGAAAGGCCTCTCACGCAGCCTCCGTACGCAGCATCCTTGGGTACCATTGGACCAGGGAAAAGGTAAGCACCTGCATTTCTCCGCGGAACCATCCCCTCTGATCCATGCCTAACGCCCACCAGCACATATCTACCCTCAAAATAGTTTCACATAACACCCAGGGCCTCAATTCCCCTGTCAAACGAAGGAAAGCCTTTCAGCAATACCATTCCATGCATGCAGACGTTCTCTTATTACAAGAGACCCATTTCCCGTCCACATTCAAACCTTCTTTTCTGCACCGAAGCTACCCCCAATTTTTCCTGGCATCAACGGAAAATAAGACGAAAGGAGTGGCGGTGTGCTTCTCCAAGCACATCAGCCTCTCCCAGCAGGAAACTATTGCAGACCCCATGGGATGTTACGTTTTAGTCTCCGGTCACATAGACGGAGAACTATATACCTTTTTGTCCTATTATGCCCCGAATAAGGGTCAGAAGAATTTTTTTGACTCTCTTTTACGGACGCTGAAACCACATCTCAGGGGGTCTGTCTTCATCGGAGGTGACTCCAATATCGCCTTCGATCTTTCGCTAGATAAACGGGTAGATGGTACTGCTAAATCCAAACGCCCTGCCAAACAGAGCACGCACATAGCTAAAATAATACATGAGGCGGGTCTGGTGGATATTTGGAGGGAGGTCAATCCACGTACAAAAGACTACACACACTTCTCAGCACCACATAATTCTTATGCAAGGATAGACCATGTATTCACTAATTCCTACACAATACCACTACTCCGGAGTTCCAAAATTGTAGAATCCCCCCTGTCTGATCATTCAATGGTCACTGTGACCACGCTTAGGTCCTCAGGAGAGAGAAGCACGCCCAGATGGCGATTACAAGAATCCCTCTTGAGCGACCCAATACAATGTTCTTTGGTGGAGGCAGCCATTAAAGAATATTTTCTGATAAACGATACGGAGGAAGTCTCCCCGCAAACAATATGGGCAGCACACAAATCGGTTATTAGGGGGAAATTCATTCAGTTATCCTCAAAGCTCAAAGCTGAACGAAGGGCAGAGACACACAGGCTCACGGAGGAATTTCACTCTCTGTCCAAAGCGCACAAACGTAACCCAACAACAGACTCATTAGCTAACTTGGACAGGGCTAGGTTACTACTTAACCTACACTTAACTACAGCAGCAGAACAACATCTTAGATGGACGGGTGCTAAATTTTATTCACATAAAGACAGGATAGGCTCCAAACTGGCAGTGAAACTCACTCCTAAACACCGCTCACTGGCCTTCCCCAAAATCCGGACAACCGGGGGTGACTTGACTCAGAACCCGGACAAAGTAATGGACACCTTTTTACAATTCTACTCGAACCTATACAAACAGAACCGAAGGGGCCCCTACGGGACAGACGAAAACCTTTTTGCGGACCTACAGTTACCCCTCTTGACGGATGATCATAGAGACATACTAGAAGCCCCGTTTACTCAAACGGAAGTCTTGACCACCATTAAGTCACTCAAAGTGGGATCCTCCCCTGGCCCGGATGGCTTTTCCACCGGGTATTATAAAAAATTTGGTCCAATACTGACGCCGCACTTAGCGCGGTTCTTTAACTCTCTCAGGGATGGAGCTCAGCTAGGAACAGACCTGAATGTAGCTTATATCTCGGTCATACCCAAACCTGATAAAGACCCGTGTGAGGTGAGCAATTACAGACCAATTTCACTTATTAATAACGATGTCAAAATTATGACTAAGATTATAGCTAATAGAATGTCTGGTTTCATCTCTTCCTACATCCACAAGGACCAGGTGGGCTTCATTCCCGGGAGGCAGGGCCCGGACCAGATCAGAAGATCGATAGACATTATTTCACTTTTACAATCACGATGGGATGGGGGTGGCCAACAAAAAGGTTACTTGCTCTCAATTGATCTACATAAAGCCTTTGATTCCATAGATTGGGATTATCTGTCTGGTACACTGGCGAGGTGGGGATTTGGCCCATTTTTCCTCAACCTTATTAGCTCCCTCTATTCTACTCCCACTGCTCAAATACGTTTGATGGGGAGATACTCAGACTCCTTCCCTGTTAGCAGGGGTACCAGGCAGGGATGCCCCCTATCTCCCCTCCTATTTGCGATAGCAATTGAGACGTTAGCCATCGCGCTCAGATCGAACCCTGACTTTCAGGGAGTCAAATGCGGACCACAAGAACATAAATGCGCATTGTATGCAGATGACCTACTCCTCTTTGTGACATCCCCACTTACGTCTACCCCAGTTATTCTTAAAACACTGAAGGCCTTTAGTGAGGTATCGGGTCTGAAAGTCAATATGAGTAAGTCAACGGCCCTGAATGTCACTGTTCCACAGGAAATGCTTTCCCTATTATCTAAAAACTTTGAATTTGAGTGGGCCTCCGGGGCAATACCATACCTAGGCATCAAATTGACTTCTGACATAAGCCACCTCTTTACGGCAAATTACCCCCCCCATTATGCAGAAATGCAGGACAGAGCTTGAAAAATGGTCGAGAAGCGGCTTATCTTGGATTGGTAGAATCCACACCATTAAAATGACTCTCCTACCGCGTCTATTGTACTTATTTCGATCCCTCCCTATCCCGATCAACAAACAGATACTGATCAAACTGCAATCGGCCATTGTCCGCTTTGTTTGGGGCAACAAAGGATACAGATGTCCCTCGGGAACATTATTCCGCCTAAAATCACAGGGAGGTTTAGGCCTCCCGAATTTATGGAATTATTACCTGGCTGCTCAGATAGCACAAATCTCAAATTGTATTCACAAGGGGACAGAAACCAGATTGGCTCTCTATAGAAAGACAAGCTGTCCCCTCGAACACCATTGACTATTTGCTGTGTTGTAACCCGAAAATCAGACCTGCAATTCTCTCTCCTACGCTTTCTCACTCGGTCACTTTATGTTCTCGAATATATAGTTATTCATCCCTGACCTCCCCTTTGAAACCACTAGCCCATCTGTTCCACAACTCTGCCTTTCCGCTGGGTTTGAATATTAGAGCTTTTAAATGGTGGACAGATAAAGGCTTGTACCGGATTGGACACTTTCTTTCTCCCGCGGGCCCTATAACTTTATCACACTGTACAAAGGATCTGGATATGCCTGACTCGGAACATTTCCGTTTCTCCCAAATCGCTCATTTCATGCACTCCATTTGGTCTAACAAGTCAGTAACACATACGATTACACCCTATGAACGCTGGTGCTCGGACACTATGGATCAGAGGGGTGGTATCTCCCTAATTTACACAGCCCTGTCGACTAGGTCGACAAAACCCTCCTATGCTCGGAGATGGGAGGAGGATGTGGACGGATCCTGGGACACTGAGATTTGGTTTCGAGCTTCGCAACGAGCTTTTAAAGGTATACTCAACGTATCTTTGATAGAGGCTAGTCTGAAAGTCTTAATGCGGTGGTACTACGTTCCCTCCAGGCTGGCCATAATGTATGCAGGCACACCACCAGTTTGCTTTAGGGGTTGTGAACTGGAGGGCACTATGCTCCACACATGGTGGTCCTGTCCGCGCATCAGATCTTTCTGGCGCAAGGTTTTTCGCACACTTAGTTCCCTGACGGGTAAACTGATCTCCCCACGTCACAATATAGCACTTCTGAATCACCCAATCCCCAATTTACCCAAAACCTCCCAGACGCTTTCATTTTATATACTATTGGGAGCCAAACTAACCATAGCTAGGGCCTGGAAGAACCCCACGGTATCGTTTACAGGATTCAGAAGAAAGGTCTCCTGGATCATGGCCCAAGAACAAATAGTCGCTAAACTTACTGATAAGAATGAAAAATTTGTGGCCATCTGGGAACCGTGGGCCACCGCATGCAACATCTCTCTGATACCCGGTGTACAGCCTGGTTTACATGGGACTGCCTACTTCTCTTTCTCTCCCACGTTTCTCTAACCTCTCCTATTTCTTGCCTCCCTTGGCATCTTTGGGTTATTACAACAAATGTGAACGTACTACTATCTTATACACTTAATATGGGTCACGCAATTGTATTTGTTTCGTTATAAACTTCTTAATCGCTGTTCGGAGCATAGTCCTCCTGTTCAGTACTTTCTACTTTGAGATTTCATAGTTGACTTGTCTTAGTTCTTCTCATACACATGCATGACAAACTTATGGACACTTCCTAGGCACCGGATTCTCCGATCTCCGGGATGCAGTGTGAGCCCTTGGGGGCATCTCGGGAGTCGGGGAGTCGGGGATAGGTTTGTATGTTTTTTTTTTTTTTTACTTTTAGGGGTATGAAGGTCCATCACAGGATAAGGGAGGATACTGCTAGGATAATATTAATCACAGCATAGCACAAGAGTTTTCTGTGTTTAACATGTTGGACCAAATGTTGCTATGATCGCTCACTGTATTACTGAAATGTTCAGACTTAATGTTGGAGATCCTTCTGTATCACCTAAAATCTCAATAAACATATTTGAACCAAAATATCCCCTATGATAGCAATAGGTAGTGACAGGTACTCTTTTTTGAAAAAAAATGGGGTCTATTAGACCCTAGATCTTTCCTCTGCCCTCAAAGCATCTGACCACACCAAGATAGGTGTGATAAAATGCTTTCCCAATTTCCCAATGGCGCTTTTTATATCCGGGGGGGGGGGATATTCCCTCCCACTGCTTGTAAAAGCAGTCCAGAGGCTAATTAGCCATTAGGGATGAGCTTCGAGTTCGCGTCGAACTCATGTTCGACTCGAACATTGCCTGTTTGCCCGTTCGCACAACAGCGAACAATTTGGGGTGTTCGCTGCAAATTCGAAAAGTCTATGGGAGAAATCTAAAGTGCTAATTATAAAGGCTAATATGCAAGTTATTGTCATAAAAAGTGTTTGGGGACCCGGGTCCTGCCCCAGGGGACATGTATCAATGCAAAAAAATGTTTTTAAAACGGCCATTTTTTCGGGAGCAGTGATTTTAATAATGCTTAAAGTGAAACAATAAAAGTGAAATATTCCTTTAAATTTCGTACCTAGTGGGGGTGTATAGTATGCCTGTAAAGCAGCGCTTGTTTCCCGTGCTTAGAACTGTCCCTGCACAAAATGTCATTTCTGAAGGAAAAAAAGTAATTTAAAACTCACTCGTGGCTATAATGAATTGTCGGCTCCCGGCAATACATAGAAAAGTCATTGATAAAAAAATAAAAAATATTGGATATTAAAGGGAACCCTGCCGCAAATTAAAAAAAAATGCGTGGCGTTTCCCCAAATATCCATACCCTTCAGGTCTGGTATGGATTTTAAGGGGAACTCCACCCCAAATTTAAAAAAAAATGGCGTGGAGTTCCCCCCAAAAAATCCATACCAGACCCTTATCCGAGCACACAACCTGGCAGGCCGCAGGAAAAGAGTGGCGGACTAGAGAGCGCCCCCCCCACTGAACCGTACCAGGCCACATGCTCTCAACATGGGGAGGATGTCCTCATGTTGATGGGGACAAGGGCCTCATCCACACAACCCTTGCCCGGTGGTTGTGGGGGTCTGTGGGCAGGGGGCTTATCGGAATGTGGAAGACCCCCTATGTGAATTGGTAAGGGGTACATTGTACCCCTACCATTTCACGAAAAAAGTGTAAAAAAAACGAAAAAAAAAAAAACGGTTCTGGTGCGAACGGAACAGGGGGGTGTTTGGCTCATCCCTATTAGCCGCTAGGATTGCTTTTACATGAAAGCCGGCCGCTGGCTGAAAAGAATGATACCAAGATGATACCTAAACCCGCAGGCATCATTCTGGTATAACCATTCAAAGTCCAGCAACATCCAGCAACCAGTACGTTGCTGGTCCTTGTTGGACATGTATTGTAATCTTTTTTTTCATGCAGCCTATTGGCTGAACTAAAAAAAGAGATTGATCGGTGGGTATGCCCAGCATTAGAATACCTCCCTTCATTCACCCACTTCTAATGATGGGCATACATGTACCATTTATATATGCTGAAGCATGGGGGCATCCTCTCGCAAAAGTTATGCCGCGTACACACGGTCTGACTTTTCCACGGGCAGGCCTCCGTCGGAATTTCGACCGTATGTACGCGGCATTAGGAGCAAAATCGCTCCTCCGCCCTTGCTGCCCCCATGCTTCGGCAAATATGCTCTTTTTTTTAACTGTGGTGGTGAAATCACCTCCTACAGCACTGGAGTCGCAGGGATCAGGCCTGTCTCTGCGAACACTGCAGTTATGTGTGTTGTGTTTTGTAAGTGATAGTGATCGATCGATACTGCACTTGGGTGGGCTGGGCTGGACGGAGAGGCAAAACGCAGGTGCTAGCAGGTATCTGGGCTAATCCCGCTAACACTGCGTTTTTGGGAACCCTAAACTGCTGGGGATGCTTGTATAGATCTGATTAGATCAGATATTGATCTGTTCAGATACTATACCACTAAGGGAGGTTTATGCTTTGCGCATGGGTGTTAGCATTACTGGCACTAACCTGACGCTGCCTGGGGTAACGCAGACCCTCTCTGATGCTAAAACCTAATTGATATCCCTGACACTATAAAAAGCAAACTAACTAACCAGCGTCACCCGTAACACTTATACGGTGATCACTGGTGAAAGGGTTAACTAGGGGCAATCAGGGGGTTAAAACCTTTATTAGGTAATATATGGGGGTACCTGACGCTATATAAAAACCTGACGGGGAACCTAAATATCGAAATAACTAACTGGCTAACCAGTGTCACCAGTGACACTTATACAGTGATCACTGGTAAAAGGGTTAACTCTAGGGGCAATCAGGGGGTTAAAACCTTTATTAGATAATATATGGGGGTACCTGACGCTATAACCTTTATTAGATAATATATGGGGGTACCTGACGCTGGCGGCGAACCTAAAAAAATAACTGGCTACCTAGCGGCACCACTATAACTAACACAGTGATCAGAAAAACGATTGCTTAGTGACACTGGTGATAGGGGGTGAAAGGGTTACCTGGGGGGCGATCAAGGGGTTAAACCTTTATTAGGTAATATATGGGGGTACCTGATGCTATAAAAACCTTGCGGCGAACCTAAAAAATAACTGGCTACCTAGCAGCACCACCGACACTAATACAGCGATCAGAAAAACGATCGCTTAGTGACAGTGGTGATAGGGGGTGAAAGGGTTACCTGGGGGGCAATCAAGGGGTTAAACCTTTATTATGGGGGGGTTAGGGGGCTACCCTGAACCTAAAGGGACCTAACACTAACTGCCCTGACACTTTTACTGTCACAAATGTCACTGATTGCAGTGATCAGTAAATAAATGATCACTGCAATCGGTGACACTGTGACTGGGGGCTGGGGGGTGATCTGCGGGGTGATCTGGGGGTGACTGGGATTGTGTGCCTATGTGTCCTGGTGTCAGTGTACTGTTCATGCACTAACCTGATGTCTTCTCTCCTCGACGCTCAGGACGAATAGAGCGCCGCATGGAGAGATGACATCACTTCCTCTGCCTGTGTTTACATTACACATGCAGAGGAAGCATTTCATTCGCCGGGAGCGATCGCGAGGGGGTGGCCAGAAACCAATGGCCGCCCCCTCATCACGGATCACTCCCGAACCGATACCGACCACTCCATGTACCGGAGAGGGGTCCGATCGGACCCCCCACCCATACGAAGGCAGTCACGTACAGGTACGTGATTGTGCCTGTCCGTGCCATTTTGCCGATGTATATATACATGGGGCAGTCGTTAAGTGGTTAAAGGGGTTCAAAAATGTACTTACTGATACTTGGGCTTCCTTTGCATTTTCTTCAAAGCAAAGATCCACACCTTTAGGGTTTACGCAGTAACTCTGAAACTCACACCAATCAACATTTACATTATCATCACTGACAAGTAAAGTGAATAATGTTGATTATCTCATTACAATGGCATCTGAAAGTCAGTGGGATATATTAGACAGCAAGTAAACATGTTGTCCATTAAGTTAATGTGTTGAAAGAAGAAAAAATGGGCATTGCAGTTCGTTGTGTATGGGGCTGTTTAGACACAGAACTAGACAATGGAGCAATGGGATAAGGTGGCCTTGTCTGATGAACCACATTTTCTCTTACACCATGTGGATGGCCGGGTGTATGTGCGTCATTTACCTGGAGAAGAGCTAGTACCAGGATCCAGTATGGGAAGAAGGCAAGGCAGCAGACATGGTGTGATTCTTTTGGCAATATTCTGCTGGTAAACCTTCTTCCTGCCATTCATGTGGATGTTACTTTGACCCCTAAACTGTTACTGTTACTGACTAAAAACACCTCTTCATGGAAATGGTATTCCCTTATGGCAATGGACTCTTTTAGCAGGATAATACACCCTGCTACACTGAAAAAATGGTTCAAGAATAGTTTGAGGAACACAACAATGAGTTTGAACTGTTGACTTGGCCTCCAAATTATCCAGCTCTCAGTCCATCAAGCATCTATTGGATATGCTAAAAAAAATGTGATTAATGGAGGCCCCACCTGAGGCCAATGGCTTAGTGCCAGATACCATGGCATACCTTCAGATGTCTAGTAGTGCCCAAGCTGTGATGGGTCAGGTCTTTTTTGGTGGCAAAAACGGCTGTTTTGGTGGGGAAAGGAAAACCTACTCAATATTAGGTGGGTCATCATAATGTTATGGCTGATGATGAATGTTTTCAGTTTTTGGTAGCCTAAATTTTTTTTTCAACCCCTAGTTATTTATGACTCTTTTCTACCAATTTCCATTCAGATTATTCACTGGACTTGAATTCTATTAAAAACAGCAAAATATGTATTTTTCTAAAATATTTACAGGTAGTATATATACAGCGCCTCCCCCAGGGCACCCCTATCTCCACCCCACCTCACCTCCCAGTACCCCCCTTTTAGATAATACAGAAGCAAGTATCTTTCTGTGGTGATATAAAGAGTTGGGCAAACGGTTTGTGCCAAGCAACAGTTCGACCCAAACATCACCTGTTCGCCCGTTCCGCGAACACCCAAATTTGCGCTGCACAGTGAATTCTAAGCCCTGACTGGGCAAAGCTTTGCCCAATAAGGGTGCAGTGAATAGTTGGTTGTTAAGGAGCGGGCCAGGAAGCCATCCGCGGAATTAACAACTGATGAGTCATCAGCTGTCAATGGGCTTCCCCGCTGACATCTGAATAAAGAAAAAAACATTGGCAGCAATAAAAAGGTGAAAAAATGGCGTGGAGTCCCCCCCACTCCATAACAGGCTCTTATTTGAGCATGCAGCATAGCAAGCCAGGAAAGGGGAGGGGGACGAGCAAATACACCCCCCTCATGAACCATACCAGGCCACATGCCCTCAACATGTGAATAAGTAATGGGGTACTATGTACCACTACCTATTCACAAAAAAAGTGTAAACATTTTTTTAAATAAAACACAGAGACAGTTTTTGACAATTCCTTTTCGGACCCGAAAAATAAAAAAAAATTGATCCGCCATCAACTAGGGCAAACCACCCAATGCCTGGTTTGCCGTTCGACAGTTCTTATATAGGTGCAGAGCCACCTGGCAACGTCACCTGGTGGCACCGCCCTCCTGCAATTTTAAAATGTTTCTTGTTGCACTTTAACCACTTGCTTACTGGGCACATATACCCCCTTCCTGCCCAAGCGAAATTTCAGCTTTCAGCACTGTCACGCTTTGAATGACAATTGCGCGGTCGTGCGACGTGGCTCCCAAACAAAATTGACGTCCTTTTTTTCCACAAATAGAGCTTTCTTTTGGTGGTATTTGATCACCTCTGCGGTTTTTATTTTTTGCGCTATAAACAAAGAAAGAGCGACAATTTTGAAAAAAACACAATATTTTTAGATTTTTGCTATAATAAATATCCCATTTTTTTTTCCCTCAGTTTAGACCGATTCGTATTCTTCTACATATTTTTGGTAAAAAAAACGCAATCGGCGTTTATTGATTGGTTTGTGCAAAAGTTATAGCGTTTACAAAATAGGGGGTAGTTTTATGGCATTTTTATATATATTTTTTTTTTACTAGTAATGGCGGCGATCAGTGATTTTTTTCATGACTGCGACATTATGGCGGACACAGCGGACACTTTTGACACTATTTTGGGACCATTCACATTTATACAGCGAACAGTGCTATAAATATGCAATGATTACTGTATAAATGTGACTAGCAGGGAAGGTGTAAACACTAGGGGGCGAGAAAGGGGTTAAATGTGTGCCCTGGGAGTGATTACTACTGGGGGAGGGGACTGACTGGGGGAGGTGACCGATTTGTGTCCCTATGTACAAGGGACACAGCATCGGTCTCCTCTCCCTGACAGGACGTAGATCTCTGTGTTTACAAACAGAGATCCACGTCCTTGTCTGTGTAACGTCCGATCGCGGGCCCCCCAGTGGCCGGAGGAGTGGAGGCCGTAAAAAGACGGCCTCCCGGCATTGTAGAGCCACCTTGCGGCCGTACATAGTCGTACGACGGACGCGTGGTGGTTAACTAGTTGCCGCCCGCCCACCGTCAAATGACGTGGGGCGATGCGGCTCTCGTTCTAGGACAACATGCCAGGACACAGCGCAACCCCGATCTCTGTAAAGAGCCATGTGATCAGCTGTGTCCAATCACAGCCGGTCACATGTAAACAGGTAGATGCCGGTAATAGGTGCTCCTCGCCTCACACTGACAGAGTGTGTGGCAAGGAAAGCCAATCAGCGGCATCTCCTCGCAGGGGGCAACAAAACATGTAATCAGGGCACTGATCATTAGTGCCCTGATTGCATTATAGCACCAACAGTGTTACCAGTCAGTGCCCACCATTGTCCATCAGTGCCCATTAGTGATGCCAGTCAGTGCTAGCTATGAATGCCATCTATCAGTGCCACCCATCAATTCTCATCAGTGCCCATCAGTACCACATATCTGTGCCGCCTATCAGTGCCCACCAGTGCTGCCTATCAGTGCCAATCAGTGCCACCTATTAGTGCCCATCAGTGCCGCTTAACAGTACCCATCAGTTCTGCCTATCAGTGCTCATCAGTGCCACATATCAGTGCCACCATAAGTGTGGCATATTAGTACCTCTTCATCAGTGCCACCTAATCAGTGCCCATAAGTGCTGCCTCATCAGTGCCCATATGTGCACCTCATCAATGCCCACCAGTTCAGCCTATCAGTGCCCATCAGTGCCGCATCATCAGTGCACATCAATGAAGGAAATAAATTACTTTAGTTACAAAATTTACTGACAGAAACTAAGTAAAAAAAAAAAATTCTAAATGTTTGGTCTTTTTTTTTGTAAAAAATAAAAAACCCAGCAGTAAATAAATACCACCAAAAGAAAGCTCTATTTGTGTGAAGAAAATGCAAAAAAATTCATTTGGGTACAGTGTAGCATGACCGCGCAATTGTCATTCAAAGTGAGAAAGTGCTGAAAGCTGAAAAATGTCCTGGGCAGGAAGGGGGTGTAAGTGCCCTGAAGGCAAGTGGTTAAGCATCATTAAAATCACTGCTCCTGTAAAAAAAATATAAAAAAAAAAAAGTTTAAAACATACCCCCATACCCTTTTTTATGGCCAATAACTTGCATATAAGCCTTCAAAATGGGGACTTTTGATTTTTCAAGTTCAGGTCCCATAGACTTTAACCACTTGTCATTATACTGCGGCAAGGTGGCACGATCCCGCAAATCACCGCAGCTGTACGTCAGCACGGGAAGTCGCTTTTGTGGGTGCTCACAGGGAAGCCAATCAGCAGGTCCGGCGGACTCGTTGTCCGCCAGTCACCCGCGATCGTACCCTGCAGTGCATGAAGATGGATCTGTGTGTTTCCCCAGTCACACAGTCCCCCATACAGTTAGAAAACACAAACAGGGAACACATTTACCCCTTGATCGCCCCTGATGATAACCCCTTCCCTGCCAGTGTCATTAGTACAATAACAGTGCATATGTTTAGCACTGATTACTGTAATAATGTCACTGGTTCCCAAAAAAAGTGTCAAAAATGTAAGTTAGGCGTACCTCCCAACTTTCTGAGATGGGAATGAGGGACACCTATTAGTAAAAGTATGTAGGCATAGGACACACACCCTGCCACGCCCCCTTAAAGGAGAATTATACAAAAAAAAAATGATCGTTTTTTTTTACCACTACTATTCTTTTATATTGGCTTCTGAAATTTACAAATGCAACATTTTAGAATCTTGATTAATGATTTAGCTCTATAAAACACTTTTTAAAAGATAATTAGTGCAATTTATATACATCTATATAAATCAGACCAAAATGAGGGACAAATGAGGAGGAAAGAGGGACAGAGGGACATTGCTCTAAATGAGGGACAGTGCCTCCAAATCAGGGACAGTTGGGAGGTATGAGTTAGATGTCCGATCTGTCCGCTGCAATGTCGCAAAAAATGCCATAAATCTATCCCCTATTTTGGAGACGCGATAACTTTTGCGCAAACCAATCAATATATGTTTTTTGGGTTTTTATTACCAAAAATATGTAGTTGAATACATATCGGCCTAAACTGATGAATATATTTGTTTTTTTGGAAATGTTTTTTTAGCAGAAAGTAAAAATTATTATTTTATTTTTTCAAAATTGTCGCTCTTTAGAGTGCAAAAAATAAAAACTGCAGAGGTGATCAAATACCACCAAAAGAAAGCTCTATTTGCGGGAAAACATTTCCTCAATTTTGTTTGGGTAGAGTGTCGCATGACCGCACAATTGTCAGTTAAAGCGACGCAGTGGCGTTTCGCAAAAAATGGCCTGGTCAACAAGGGGGCTGAAGTGGCTAATAGGGTTTGCCATTCAGGTCAGAACTTTTTCTCTGTTTGGGAGTTGTGGTGCGAGCCGTACGGGTGGGGGGGGGCATCTCTAGTGATATATAAGTAATTTGTATGGATTTTGTAATTATAAAAAGGAATTTGGTAAAATGTGCAAAACATAATATACAGCTCCTTCTAAAATTATTTATATATTCTTGTAAAATGCATTTTCTCACCTTCTCTCATTGCTATTTACATCAGTAGTAGCAGCCGGACAACCATGAAATATCCATTATTCAACATATTAAGACCCCTTTCACACTGAGGCAGTTTTCAGGAATTTTAGCGCTAAAAATAGCAACTAAAAAGTGCCTGAAAATTGCCTCCTATTCATTTGAATGGGTGCTTTCACACTGGGGCGGTGCACTTGCGGGGTGGTTAAAAAAGTCCTGCAAGCAGCATCTTTGGGGAGTGTTTAGAGCGCTGTTAAAAGCGCTCCAAAAACTCCCCTGCCGATTGAAATGAATGGGCAGAGCTTCGAATGCGCCTTAAAAGCAATTTGAAAGCGACGCAAATCGGGTCTTTTTTTTAAAGTTTACGTGACCCAGTAGCACCCGAAAACTGCTGCAGAAGCGCCGCTAAAACACTGCTAAAGCACCGCAAAAAGGACTAGTGCTTTAGTGGATGTTTTAGCAGCACTTCAGTGCGGAAGGGGTCTTAGAGGGGTCAAAACAATATAAAGGAGGAATATGAGTTTGATCTCAGTCATCCTGAAATGTTTTTTGTTAGAGGTGAAGCTCTGTTGGAAGTAATTATTACATTTATTTGTGAGAATCCTCTTCCTGCTCGCTAAATTAAATTTGGAAACTTTTGATGGTATTTTTAAGAGAACATAAATCAGCAGGCAAAGTTTTCTCAAGCAAATACTCAGAGAAACCACTAATCATTTTACTTCTATTCAGCCTTAATCTAGAGGACAAATTTCGAATTTCCTCCTCTCTGTAAGTACGTTTTTGCCCAAGGCTGTCAAGCCAAAGTTTGGAGTCAAGTAACCTGGTCCAATTGGCAAGAGCAGACTGGTTTCCAGTAAGCAGTCTACTCTCTATTGCAGAATTAGATTTTTATAAAAAGCACCAGGATCTATAGAAGGGTCATTCTTAGCTTTTTTTGTAAAGTGAGATTCCCTGGAAACAGAAATATTCAGTGTTAACAGCCGCTTCTTATAATAAGAACCTGACACTGTTCTTTTTCTTTCAAAGATGTGTGCAACAGTTTTAATTTTTTTAGTTGCTCCGAACATAGTCATGCTTTCTTCTTGCAACTCCAAGCGTAATTTGAATGCCACATAACCCTTTCTCTACCAAAGCC
This sequence comes from Rana muscosa, assembly GCA_029206835.1. Taxonomy (NCBI): domain Eukaryota; kingdom Metazoa; phylum Chordata; class Amphibia; order Anura; family Ranidae; genus Rana; species Rana muscosa. The sequence goes on along the minus strand of CM055117.1, from coordinate 474,895,321 downwards.
ATTATTTTTAAAAACAAAAACTGAATGCGGAAAATCCCCCGAAGACGCAAGTGTGTGAAACGTTGGGGCGGAGTCCAGGCAGTGACGTTATTGCGCACAGCCGCAGTACAGAGCGTGTTACATTTGAGCTTTATGCATATTTATTCACGTGTTCGCAATCTGTGATTTTATACAATTTGTAAGGATTTATGCACTATGGAGATCTTTTTTATCATGTGCTAATGTGATCGTAGCTTTCTGTGTGGACATCTCGGCTGATACTGGAGTGATTGTTTCAAAGTGTCTGATTACCCGTGGCATAGTTTATCTTCACCGGAGGCCAGTGTCAATGGATTGGCTTTGCCGAGGAAATAAAACAAGCATGTTTGCACCTTGCTGGTGGGGCCAAACCATCTGGTAAGCAACCTATTTTCTCACTGGTGCGGTGGGGGTCCATCAAAGTGTCTGCAAAGAGGTAGTGGTTGATCAGCTCTTATATTTGAATGAACTTTTTGAATTTGACACTTTATGTTATACAATTTGCATAATATATGGGATAGAGTTGTGTTTGTTATTGTTGCACAAATATATACAGAGTTTTTATTAAAGTGAAGTACCTGTGAATAGGTTGGAGGAGGCTTGCTTCATTCATGAATGTGTATATATAAATGTGTGCATTGTTTAGTGTGTTGAATTTAGTTTACATTTTGGTCAAATAATGGTGGAGCTAGCGCATCTACATTTTTAATCTAGCGTTAGTGTTTGTATTCAGGCACATTGTGGATTGAGGCTTTATGATTTATTCCATTTATTCTGGTCATCTAATTTTCAATTTATTCGTTTATATGCATATTTTTCACTAAGCACAGGGATTCCTGAATAAGATTGGTTCTAAATCTATTAATCCTATTTGACTGTCTAATCTTTGATAAGCACAGGGCCACACATTAGTTAAAGGAAGTTTCTCTTTCAGTGAGTTCCCAATTCCATTCCTTTCCTAGCATCACAGCTGCACCATCACATGTAACACCGATCAAATGCTGCGTTTATAGTTTTGCAACATCCAATAAGAATACAAGCAGTTAAGAGATATGCAGCTCCCTTTTGCTGTAAAGCCTAACCAAGGCAAGGAATACATTTACAGGCTAATTCACTTCACTGTGTGAACACACACAGTAATGCCCCGTACACACGATCGGAAATTCCGACAAGAAAAACTTGGATTTTTTCTGATGGAATGTTGGCTCAAACTTGTGTTGCATACACATATCTTGTCTGAAATTCCGACCGTCAAGAACGCGGTGACGTACAAGGCGTATGACGAGCCGAGTTCAATGAAGTTCAATAGGCAGTTCGGCTCTTCTGCTTGATTCTGAGCATGCGTGTTTTTTTGCGCATCGGAATTGCATACAGACGAGCGGAATTTCCGACAAAAACGTTTTCCTTCGGAAAAATAGAGAACCTGCTCTCAATCTTTTGCTGGCGGAAATTTTGACAGAAAATGTTGGATTGAGCATACACACGGTCGGAATATCTGACCAAAAGCTCACATCCAACTTTTTTTGTCGGGAAATCCTATCGTGTGTACAGGGCATTAGTGTAGATTTTTGCATTTAGGTGGTTGATGCATTTGTTATCAGGGGAATTTTACTTTACTTTCTAAAATGAAGATTTCATTGACCAAGCTTTTTCTAATTCAATGAGTGATGTGATTCACAATATTAATGCAGACAATTGTCGAATAAAGTATATGGACCATATTAACCCAATTTAACTCCTGCAAATCTATTTCAGAGGGAAAAGTATTGAATGGCTGGTTTCCTCAGACTATTTTGTGCAAAATATCTTGAACCAATGGTTTTAAACAAATTGTTTTATAAAGTAAATTTTTTTGGTGGCTTTGTGAGCAACAATTTTCTGTTCAATTTATTTCTTAAAGAAGTGAGCTGTTATTATTGTTTTATTCAGAAATTGGTCACCTCTTTATTTTCCCATTACTTAGATCAGTGCTCTCCAAACTGTGGCCTGTGGGCTAAATGCAACCTTTAGCCCAGGTTCACACTGGACTGTGAGAGTGAAGCCATGCGAGTTCAGCTGAACTCGCACGATTTCACTCCCGCTGGTCAGTCCCGATTTCGGCCGCAATTACAGAGACATCACATGTCAAATTGCACCAGTGTAAACGAGGGCTTAGTTTGAGTTTGTTCCGAGGCATTATTTTTCCTACTGATACAAGACACTATTCTTCCAACTGACAAACAATAGTGCACTATTCACCCCACTGACACCAACAATGGAACAGTGTCCCTTCCTCTGACGGGGCACTATTCCTGATGGGGCACTATTCCTCCTCTCACTGACACCAATGGTAAGGCACTATTCCTCCCACTGACACTACGGATAGGGCACTATTTCTCTCATTGACACCAATGGTAGGACACTATCCCTCCCACTGGCACTACTAATAGGGCACTATTCCTCTCACTGACAACAGTGATAGGTCACAATTCTTCTCACTGACACCATTGGTAGGACACTATCCTTCCCACTAACACTAATGATGGGGCACTTTCCCTCCCACTTACACCAATGGTGGGGCATTCTTCCTTCCACTGACACCTAGAATAGGGCACTATTCCTCCCACTAATATCAATGATGAGGCACTATTCGTCCCACTTTTACCAGTAATTAGACACTATTCCTTCTCATACTGACTGCAGGCACTATGTACATTTTTTACTCCCACTGACAACCAAACCTCAGGCATTGTTTACTTCTACTGATGATTGAGTATTTTCTACTCCCACTCACCAAAGTCTGGCTCTCTAAAGTCTAAAGTACAGTAAACTGGCCCTTTCTTTAAAACTTATTCAGACCCCTGCCTTAGATAGTTTAATTGGCCAGTCAGTTTCAGGACTTTCAAGACAAGCTGGATCAGTATGAGAAGGACCAGCAGGTGTGTTTAAAATGAATAACAGAGTCAAGTGGTGAAGAACACATGGATTACAATAGTTGTAGATTGCAAAATTGCAGATTGCAAAAAAGTTTTTTTTTAAATAAATCTATTTTTTTTTTTAAATGATGGTTTTGTAGTCACTCAAACCTTTCCCATCTCCAACTGCCTGTTGTTTCTAGTTAACTAACATTGGCCTAAATGTGCTTGAGTGTATCGTCTGGATCACTTAATGCAGAAGCTTGAGTTTGGCTTTTTGTTTCTCCACTTTTTTGTATCATACCAATACAAACAAAATAAATAAAAAAAATCTGGGCCAAGTGGTGCATTATCTGACAGAAATGCAGAGGTGCCAATATTTTTGGCCATGACTCTAGGTCTTTGAATGTCAATGGCAGAACACCACAAAGGAAGCCGCTGCTCTCCAAAATATAATTCTGAAATTTGCCAAAGAACAAAAAAAATGTTGAATTGTTCAGGAAGAATACTCAGCACTATATATGGTGCATAAAGGGCACAATTTACCAACATCAAAACATCATCCCAACAGTGAAGTATGGTGGAGCGAACATCATAATTTGGACTTGCTTCACTACCTCAGGGCCTGGACCACTTGCCATCATCAAGAGGAAAAAAGCAGATCCACCACAGACTGGCATCAAAAAAAGAATCCCAGACCTTAACCCCAAAGAGATTCTATGGAATGACCTCAAGAGAGCCGGTCACACCAGACATCCTACAAATGTATCTGAGCTGATGCAGTTTTGTTAGAAAGAATGGTCATAAATTTCCCCCCCCCCCACCAGCTATTAACCTCCATGGCAGTCTGATTATGTCAATATTTTTGAATGTCAAAGTGGTACATTGTTTTGCATGGAAGGTAATTGTACCTTGTAATTCTTAGGAATAACTCACTTAAATCTATCCAAACCAGAGTGTAGTAAACATTCCGGGTATGATAAAGTTTGAAACACGTAATCATAAAATATAATATAATAAATAATTATAAATAATTATTAAAAATAATAATATAAAAATACCAAATTTTATTCAATAATGTAATCAAACCAAAAACACTGAAATTTTTCCAAACAAGGGTGCAATATTACTAGTCACTGTAATATTAGACACTGCATATTTGTTTAGTAAACATCCAGAGTAAATAAAAATTAGGCACACATTTTTCTTGTCACGCCATTGCAGTGCAATCATTTTGCCTTTCTGCCAGGCAACCATTTCTCCAGTCTTCAGCTTCTTATTGCCAAACATTGGCAGCATGTCACGCTGGTTAACCCTAATGGTTCCTTAAGCTCCATACACACGATCGGACTTCAAACAAACTTTTCCGTGGATTTTTGTCCGAAGGGAGTTGGCCGGGAACGCCCATAGCATAGACGCGCTCAGACATTTTTGGCAACGAACACGAATGTAGTGATGTTTCAACGTACTGACGACACTTCAAAAGAGGAAGTTCAATTCTCCGGCGTCACCCTTTGGGCTCCTTCTGCTAATTGAGAGTTAGTAGAGGTTTGGTCTGTGTTGATTCGCGTTTTTCAGTTTCTTGCTATTTTGTTCGTTTCTGAACGGCCGTTCGTTAACCAGCCATGTTGCGCAATCCTACGAGGGAGCGTACTATTTATGGGCTTGGAGTTCTGGCTATAACTCTAGCCCGGTCCAGGTCCAGGAGTAGGAGGAGGACTGTTTTGACAAAAAATTGGTTGCTTAATCGTGACCAATTTTGTCATATGCCATTGCTAAGGGAGCTCCAGGAGAATAATCCTAATGATTTTCGGAACTATCTCCGGATGACGGACTCCTGTTTTTAGCATCTCTTGTACTTGCTGTCCCCCTATATTAGGAAGCAGGACACCTGCATGAGGACTGCTATTCCAGCAGAGCAAAGGCTCATAGCCACCTTGCGGTACTTGGCGACAGGGGGAAGCCTCCAGAATATCAAATTTACCACTGGGATCTCTCCCCGGGCTCTGGGAGTCATTATTCCCGAGACTTGTTGTGCCATTATTTAGGTCCTGCAGAAGGACTATATTTGGGTAAGTTTTTTCTGTAATATCACATTCTATGTACTTCATATTTTATAATGTTTTATTATGTCTTTTTCTTCCATCATTCCCATTATTGTAATATGCTGTGAATGTCCTCTTTGTCCTCATGCATACTGTAATCTTTTTCTTGGCCCACATGCATATTTTCCTTCACTAACCTCCCCAGCATGCTACCCTGGGCACATCCACACCTAGCATATTAACTTAACAATGTTTTTTGGATATTTCATTTTTATGATTACCCTAAACATCGCCTAAACTGTGTCACATTTGTATTGTTGTCCTCAAATTCATGCAGAGTGCAAGAGACCATTTTTTGGGGTGCACAAACCCTTTTGTAATCCTCCCTCCCTCCATCTGCTGACTTAGCAAAACCCATACACAGTATACCTCTTTTGTTGTGTTAAGATTTCTGCCTGAATTCTCCAAAGCATGTAGTGCATGTAGTACACTATTAATTTTTGGTCTCCTGTTATTTTAATGTTAATTTATGCATGTTCAAATCTGCTTATAATTGGACATTTTTTGCTATTTTATTATGGCACTTCTTATCTGCCCACTGGGCTACCAATCTTTAAAAAACCGAGGGGCTTGCAAAATGTACCTTCATTTTTTCCTCATTTTGCTCACATGGAAGTGGAGAGGGTTATTACCTGTCCAAAAAATCTAACCATTCAACCTCATCCCCCAAATTTTTTTGGAATGTGCCACCAGAGGGAGTGAGGAAGCATATAAGTAGAACTTACCCATTTTTTTATAAATACTGCTTTAAATGTTCTAGTTTTATGTTTCCCCTCGAATGTATGTGTCAAATTAGCTTGAAATTTTATGTGCTCAAGTAGTAATAAACTTTTCTGTTTGACTCCACAGTTTCCTTCCAACCCCCAGCAATGGCAGGATGTGGTGGCCCAGTTTGACAATTTGTGGAATTTCCCCAACTGTGGGGGTGCCATTGATGGGAAGCATGTGAGGATTGTCCCACCACCCGACTCCGGATCATATTATTTTAATTAAAAGGCTTTTGCAGCATAGTTCTGCTTGCTGTTGTTTCAGCCAACTATGAATTCCTGTACGTGGATGTGGGGAAGAATGGGCGCCACTCGGATGGAGGTGTCATGATGCATACCAAGTTCTACCATCGGCTACAGAATGGCACCTTACGTTTGCCACATGCTCAGGACAATGTTGAGGGCCTCAATTTTGTATTTGTAGTAGATAAGGCCTTTGCTCTGGGGTATCATCTTCTGAAGCCCTTTCCTATGAGGAACCTCACCCCAGAGCAACGCATTTATAATTATCATCTCTCTCGTGCCAGAAGGGTGGTGGAAAACGCCTTTGGCATACTATCTAGTAGGTTTAGACTTTTTTTAACTGCCATAAACTTGGCAGAATATAAGCTCAACCATGTAGTGTTGTGCTGCTGCATCCTCCATCATTTTTTAAGGAGGAATGCTAGCAGCTACATTGGCTCAGGGCAAACAGATGAGCCTTCAGTTTTACGCCTAGCTGAAGATGCAGTGATGCCAGCTCTTCAAAGTGGTCATGCTGGTGTCTCCTCTCAGAATGCCCATCTTGTCCGGGAACAGTATACGGACTACTTTGTGGGTAGAGGGGCAGTGCCTTGGCAGCAACATTTACTTGATAATCAGTAAATATCTGATTATTTATAAAAAAAAACTTTTTTTGGAACTACTGTTGTCTGTGTTTATTCTGTTTGCAAATGGCCTTATAATCTTTGTCATTTTCTCCACTATTGCAAACCAACCTGATGTACAATATTGAGGTCAAAATCTCGCCTTGAGCTATGTACTGTATTATGTTGTGCTGTGGCTCTGCTACACACATTTTAGAGTACACTGTCAATGTAACTACACCAACTTAACAAATATACTGGTATTGATCATAGAAATAAGAAGCCACACATTGTTTATCAAAAATATTTTTACTTCCAGCACATTCACATGTGCGTTTTATGGTTTTAGAACAAACCAACATCGTTATTTGTGTATGAACATTTATATTTTCCCTTTTGTAAAACTTTTTGTGGCTAAACATGCATCTTTGAAAGCAGAGCAATACACATTGCCAACTCTGTAACTTTAAAAATATAAAATTTAACATTAAAAGTTTTCTGTCTGGGGGACCTATGGCCGGGGAGCACAGATTTTTCAAAGCCGGGCACCCCTTCCATATACTCCCATGTTAAACGTAAGTCTAGTCACGGACACAGTGAGGCATGGGCACAGTGAGGCATGGGCACAGTGAGGCACAGTGAGGCATGGGCACAGTGAGGCATGGGCACAGTGAGGCATGGACACAGTGAGGCATGCACATGGACACAGTGAGGCAAAGTGAGACACAGTGAGGTATGCAGATGGACACCCTAGGCTTATACTTGAGTCAATACGTTTTCCCAGTTTTCATGTGGTAAAATTAGGTGCCTCGGCTTATATTCGGGTCGGCTTATACTCGAGTATATACGGTATGTATATGTAGTAGCTAATTGTTGCTCTTTGTACCAGTTTGTCTCAGTAACAATTTTTTCAATAATCTCATTGTTCAGAAATAATTGTAAGTATGCCAAGGGGTTGTCGTGTTCAACGTCTACTTTCAAACTAGATGCTCCAGTAAATGGGAATCTTGGGGGCGCTGCCTGGTCCATACCACAGTCAATAGAGCACGAAGTTCGCACATCACTGAACTCAGTCGCAGAATCATTGCTGTCTTCACTTTCAGTGTCTGATGACGAATTTCCCCACTACTCACTATCGCTCAATTCTGCAAGTGATTCTAGTGCACTATCACTGTTTTCTAGCTGGTATAAAACTGCTTTTGTCCTAAAAGGCACTAGGGACAAAACTGAGGTGAAATGGTTTGATACAGTAATGTAATTTACAGATTACAATGTATTGTGTGTATGTTATGTTTAGAATTTTTTTGAAATTCCCGCCAGCATAGTCCCCATGCATTGTGGCGCTTTCAGGGAACGGAACCCGGAAGACAGATGCATCGGCCGGAGGACAAAGCGGTAGGACACGGGGAGATCGTAGGGGCAAGGTAAGTAAATTAGAGGGATATTATGGTGTAATCCTGAGTGTGGCTCAGGGTTACCGTTTTTTGGTACTGATAATTAAGCCTGAGCCACACTGGGATTACCACCAGGGAGGTTAACTTCAAGTGTCCACTTATTTTTTCTCCAGCACTGTGAATGTTTAATTGCTGTGTTCAATACACATTAAGGACACAAGTAATTAGAATAGTTTGTGTGTTATCAGTTTAAGCACATGGGGGGGGGGGAGATTTAGTAAAACTGGAGTGCTCAGAATCTGGTGTAGCTGTGCACGGTAGACAATCAGCTTCTAACTACAGCTTGTTCAATTAAGCTTTAACAATTACACTAATGCGGTGTACACGCGATCGTTTTTCATGCCATTTTTTAAACCAACGTTTTTCTCGTCGTTTTTTTTCATGTTTCCTCTCAAGCCTGTCTTGCGTACACACGATCATTTTAAAAAACGTTCAAGCAAAGCGCAGTGACGTACAACACGTACGACGGCACTATAAAGGGGAAGTTCCGTTCTAATGACGCCACCCCTTGGGACGCTTTTGCTAATTTCGTGTTACCGCGTGTTAGTAAAAGTTTGGTGAGAGACGATTCGTGCTTTTCAGTCTTCGTGCTTTGAAGATCATTTTGTGGAGTTCAGTTTGTGCCTGTGGGTTCGTATCTGTCTTGCAGTGCTTGTAGTCAGTTCGTATCTGTTTATTCAGTGCGTTCTTGTCTGCTCGTTCCTGTTTTTCAGCTTGTTCTTCATAGGCCTTGCTGTTCTTCCGTTTATTCTTCTAGTTCGTTCTGAGCTGCCAACCGTTATCTAGCCATGTTGCGGCTATGTACTCGTCGTAGAGTTCGTGCTGTAGTTGGTGCCGGGGTTCATGCTGTATCCCGACTCCAGGCCATGAACAGGGTGAGGAGGAGTTCATGGACCAAGAATTGGTTGCTCCAGCGGCACCAGTTCTGTCATATGCCTTTGTTGCGGGAGATCAGGGAGAATAATCCTGAGGACTACAGGAATTTTCTCAGGATGTCTGACCCCGTATTACAGCATCTTTTGGCTTTGGTGTCCCCCTACATTACCAGGCAGGACACCGTTATGCGTGAAGCCATCAGTGCTGAGCAGAGGCTCATTGCCACGTTGCGATACCTGGCGACTGGGAGAAGCCTGCAGGACCTAAAGTTCTCCACAGGCATATCCACCCAGGCTCTGAGACGTGTTCTGCCATCCTTCAAGTTTTGCAGGAGGACTATATTAAAGCGGAGCTCCGCCGGAAAAAAAAATATTAAAAGCCAGCAGCTACAGCTACAGCAGCTGCTGGCTTTTAATATTTGGACACTTACCTGTCCTGGAGTCCAGCGACGTCCACAGCAGAGGACGAGCGACCGCTCGTCGCTCTGCTGCTCCCTCCACCATCCTCGCTGAGGGAACCAGGAAGTGAAGCCCTGCGACTTCATGCCCGGTTTCCTACGGCGCATGCGCGAGTCGCGCTGCGCCGTTCTGATTGGTGCTCCTGTGTTCTGGGAGCCAAGTGTCTCCCAGAACACTACGGGAAGTCTGGGGGAAGTGACGTCACTCCCGCAGATTCCCGGAGAGAGGACTCCCGGATGTGGGTGAAAATACCTGTCTTAGACAGGTATCTTCACCCCCCTCCCCCCTGAAAGGTGTCAATTGTGACACCGGAGGGGGGGAGGAATCCGAGTAGCAGAAGTTAAAAATGAGGGTGGAGCTCCACTTTAAGGTAAGTGTTCTTATTTCAAACCTCACATTGTATGTATTTCTTTGTTAATATTTATTTTTTGGTTTATTAGCAGTCCCTAATTCCCATGATTCTTAGCTGCAGGGACTGTCCCCTTTCTCCACATGGTTATTTATTTTTGGGAATGTTTTTATTAGGCCTACATTTAAATTTGCCTTACCTAACCTCTCCAGCATGCTATCCTGGGGCCATACCCACCTTGCCTAGTCATTTCCATGTATTTTATTCTATGCTCCATCGTAGTGCTTTACCCTAAACGCACCCTAAAGATTGCCTAGGAATGTTACATTTTTTTAAACTTCATACAGAGTGCTACAGCCTTCATTTGTGATCTCCCCAACTCATCTTTAACCCCCCCCCCAGTTTTTATTTTGGGTTTGTTTTTGGTTTGTTGTTGCTTACTAATAATGTTTTAATTTTTCTGTTTCTCCCAATGTTGGCCATGAATGGTTTTCTTAAATCTGCTTTCAATGTTTCTGTCTCAAAGTATTAATTTATTTTTTATTTAATTCCACAGTTCCCTTCTATGCCACATGAATGGCAGAATGTGGCATCTGAGTTTGCCCAACGATGGAACTTTCCGAACTGTGGAGGGGCCATCGACGGCAAACATGTTCGGGTCGTCCCACCACCCCATTCGGGATCCTTTTATTATAATTATAAGGGGTTCCACAGCATCGTCATGATGGCAGTGGTGTCGGCCATCTACGAATTCCTCTATGTGGACGTTGGCAAGAATGAAAATAAAAATACAAACAATATTCGCGCTGCTAACACATGTAAGCAGCTACAATACCTGTGGAAAAAGTAACAACAAAGAATATACAAAAATGTAGCGCTATGCGTAATAACAATATAAGACACCCAAGTGCTCAAAGTGACTAGATCACAATGGATCTGATAATGAGTCCCGGTATATGAAAATGCAAAACACAAAAGAAAAGTCTTTGATGACAAGACCGTGAATAAAATTGAAACTGTCCGGTTCAAAAATGGTGAATGTTCAAAGTATTGAGTGACTTGTGACGTGACCACCACCACATGAAAGGGAGGCTTACCGGATGGAGTAGACCCTGTACACATACGTGTAGAGGGTCAAACAGGCTTAGTATGTATATATCCGTACATATGAAATCCCAGCTAGCACTGCACACATATGTATCCGAGATCCAAACTCAAGGATGACACCAGATATCCAAGCCCAATAGATGGATGAAAATGGCTCAAATGGAAATCATGTAGAAGGAAGAAGGAGAGGGCACATAGCGTAATAACGTAAAGGATATTTAATAAACGTAGGTAAGTACACTTACATTCAATCCATGAACATAGCGCTTTGCAAAACACTCAGTGGCAGCAGTGGAGTCCCCCGATGCGTTTCGCAAAACCTTGCATCGTCTGGGGTGGATGGCAGAATGTGGCATCTGAGTTTGCCCAACGATGGAACTTTCCGAACTGTGGAGGGGCCATCGACAGCAAACATGTTCGGGTCGTCCCACCACCCCATTCGGGATCCTTTTATTATAATTATAAGGGGTTCCACAGCATCGTCATGATGGCAGTGGTGTCGGCCATCTACGAATTCCTCTATGTGGACGTTGGCAAGAATGGCAGGATGTCTGATGGAGGAGTCTTTGCACAGACGGAGTTTGGGGAACGGCTCCTTTTGGATCAGCTGGCCTTGCCACCAGCGGAGCAGAATGTGGAGGGACTCCCATTTGTCTTTGTGGCGGATGAGGCGTTTGGCCTGGGTCCCCATTTGATGAGGCCATTCCCGCAACGCACCCTCACCCCTGAGAGGAGGGTGTTCAACTATCGGCTGGCCAGAGCAAGAAGGGTGGTGGAAAATGCCTTTGGCATCATGGCCAGCCGATTCCGCCTGTTCATCACCTCCATCCACCTTGCCCCTTACAAATGGAACCATGTAGTAATGGCTTGTTGTGTGCTCCATAATTTTCTCAGGGTGCATTCAACCAATTATATGACTTTGAGTGGGCCTGAGGCCTCATTATTGGAATCTGTAAATTTAGTGGCCCTGGAAGCTGGCCGTCCAGGCTTGGCCCCCCAAACCGGACGTGAGGTCCGTCAACAATATGTTGATTATTTTGTGGGTAGGGGGGCCATTGATATGCCTGATGAATTTTAACATTATTATTTGTAAAAATAAAACCTTTTTCGGAGAAAATATTGGTTTGGTGTTTTAATTTAATATTCTTTTAGGTTTCTCGTAGGTTTACCTAGTGCACTTGTAGTGCCATGTGTATTTTTCATTCTTAATTAGCCTTCATTGTCAGTGTAAACACAAAACATTGATTAGTTCACTTTGCACAACATTTACATAATGAAGCCACAAATTCTTGGTAAGAAAATACCTTTTTTTATTTTTTTGTAGGAAACTTCCTTTTAAATGTAGATGTCATAAAAATATTTTTGGAGTTAAAACGCATGAACAGCCATGCATAAAAAATAAATCTAAAAAAATATTGTGAAAATGTAAACATGTACTATTCATTAAAGCTTAAAAGAAAAACAAACCTGCCAAAACACAGCAAGTTCAACGTTCTTTTGTGTTAAAACATTATACACGCCCAAGCACAGCCATGATATTTTGTAGCCTTTCCTCAACCCGCTTGGTATTTTGCCTGATCTCTATCAAGACTCCCTTTATTTTTTCAAGGTCATGACAGCAGACCATGAGGTATTGGATCAGGATCTGGGCACTGTGATGTGTAAACTTTTCGGGGTCTTCGGCCAGAACTGCACCTAAATAAAAAAAAATCATGTAGTATAGAATATGTAGGCCTACATCTATTAACCTGCATCTGTCTGGTTTGACACTGACCTGTTGTGGTGCCACTTTCCACTTCCACAACTTCACGTTCCTCTCCATCATGTGGTTCTGGGGGTATTGTTGAAGTTGTTGGATTTATAGGCTCATCTGACGTAGCTTTTTGAAGCCTTATGGAGATTGCAATAAAAGGTATAGTTTCATTAGTAACTAATAATTTTTTTGCAAAAAAAACCCTGAAAAATACATTTATAAAGATTATTTGGAAGTGTGGTCCATTTTTAAATGTACCCCCAGTGACAACCGGAACACATGATTGGATACATAGCCAAAACCAGAGCATATACTTTTTGAAACAAAGTTTGACACATTGTAACACCCCAAAGTATATACACAGGATCACCTGTGTGTGACACCCTAAAAATTTAGGGGTTTTGGCCCACACTTGTACTACTGCGTTCAGATGTTTAATCAGCTGCTGAGCATTCTCTCCCTTAACATTACAATGCATACCCTTTTTTTTTTTTAAATGTCATTTGGATTATAAAAATAAAGCAACTTGTTTACCAAATTTGCTCCCCAAAAAAAAATTTGAAATTTGGGTGTTCACACTGGATGATCCAAAAACATTGTTTTAGGAACTGTACGGAGAAAGACGTTTACTACGTCCGTAAACTGTGCAGACGAACGAGAAAGTTGGTATCTTTCACTGTACTATATCAAAGTCAAATATACATGACTTAATACAAGTAATCTTTAGCAGGGAAAATGAAGAAAAAGTACTTACTTTTTCCTAAAACTTTCTTGATTCTTTTGTATTGGTCGGGCTCCCGCAACTTCAGATCAGACCATCGTTTTCTGAGCTGTTCCTTCGTTCTGCACACCCCGAATTTTTGGTGAAGAGTTTTGACCAACCTATAATTTTTGTCTTGACAAGATTAGGCCTTTTATACGGCCCATGCTTGGCATCATAATCCCCACTCCTCAAAATGGCGACCATCTCCACCATTTCCTCGAATGACATGTTGGATGCCTTATACCTCCTGGATCAGGATTTGGGCTCCTCTGGAATTTCCTCCTCTGTAGAGGTAATCTCAGCCACCTGTGTCTCCGCCATGTTGTTAAGCACTACGACGAGCGAGAAGGGGCGGGGAAAGTACAATATCGAACGTCAGGGGCGGGGAAAGCGTGCAGAGTTTCACGCATGCGCAGTATATATCAAGTGAAGATCCATGTGTCGAAAATACGTTCATTTGGTGGGAAAGGGAGTTAGCAATGAACGTGTTGACCAAGGTACATAACATTTTAAGGATTTGGGTTTCATCAGAGGAGGAGATTTGGGGCTTTAAAATCTGTCGAAAATGCTGATTTGATGAATGTTGCCTGAAAAATATGTATTTTCTTGTTTCTTGATTTTACAGAGAGAATGAATAGTTTCAAAAACCCAGAGTTTATGTGGGAGTTCATTGATAAATGGAAAGTACTCCCTATCCTTTGGCAGACAAAAAGTGGTGGAAATAAAAATAAAGTGGCCAGGACAGCAGCACTGGAGAGCCTGCTTGCATTTGTGCAAACACAGATACCCACAACAACTCTCCAAGATGTGAAAACCAAAATTGCTACCATCAGGAATATGGTCCTGAAGTCCCAGAGGTCAGGTGCTGCAGCAGATAAGGTTTATAAACCCAGTCTGTGGTACTACAGCAAGTTATCTTTTCTGGATGACCAGCTGGAAGTGCGGGAATCTCTGTCCACCCTTCCCCCCAGAGGTCAATCCAGCCTTCCTTGTAGCCAGCCCTCCAGCCTTCCTTGCAGCCAGCCCTCCAGCCTTCCTAGCAACCCTGCTCTGGCTTCCTCTGAGGATCAAGATGAGGTCCTTGAGGAGGCAGATTTGGATATATGGAGCCAGGTAAAGTATTGATATCTACATTTATATGTTACAAAAGTGATGATTTGAAATTGATGTTAGTATTGTTAGGTATTTAATGTTATAAAAAATTAGGATTTAAAGAGCAAGATACAGTAGTGGTCAAATTTGATGTGGACAAGGCAACAATATCTTAATAACTTTTGACATTCAATTAAAAAATGTCTGGAGGTGAACAATGTGTGTGATTGATGGTGGTAAAAAATAAACAATGTCCCTTTCTTTTTTTACAGCCAGAGCAGAGCCAGGAAGATGGTGATGTTGGGGGCCAGGAGGAGGCAGGGCCCAGTGGCACACAGGAGGAGGCTGGGCCCAGCACAAGAGCCCAGAGGCCTCCCCTGATAATGAAACAACGAGGGTCAAGGAGAGCTAGGCAGGTGGAGGAGGAAACAAGAGCCTTCATAAAAGAGGCTACTACGGCCCTCAGAGAGGCACTCTCTGCTGAGGAGGGCTTTACCGCAGTCCTGGACCATAAGTTAGGCCAAATGGACTTGCGGCAAAAGCTATATAATGAGAACCTTCTGCTGAAGGTCATTAACAAGGGGTTGCTCGGTGAACTGACCAAGTTCACTGACATCACAGAGGTTGTCCCTACTCCTCCACCTCCTCATCCTCCTCCTACTACTCCTCCTGCCACAACCTCTCCTCCTGATCCCCAGCCTCCGCGGAAGAAAGCAACAAAGGCTGCAGGGAAGGCTGCAGAGAAGGCTGCAGAGAAGGCTGGAGACAAGGCTATAAGGAAGAGGAAAAAATAATGTCTGCTGTAGTACCACAGACTGGGGACATATATGACTTATCTGCTGCTGTTCCTGACCTCTGGGAGTTCAAGCCAAGATTGGGCTCCTTCTTTTTTTTTTTTTATTCAATAGTTTGGTTTTCACATCTTGGATGGTTGTTGTGGGGTCCAAAGGATGCACAAATGCAAGCAGGCTCTCCAGTGCTGCCTTCCCCTTTAATTTGTAATGTACCTAAATAAAGGATTATTTTTTTTGGCTTCAAATACTTGACTATGTGATTTGTATTTCAAAAGAGACTTTGCTAGGGAGTAGGCAGGGACATTTCAAATAATATTATTGTTATTAACAAGGGACACAAACCTCCTTGAGGCAAAATGAGACAAATTTTGAAGGTTGGTGTGGTAACTTTACACACCAATAATTTAAGCAAAATCAAAAAAAAAAAAAAGAAGCCTACATATATCAAAGAAGCCCAAAAAAAATAATAAAGCTAACTTAATTACTAAAATAAAAAATAAAAAACACAAAAAATATAAATAAAAATAATTGTGATCTTTACATTTATTTATGAATTTATGAGGGAGATGTGGCTTCAAAAGAATATTTTACAATCATTAGATCAATTAGGAATTACTTAAGAAACAAGTTTGGCATAACTCTCAATGTCATTAGCAAAAGAAGGTAATTATTTAAGCATTATCAAAAGAAGAACGGAATGCGCAGCATTAAAACAATGCTATTAATTCCACCGTGACGAATGTGCCATCTCCATTTCCAACGCTAGCTTTACCAAAACTCCCATCTCATACTTGATTCTGAGCATGCGCGTTTTTTTTCATACACACTATCGTTTTTCATGTCGTTAAAAAAAACGACATGAAAAACGACGTGAAAAAATAGAGCATGTTCGAAATTTTTAATGCCCGTTTTTCACGTCGTTAAAAATGCTCTGGAGCATACAGACGATCGGTTTTAATGCCCATTTTAAAAAATGGCATTTTTAACGGCATGAAAAACGATCGTGTGTATGGGGCATTAGAAGCTGTTTGGTGCAGAGCTGCAGATTTTACATGCTCCAGTTTTAGCAAATTCCCCCTCCCCCATTATGTTTGTCTATTGTTGTGTCTTAGATGAGGATCAGATCACATTTTATGCCAAATTACTACAGAAAACCAGTTAACCCCAGGGGGTTCACATATTTTTGCAGTTGCATATATTAGTTAGATTATCTGTCTCATTTTCCCAATTTTCACTTGCAAAGACTAAATTTATTTTAGAACCCCCCTTTTAGAGTTGGCAGATAAAAGACACACCAAAATCATGCCACAACTCAAACCTTATGTTTCCTGTAGTTCAAGATAATTGTGATTATCTCATATTGAAGAGTATTTGTGTAACTATCAGAATGCATAATTTGGTTTGATGTTACCCAGATTTTTTTCTTTGTCTATTAAGTAGGTAGGGCTGTTAATTACACCATCCTGCCTCAAGATTTATCACCATGTCATCCCTTGGGGACAACGAGGCAAGTGTCTATTGCAATAGGTCTGAAAAAACAGACTCCGCCATATGCTGTAACTGAGGTGCCATATAGTATAGTTCGGCATTTGGGACAGTCAGGCCACAAGACTTTATAGTAAACTGTGGGATTTTCAATTTGACACGCAAGTGCCTCTGTTTCCAGATTAAATCTTGTTAAGTGAGTCAATAGAACTGATAGAGGATTTAACTGGAGGCTGACAAAAACGAAAGGGTCAAACGGAAATGTATTGCACTGTTTAAAGGTCACCACAGTTGTCCTCTGAAGATAATTAGCTTGGGACAGACAAAGATTTGTAATCAGGTCTAGCAGATGGAATTAGTCTGAAAATATAGATGAAAACTAATAACAATGGTAATAACAGCTTGATATATTGCAAACGCTGTGTAAACTGTGGTGCTATATACAGTATATAAACTATAATAGTAATATTCAGCAATAAGAAAAATGTATGCAAATTTGCCTATTAATATCAAGTTTGTAAAAAAAATAATTATGATAAAAATGCTTGCTTAACGTGTATTATTGCATATACCTCAAAGAAATAAAAAATCCTATGATTTTCTAACAAACTCCAGTGCAACTAGGTCATATTTTCAGATCTTCCTTAATCAACCAGCATTCATCTGCACATTCATACTCCCCTGTGCTTACACAAACGCATGCACCTGCACAAACACTAGCGACCTCACATAAGCATATATGCATGCACACAAGAGCAATGCACTTAAAATCACATGCGCACATGCACACACTGAGGCACTCTGACATGAACCCGTAGACATCTCTTGGTGGAACTGATATTATATGCCATCTACATGACATTTACAGTAGCAGTGTTATGGCAACAACAGGAGAAATTAGGACTCTGTGTGAATGCCTTGCTCCTCATGACAATTTCCCTGATAATCAATTACCGGTACTTTATTTGTGTAAATATATAATGAATCCTGATAAACGAGTGTACCTGCCACACCAACCTTGTGTTTTTGTGGATCACGCACATGCTCTTAAGAGACAACATTATTTAGCTTCAGGTAACCTTTAATATCCACATTTATTACTGGAAGAAGTGTTACATAATGTCAGTTTCACTTCTCCTTCTGTATTCAAAACTTTCATCACATTTCCCTTCAAAAGGCTATAGACTAATGGTAATTATGCATAGATGTAACTTATATCGAATTGGTAGCAAGTGTGTCTGAGTATAATTTGTTAGTCAAATACTAAAGAAATTAATTCAGGCTAAAAATGTCCTTATAACATAAGGGCACAGGGTGCCCCCAAAGGGTGGGCCAACTCAATATTGAACCCTACGGACTAGGACTGGGATGCCATTAAAGTTCATGTGCGTGTAAAGGCAAGCGCCCCAATACATAATATATATTTGTCAAGATTACTGGTTATTTAACTGACTCTGCGGCTAAATAATATGGGGTAGTGAATGACAGTGTGTTGGTGTTCTGACATGGGAATTTCAGGAAAGGTAATACCTATGTAATTCAATGACCAGATCTAAAACCTTAACCTAACCCTTCAAATGTACTGAACAATTAATGGTCCGCTCTGGCATAATGTATCTTCACACATGTGGCAAGCACTTGTGTACATAGAAACAGTCTTTGGTCCATTTACCTTAGAGCAGCATTCTTCTCATCTGGTCATTTATGAAAGATACTGCTTAGAGGCTCTTTAGCTTTAATTTCTTCTAGAGGACATGACACTTGTGGCTCCTCCATTATCTTCAGCAATAGCAGTCTCCCTACTGTCCTTATGTAATTCTAGTATTTTCTTTTGACTGACATTATCACAGCAGCGTCCGAAGAACAGTTTGTGGTACTAATATAATTCAGCAGGAGCATCCAGCCTGTTTATTAAGGATGAGCGGAACACCCCCCAGTTCGGTTCTCACCAGAACTTGCGAACAGGCAAATTTTTTTTCGAACACCCGAAAACCGTTAAAGTCTATGGTACACGAAAATGAAAAACCAAAAGTGCTAATTTTAAAGGCTTATATGCATGGTATTGTCATAAAAATTGTTTGGGGACCCGGGTTCTGCCCCAGGGGACATGTATCAATGCAAAAAAAAGTTTTAAAAACGTCCGTTTGTTCGGGAGTAGTCATTTTAATAATGCTTAAAGTGAAACAATAAAAATTAAATATTCCTTTAAATTTCGTGCCTGGGAGGTGTCTATAGTATGCCTGTAAAGTGGCGCATGTTTCCTGTGTTTAGAACAGTCCCTGCACAAAATGACATTTCTAAAGGAAAAAAAGTCATATAAAACTACTCGCGGCTATATAGAATTGTCAGGTCTCGGCAATACAGATAAAAGTCATTTAAAAAAACGTGACCCCGCCCCCCCTCTGACATAACAGAGTTTCCTGTGGCATCAGAGGGGGGCGGGGTCTCCCGTGACACCACGGGGAAACCGCTGGAAACCTCTGTTGCATAAGAGGGGGCAGGGTCACCTGCGTACCCCCACAACCACCAGGCAATAGTTGTGGGGATGAGGCCCTTGCCCATTAATTTTGGCGCGGGGTTCCCCTTAAAATTCATACCAGACCTGAAGGGTAGTGATGAGCCGAACACCCCCGGGTTCGGTTCGCACCAGAACCTGCGAACGGACCGAAAGTTCGTACGAACATTAGAACCCTATTAAATACAATGGATGCGAACGTTCGAATTCTAAAGTGCTAATTATAACAACTATTATGCATGTTATTGTCCTAAAAAGGGTTTGGGAACCCGGGTTCTGCACCAGGGGACATGTATCAATGCAAAAAGAAGTTTTAAAAACGGTCGTTTTTCGGGAGCAGTCATTTTAATGATGCATAAAGTGAAAAAAAAAAAGTCAAATATTCCTTTAAATATCGTACCTGGGGGGTGTCTAAAGTATGCCTGTGAAGTGCCACGTGTTTCCCGTGTTTAGAACTGTCCCTGCACAAAATGACACTTCTAAAGGAAAAAAAGCCATTTAAAACTGCTTGCGGCTTTAATGTAATGTCTGGTCCCGGTAATATGGATGAAAATCTTTAAGAAAAATGGCATAGCTACCCCATGACCCCCCCCCTACCCCAGCCCATTACCAGCCCCTTTGGGTCTTGTATGGATATTAAGGGGAACCCCGCACATAAAATAAAAAAGGCCCTATATACTCTGAACAGCCGTATACAGGCGGTGCATACAAGACAGGGACTGTAGGTTTGTTCTTATGTAGAATCTGTTTGTAATTTTGAACAGGTACATTGTTGAAGTGTAGCTCCAGCCCAAAAATCTATTTTTAAACTTTTTGGAAAACATAGGTAAGGGTTATCACCCCTGTAACATTTGTTTTGCTGTCTGTGCCCCTGTTCAGAACATTTCACCTCACTTTCCGTCCCAATGTCAACTGTTTTTGAAATGTGGTGTTTTTCTTGAAACAAGGATTGCTGATAAAGCATCAGTACAGAGGAGACACCTTTCTCCCATATTTATTCTTACAGGAGAGAATTTTCCTTCCTAGGGGTAGATTTCCTCTCACTTCCTGTTGTCTTCTTGCGTTTGCAAGTAGGAGTCGTTTGTAAGTTGGATGTTTGAAAGTAGGGACCTGCCGTATATACTCTGCAGAAATAGGCCCCTTAGTTGTTGGTGTTGGCACAACACTGTAAGCACTCACAGTTACTCTTGGTTGGTGCTGGAACGCCCTGCTGTCAACTATTATATCAGGAATTTTAATTACATATAATTGTTGAACAGTGGTAGTAAAAATTGGGCCTTTGATGGTGGTGCTGGTGCCACAACACTGTAAGCCCTGACAGTAACTCTTGGTGGGTGCAGCAATGGGCCCTGCTGTGAATTATTAGATCAAGAATTGTAATTGCATGCCCCTGTTGAACAGGGGCTGAAAAATTGGGCCTTTCGTGGTGGTGGTGGTGGTGGTGGTGTTGCCACAACACTGTAAGCCCTCAGAGTTACTCTTGGTGGGTGCAGGAATGGGCCCTGCTGTGAATTATTAGATCAAGAATTGTAATTACATGCCCCTTTTGAACAGGGGCTGAAAAATTGGGCCTTTCGTGGTGGTGGTGGTGGTGGTGTTGCCACAACACTGTAAGCCCTCACAGTTACTCTTGGTGGGTGCAGGAATGGGCCCTGCTGTGAATTATTAGATCAAGAATTGTAATTACATGCCCCTTTTGAACAGGGGCTGAAAAATTGGGCCTTTCGTGGTGGTGGTGGTGGTGGTGGCATTGCCACAACACTGTAAGCCCTCAGAGTTACTCTTGGTGGGTGCAGCAATGGGCCCTGCTGTGAATTATTAGATCAAGAATTGTAATTGCATGCCCCTGTTGAACAGGGGCTGAAAAATTGGGCCTTAGGCACTGGTGGCACAACACTACAACCCCTCACAGATACGTTACTTGGAGCACAGCAATGAGCCCTGTTGCAAAGTATTGCTTCAAAAATTGTAATGACACGCCCCTGTTAAACAGGGGCTGAAAAATTGGGCCTTAGGCACTGGTGCCACAACACTCCAACCCCTCACAGATACTGTACTTGGAGCACAGCAATGAGCCCTATGGCAAATTATTGCTAAAAAAATTGTAATTACACGCCCCTGTAAAACAGGGGCTGAAAAATTGGGCCTTAGCCACTGGTGGCGGCACCCATAAACAAAAATGATCTTCCAAGCTATCATCATCAATCGTATCATTGAGGACTCGGAGGAGGAGGATAGCCAGTCAACATAACAGCACAGGCACTCAGCATCAGCATCAGTCTTGAAGGGATGTGACATGTTAAAATCAATTAGTCTGTTATATCAGCATCAGGTGTGTGGTAGCTGGTGGTGATCCAAGACTGGTTCATCTTGATGAAAGTCAGTCGATCAACCGAGTCGGTGGACAGGCGTACCCTGTGATCCGTGACAAATCCTCCAGCAGCACTGAATGTGCGTTCCGAAAGAACGCTGGATGCAGGACAGGCCAGTAGCTCAATTGCATACTGTGCAAGCTCTGGCCAGTGATCCATCCTCAAGACCCAGTAAGCCAGAGGATTTTCGGTGGGGAAGGTGTCCAAGTCTGACCTTGCCCCTAGATATTCCTGCACCATGTTTATCAGACGCTGGCGATGGTTGCTGGAACCGATCATACTTTGGGGCTGCGGACTAAAGAATTGTCTGAACGCATCGGTCAGACGGCCACCTTCCCCACCGCTCCTTCTTTGACTGGCCGAAGCCTCAGCAACTCGTTGTCCAGGACCAGGAGTTTGTAACCTCCCAGTCTCTGGGAACGCGTTGCACAGACCTTTCTGCAAGGCCTCCCGGAGTTGTCTCATCCTCTGCTCCCTCTGCGAAGGTAACATAAGGTCCGCAACCTTACCCTTGTACCGTGGATCAAGGAGAGTGGCCAGCCAGTAATGGTCCCTCTCCTTGATCCGAAGAATACGAGGATCCTTCCGCAGACTTTGCAGGATCAGGGAGGCCATGCAGCGTAGGTTTGCTGAGGCATTCGCTCCAGAGTCCTCTGGGTCACTAAGGACGACATGATCCGCAGCCACCTCCTCCCAGCCACGTACAAGTCCACTGGTTTCTTGGGACTGTAAATCATCCCTAAAAGACTGCTGCTGATGATGCTGAGTGCCAGCCTCCACCTCCATGCTGACACAATCCTCCTCCTCCTCCTCCTCCTCCTCTTCCTCTTCCTGTGCGATGGGTGGGACAGAAGGAACACTGTCTGGGTAAAGGGGGCCTTGAGAGGCAAGGAAGTCCTCCTCTTCCTGCCTCTGTTCTGCCTCAAGTGCCCTGTCCATTATTCCACGCAGCGTGTGCTCCAACAGGTGGACAAGAGGTACAGTGTCACTGATGCATGCACTGTCACAGCTCACCATCCTCGTGGCCTCCTCAAATGGTGCCAGGACAGTGCATGCATCCCTGATCATGCCCCACTGGCGTGGAGAAAAAAAACCAAGCTCCCCTGACCCTGTCCTGGTGCCGTAGTCGCACAGGTACTCATTGATGGCCCTCTGCTGCGTGTGCAGCCGCTGCAGCATGGCCAACGTTGAGTTCCACCTGGTGGGCATGTCACATATAAGGCGGTTCTTGGGCAGGTTCAACTCCTTTTGCAGCTCAGCCAGGCGAGCACTGGCATTATAAGATCTGCGGAAATGCACACAGACTTTCCTGGCCTGCCTCAGGACATCCTGTAAGCCCGGGTACCTGCCCAAGAACCGCTGCACCACCAGGTTAAGGACGTGAGCCACACAGGGCACATGGGTCAGTTGTCCCTGTCGGAGGGCAGAGAGGAGGTTGGTGCCATTGGCGCAAACCACCATTCCTGGCTTAAGCTGGCGTGGCGTCAACCACCTCTCGGCCTGGCCCTGCAGAGCAGACAGGACCTCTGCCCCAGTGTGGCTTCTGTCCCCCAAACACACTAGCGCAAGCACGGCATGGCATCTTTTTGCCTGCGTACTTGCTTAGCCCCGTGAACGGCTACGGAGCACCGCTGGTTCATAGGACAAACCACAGGAAGAGGCCATGGAGGAAGAAGAAGAGGAGGGGGTGGAGGAGAGAGGTGTGTCACAACCAGTAGTAGCATTTTGGAGGCGTGGCGGTGGAACAACCTCCAACACTACTGCACCTTGTCCTGCATCCTTCCCAGCTGCCAAAAGAGTGACCCAATGGGCCGTGAAAGAAAGGTAACGTCCCTGTCCATGCCTGCTGGACCATGAGTCAGCGGTAATATGCACCTTACCGCTGACCGCCCTGTCCAGCGAGGCCAAGACATTGCCTTCCACATGCCGGTAGAGAGCCGGAATAGCCTTCCGTGAGAAAAAGTGGCGTTTGGGAACCTGCCACTGAGGAACCGCACATTGCACAAACTCACGGAAGGGGGCCGAGTCTACCAACTGAAAAGGCAGCAGTTGAAGCGCTAGCAATTTAGCCAAGCTAGCATTCAACCGCTGGGCATGTGGATGGCTGGGAGTGAACTTCTTTCGACGGTCCAGCAGCTGGGGCAGGGAAATTTGCCTGCTAGAATCGGACGTCGGTGTACTGCTAGCAGAGTGGCCGCAAGTACTTGGCTGTGACACACCTAATTCTACACCTTCATTCCTCTCAGTGCATGTTTCAGAGAGGACTGAAGTTATAGTGGGGTTGGAGATCCCAGCTGATGCGGTGCAAGGAGAGGTCCGCTTTGTTCTTTGGTGTGGGTCTTTGAGGTAGGCTTGCCAACGAGCTGCATGGCAGGTCAACATATGTCTGGTCAGGCATGTGGTACCCAAGCGGCTGATGTTTTGGCCACGCGATATACGCTTGAGACATATGTTGCAAACAGCAGCTGTGCGATCTGATGCACTAGCCTCAAAAAAGGCCCACACCAAGGAACTTTTTGAATGACGGGCAGAGGCAGCGCCCTGCACAGGCGGAGCTCTGCGGTGTGATTCCGTCGGTGTACTGCCCTTACGCTGGCCACCAAAGGGCATCCTGCCTCGTTGGAGATGTGCCTCCTCCTCATCCTCCTCCTCCTCCTCTCTCCTATTAGGCACCCACGTGGAGTCAGTGACCTCATCATCCCCTCCCTCCTCATCACTGGAGCCAATCTGGCAGTATGCTGCAGCTGCTGGAACATGACTGCCAGATTGGTGTCCTTCTTGAGCATCCCCTCTGTCTGCTCTCACGCTACTGCCTTCCTGTAGCTGGGTTTCATCATCAGACCCTTCGAAACGCTGGGCATCCTCCTGGAGCATGTACCCAACACTGTGCTCAAACAGTTCGGGGGACTCCTCAGGAGGAGGACATGGTGGGTCTAGGGAAGGAGTGACTGATGATGAGTCTGACATTGATACCAGGGAAGAGGACGCTTTGGCAGCTGCTTTGCCAGTACCCTGAGCCTGGGTGAGAGAGGATGAGGAGGAGGAGGAGGGCTTGGTCATCCACTCTACCAAGTCTTCGGCATGATGTGGCTCAACATGTCCAGCTGCCGAAAACAAGGACAAGCGTGTCCCATGGCCATGTGCTGATGACAATGCACCGCGTCCACGACCAGCACTGTTGCCCCCAGACACAGAGCCTGCTTGCCCTCTTTTATTGCCTCCTGACTGTCTGCCTCTCCTTGTTTGCCTTCCAGACATTCTAATAGATGGCCTACAGGGAGATGGGAAAAAAGCAATAAGGGCTACCTTCAGGTGTCCTTCTCTGTCCCTTTACTTAAGGATTTCTAAATATGGTTGAGGATTATTGCTTTTGCACAGAATAGCACAACGACAATTTCCCTGACTGTCCAAAAAACAAGGATTTCAAAGATGGTTGATGAGGAATGCTTTGGCACACTATAGCACAAGGAGAAATCCCCTCACTTTCCTTCTTTGTCCCTAGAAACAAGGACTGGCACAGTGAAAGAAACTGACACTCTCCCTACCTACAGTTTTCTGTCCCTAGAAAAAATGTTTTTTTAAAGCACACTATAGCACAAGGAGAAATCCCCTCACTTTCCTTCTTTGTCCCTAGAAACAAGGACTGGCACAGTGAAAGAAACTGACACTCTCCCTACCTACAGTTTTCTGTCCCTAGAAAAAATGTTTTTTTAAAGCACACTATAGCACAAGGAGAAATCCCCTCACTTTCCTTCTTTGTCCCTAGAAACAAGGACTGGCACAGTGAAAGAAACTGACACTCTCCCTACCTACAGTTTTCTGTCCCTAGAAAAAATGTTTTTTTAAAGCACACTATAGCACAAGGAGAAATCCCCTCACTTTCCTTCTTTGTCCCTAGAAACAAGGACTGGCACAGTGAAAGAAACTGACACTCTCCCTACCTACAGTTTTCTGTCCCTAGAAAAAATGTTTTTTAAAGCACACTATAGCACAAGGAGAAATCCCCTCACTTTCCTTCTTTGTCCCTAGAAACAAGGACTGGCACAGTGAAAGAAACTGACACTCTCCCTACCTACAGTTTTCTGTCCCTAGAAAAAATGTTTTTTTAAAGCACACTATAGCACAAGGAGAAATCCCCTCACTTTCCTTCTTTGTCCCTAGAAACAAGGACTGGCACAGTGAAAGAAACTGACACTCTCCCTACCTACAGTTTTCTGTCCCTAGAAAAAATGTTTTTTTAAAGCACACTATAGCACAAGGAGAAATCCCCTCACTTTCCTTCTTTGTCCCTAGAAACAAGGACTGGCACTGTGAAAGAAACTGACACTCTCCCTACCTACAGTTTTCTGTCCCTAGAAAAAATGTTTTTTTAAAGCACACTATTGCACAAGGAGAAATCCCCTCACTTTCCTTCTTTGTCCCTAGAAACAAGGACTGGCACTGTGAAAGAAACTGACACTCTCCCTACCTACAGTTTTCTGTCCCTAGAAAAAATGTTTTTTTAAAGCACACTATAGCACAAGGAGAAATCCCCTCACTTTCCTTCTTTGTCCCTAGAAACAAGGACTGGCACAGTGAAAGAAACTGACACTCTCCCTACCTACAGTTTTCTGTCCCTAGAAAAAATGTTTTTTTAAAGCACACTATAGCACAAGGAGAAATCCCCTCACTTTCCTTCTTTGTCCCTAGAAACAAGGACTGGCACAGTGAAAGAAGCTGACACTCTCCCTACCTACAGTTTTCTGTCCCTAGAAAAAATGTTTTTTTAAAGCACACTATAGCACAAGGAGAAATCCCCTCACTTTCCTTCTTTGTCCCTAGAAACAAGGACTGGCACAGTGAAAGAAACTGACACTCTCCCTACCTACAGTTTTCTGTCTCTAGAAAAAATGTTTTTTTAAAGCACACTATAGCACAAGGAGAAATCCCCTCACTTTCCTTCTTTGTCCCTAGAAACAAGGACTGGCACAGTGAAAGAAACTGACACTCTCCCTACCTACAGTTTTCTGTCCCTAGAAAAAATGTTTTTTTAAAGCACACTATAGCACAAGGAGAAATCCCCTCACTTTCCTTCTTTGTCCCTAGAAACAAGGACTGGCACAGTGAAAGAAACTGACACTCTCCCTACCTACAGTTTTCTGTCCCTAGAAAAAATGTTTTTTTAAAGCACACTATAGCACAAGGAGAAATCCCCTCACTTTCCTTCTTTGTCCCTAGAAACAAGGACTGGCACAGTGAAAGAAACTGACACTCTCCCTACCTACAGTTTTCTGTCCCTAGAAAAAATGTTTTTTTAAAGCACACTATAGCACAAGGAGAAATCCCCTCACTTTCCTTCTTTGTCCCTAGAAACAAGGACTGGCACAGTGAAAGAAACTGACACTCTCCTTACCTACAGTTTTCTGTCTCTAGAAAAAATGTTTTTTTAAAGCACACTATAGCACAAGGAGAAATCCCCTCACTTTCCTTCTTTGTCCCTAGAAACAAGGACTGGCACAGTGAAAGAAACTGACACTCTCCCTACCTACAGTTTTCTGTCCCTAGAAAAAATGTTTTTTTAAAGCACACTATAGCACAAGGAGAAATCCCCTCACTTTCCTTCTTTGTCCCTAGAAACAAGGACTGGCACAGTGAAAGAAACTGACACTCTCCCTACCTACAGTTTTCTGTCCCTAGAAAAAATGTTTTTTTAAAGCACACTATAGCACAAGGAGAAATCCCCTCACTTTCCTTCTTTGTCCCTAGAAACAAGGACTGGCACAGTGAAAGAAACTGACACTCTCCCTACCTACAGTTTTCTGTCCCTAGAAAAAATGTTTTTTTAAAGCACACTATAGCACAAGGAGAAATCCCCTCACTTTCCTTCTTTGTCCCTAGAAACAAGGACTGGCACAGTGAAAGAAACTGACACTCTCCCTACCTACAGTTTTCTGTCCCTAGAAAAAATGTTTTTTTAAAGCACACTATAGCACAAGGAGAAATCCCCTCACTTTCCTTCTTTGTCCCTAGAAACAAGGACTGGCACAGTGAAAGAAACTGACACTCTCCCTACCTACAGTGTTCTGTCCCTAGAAAAAATGTTTTTTTAAAGCACACTATAGCACAAGGAGAAATCCCCTCACTTTCCTTCTTTGTCCCTAGAAACAAGGACTGGCACAGTGAAAGAAACTGACACTCTCCCTACCTACAGTGTTCTGTCCCTAGAAAAAATGTTTTTTTAAAGCACACTATAGCACAAGGAGAAATCCCCTCACTTTCCTTCTTTGTCCCTAGAAACAAGGACTGGCACAGTGAAAGAAACTGACACTCTCCCTACCTACAGTTTTCTGTCCCTAGAAAAAATGTTTTTTTAAAGCACACTATAGCACAAGGAGAAATCCCCTCACTTTCCTTCTTTGTCCCTAGAAACAAGGACTGGCACAGTGAAAGAAACTGACACTCTCCCTACCTACAGTTTTCTGTCCCTAGAAAAAATGTTTTTTTAAAGCACACTATAGCACAAGGAGAAATCCCCTCACTTTCCTTCTTTGTCCCTAGAAACAAGGACTGGCACAGTGAAAGAAACTGACACTCTCCCTACCTACAGTTTTCTGTCCCTAGAAAAAATGTTTTTTTAAAGCACACTATAGCACAAGGAGAAATCCCCTCACTTTCCTTCTTTGTCCCTAGAAACAAGGACTGGCACAGTGAAAGAAACTGACACTCTCCCTACCTACAGTTTTCTGTCCCTAGAAAAAATGTTTTTTTAAAGCACACTATAGCACAAGGAGAAATCCCCTCACTTTCCTTCTTTGTCCCTAGAAACAAGGACTGGCACAGTGAAAGAAACTGACACTCTCCCTACCTACAGTTTTCTGTCCCTAGAAAAAATGTTTTTTTAAAGCACACTATAGCACAAGGAGAAATCCCCTCACTTTCCTTCTTTGTCCCTAGAAACAAGGACTGGCACAGTGAAAGAAACTGACACTCTCCCTACCTACAGTGTTCTGTCCCTAGAAAAAATGTTTTTTTAAAGCACACTATAGCACAAGGAGAAATCCCCTCACTTTCCTTCTTTGTCCCTAGAAACAAGGACTGGCACAGTGAAAGAAACTGACACTCTCCCTACCTACAGTGTTCTGTCCCTAGAAAAAATGTTTTTTTAAAGCACACTATAGCACAAGGAGAAATCCCCTCACTTTCCTTCTTTGTCCCTAGAAACAAGGACTGGCACAGTGAAAGAAACTGACACTCTCCCTACCTACAGTGTTCTGTCCCTAGAAAAAATGTTTTTTTAAAGCACACTATAGCACAAGGAGAAATCCCCTCACTTTCCTTCTTTGTCCCTAGAAACAAGGACTGGCACAGTGAAAGAAACTGACACTCTCCCTACCTACAGTGTTCTGTCCCTAGAAAAAATGTTTTTTTAAAGCACACTATAGCACAAGGAGAAATCCCCTCACTTTCCTTCTTTGTCCCTAGAAACAAGGACTGGCACAGTGAAAGAAACTGACACTCTCCCTACCTACAGTGTTCTGTCCCTAGAAAAAATGTTTTTTTAAAGCACACTATAGCACAAGGAGAAATCCCCTCACTTTCCTTCTTTGTCCCTAGAAACAAGGACTGGCACAGTGAAAGAAACTGACACTCTCCCTACCTACAGTTTTCTGTCCCTAGAAAAAATGTTTTTTTAAAGCACACTATAGCACAAGGAGAAATCCCCTCACTTTCCTTCTTTGTCCCTAGAAACAAGGACTGGCACAGTGAAAGAAACTGACACTCTCCCTACCTACAGTTTTCTGTCCCTAGAAAAAATGTTTTTTTAAAGCACACTATAGCACAAGGAGAAATCCCCTCACTTTCCTTCTTTGTCCCTAGAAACAAGGACTGGCACAGTGAAAGAAACTGACACTCTCCCTACCTACAGTTTTCTGTCCCTAGAAAAAATGTTTTTTTAAAGCACACTATAGCACAAGGAGAAATCCCCTCACTTTCCTTCTTTGTCCCTAGAAACAAGGACTGGCACAGTGAAAGAAACTGACACTCTCCCTACCTACAGTTTTCTGTCCCTAGAAAAAATGTTTTTTTAAAGCACACTATAGCACAAGGAGAAATCCCCTCACTTTCCTTCTTTGTCCCTAGAAACAAGGACTGGCACAGTGAAAGAAACTGACACTCTCCCTACCTACACTTTTCTGTCCCTAGAAAAAATGTTTTTTTAAAGCACACTATAGCACAAGGAGAAATCCCCTCACTTTCCTTCTTTGTCCCTAGAAACAAGGACTGGCACAGTGAAAGAAACTGACACTCTCCCTACCTACAGTTTTCTGTCCCTAGAAAAAATGTTTTTTTAAAGCACACTATAGCACAAGGAGAAATCCCCTCACTTTCCTTCTTTGTCCCTAGAAACAAGGACTGGCACAGTGAAAGAAACTGACACTCTCCCTACCTACAGTTTTCTGTCCCTAGAAAAAATGTTTTTTTAAAGCACACTATAGCACAAGGAGAAATCCCCTCACTTTCCTTCTTTGTCCCTAGAAACAAGGACTGGCACAGTGAAAGAAACTGACACTCTCCCTACCTACAGTTTTCTGTCCCTAGAAAAAATGTTTTTTTAAAGCACACTATAGCACAAGGAGAAATCCCCTCACTTTCCTTCTTTGTCCCTAGAAACAAGGACTGGCACAGTGAAAGAAACTGACACTCTCCCTACCTACAGTGTTCTGTCCCTAGAAAAAATGTTTTTTTAAAGCACACTATAGCACAAGAAGAAATCCCCTCACTTTCCTTCTTTGTCCCTAGAAACAAGGACTGGCACAGTGAAAGAAACTGACACTCTCCCTACCTACAGTTTTCTGTCCCTAGAAAAAATGTTTTTTTAAAGCACACTATAGCACAAGGAGAAATCCCCTCACTTTCCTTCTTTGTCCCTAGAAACAAGGACTGGCACAGTGAAAGAAACTGACACTCTCCCTACCTACAGTTTTCTGTCCCTAGAAAAAATGTTTTTTTAAAGCACACTATAGCACAAGGAGAAATCCCCTCACTTTCCTTCTTTGTCCCTAGAAACAAGGACTGGCACAGTGAAAGAAACTGACACTCTCCCTACCTACAGTTTTCTGTCCCTAGAAAAAATGTTTTTTTAAAGCACACTATAGCACAAGGAGAAATCCCCTCACTTTCCTTCTTTGTCCCTAGAAACAAGGACTGGCACAGTGAAAGAAACTGACACTCTCCCTACCTACAGTTTTCTGTCCCTAGAAAAAATGTTTTTTTAAAGCACACTATAGCACAAGGAGAAATCCCCTCACTTTCCTTCTTTGTCCCTAGAAACAAGGACTGGCACAGTGAAAGAAACTGACACTCTCCCTACCTACAGTTTTCTGTCCCTAGAAAAAATGTTTTTTAAAGCACACTATAGCACAAGGAGAAATCCCCTCACTTTCCTTCTTTGTCCCTAGAAACAAGGACTGGCACAGTGAAAGAAACTGACACTCTCCCTACCTACAGTTTTCTGTCCCTAGAAAAAATGTTTTTTTAAAGCACACTATAGCACAAGGAGAAATCCCCTCACTTTCCTTCTTTGTCCCTAGAAACAAGGACTGGCACAGTGAAAGAAACTGACACTCTCCCTACCTACAGTTTTCTGTCCCTAGAAAAAATGTTTTTTTAAAGCACACTATAGCACAAGGAGAAATCCCCTCACTTTCCTTCTTTGTCCCTAGAAACAAGGACTGGCACAGTGAAAGAAACTGACACTCTCCCTACCTACAGTTTTCTGTCCCTAGAAAAAATGTTTTTTTAAAGCACACTATAGCACAAGGAGAAATCCCCTCACTTTCCTTCTTTGTCCCTAGAAACAAGGACTGGCACAGTAAAACACACTGACACTCTCCCTACCTATCCTTCTCTTTCCCTAAACTAAAGGAATCCAGGTTAAGCAAGAAAGAAATAAATGTCACTGTCCCTGCCTATGCTTGTCTTTCCCTGCTCCGGAACACACTACACTAGGCCGCCGTGCTGGCGGCCTTTTATAGTGTGGGGCGTGTACTAAACACCCTCAGCAATAATTGGCCACAGGCATCCTGCCTGTGGCCAATCATTGCTCTCCTCGCTGCCGGCGCTGTGATTGGCCAAGCATGCGGGGTCACAGTGCATGCTTGGCCAATCACAGCGCCTGGATGACACTGCGATGGCGTAGTGCATTGTGGGCCGTTCGCGTCACTCGAATTTGGCGCGAATGGCCCAAATCGTTCGATCTTCGGCGAACGATCGAACAGCCGATGTTCGAGTCGAACGTATGTTCGACTCGAACACGAAGCTCATCCCTACTGAAGGGTATGGATTTTGAGGGGGCCCCCTACGCCATTTTTTTTTAAATTGGCGCAGGGTTCCCCTAATGTCCATACCAGATCTGAAGGGCCTGGTATGAAATTTGGGGCGACCCCACGCATTTTTTTTTCACATTTTGGTTCGGGGTTCCCCTTAATATTCATACCAGACCCAAAGGGCCTGGTAATGGACTGGCGGGGGGGACCCATGCCGTTTTTTTCAATGACTTTTATCTGTATTGCTGGAACCCGACAATTTATTATAGCCGCGAGTAGTTTTTTATGACTTATTTTTCTTTTAGAAATGTAATTTTGTGCAGGGACTGCTCTAAACATGGGAAACATGCGCCACTTTACAGGCATACTATAGACACCCCCAGGTACGAAATTTAAAGGAATATTTCACTTTTATTGTTTCTCTTTAAGCATTATTAAAATCACTTCTCCTGAAAAAACGTCTGTTTTTAAAACTTTTTTGCATTGATACATGTCCCCTGGGGCAGGACCCAGGTCCCCAAACACTTTTTATGACAATAACTTGCATATTAACCTTTAAAATTAGCACTTTTGATTTTTCATGTTCATGTCCTATAGACTTTAACGGTGTTCACGTGTTCAAACAATTTTTTTGCCTGTTCACATGTTCTGCTGTGAACCGAACCGGGGGGTGCTCGGCTCATCCCTAGATACCACATGTGGGAGACTTTTACACTGCCTGGCCCAACATGCAAGGAGCACCATCTAGGGGGATAAATTACACAATTAATTTCTTGAGTACCTCTTACACTTTTGAAGGCCCTGAAGCACCAGGACAATGGAAATGGCCAAAAAATTACCGCATTTATAAAGTAAACACCCCAGAGTATATTCTATGAGGCATAATGAGTCTTTTGAATACGTCATTTTTTTCCACACATTTTTTTTTACACAAAATTGTCCATGTATAAGATATTTCTAACACATAGCATGTACATAGCAAAAATTACACCCCAAAACATATTTTGATACTCCTCCTGAGTATGGGGATACCACATGTGTGAGAGTTTCCACAGCCTGGCCACATACATGGCCCAACATGCAGGAAGCACCATCAGGTGTTCTAAGGGCATACATTTCAAATCTAATTTGACTACCTATTACACTTTTGTGAGGCACCAATGAGCAATGTAGTGGCACTGATGGGCACTGTAGTGGCATGGATGTGGCATGGATGAGCACTGATGTGGCATGAATGTGGCATGGATGAGAACTGATGTGGCATGGATGAGCACTGATGTTGCATGGATGTGGCACGGATGAGAACTGATGTGGCAAGGATGAGCACTGATGTGGCATGGGTGTGGCACAGATGATTACTGATGTGGCATAAATGTGGCACGGATGAGCACTGATGTGGCATGGATGTGGCACGGATGAGTACTGATGTTGCACTTATGAGAACTGATGTGGCATGGATGTAGCATGGATGAGAACTGATGTGGCATGGATGAGCATGAATGAGGCATAGGTGGGAATGGATGAGGCATGAATGAGCCATGGATGAGCATGAATTATCCATGAATGAGCCATTGATGAGCAAGAATGAGCCATGAATGAGGCATGCATGAGCCATAGATGAGCATGAATGAGCCATGAATGAGGCATGAATGAGCCATGAATGAGCCATAGATGAGCATGAATGAGCCATGAATGAGGCATGAATGAGCCATAGATGAGCATTAATGAGCCATGGATGAGCATGAATGAGCCATGAATGAGGCATGAAGGAGCCATGGATGAGCCATGGATGGGAATGGATGAGCCATGGATGAGCATGAATGAGCCACTGATGGGCATGAATAGGCACAGATCAGTGTTATGGGCACTTCAGAGCCAGCCCACAAGCGCTGCTGAACTGGCTCCCTCCTCTCCTCCCACACTGTACCAATCAGGGCAAGGAGAGGGGAGGAGCTGAACCAGACATGCTCTGGTTGGTTTTCCCCAATCTGTGACGTGTCGGGTACGGAGGACCCGACGGTCACGGACATTCATGTGTGAAGCACGATTCTGGGAGGATGTCGTACGACCTCCCAGAATTAGCCGACCATGCTGTAGCCATCATTCGGCTATGGCCCGGTTGGCAAGTGGTTAACTCTACACTGACCTCCAACTTAACTTGACTTAAAGTGATTGTAGAGGCTGAAGTTTTTTTTACCTTCATGCATTCTATGCATGAAGGTAAAAAACCTGTGTGCAGCAGTCCCCCCAGCCCCCCCCCCCAACACTTACCTGAACTCTATCTTCCTTTAACGCTGTGCATGGGAGCCTCAGCTTCTCCAGATCTCTCCCTCCATATTGTCTGACACAGCCATGGGAGCCATTTACTCCCACAACTGTCAATCACAGCCAGTGAGCCAATGAGGAGAGAGTGAGGGCAGGATGGAGCCACACTCTGTGTAATATGGAGGCACTCAGGAGAAGGGGGTGGGACAGGAGCGCTGGCAGGGGACCCAAGAAAAGGAGGATTGGGCTGTTCTGTGCAAAACCATTATATAGAACAGATAAGTATAATATAAGAAAAAAAAGCTGCCCTTAATATCACTTTAAGTAAACATTTACCTACCCCTAAAACATTCTAAAACTTTCCGTATCAGTGCAGAAAGTATCCAAACTGTTATTCCGCGTACACGCGACCGTTATTCATGTCATGGAAAAAACAAAGTTTTTCTCGACGTGATTTTTCGTGTTTCCTCTCAAGCCTGCCTTGCATACATACCTTAAGGAAAAAAAATGCTTGATCAAAGCGCCGTGACGTACAACACGTATGACAACATGTACGATGGCACTATAAAGGGGAAGTTCCGCTCGAATGGCGCCACCCTTTGGGCAGCTTTTGCTAATTTTGTGTTAGTAAAAGTTTTGTGAGAGACGATTCGCGCTTTTCAGTCTTTGTGCTTTTAAGATCGTTTTCTGGAGTTCAGTTTGTGCTTGTGGGTTCGTATCTGTCTTTCAGTGCTTGTAGTCAGTTCGTATCTGTTTATTCAGTGCGTTCTTGTCTGCTCGTTACTGTTTTTCAGGTCGTTCTTCATAGGCCTTGCTGTTCTTCAGTGCGTTCTTTTAGTTCGTTCTGACCAGCCGACCGTTTTCTAGCCATGTTGCGGCTACGTACTCGTCATAGAGTTCGTGCTGAGGTTGGTGTTGGGGTTCTTGCTTTATCCCAACTCCTGTCCATGAACAGGGTGAGGAGGAGTTCATGGACCAAGAATTGGTTGCTCCAGTGGGACCAATTCTGTCACATGCCTTTGTTGCGGGAAATCCAGGAGAATAATCCTGAGGACTACAGGAATTTTCTCTGGATGCCGGACCCCAATTTTCAGCATCTGTTGGCTTTGGTGTCCCCCTATATCACCAGGCAGGACACTGTTATGCGGGAAGCCATCACTGCTGAGCAGAGGCTCATCGCCACGTTGCGATACCTGTCGACTGGGAGAAGCCTGCAGGACCTCAATTTCTCAACAGGCATCTCCCCCCCAGGCTCTGGGGATCATTATACCAGAGACCTGTTCTGCCATCATTCAAGTTTTGCAGGAGGACTATATTAAGGTACGTTTTCTCCTTTAACATCACATTCTATGTATTTAATGCTTACTAACGTATTTTATTTCTTTCATCAGTCCCTAATTACCATGATTGTAATATGCTGTGAATGTCCCCTTTGTCCCCATACATGCTGTAAGCTTTTAATGCTCCTTTTTTGGCCTACATGCATATTTCCCCTAACTAACCTCTCCAGCATGCTATCCTGGGCCCAAACACACCTAGTCTAGTCACTTCCCAATGTATTTTGTCTGCTCCATTGTGGTGCTTTACCCTAAACGCCCCCTAAAAATTGTGATGATTGTTATTTTTTGTTAAAATTCAGACAGAGTGCTACAGCCTTGATTTGTGAGGTCCCCAACTCATCTACAACCCCCCCCCATAAAATTAATTAAATGGCCCATCAGAGGGGGTGAGGAATCTGATAAGTGACAGTGATAATCTGATAATTGAAAAGAGATTTTTTTTGATTAAAATCCTCCTAAAAAAAAGTTTATACTGATGTTGGCCAAGAATGATTTTGTATAATCTGCTTGCAATGTTTATGTATGAAAGTATTAATTTATTTTTTTATTGTTTAACTCCACAGTTCCCTTCTACGCCACAGGAATGGCAGAATGTGGCATCTCAGTTTGCCCAGTGGTGGAACTTTCCCAACTGTGGAGGGGCCATCGACGGCAAGCACGTCTGGGTCGTGCCACCACCCCATTTGGGATCCTATTATTTCAATTACAAGGGGTTCCACAGTATAGTCATGATGGCGGTGGTGTTGGCCAACTACAAATTTCTATACGTGGATGTGGGAAAAAATTGACGGATGTCTGATGGCGGAGTATTTGCACAGACTGAGTTCGCCCAACGGCTCCTATCTGATGAGCTGGAATTGCCACCTGCGACAGAGAATGTGGAGGGACTCCCATTCGTTTTCGTCGCAGATGAGGCGTTTGCCCTGGGTCCCCATCTTATGAGGCCATTTCCTCAAAGAAGCCTCACCCCTGAGAGGAGGGTGTTTAATTACAGGCTGGCCAGAGTCGCGCTGCGCCGTTCTGAATGGTCCCCTGTGTTCTGGGAGCCGAGTGTCTCCCAGAACACAACGGGTATTCTGCGGGAAGTGACGCGCTTCCCGCAGATTTCCTGCAGGGAGGACTCCCGGAAGTGGGTGCAAATACCTGTCTTAGACAGGTATCTGCACCCCCTCCCCCCTGGAAGGTGTCAATTGTGACACCGGAGGGGGGGAGGGTTCCGATCAGCGGAAGTTCCACTTTAGGGTGGAGCTCCGCTTTAAAACATCTTTTATATTTTTTTGGCTTGCGCTTCTTTTATCTTTCTCCTAGGTTCTCCTAGTGCACTTGTAGTGCCATGTGTATTTTCCTTTAGTAAATACCCATCATTGTCAGTGTAAACACCAAAAATACGTTTTCTTACTTTGGCCAAC
Source organism: Rana muscosa (assembly GCA_029206835.1). Lineage (NCBI taxonomy): Eukaryota > Metazoa > Chordata > Amphibia > Anura > Ranidae > Rana > Rana muscosa. Next base: position 474,858,353 of record CM055117.1, on the reverse strand, counting down.
ATTGATATAAGAAGCCACACATTGTTGAGTACAAAAGCTTTTTACTATTTGCACATTATAAATGTGCGTTTTTTTTATTTTTTATAAAGTACAAAATAATTTTTTAATTTAAAAAAATATTATTTTTGCTAAAACACATGCTTAAAAACATTTTCAATACTGGAACTTCTAAAGTTCAACATGTGCAATTATTAAAATAAAAAAAAACAAAAAAAAACCATTACAAACAAAAGGAAATTCGAACGTTTTAAAAAAAAATCTTAAACCCGCCCAAGCACATCCATGATATTTTGGAGCCTTTGCTCCACCCGCTTGGTATTTTGCCTGATCTGTAGCAAGTCTCCCTTTATTTTTTCAAGGTCATGACAGCAGACCATTAGGTATTGTATCAGGATCTGGGCACTGTGACTTGTGAAACTTTCTTTCTCCACAGGCATAACAGCACCTAGAATTTTAAAAAACACCATGTATTATAAATATGCAGGCCTACATCTATTACCTGAATCTGTGGTGTATGACACTGTCCTGTTGTGGTGCCAATTTCCACTTCCTCCACTTCTCCTTCCTCTACATCATGTGGTTGTGGGTCTCTTGTTGGAGGTGTGGGGTTCCTAGGCTCACGTCTAGAACCTGTTTGAAGCCCTATTGAGATCGCAAGAAAAGGTATACTTTAGCTAAAAAAAATTTGAGGCCTAAAAGAGGAAGTTTGGTACAATTGTCTGTTTTGGCAGAGTTCCAAGCTGATGCTCCATGATTGTATCCTTTACCAAAACAGGAACATATATATATTTTTAACAAGTTTCACACATGGAAACACCCCCAAGTATATACACTGGATCACCTGTGTGTGACACCCTAAAAAGGTTGTTCTGTTGTGCTACTGAGTCCAGATGTTTAACCAGCTGCTGAGCATCCTCTCCTTACATTACACTGCATTCAGTTATATTATTTAAATATAGTTACCAACACATCTACTCAACCATGTCCAAAAAATCATCTCACCAAAATAGGCATGGTAACATTTAAGTTAACCCTGTATCAGCCAAAAACATTGTATTATTAGTGAGTGAACGAAAGAGGTTTACTACGACCGATTACTGGGCCCACGATCATGAAAGGTGCTATCTTTAACTGGACAACATTAAAGAAAAGCACATGCAGCAACATGCAAGTAATAATAATCAGAAGTTAAAACACATGAACATTACTTACTTTTTCCTATAACTTTCTTTATACTTTTGTATTGGTCGGGCTCCCGCAACTTGAGGTCAGACCACCGTTTTCGGAGCTGTTCCTTAGTTCTGCACACCCCGAATTTATGGTGAAGAGTTTTAACTACTTTTCCCATAATTTTGGCCTTGACAAGATTAGGCTTTTTATACGGCCCATGCTTGGCATCATAATCCTCCCTCCTCAAAACGGAGACCATCTCCACCATTTCCTCGAATGTCATGTTGGGTGCCTTATATCTCCGGGATCGGGTCTTTGGTTCCTCCTGATTTTCATCCTCTGTTGAGGTAATCTCAGTCACCTGTGTCTCCGCCATGTTGTGTAGCACTACGACGAGCGAGAAGGGGCGGGGAAAGTACTAGAACGAACGTCAGGGGCGGGGAAAACGTGCAGAGTTTCACGCATCCGCAGTGTATATAAAACTAATACGCATGTGTCGTAACTACGTTCATTGTGCGGAAGAAGGAGTAAGCAACGAACGTGATAACGAAGGTATGTAACATTTTTCAGAATTTTGAATCATCAGTGGATGAGATTGTGGCCTATATATGGTGATAAAGCCTGCCTGCTTTATCCATCGCACGCCATTATGGAGGCGGATGGACCACCCACTGGGGCATTGTATGCCCTAGGTGGGGGTCCTCCCCGCCCCCCTTTGACATGACGTTGGCGGGGATCCGCACTGGACCATGGGTACTTAGCGGGGTCAGATTAGCAGCTCATTCCTTCATGTCCCTCGATGATTTAAGGACCTCCATGTTCAACACTGTGCCATTATTAGGTAATTTTTCACGTCCCTTGATGATTGAAGGACCTCCATATTCAACACTGTGCCATTAATAGGTAATTTTTCACACTTCACACTTTCAATAATTTGTTTACACAATACACACCCTTTCTTTTCATTTACACATAGACTGCATCATTTCTTTGTTCGTATATCTAATGGATATATGCTATATCTCACTTTATGCAAACACCTTCATTCACTTAGCAGTCCCTCACCCTAACGCTCCCATTTTTTCATATTTCAGATTTGGTTGCACATTCACCTTTTGTTGCACCAAAACAATCTGGCTGCCATGCCTGCCCTTAGCCTTGTGCCTAATTGGTCCGTAGGAGGCAGAGTTTTTATCCCTGCCTCAACCCCGGGTAAGATAGCGTATCTGGATCACCTCAATATTTGCTGCCAGACCTGGATCCAACTCACAGGCTGATCTGTGAGTATTTTCATCTAATGGACCCCCTGTAAAATCCCCCATTCTCAATTTTAATTTTAATATTAAGCCTTATTACAAACAATCACCCATTTATTTTCTTAATCTTTATAGCCTATATAACTATACATCATACCCCTGATGATTGGTAGAAGCCAAGAAACGCGTCAGTTTTTCAACTCATGATGTCCAGCCCAGTCTATCTCTGCATTATCTGGTTTTAAATCTACGATGATCAGCTCAGCTTTCGTCTTTTTAATTATGAATCTCCATTCATTTTGTTCTTTGTTTTGATTTTGTAACCTTTGTATCTACGTGTACATTAATTGCCTTTATTATGTCCTTGGATCATTAGCTTGACATTTAATTCCATAATTCTCCTGTAAATCATGTATGATTGCCTATATTGTTTTGTGGTATACAAATGAATGTTTGCACTTATTCATATTATGGACAACCCCTAGGGGTTCATGGCATTTAATTAAATCCATATATCTAAAATATATCCCTTTTCAGTTTTAATCTACAAGGACATGCTTCATTTAAAGTCCCATTTCTTTCCCCCGTTCTTTATACACCGTTTTCGGAGCTGTTCCTTAGTTCTGCACACTCCGAATTTATGGTGAAGAGTTTTAACCACTTTTCCCATAATTTTGGCCTTGACAAGATTAGGCTTTTTATACGGCCCATGCTTGGCATCATAATCCTCCCTCCTCAGAACGGAGACCATCTCCACCATTTCCTCGAATGTCATGTTGGATGCCTTATATCTCCGGGATCGGGTCTTTGGTTCCTCCTGATTTTCATCCTCTGTTGAGGTAATCTCAGTCACCTGTGTCTCCGCCATGTTGTGTAGCACTACGACGAGCGAGAAGGGGCGGGGAAAGTACTAGAACGAACGTCAGGGGCGGGGAAATTGTGCAGAGTTTCACGCATGCGCAGTGTATATAAAACGAATACGCATGTGTCGTAACTACGTTCATTGCGCGGAAGAAGGTGTAAGCAACGAACGTGATAACGAAGGTACGTAACATTTTTCTGAATTTTGAATCATCAGTGGATGAGATTGTGGCCTATATATAGTGATAAAGATTATTAGAAAAGTCTTGACTGACACTTATATTTTTGTTTTGTTTTTGAAATGCAGAAATCATGTGTAGCTCTACCCCTAAGTTAAGAGAGCCGCTGGTTTGTTTTCTCGGGCCCTGTATACAGCACCGCCAACCCCCGGCAATCTGGCTCGACCCACTCTGGCACAGTTAGTCTAGGGATAGCTTCCTATTGCTTCTCAGGTGTATGATACTTAACAGTTCCTAAATAGACAGACAACACTCTGAGGCAGGAATATGAATAAGTAATAGCTTTACTATAAAATGGTGGCATAAAAACATGACATGCAACACGTACATGGGTCTGAAGAACCCTGTATCAACCAATGCTACAGAGGCAGCACTATAAAATGGCGCCGCGCAGTATCCACCACGCGGAGCTATTATGGCGTGCGCGCCCTAAGACACAGCAACACAAATTTTATAACTTTCCCCACCTATGTCAGGCCTGACAGTGTATGAAAGAGTCCCCTTTCCCTAAGGGAGTAAGATTTTCTTCACCGGCCAGCTTTCGTTGGTGCACTTGAAGAAATTAACCAAATTGTAATCCAAAGAGGTGGTAACTCGTGGCAACAGTATGCAAACAAGGGGGGGGTAGGCACTTCAACTCTGTCCCAACTACCCGACCCCCAAAGAACACTGGTGAGCGAACAGTGGGCCTAGGCAGTCTATAGGTCTGAATTTAACTCAGTCTATGGATATGGGCAGGTGCCCGCTCACCGTTCCAGGCGCGATCCCAGCCTGGGTCTTCCACCGCGTGTTTCCGTCGCACACAGCGTCTGCAACCGATCGGGTCCCCGATCCAACTGGAGTCCTACACTGATGATCCAGGATCCACCCAGACTCTGCAGGACGGTGAAAGGCTCTTCGGACTTCGAGTAAGGCCTTAGGCTTCAGGCCTTACCCCACAGCAGATCCGCGCAGGATGACTTGTTGCTTGAAGCGCGTTGTCCCAAGAGAGCGAGCTTCCCCCTGCCCTTCTCTTAAGTAATCTCTCCCATGAGTCTCTGTGGCGGAACCTCCGCCCTGAGGCCGAATGGGGCTCTGGGTACTGTAGTCCCGGGGCCTTAAAGAAGACCCCGCTACACATGCATGCTTTCAAAACTCCAGAATTCATGGGGGAGTTCCTGGACAGGTGGAAGGAACTTCCTGTTCTCTGGGAAACCAAAAAATCTAAAAATAAAAATAAAGTAGCCAGGAAGGCAGCACTGGAGAGCCTGCTTGAATTTGTCAAGACACAGATCCCCACAGCAACCATCAAAGATGTGAACAGCAAAATTGCGACCATTAGGGGCACATATAGGACTCAGCGCAATATGGTCCTGAAATCCCAGAGGCCAGGAGCTGCAGCAGAGGAAGTATATAAACCCAGTCTGTGGTACTATAACAAATTAAGCTTTCTTGATGACCATCTGGAAGTCAGGGATTCTCTTTCAACCCTTCCCCCCAAATGTCTGTCCAGCCTTCCCTGCAGCCAACTCTCCAGCCTTCCCTGCAACCCAGCTCTGCCTTCTTCGGAGGAACAACTTGAGGTCCTGGAGGAGCCGGATTTGGACATATGGAGCCCGGTATAGTATTGAGCTAAAGATTTATTGTACTTAAAGTAATGATGTAAAATAGATGTTACTATTGCTAACTATTTAATGCTTGAACAAAAAGTGTTTTACATATCAATAGACAGTAGTGGCCAAAAATGATGGGGACAAGAATGAAAAATTCAGGGGTCAGAATGATTGTATTTTCTATTTATTAGCATTCAATTTGCAACTGTCATGAGGTGAAAAATGTGTGTGATTGTTGAAGCTAAAAATATAACTATGTTCCTTTTTTATACACAGCCAGAGCTGAGCCAGGAGGAGGGTGACGTTGTGGACCAGGAGGAGGCAGGGCCCAGTGGCACACAGTAAGAGGCAGGGCCCAGTGGCACACAGGAGGAGGCCAGGCCCAGCACAAGAACCCAGATGCCTCCCCTCCAAATTCAAACAAGAATGCCCAGAAGGGTTAGGCAGGTGGAGGAGGAAACACGTGCCTTTATTAGAGAGGCTACTGTGGCCCTCAGAGAGCCCCCTCCGTTGAAGAGGGCTATGCCGCAGTACTGGCACACAAATTAGCCAGAATGGACATTAGGCAATGGCTCTTTATTGAAAACCTAATGTTGAAGGTCATTAACAGGGGGTTGATGGGGGAGCTAACCCAATACACAGACCTTGCGGAGGTCGCTCCTCCTCCTCCTGCCACAAGCTCTCCTCCTGAGACACAGCCTCCGAAGAAGCGCTTAACAAAAGCTGCAGAGAAGGCTGCAGAGACGGCTGGAGAGAAGGCTACAAGGAAGAGAAAGAAGTAATGGCCTTGCTTCTGGATGGTCTGACAGACGGCACAGACTGTTCTAGTACCACAGACTGGGGACATATATCTCACTTACCTGCTGCTGTTCCTGACCTCTGGGAGTTCAGGACAAAATTGTTCTCCTAATCTATATTTTGCTTTTTCAAATCCCTATTTTGCTGTTCTATTCTTTGATGTTTACTGTTCTATTCTTTGATGTTTGCTGTGGGGTCCACAGCACAAATGCACAAATTCAAGCAGGGTCTCCAGTGCTGCCTTCCCCTTTAATTTGTTATGTGCCAGAATAAATGTTTTTTTGATTTACAGTAAATACTTGACCATGTGTTTTTATTAAAAAGGGAGAGTTTGCTAGTGAGTAGGCATTTACATTTAAAAAATACATTTTAAAATTAACAAGGGACACCAACCTCCTTGAGGGGAAATAATACTAATTTATAATGCTGTTGTGGTAACTTGACACACACAAAAAAAAAAAAAAAAAACAACAACAAAAAAAAAAGTCTAAAATATTATAAAATTGATAACCAAAAATGAAGATCTTAATTAAGATATTAAAAATGATTTACTAATTTATTATGGAGATCTGGCTTTCCAAAACAAAAGATTGTTCATGAGATCCCAAAAAATAATAAATAAAGAAGTTTGTCATAACTCTGTGTGAATATCAGCAGCAAAAGAAGTTCATTATTGTAGCATTATAAGGAAGAAAATAATTTGCTGCATTACACAATACAATAATTTACAGCGTTACGAATGTGCTATCTCCTTTACAAACGCTAGTTTTACCAGAACGAGTGCTCCCGTCTCATACTTGATTCTGAGCATGCGTGTTTTTTTTACCCTCGGAAAAGCACACACACGGCCGTTTTTCACAACGAGAAAAAGAACGACGTGAAAAACAACGAGAAAAAATAGAACAGGTTCTAATTTTTTTTAGATCATTTTCACGTCGTTAAAAAGGCTCTGGAGCCTACACACGATCGTTTTTAATGACCGAGTTAAAAAATTGCATTTTTCTCGTCATGAAAAATGGTCGTGTGTATGCGGCATTACAGTCCCTGTGATGAGATCTTACAGCGCATATATCTGGGTGCTGATAGGAAATTAATATGCATATGGCAGAATGAAAATGATCAATTTCAGTTATTCCTACAAGTGGACATACATACAGTATACTGTACATTACTATGTTGAGCTTATATTATATCTTTGCAGAGAGCTATATGAGGTCTATGGCCATTACTGGTCAGCAGTAAATAGGAGAACCGACCAAAAGAAGAGACTATCCCTCAATAAATCCCTTTTGATCAGTATTATTTTATAATCATTTTGCCACAATTACTGTCACTCTAAACAAAACTGTTTTTAGATCTAAATTAAACTAAGACATTATATAATAATATGGAATTCGAAATTGCATATATTTTTGTTGTTATTTTGTCATTCCAATATTGTTTGAATTAATGGGCTGGGCCTCTTTAAACTACAGAACTACGCATTATATAGATTTGAAGCATAAACAGGCAGACATATTTCAATACAAACACTGTGCTCTGCGTAAATACAAATTTTATTCAAGTCATCTATAATGATGTTTACTACACTACAGGAAATAATAAACTGTACTATGTGTACTTGAGTTTCCTAATTTGCTTATACAGTACAATGAATGTTTGTCCTGCACATAATTAAATAGGTAGGTAAATATCTTTAACGATCTTTAGTTTGAAATGTTGCTATTTTTGCTTGCAATTACCTTGCAGTATAAATGCTTTCTATGTTTATCTGTATTAAGAATAAGTCAGCCTTCCATTTTCTGAAATGATTTGTTGACTCTAGGGTTTTCAATTTTACTAGACAATTTACTGTATTTACACATTTACTAGAGCAACAGAAATATGCAATACGTTACTCAAACAATTTCAATGTGGAAAGAAATTGCAAATCAGTTTTATTGAATATCACGTGGTAGATTTAGCCTGGGTTCACACTGATGCAAATTGGATGTGGGTTTCTCCGCATCCAATTCACATGACAGAAGACTGTGACCGGCTCTCAATGGAGCTGGTTCACACACCTCTGGGGCGGCCGCGGTCCACACTGGAAAATGGTCTTGTGCGTCTTTGGCTCTGTTTCAGGTCCAAATTCAGACAAAAATTCAGACCTGATTCACACCTGAAACGGTGTACAGGGATGCACCGGACCCCTGCTGTGAGCCGTGGCAGCTAGTGTAAACCCAGCCTCACTAAAACTGAAGAGTGCAAAAGCTGATGCAGCTCTGCGTAGAAACCAATCAGCTTCCATTTTTTTTTGTCAAAGTTTTTTAATTGAATAAGCTGAACTTAGAAGCCGATTGGCTACCATGCACAGCTGCACCAGATTTTTCACTCACCAGTTTTAGTAAATCAACCCCTATGTGTCTATGAGGATCTTTTGCTACCATTTACCACACTAACCAAACAAGCTCTTATCTATAGCTTATGAAGAATTACAATTTACCATTAACCAACCTTATAAATTCTGACTGCACAATAAATGTCAGCCCCGATGAAGATTTGTGCATGGCCCTTGAAATGTGTTGGCTGTTAACTCTTTTTAAACCCTTCTATTGTAACAAATAAAAATGCATATCTAAATCAATCTATATGTCTCTCATTCTTTCAGTCTATACAAAATAGTCCACATATCACTACTGCAAAGGTAAAATATGATTGGTGACAAAGACTGGTCAGCAAAAGAAGAACAGCTAGTAAACTTAGCACAAAAAGTCGAAAGCCTGTATTGGAATGAAAACCACAGATATGTACTGGAGGCTTAGATACATCAATGAGAATATTTTAAATTTTGGTTCATTTTGCTTGTGTTTCTTTAGAATGTATCTATAAAATAGAATTTTTTTTTTCTTTTTTAGATATAGTAAGGTAGTGTTATAACTCCTGTGGGATTTTTTTGCCATCTGTGTCCCTTTTCTGAGATTTCCCTTCACTTCCTGTCCCATAGCCAAAGAGGAAGTGTGAGGAAATCCCTGCAAATTAAGGGAATTCCTTATGGCCCCATAGGTCACCAGAACTAATGTCCCAATTGGATTATGTCCCCTTTATTAATTTTCTGGGGACAACCCAAAATTTGGATTTATGTTTACTTTCACTTCAAATGATAATGGTAAACAGGACAAAAAGAGAAGATGTGTTTTAAAACCCAGTTTAAGAATGGATCCTATGATAATATAATACTGATAAAAATCGTGATAAAAAAGCTGTGATTAATAATGAAAAATAATGATTAATAAAAAAGTGATAATAAATATGTGAAAATTCAACAAAGGTGATTAAAGTTATATGATATACACTGCATGTGAAAATAATGACAATTATTTTTTTTTTATCTGATGCACACCAGCCTACAAAGCAGACATATAATCAACAGTTCATCACTAGGTGAATAAGAAATGGTGTATACAATGAAAACTCCCAAAAAAGTACAAACACACGTAAAAAAAATATGACTGAAAAAAATGTGTAAAATATTATAATTATGAAGGAAGTCCAGAGCGAGAAAAAGAAACCGGCTTGTGTAATCCTACAAACACTGTAGCGATATCCTATTCACAGGTAGATCACAGGTAGATCACACATTGCACATCACTCCTTGCAGGGGACAAAACGGGCAGCCAGATGGCCTCTTACTGAATCTGATGGACTCCTAATTACGAGAGTCGTTCTCGCATGGGTGTCTGAAGGTCTGAAGGAATCAGCTCCTGATCTTCCACTCTCCGTTAAGCTGCACACACACCTGCCTGTGTCTTCTCCTTGATCAGAGGGCTGTTTCCTGGATAGTGAGCCATAGGTCTATCTCGGTTTTGTTACTCGGCTGCTTCCATAGAGTGTATAGCCAGAGATAAAAACGGTTCTTAATTTTGTCACCTCAAAGGTTCCATTCAGGTTTTATAAAAGGAGAAAAAACAGAGGGGAACTCATGTGCAGTAAATTCTTTTAGGGGTTTATTCCAACAATAAAAAAACGTTTCCAAGCACATTAAAAAGGATAGTATAAAAAACACTCAGCTGCAAAAAAAATAACATTGCCTGCTGGTGTATGGTGATGTCTCGAACTGCTCACCTACCGACGCGTTTCCCTGTAAAAAGCATCGACTGGGAATGGAGAACACACATTTATATTTGCGTTTTGGATTAAGTATTTCATCGTATTAAGTTTGCTGCATTTATTTTCACGTTACTAGTTGTCAATATTTTTAGGGACGAGCGCAGAATTTATTTAATCTTTCAAGAAGAGAAAGGTGAATATCCTTAATGGGGGCACAGACAGCAATAACAACTGACAGGGGTTATAATCCCTCTTCACTCTCAAACTAAACAAAAAGTTTTGCCTGTAGTTATACTTTAATAAATACATAATTTACAGGTATTTTAGTATTCATGTTTCATATAACATGGTCACTTTTTTGTGTCACTGGAATTTAGCACTGTTTGCATAAATACAGTCAGCAAAAATGCAATATGCTAACTTTTTAGTTTACATTGTTACTTTGGCTGCACTTTATTTAAACCAGAAAGATGTTTACATTACCTTTCAAAATGCTGAACAGTCCTTTGTGAAAAATGTTATAACCACCTAACAATATTAGATGTCTTTTAAGTTTTTACCAGGCTCGATCAAATTTCCTTTCAGCAGCTAGACAGCCTTTTTTCCAGATTTTGGAAATCCTCAACCACATCTTCTCTGTCCCTCTGGGTGGACATAATAAAAGACTCTATGCTAATGGAGGAAATGCAGGCTAAAGAACTGGAGACCTGGGAAAAATGTACCACCCTATGGTACATCTGGATGCATTACTCCACTTCTGTGAAACTGCGGAATAAATTCAAACAATAAGCCCCAGCCATTTTGTGATATTACATAGGAGAACTCGTATCTACTATATAGTATTCTCTGCCTCTTCTGCCTCTCTTCTCTTTTCTTCTGTAGGGATGAGATATATGGTCGAGTCGAACATGAGTTTGACTCGAACATTGGCTGTTTGCCGTTCAGCGAATGGCGAACAATTTGGGGTGTTCGCGGCAAATTCGAAAAAGCCGCGGAACACCCTTTAAAAGTCTATGGGAGAAAACAAAAGTGCTCATTTAAAAGGTTAATATGCAAGTTATTGTCATAAAAAGTGTTTGGGGACCTGGGTCCTGCCCCAGGGGACATGTATCAATGCAAAAAAAGTTTTAAAAACTGCCATTTTTTCGGGAGCAGTGATTTTAATAATGCTTAAAGTGAAACAATAAAAGCAGAATATTCATTTCGTACCTGGGGGGTGTGTATAGTATGCCTGCAAAGTAGCGCATGTTTCCTGTGCTTAGAACTGTCCCTGCACAAAATGTAATTTCTAAAGGAAAAAAAGGCATATAAAACTTATAGATAAAAGAAGCTGCGCAATATGTGAATAACACTCATGATGAATAAAGTATACAAAAAATCTGTCCCTGCTATTAGGCTTAGGGGCAACTGCCTACTGCTTATCTGTATCAATACCAGAACAACACAGTGTGAACAATAAAGTCCTATTGAGACAGAATTATCAGTGAATCCTGAGCAATCATAGAGTCCTGCCAGAATTGTCCTTAATGGCTTATGGTGACTTCACACATCAAACACCCGGTGAAAAAGTGTTATGTTGTTGATAGAAAAGTTCCTCCACCAATGCTTATTCCTGCCGCTTACCAGAGCATTAGATCCCATCAGAGATCAATGTATGTAGACGGCTGTTTGTCCCTGCCAGGGATTCAATCACGGTCAGCTATTCTCCTGGATAAGCGCCAAATCTCCCCAAATGTCACGGTGTTAGGATGTCTGAATTGCAATGAAATCAGTTTTTTAGAGAGAGCCGTGGCAAGTGGTGGGCTTCATGCCTGGAATGCATTTGGTGTCTTTCTATGGGATCCTTGGATCTCTTTCAATATAACGCATTAGCCATCCTGGAAGTACACAGCATCTGCTTTAATGACATGAGCTCTTCCGCCACAGCCGCCCCCGCCCGGTTCGGCTCACTCCTCCTGGAGCTATTCATGAATTGTCAGGTCCTGGCAATACAGATCAAAGTCATTGAAAAAATGGCAGGGGTTCCCCCCAGTTCATTACCAGACCCTTTGTGTCTGGTATGAATATTCAGATTGCACAAAGACAGGGGGAGGAGTAAGAACATGGCGCCAAGCAGTGCAATGCTGTGAGTTCCCAAGGTGCCTCTCCCCGGACGGACATGCTGAAGAAGCCTGAAGAAGCCTGACTATTAATGGTAAACTGACCCATACGCTCACCATACACCATACCCTCACCTGTAGCCGCAAACTGGCATGATACGGCAGGATACGGATTGTCCCGCTGTGCTTGGCTGTGCTTAGCTTAGCGTTCATCGGCAGCTCTCTGTCCACCGGCTTCTATCTTCCTTTCCGGCTCTTGGAGCCCAGCGGAGCCATCTCCCCTGCCCTGAGTGGCGTGTCCTGTTCAATCTGGCCGGCTCAGCTGGCAGGGCCACTGTGGGGGGAGAGAGGAAAGCGTGACAGGAAGGCAGCGCCCGCTGCTTCGGCTGGATACCCACAGCACGAGAGGCGAACACCAACACACCGAGCCGGGAACGGAGCGAGGAGGAGCTGAGGAGTGGGCGATGCCACTATACAGCTGCGAAAAGGATTGCCTGCAACCTGGAGGTTTAGGAGGGGAGCTGTTGCCTGGGATGCTTTGAGACGACAGGGAAGCTGCCTGGAGGTATCCCGGGGGTATCTGAATCGATATAGCCTTATAAAACACTGCTGATTTACAGGATTGAAGATCTGGTAGGATTACCTATTTCTTGACGATAAAAAGTAGAAAGTTTAGGCAGCAGGCTGGAGGGAGAGGGATCAAGAGAAAGAGGACTGTAAAATTTACCTTATTTTTATTTTATTTTTTATTTTTTCTCGCCTGAAGTCTCCTTAAACCAGCCTGCTTGTAAACGCTTGTATCAATTACCTTGACTATATTTGTACTTGCTCCTCGGTTTCATAACATTATTAGCAGGAGCCCGAGCCTGAGCTCCCAACATTTCTGAGCCCTGGGGGTGCAGTATCCACAGGTTTTGTGGTGTACCAACCTTACGTTATAATCTTGCGGCATAAGTCTCCCCCCCTCCTTTTTTTTTTGCGGGGGTTTTTTTCTGCTGAAATTTGCTGAATTTCACACAGAAGCACATAGAAGCCTGTTGGGTATATGCAGAGGCCTGAAAGAATTTTTTTTTTTCTCGGTCTTTGATATTTGCTTTTTTTTTTTTGAGTCATATACTTTCAATTTCACTGGTTTGTCCTGTAAAGGAAAGGGAAGCAAGAGGAAAAAAGGAGGAAGAACATCCCCCCTCCCCCCCCCCTTATATACAGGACTTGCACTGTCTTGGCCCACAGGACTTGTGCCCTCCCACTTTTTTTTTTTTGGTTTAAGTTAGTGTGAATAAGCACCTGTATTTATCATTCGCGTGGTGGCCTTTCTCTTAATTTCCTCTATTTTTCCCTTGGTCTTCACTTGGGGTAAATTGGTTTTAGAGAACTATAGACTCTGTATAAAGGTATTCATTTTCAGGGGTTCTCAGTACGAGACCAAAAGGGGAATATAGGGTTGATATATATGCTCAGGGGTATCTATAGCATCTTTAAGATACAAACCTCACTTGTATTGACTAGGTGGGGATAAACACATAGAGTAAATAAGTGAATAGAAAAGGAAAAAAAAAATAGCTAGGGAGGAAGAATGAGGAGAAGAGGAGCAAAGACTAATCAGGCCGATAGTGGAAGTAGTAACTCCATAAAATCCTATATGGTGCAGGATAAAGTGGATCAGGGGGTGGAACAAATAACAGAAAAACTAGAAGAAATAACCCCTCTCTCCGAAGGGCAAAATAACATTAGGGATTTAGGAGAAGAAGGGACGCTACAGCAAGATCAACATCAAAAGAAAATGGAGAAAGAAATAGATAAACTTCAGGCACCCCCTACAAAGCAAGACATGGTAGAAATGATGGCCCACTTAGAAGGCCCGATTAAAAGGGAACTGAGCGCTACTAGAACAGATATACAAAATGTATTACAAAGAGTGGAAGAATCCAAAGTTCATTTGGTTGAACACAAACAGGCTATTGCGGATTTGCGGGAGAGGGCGGAGTTGAATTGGGTAGAAATGAGGAATATCCGGTAAAAACTTGAAGATCAAGAGAACGTAACAGATGTAATAATCTGAGGATACGTGGAGTACCGGAGTCAGTCAAAAACAGCGACTTAGAAACAACGATTTAAGAGCTGTTCAATAAAATATTGAAAAGAGAAGCAACAACTCCCATGTTGTTTGAAAGAGTGCATAGAGTACAAAGAATAACTACCCCGACAACAGAGCTAGTGAAAGATGTGATAGCGAGGTTTTCGAACTTCGAAACAAAACAACAAGTCTCACAGGGCCTGAGAAGTGCTGCACCAATAGAATATATGGGAGCTGAGATCCTTGTTTTTACACACTTATCGCAAGAAACTCTGGCTCGCAGGAGGGCGTTGAAACCCCTAATAAAACAATTGCAGAATAAAAAGATTGAGTACAGATGGGGCTTCCCAGCCTGCCTAATAGCAAAGAATCAGGGGGTTTCGGCTACACTGCGATTTCCAGAGGATCTGAAGAGTTTCTGTAGTAAATTAGATATGCCAATGCCACAGTTAGAAAACTGGGGGAAAAAAACAGAATGGAAGAAGTTAAATGACCAGCCATGGAATAAAGTTTAAAACCTTGAAAAATGAATAATAATAAATAAATAATGTTGAAGGTGGGGAGGGGGGTAAGAGAAAGGGTGTCCGTTCGGGGAGGGTACGGTGGGGATCGGCGATGCCCTTCCGGCTCCCCAGGACCACTTCCATAGAGGAGATGAGGCCCGGGTGGACAGGCAGTCATACAAGGGCCCCTAGGAAATGCCCCACCCGGTTAGACGCCCTTCTCGTGGGCGACAGCTGGGTGGGCCATAACATTGATATTCAATGTAACTTGGGTGGGGAGGGGGTGGGGGAATATACATGAGGGGGTCTTATGTTGTTTTGTTATGTTTTTTTATTTATTTATAATGTCAGTAGAATGGGTCGATCCTGGAATAGTATAAGAATTACCACTCGCTCCTATGGCTATAAACAATCAGCAATAGAGCCATACATATCTAAGAAATGGCCCCTTTAAGGATAGTTACTTATAATGTTAGAGGCTTAAATAGCCCCAGCAAACGCCATCAAATACTGCAGGAATTGAAAGGATGGGCATCAAATATAGTTTTTTTGCAAGAGACTCACTTTAAATCTTCATCTAGGGCGGGATTGAACTCCAAGGGCTTTCCAATGTGGATTCATGGGTACTCCCCAAACAAGAGATCTAGGGGGGTAGCAATAGGCTTTGACAGATATAATCCATTTATCTTAAAAGCAATGGAATCAGACTAAGAAGGATGGTATTTATTTGTAAAAGGTTATTTGTTTAATAAAGAGTATACATTAGTAAATATTTACTGCCCTAATGTCCATCCTAGCCTGTTTTTAAAAAATGTACTGAAAAAACTGGAAAATTTCAGAGAAGGAAAAGTGATTATGGCAGGAGACCTAAATTTTGTGTTCAATCCAAGTATAGATACTCAACATATTTCTCTCAGGTCGGAGGGGAAAAATTTAAGGACAGTTAAACAAAAATTACACCAGCAGCAACTAGTGAAGGTATGGAGAATTTTAAACCCGAGGGGGAGGGATTTTACATATTACTCCCAGGTACATTCCTCTTATTCAAGAATAGATTACGTGTTCTTGGATCATCAGCTCTTAGAAGGCCTAATAAAAGCAGAAGTGAAATCGATCACCCTCTCTGATCACGCACCGGTTATGGTCAGCTTGGAGCTGAAAGATATACCGGATAGGCAAAGATCTTGGAGACTGGACGAATCACTTCTATATGATCAGGCCATATTAGAAGACTTGGAAAAAGAACTGAGTTTCTTTTTTATAGAGAATAATATAGAAAACATTGCACCAACCGTCCTGTGGGAAGCCCATAAAGTCTATATGAGTAGGAGATTAATAGCAGAAGGGGCGAAGAGAAAAAAAATTTGGACAGCCCAAAAACAATTGCTTTTACAGGAAATACAGGAGTTGGAACAGAAACATAAAAGAGCAAATGACAATGAGGTAATGGCTGAGTTGATGGGGAAAAGGGAAGCATTGAGGGACTTGTTGGACCAAGATACTAAAAAACAGTATGAATTTGGTAATAAATCGGGGAGATTGTTGGCGGGGCAGATTAAACCCAGAAGGAACCCAAATTTTATAGCTAAGATGAAAAATGGAATTGGGGAGATGACATTTTCTACTAGAGACATCAGTAAAATTTTTAAAGAATACTATCAATTATTATATAAGGTTAATGATCTACAGAACCCTGAGGATATACAGGATAGAAAAGATAAAACAGAAAGATACCTAAGGGGGATATAATTGCCGGAAATAGCAGAAGAGGATTTAAGGAGATTAGTTAGTGAGATCTCTAGAGAAGAAATAGAGCAGGCAATTAAAAACAGTAAGGTAGGGAAAAGCCCCGGTCCTGATGGATACACGTCCCTATACTTTAAAAAGTTTATTGGAATTCTGTCCCCTCACTATCACCTATACATGAATTCCATAGGGGGAGGTCTTGAAATACGAGGGGAAGCCTTGGGTGCCTATATATCCCTCTTAGTAAAAGAGAGAAAAGATCCTACAATGTGCTCTAGCTTCAGGCCAATATCCCTGATCAATGAGGATATGAAAATATATGCAAGGATACTGGCCGAGAGACTAAAGCTTTATATGCCAGAACTCATAGGGAAAGATCAAGCGGGCTTTGTCACCGGTAGAGAGACTAAAGATAACATCCTAAAAACAATTCTCTTAATACATGAAGCAAAAAAAGGTAAAAGGCCAACCCTGTTCCTGTCAATAGATGCCGAAAAGGCTTTTGACAGGCTGGACTGGGACTTTATGTTACAGACACTACATAAATTTGGTATAGGTCCTCGCATGCTCAGATGGATAGAGGCCTTGTACTCTATCCCTATGGCCCAAATTCAGGTAAATGGAACCCTCTCGGAAAGCTTTCGTCTTTTTAATGGCACACGCCAGGGATGCCCGTTGTCCCCCTTACTCTTTGTGCTCTCACTGGAACCCTTGCTGACATCTATAAGAGCCAACCAGGAAATTCAAGGTATAGAGGCTGGGGGTCAAGAACATAAGATATCCGCTTTTGCGGATGATATTATGGTTTACATAACAAATCCTATGCAAACCCTACCAAAAATCCTGGAGGAAGTGAGAAAATATGGGGGAGTATCAAATTTAAAGGTAAACATGGAAAAAACGGAAATATTAAATATCTCGGTCCTGTCAAGTGAGAGCAGAGACCTTCAAAGACTATATCCCTTTAGGTGGAAACAAAGGGGTGTGAAGTATTTGGGAGTATTCCTGACAAAATCAATTGTAGATTTATATCAAGATAACTACATGCTTCTTCTGAATAAAATTAAAAGGGAACTGAAGGGGTATCCTGCTCACAGACTGTCATGGTTCGGCAGGATAAGCGTGATTAAAATGATGATTCTACCAAGAGCCCTGTATATATTTCAGAGTTTGCTAATAAATATCCCTGGGGCATATTTTAAAACTCTGAGATCGGTAATACAGAAATTTGTTTGGAATAACAGAAGTAACTGTATTGCCTTCTGGATATTAACTAGATCAAAGGAGAAGGGGGGAGTATTCCTCCCGGATCTGGAAAAATATCATGAAGCAGCAATACTGCGGAGAGTTATGGATTGGACCCTTGCATCTCGGGAAAAAAAATGGGTGGAGTTAGAAGAAAAAATGTGTAAAACCCTGCTGGGACAGATTATTTGGATTCCAAGGCAGTGTAGAGGTCTCTTGGTTGAAGCGGCTCTGATTACATTGGAAGCTTTGAGAATGTGGGATAAATTAATAAAAAATATACAGGGACAGTACAACAGCCCTCTAATGCCTTTAACAGGGAATGATTATTTTTCACCGGGGAAAGAGCATAAATTATATCTAAAATGGACCACATCGCCCTATTTGAGATTAAAGTGAACTGCGTGAAAGATATGGGCCTAACCCATGGGAAGTTTGGAGATATAAACAACTACAACACTTTGTAGGTTCCCTCCCAAAACCCCTTCGGGGGGTCGGTAGGATGAACTCATGGGAAATACTAGTCGATCAAGTGGGGACAGAGAGACATGGAATTTCTAGTATATACAAGTTGTTAATGACAAACCTAGAGGGAGGAGCCGTGTGCCTAACAGTAAGCTGGGAAATAGAACTGAATCAGTCTTTATCAGAAACAATGAGAAGGAAGGTCTTAGATTATGTTCACTCCACATCTGTGGACACACGGATAAAAGAGATGAATTTTAAATTACTAACTAAGTGGTACTATGTCCCAGCTAAACTACATAAGATAAACCCCCAGGTTTCACCTTTATGCTGGAGGGAGTGTGGGGAGGTGGGAACCCATGCTCACATATAGTGGCAGTGCCCCAAGATCCAGCCATACTGGGAGGAAATTATAGATTTAATCAAGAAGATCAGCGGAATTAAGATTGGTTTGGACCCATGGCAATGTTTGTTCCATGCAATAGATATCCCTAGGAAGAAATATAAAGCAGCAATTATCCCAATCCTACTGAACGCTGCGAAGATACTGAATCCTAAACATTAGGAGGGTAAAGAAAGCCCCAATGATACAGGAATGGTTGAGGGAAGTAGACAAAATAAGAAATATGGAAGAGGCAATACATCTACATAAGGAACCTAAAAATGGAGATACTAGAATTTGGAGGGGCTGGGTAGAGTCCAGACATTCCCTGGTATATGCTTGCTATATGAGTAGTGAAAACCGAATTTAAGGAATTCTGTTGGTTTTGGCCTAAGGTGGTAGGAGGAGCAGGCCTTCCCCTTCCACCCCGTGGGGTGTTTTTTATTTTATTTTTTAAATTTTTTTATTTGTGTGTTCACGAGGAGGTAGCGGATATCTGGGAGAAGAAAAGGATACCTGTGCCCAGCTATAAATAATGAAACAAATTTAGATCTCACATAGTTAACACAGAACAAGATTTGGGAAATTGAGCACGAATGCGTATAGAACGCATAGGCAGGGTTGTTTTTTTTTTCACGGAGAGGTTAGTGGGTATTAGGGGAAGAAGGGGATACCCATGCCCCCTTATAAATAATGAAACAATTTCATATGTCACAAAGTTCAAAACACAGAATAAGATTTGGGAGAGAGGTTAGTGGGTATTAGGGGAAGAAGGGGATACCCATGCCCCCTTATAAATAATGAAACAATTTCAGATGTCACAAAGTTCAAAGCACAGAATAAGATTTGGGAAACTGAGCACGATGAGTTTAAAACGATATAGGGGGAGGGAGGGTTTTGCCCCCCCTTGTTTTTTGTTTTTTTTGTTTTTGTTTTTTTCTCAACACATGTGGGGTAGTGGGAAATGGGGAAAGAGAGTAATTCCCTCGTCCCCTCAAAAACAAAATATACTGGAGGTCATAGCCATAAGAAATGGGAAATTGAGCACTTAGCACTTTAATAAAATAAGAGGGAGGAAGTCCCCGTCCCCCCCTTTTTTTTTTCCAATTTTTTCTTCCCTACGGGGGGAATAGGGGAAGGCTGAGGTAATAGAGAGAAGAAAAATTAGGACGATACAGGATAGACCCATTGAATTGTTGTTGTTGTTAATGTGATGATGTGTTTATTTTAAATGTGAAATCTTTATTGTTATGATTATTGGAAATGTAATGAAAGCTATATTTATGTACAAAAAACTGAATAAAACAGATTTAAAACTGAATATTAAGGGGAACCTTGAACCAAAAAAAAATAAAAAAGCGTGGGGGTCCCCCCAAAATTCCATATCAGGCCCTTCAGGTCTGGTATGGATATTAAGGGGAACCCCGCGCCATTTTAAAAAAAATGGCGTGGGGTTCCCCTCAAAAATCCATACCAGACCCTTCAGGTCTGGTATGGATTTTAAGGGGAACCCCCCACCAAAATTAAAAACAAAATGGTGTGGGGTCCCCCCAAGAATCCATACCAGACCCTTATCCAAGCATGCAACCTGGCAGGCCGCAGGAAAAGAGGGGGGATGAGAGAGCGCCCCACCTCCTGAACCGTACCAGGCCACATGTCCTCAACATGGGGAGGATGTCCCCATGTTGATGGGGACAAGGGCCTCATCCCCACAACCCTTGCCTGGTGGTTGTGGGGGTCTGCGGGCGAGGGGCTTATTGGAATCTGGAATCCCCCTTTAACAAAGGGGACCCCCTCTCCCCCCCTCCATGTGAATTGGTAATGGGGTACATTGTACCCCTACCATTTCACAAAAGAAAGTGTCAAAAATGTTAAAAACCACACAGACACAAGGATAAGTCCTTTATTAAAAATAAAAAGATCAAAAATCAAAAAACCATTTGGCAAGCCAGGGGTTACCCAATGACGGGGACGGGTGACCCTGCCCATGGGGGTTTCGTGTGGAGTGGAGACTGGAGCATCGCTGGAGAATGGATCACCACGGGACATCGAGAATGGATTACAACACTGGACAGACTGGATTACATCGCTGGAATGTTTTTTTGATTTTTGATCTTTTTATTTTTAATAAAGGACTTATCCCAACTGTGTCTGTGTGGTTTTTACATTTTTGACACTTTCTTTTGTGAAATGGTAGGGGTACAATGTACCCCATTACCTTTGGTATGGATTTTTGGGTGGAACCCCTCTCCATTTTTTTTTTTTTAAATGGCGCGGGGTTCCACTTAATATCCATACCAGACCTGAAGGGCCTGATATGGAATTTGGGGGGACCCCACACTTTTTTTTTTGGTTCGGGCCCTGACATTTTTTTCAATGACTTTGATCTTTATTGCCGGGACCCGACAATTCATGAA
This sequence comes from Rana muscosa, assembly GCA_029206835.1. Classification (NCBI taxonomy): domain Eukaryota; kingdom Metazoa; phylum Chordata; class Amphibia; order Anura; family Ranidae; genus Rana; species Rana muscosa. Next base: position 474,837,414 of record CM055117.1, on the reverse strand, counting down.
TAGCCGCAAGTAGTTTTAAATGACTTTTTTTCCTTTAGAAATGACATTTTGTGTCATTACAGTTCTAAGCACGGGAAACATGCGCTACTTTACAGGCATGCTATACACACCCCCCAGGTATGAAATATAAAGGAATATTTCACTTTTATTGTTTCACTTTAAGCATTATTAAAATCACTGCTTCCGAAAAAACTGCAGTTTTTAAAACTTTTTTTTGCATTGATACATGTCCCCTGGGGCAGGACCCGGGTTCCCAAACACTTTTTATGACATTAACTTGCATATTAACCTTTAAAATGAGCACTTTTTTTTTATGTTCGTGTCCCATAGACTTTAACGGTGTCCGCGCGTTTGAACAAATTTTTGCCTGTTCGCATGTTCTGGTGCGAACTGAACCGGGGCATGTTCGGCTCATCCCTATTCTTCTGTTCTCTTTATTTCTATCATGAGTGTTATTATTCTTTGTTTAGATCATGTTAGTTGACATTGCATTGATTATTCATTTTCATAACTGTCCTGTCGGTATAGATGTCGGCAACACTTTTGATCCTAGACCTGGGTGGCTATCCAAAGACCATCACCATTCCAATATAAGTATTGATTAATGCGTCTATATTTCAAAGTTGATATTGACTGAAAACCATTCGTATGTGATCAATTCACAATTTTAATGTGGATTTTTTCCTTTCTATACTACTTTTGTAATTTTTAAAAACTTGTTAATAAAAATATATACAACCTAACAATATTAGACAATGTCCAAAAAGAGGTAGGGATCCTACAGTAGGGAGAACAAGTATTTGATACACTGCCGATTTTGCAGGTTTTCCTACTTACAAAGCATGTAGAGGTCTGTAATTTTTATCATAGGTACTCTTCAACTGTGAGAAACTGAATCTAAAACAAAAATCCAGAAAATCACATTGTATGATTTTTAAATAATTAATTTGCATTTTATTGCATGACATAAGTATTTGATCACCTACCAACCAGTAAGAATTCCGGCTCTCACAGATCTGTTATTTTTTCTTTAAGAAGCCCTCCTGTTCTCCACTCATTACATGTATTAACTGCACCTGTTTGAACTCATTACCTGTATAAAAGACACCTGTCCACACACTCAATCAAACAGACTCTAACCTCTCCACAATGGCCAAGACCAGAGAGCTGTGTAAGGACATCAGGGATAAAATTGTAGACCTGCACAAGGCTGGGATGGGCTACAGGACAATAGGCAAGCAGCTTGTTGAGAAGGCAACAACTGTTGGCGCAATTATTAGAAAATGTAAGAAGTTCAAGATGACGGTCAATCTCCCTCTTTCTGGGGCTCCATGTAAGATCTCACCTTGTGGGGCATCAATGATCATGAGGAAGGTGAGGGATCAGCCCAGAACTACACGGCCGGACCTGGTCAATGACCTGAAGAGAGCTGGGACCACAGTCTCAAAGAAAACCATTAGTAACACACTACGCTGTCGTGGATTAAAATCCTGCAGCGCACGCAAGGTCCCCCTGCTCAAGCCAGCGCATGTCCAGGCCCATCTGAAGTTTACCAATGACCATCTGGATGATCCAGAGGAGGAATGGGAGAAGGTCATGTGGTCTGATGAGACAAAAATAGAGCTTTTTGGTATAAACTCCACTCGCGTGTTTGGAGGAAAAAGAAGGATGAGTACAACCCCAAGAACACCCTCCCAACCATGAAGCATGGAGGTGGAAACATCATTCTTTGGGGATGCTTTTCTGCAAAGGGGACAGGACGACTGCATCATATTGAAGGGAGGATGGATGGGGCCATGTATCGCAAGATCTTGGCCAACAACCTCCTTCCCTCAGTAAGAGTATTGAAGAAATGTCATGGCTGGGTCTTCCAACACGACAATGACCCGAAACACACAGCCAGGGCAACTAAGGAGTGGCTCCGTAAGAAGCATCTTGAGGTCCTGGAGTGGCCTAGCCAGTCTCCAGACCTGAACTCAATAGAAAATCTTTGGAGGGAGCTGAAAGTCCATATTGCCCAGGGACAGCCCGGAAACCTGAAGGATCTGGAGAAGCTCTGTATGGAGGAGTGGGCCAAAATCCCTGCTGCAGTGTGTGCAAACCTGGTCAAGAACTACAGGAAACGTATGATCTCTGTAATTGCAAACAAAGGTTTCTGTACCAAATATTAATTTCTGCGTTTCTGATGTATCAAATACTTATGTCATGCAATAAAATGCTAATTAATTACTTAAAAATAATACAATGGGATTTTTTGGATTTTTGTTTTAGATTCCGTCTCTCACAGTTGAAGAGTACCTATGTTAAAATGACAGACCTCTACATGCTTTGTAAGTAGAAAAACCAGCAAAATCGGCAGTGTATCAAATACTTGTTCTCCCCACTGTATGTGCATGCCTCATTAGCAAGATTTTACCCATAATTTTCTGTAGTTGTGTTAACTTGACATCCACAAAGGGCATAGATGTGGATGTTACCTTGGAGAAAACCAAAAGAATCTGCAGGAAGTTCAGCGCCATGTGCGACCATGCAAGTTCTGCTTCTTTAAGGCTAGATTCTCATTCTTCAACAACAGAGCGAAGAGGTGGCACAGGAAATTTCCATGTAGGTGGCCATGTTGTATAATGTACAACTCAGTTGCGACCAGCCTTTATCATTAAACATTAGCATATGGGAATGTGAAGTATTAGGCAATGTCTGTAATAATCAGAGCAGGTAGTAGGTCAGAATTAACACATTTAAGGTGATTACTTAATTCATGCACTATGTTGTTGATTTACTAAAGGCAACTAGGTTGTCCGCTTTGCAAGGGAAGTTTCACTTTTTAGGGGAATTTGTCCCAGAGCCTAATTAATGTGTTTTTATTTTACTTTGCAAAAAAATGATAAAAACACCATGTTTGCTTGCACATGACTGAATGATTGAAGTCAGCAGTGCACCTCATTTACTAAGCTCTGTGAAAAATTCCCTTGAAAAATAAATCTCTAATTTACCTTTATTAAAGCAACCCCTGGGGCTAGAAGCTCAACTGTAAAGGTAGAGTAAACATTTTCTTGCTTTTTAATTGCAACACATCCTGAATTCTAGAAACATGTATCTCATGGTGGGTAGCATTTTATATATGATACTCAAGGTATCATATCTGCATTTATGCACATAGATGCCTTGTGATCCACATGGTATTTGCAAACATCAGCTAAATGAGAATATTAGCTAAACACTTTTGCTCCAGTTTACGAAAGTGTGTTCCATATATTTTCTGAAAGCACAGGATATGTAGAATTCAGCGATGGAACTTCTGACTTTATGGTCTAAGCACATTAAAACACTACAAATTACCTAAAGGTGTTACTAAATTTCAAAGGTAAAGCTTGGTAGTGTTTATAGGTAACAGTGAAATTTTAAGTATTCAAAATACCATTAATTTTCATTGAATAAAAAATGTACACCTTTACATCGCCATCTACATAGTTTTATATTAGACTAAGTCCATTTTTTAATATGTTCAAGTGATCAGGCAGAGATGCGACACTTTTAAATTCAAGACTCAAAGAGCCTTTGCAACCATAAGCTAGATACAATACTGGATACAATACTCAAATGTTTTGTGACTGTTTGTAATGTTGCTATATTTACTGTATAGTGCCACAAAGTACCATAGCTTGTCTTGCCAAGTCATGTTTAAGGAACAGGTTTATAAATTGCCATTTATACTGGCAGATGGTAAAAGCATGATTTATTTTAAAAATATGTTAAAGGTTGAAGTTACTTCTTCAATTTTCAATGGTTATTGTGATTTGCATTTATGTTCATATTTCTGTTTCCTTAAACCCTTTATGACCGCCCACGGCATATATACGTCAGCAGAATGGCTCATACAGGCACAATCACGTACCTGTACGTTGCCCTTTAACTGCCTGCCGTGTGGTTGCGCACTCGCTGCCCTGTCCCCATCCCTGTGAGTTGAACCGCGGGTCCCGTGGACTCGATCGCCGCGGCGATCCCCGCGATTGTTTCACAGAGGGATGGAGCGGGGAGATGTTAGTGTAAACATTCCCTTAGGCACACTTAACCCCTTCATCGCCCCTAATGGTTAACCCCTTCACTGCCAGTGTAGTTTTTACAGTAACCAGTGCATTTTTATAGCACAGATCGCTGTAAAAATTACAATGGTCCCAAAAATGTGTCAAAAGTGTCCGATGTGTCCGCCATAATGTCGCAGTCATGAAAAAAATCGCTGATCGCCGCCATTACTAGTAAAAAAAAAATAATAATAAAAATGCCATAAAACGACCCCCTATTTTGTAAACGCTATAACTTTTGCGCAAACCAATCAATAGACGCCGATTGCGATTTTTTTTTACCAAAAAAATGTAGAAGAATACGTATCGGCCTAAACTGAGGAAAAAAATAAGTTTTTTTATATATTTTTTGGGGATATTTATTATAGCAAAAAGTAAAAAATATTGCATTTTTTTCAAAATTGTCGCTCTATTTTGGTTTATCGCGCAAAAAATAAAAACCGCAGAGGTGATCAAATACCACCAAAAGAAAGCTATATTTGTGGGAAAAAAAGGACGTCAATTTTTTTTGGGAGCCACGTCGCACGACCGTGCAATTGTCAGTTAAAGTGACGCAGTGCCGAATCGCAAAAAGGGGCCTGGTCTTTATGCTGCATATTGGTCCGGGGCTTAAGTGGTTAAAAGATAAAACCCTATGAAGTATATCTGCTGGTTAAAGACACACAGGGCCCTAAGGTCTGTAATGTTCATTGAGCAAAATGATGTTTATCCAAATTCCATCTAGTAATAGGACATACTTGTGTCACTTAAACTTGTATGGTTTTTGCTGCTATCTTTAAGTTCACTATGAAGGATATACTAGCAATAATTTATATTTGTACAGTTGGAAGCGCTTTCCCACCAGCTCATCTCAGAGACCTTCATGCTTCCTAGCCCTGGAGAGTGCTCCAAACCATATTTATTTCCTTAAGAACAAGCAGAAGATGAGAGTTAAACCAGTGGGAACAAAACAAGAATCTTGATTTCCTTCCAACCAGCACTGGACACAAATAGCACAAATACTCCCATTCTGATCTGGCCTTTGCTATGAAATTTAGTGTCTCACGTTAGGGCTCTTTGGCAGAAATTAAATACTGAGAAAACAGAGATTTTCTTGTTCCCAGCCTACAGGTTAAATCCTATAGACAGGTTTCAGTTGTGAATCTCCCCAGACTACCATATGAAGCAAAGGGTCACACTTGGCTGGGCCACAAAAGAGGGTGGGATACATTTGCTTTCAACCAACTCTTAATAAATGCTTTTCTGTTGGCCTGTCATTTAAAAAGTACATTTTTGTTCCTGCATATTCTTGACTTCCCAGAAATTCTATTTAATCCTAGCTTGGACCAACACTGCTTTGTAACATGGAGAAGGCAGCTTAAATGTAAAGGTCAGTTTGTGTTTTGGTTCAATGAAAATAGCAGAACATGACCAAAAAAACCCTGCATATATTGTTTTTTCACTTGTTTGGTGGTGTTTGTAAGCAATAAGGGTAAAAATTCAAGTAATGATGCAATTTTCAAAGTAAAAAAAACTCAACTGTCTAAACTAAAAAATATGTGTGTATATATATATATATATAAATAAAGTGTCCTTTCTTTTCAACTCTGTATCTCATATTTTATGGAAGGTCCATACCTAGACACAGCTCTTATTTATTTAAATGATGTATTACTGCATTTATAAACACTTGGGATCCTTTTAAAAAATAATAATAATAATAATATGACTAATTAAATTGTTTCTAAAGAACATGCAATGAGGTGTTATAACCCCCATGTCAAGCTTTGATTGTTGTCCTTGTTGGGAAGATAAATCCTCTCTTTTTGTCCTAGTGACTATTGTTACTGGGACTGAAAGTGAAGGAAATCCAAAATAATGATTTGACACCAGAACAGAAACAGGGGGGAATTCTCCCAACACCCGTACCACTGATAACTGTGTAAGAAAAGGCTACCAGATCTTCAAAATGAAACCCAGATTCACATTACTTATAACACTCACTTTTAACCACACCCACAAAATCATGCCTCCATCTATAGCCACACCCACAAAAGTATGCCTCCATTTATAAAATTTGTTATACAAAACACTTGTTCAAAGAACAAGAGAGACTTTCAAAGAATATTAAGAAACTAAATAATCATATTTCAAATAATTGACACCAAGATATGCATTCATAGTTAGGTTGGACATCCTGCAGGTATCAAGAAGAAAAACACGGCACATCTGGAGACATCTTCAATAAAGTTGTTTCAGGGTATATAGCTTGTAATGTGGGAGTACAATAAGTCCTAGGAATGTTATAATTTGCAGTACCAGACATAAATGCAAACTGTCAGAATCATTTGATTTTGTTGGAAAAACTTATGAATAGAAACTTTTAACAGCAGGGTCACTGTTTGGTGGTGGGAGGGTAAGGCACTAGTTAGATGTTAGGATGACCCTTGTTCCTGGTCTTTGGCCATTGTCTGCACTCCCAGCTTCCACTGGTCACCCTCTATATGTGCACATAATGCTTTAGAGCCCGGGCACTGGAGGACTTACTGTGCAGCACCTCTGCTCCTGCTTCTTATTCATTGTTGCTGCTATGCAAGGGATGCTTAACCCTGGAGGCCAGCACATGTTTGGTGCTCAGGCAGTGCTGCTCTTTGTCTATAAATTAAAAAATCCTTAAGCCAGGGTGTTGGTTAGATTCTGAAAGACCTAGGGCACCCTGGGCACTGCAGGTGGAACACTGATGCAATGCGCATGGTGAACAATGAGTTTAGCCACGTTGTACTCACCCTGGGAGAACTTTAAGGAGCACAGTTAAATAGAATCTGGACCTGCTTACTGTATACACAACGCACATATGCCACAATTCTTGTACCCAAACAGGCGATGGTCTTAGAGACACATATAAACCTCAGCGCAATAATTTTTAAAAACTGAAATGCATCAATTACAAAAGCTTTTCTGAGCACAGATGAAAGAACTACCACTTTGTCGTAGCCTAAGTTAAAGAACATTGTTAAAAAATAGGGACTACATAGCAATTAGCAGCTGTCAAGACAATGTAGCTCTCTATCAGCAGCCCTGATGAGCCATTAGGACTTTGGGGCAAATCATGTATTAACTATAGTAGGTGATAAGGTGTCTTGTCCATCATGCTGGGTGGTGCAGGACTGGGGAAAAGCTGCAGTCACCAATAACATGTTTTGTATCCTTCTATGATAGACAAGAACTGGCAAGATCTAGACACAATAACCTGATATAAAAGAGTAAACTGTTTTCAAATAAGCACACCATTTATGTTAATGAGACTAATATACTTTAGGACATGTAGCGCTACCCCCGTGAGGGCTGCTTGCTGAATCTGTACCCCACTGGTTTCCAAGACAATGCAAGTCTCTGACACCTCTGACACCCTGGATTCAGACATTTCTAAATGGTAATCAAATAGTTAATGGTACACACACTTTAGGTGCAAAAGTTGAATACTGTTTACTGAAAAGCTATGAGCATAAATCCCTAGTGGTATAAAGTTGAGGGGTGACTGCTCTTGTTTCAAGCCACTCCCTTCTGTGCCTCAACACCACAGGCCTAATGAAGCAGAAAGATATAACAATGTCATTACAGTAATAGAATTATTAACTCCTAAATACTTAAACCCGCTCTGTCAGCAAATATAGTCCTGGGTGTAGGCACTTGTATGGGAAGAAAAGAGCCCTGGACTGCCGCACTCTGTGTTAACAATTTATTCTTCAAAAAATGGTTGTATAAAATCCAAAATCAATCCATAAATCCAAAACAAACAAAACAGACAGTGGTCATACAGGGGTATGAGTAAGCGTCAATATCTGACGTGAAACACGTTAGCCACCTACCCCTGTATGACCACTGTCTGTTTTGTTTGTTTTGGATTTATGGATTGATTTTGGATTTTATACAACCATTTTTTGAAGAATAAATTGTTAACACAGAGTGCGGCAGTCCAGGGCTCTTTTCTTCCCATGCATTAGTGCAGAGCCAGCACCTGTGTGAATATCAGGGCGGGAGCAACCATTTGGAGTTCTTACAGCTTTGAGCGGCACTTTTTTTCTTCATTGGAGGCACTTGTACTTATGTTACTAACTGAACAGTCCTATAGTGGGGAGGAAGATATGTTGTAGTCTCTCAGAGAAAAAAGAAGCCTTTGGACTTCAGCTGGCTCTTTTTAATGAAGTACTTGATATATCCTGGTTATTGGGAGAAGGTGAAGTAGCCTGGTGACACCTTAACTGGCAATGTGTAGCAAAAGGTTACTTATGGTGTCTTGTGGAAAACGAGCACTGCTGTTGCTCTGCAGAATGTCAGTGTGTCCCCAGATCCTACTGGCTTAGGCAAAGGGACAGACAGTGATGTCTGCATGCAGTGTGCAAACTCTGTGTGATAGAAGAAATGCCCTCTCACTAGTCCCAACGACTCTTGGTAATGGAAGTGGCATGGGCCTCACCAAGCTCACTAAGCTGTGCATAGAGATTGAGAGTGCAGTGAGACTGCACTTCTGAAGATGCCTCATTACAGTGTGGCCAACACGAACCTTGTTAGTCACAGTGACATTTGATGGCAGGCATTCTTGTCATCATGGGCATTAGGCAAAAGTTGTGGGGCCCATGCTCTAGCCACTACACTCTAGCAACCTCACTGCTGGAAAGGGTGTGCAGGAACATTTGGAGATGTTGCATAGATCAGGAGAGCTCTGTAGACTACTTACTGCCGCTGCTAATGGCACTTGTTCTCTGGAGACTAGAAAAACCATCTCTCACATTTTGAAAAGGCAGGACATTTAGAAAAATCCCCCAATGGGACACAGGGGTAAAAATATAAAACAAAAGAAAATATGACAGGTGTTTAACTTTTACCAAATCTCTAATCATTATCTGGGATTTTTCAGCAAGCTCTTGATGGTTCAGAATAACGTTGTGCCTAAATTGCTGAATCATTTATTGTTTAAATGAATTTATCAGTAGTGGTGTTCAGGTTATTTCACTAAGCCAGCCATAGTCGGTTTGAATCTAGACTAGTTCAGCAGGGACCAGCCAAAATTGGAACTATGTATGAGCAGGCTGAATGTATTCACAAGAGGGATTCCCCTGAAACAACAGTCTATCTATGGCGGGTCTTAGGTAGCAATATTGGGCTATTGAGTACAGCCTAACAATGAATGCTATAAAAAACTTATTGCAGATACCCAGTTTACCTGAGTGGCAGTTTATGAGATAAATGTTTACATGAGACTGTCAGGCACATCTTTTCTGCCAGGTGTGTATCACTTTACCAAATCTATGACAAGGCCAGAGGTGCCATTATGTCAAAATATATAATATCTAGTTTAGAGGACAGCCAAAAAAGTTCAATGCTTTAGTAATTGCATTTGTTTTATGTAAAGCAACAAACCAATTGTCAATGAGAGTGTAGGAAATAACACTGGCCAAGAAGGTAAGATGCTGGACCCTGAAGAATTGACTGAGAATATGGTGGTGGATGAAGCAGTAAGGGATAGAACTAAATTGTAAGCATTGAAGGAGGGCAAACTTGAGTAAGTAAGTTTGCCATAACATACAAGAACTTCTTCTGCAGATTGCAATTTAGTTCCACTTTCATAGTAGCTACGCACGTCTGGGGACAAGAAGATTGGTTGAGGATCTCATATTTTGATTCTGAATGATTTGACTCTCCCGTTTATATGGTCAGCTTTAGACTTGTGCACAACGGAAAAATTTGTTTAGTTTCGGTTTGTTTCTCGTGAACAACGGAAAAATGTGTTTAGTTTCGGTTCGTTTCTTTTCGGTCCTGTTGATTCGTAATTGTTCGTAATTTTGCTGGACGGGATTTTTCGTGTTCGGACTAATTCGTACTTTCGGTAGAGTACATTGTTTTTCGTTGATTCTGGACACAACTCCTACTTACGTAACTTTTTTTTGATTTGTTGATTCGTAATTTTCCGTGTCTCTCACAACGACGCTGCCTATTATGCCTAATGTGCTTCAAATGGATTTGTACTTTTCTAAATACATAGCGGTTATTTGTAACGATTCGAAATCTCGTATTTTACTATCGTTTTTTACATGCTGCCTCCGCCCCTGTACGCCATTTTGAGAGGGAGTTCAGCACGGTGAGGGAAAAGCAGAGAGCAGAGCAGAGTGTTATTGTGCTTAGAATGGATTCGTACAATCGTAACTTTTTTCATAACGAATTATGCCGAAGACATTCGGGCATTAGCTATTTGCGATACAATTTATTTCGGATTCGGTTTTATTCCTAATTGCTTTGTTCAGAAATTCGAATGCTTCCAAATGTCAGAAAGTTGCTAAATTCGGACTAATTTTGATTTGTTACGAAACGAATTGCACAAGCCTAGTCAGCTTTAGTCTCTGCTACCCTCAGATCTGCCAGGAATCAGTAGACATTTTCAATTTGGTAATTTGTTGTTCCTGTCACAGTCAGTCTGTCAGTCAGATTGTGGCCCTAATTTTAAGAATCATGCAATAGAAGAACTACAACGGAAATTTCTTTGGTTCTTTAGCACAATATAGTGTTCCTCAGGTTTTATCAAATCAGCCAATGGTTGTTGATGAACATGTTTTTTTAATTAACTAAATTGATAACAAAATGACAGATATAAAAAAGGATGCTTATTTATAATTAGGGATGAGCTTCGAGTTCGAGTCAAACTCATGTTCGACTCGAACTTTGCCTGTTCGCTGAACAGCGAACAATTTGGGGTGTTCGCGGCAAATTCGAAAAGCCACGGAACACCCTGTAAAAGTCTATGGGAGAAATCTAAAGTGATAATTTTAAAGGCTTATATGCAAGTTATTGTCATAAAAAGGGTTTGGGGACCCGGGTCCTGCCCCAGGGGACATGTATCAATGCAAAAAAAAGGTTTAAAAATGGCAGTTTTTTTCAGGAGCAGTGATTTTAATAATGCTTAAAGTGAAACAACAAAAGTGAAATATTCCTTTAAATTTCTTACCTGGGGGTTGTGTATAGTATGCCTGTAAAGCAGCACTTGTTTCCCGTGCTTAGAACTGTCCCTGCACAAATTGTCATTTCTGAAGGGAAAAAAAGTAATTTAAAAGCACTCGCGGCTATAATGAATTGTCGGCTTCCGGCAATACAGAGAACAGTCATTGATAGAAAAAAATTAAAAATACGTGGGGGTCCCCCCAAATTCAATTACCAGGCCCTTCAGCCTGCATCATTAGCTATTCCCCGGCAAGCGGGGAAAGCTGGGGCTTACCCCATGATGTGACGGGTGACTCCGCCCCCTCGTACGTCATGGGGGTTTCGTGTGGAGTGGAGACTGCAGCGCTGGACATCGGATCACCGCGGGACACTGGATTACATCGCTGGAATGGGTTTTTTATTTTCTATTGTTTTACTTTTAATAAAGGACTTTCCCAACTGTGTCTGTGTTTTTTTACAATTTTTTACACTTTCTTTGTGAAATGGTAGGGGTACAGTGTACCCCTTACCAATTCACATAGGGGGGGCGGGATTTGGGGGTCCCCTTTGTTAAAGAGGTCTTCCAGATTCCGATAAGCCCCCCACCCGCAGACCCCCACAACCACCGGGCAAGGGTTGTGGGGATGAGGCCCTTGTCCCCAACAACATGGGGACATGGTGCTTTGAGGGGTCTCAGACCCCCAAAGCATCCTCCCCATGTTGAGGGCATGTGGCCTGGTACGGTTCAGGAGGGGGTGCTCTCTCGTCCCCCCCTCTTTTCCTGCGGCCTGCCAGGTTGCGTGCTCGGTTAAAGGGTCTGGTATGGATTTTTTGGGGGAACTCCACGCCATTTTTTTTTTAATTTGGCATGGAGTTCCCCTTAAAATCCATACCAGACCTGAAGGGTCTGGTATGGATATTTGGGGGGAACCCCACATAATTTTTTTTTTAAAATATGACGCAGGGTTCCCCTTAATATCCATACCAGACCTAAAGGGCCTGTTAATGGAATTTGGGGAGACGTCCACGCATTTATTTATTTTTTTATCAATGACTTCTCTCTGTATTGCCGGGAGCTGACAATTCATTATAGCCGCGAGTGCTTTTAAATGACTTTTTTTCCTTCAGAAATGACACTTTGTCCAGGGACAGTTCTAAGCACGGGAAACAAGTGCTGCTTTACAGGCATACTATACACCCCCCCCCCCCCCCCCCAGGTACGAAATTTAAAGGAATTTTTCACTTTTATTGTTTCACTTTAAGCATTATTTAAATCAATGCTCCCGAAAAAACGTCAGTTTTTAAAACTTTTTTTTGCATTAATACATGTCCCCTGGGGCAGGACCTGGGTCCCCAAACATTTTTTAGGACAATAACTTGCATATTAGCCTTGATAATTAGCACTTTTGATTTTGAACATTCGAGTCCATTGTATGTAATAGGGTTCTAAAGTTTGCGCAAACTTTAGGTCTGTTCGCAGGTTCTGGTGCAAACCGAACAGGGGGGGGGGGTGTTTGGCTCATCCCTATTTATAATTATTGTATTAATAAGTAGCATTAGGTACCCCTTATAATAAAGTAATACATTTGCTGTTGGAGAAATTCTTGAACATATTTGTTCACATGCCTCTAGCAATAGCATTGTATTTTTCATGCTTTCACCACAAAAAAATATATTCTCTCAAGCCAAGATAGATGTTCAGAGTACACTATAACATTGTTTAAATCCACATTATTGCTTACTGAACATAAAGAGGTGCCAGATTAAACACTGCCATCAGTAAAGGAGGAATTCAATGTGTTTTTTTTTTCTCTCAGTTCTCAAGAGAGACATTATTATAATTATTACTATTATTATTATTATTATACAGGATTTATAAAGCCAACAGTTTGTGCAGCGCTTTACAAAGTAGGGAAAAACTACACCAACAGTACAACCCTAACCATAAACCCTAACCCTAACCCTTAACCTTTAGCCCTAACCCTAACCCCTAGCCCTAACCCTAACTGTCCTGCGAGCTTACAATCCTATAGACTTTAATAGGGTTTGCATGTTCGCTCACACTTTTTACTTGCAACAAATAATATAATCAGACCTGATGCTAGACCATTTTGTGCCCTAGGCAAGACCAGCTACTTGCACCCTCAAAAAACAATAAAGGCAGTAAATGTAGCCTTTGCTGGGATGCTTTCTTACCTCTACTGAGAACAGTGGGCAGGTGGATGCTGTCAGCCACCGTACATTCAGGGACAGCTCTGATTGCTGCACAGCCTGCACTGTTGCTAAACTACGTTGGCTGTGGCAGCAGATACGCTGACTGGGTATTTGAGCAGGACACTCTGGGGGAGGGTTTGGACCCAGCAACAACTGTCTGTGGCTGCACTCTAGGATTCTGACTAGTGTTAGCACCGGCCCTGAATATAATATAATATAAATATAATTGTGACTGATAAAATCATGAGTCTAACAATCATAGAACACCACGGATAACATACATATGCATATGTGTAGATATACGTGCATCCAAAAATACTCACATATACATGTACACATGCATTGAAATGAAGATAAAGAAATATCGCATGATAAATGATAATATGTGATAGGTTTTTTGACTGACATTGGATTTTTCATCATAGGGCATTATTTATGTTTTTAACTAATAAGGGACTTTTTTCATGGTGTGTTTTTTTTTTTATTGTTTATGTTTTTGTCTGTGATAATAAGTAGTAATATGTACCTCATAGTCATGCATGGATATCTAATTCCCCACTTATTTAGGGAGCTTCCAGATTACAATGTCTTTTGACTTACAGGATATGGGGATAAGGCCCCTGTCTTGTCTGGGGACAAGGTGCCTTCCAAGGGAAGCTTTGCTGCTCCCTTGCAAGGGACTATCCCAATGTTGCGGCAGCTGGCTTGGTATGGTTCAGGAGGGGGTTGCACATTTTCCCCCCTCCTTTCCTGGCCACCCAGGCTACATGCTTGCATAAGGGTCTTTTGTGAACCTTAAGGGGGATCCACACCATTCCTTATTTTTCCTTAAGAGACAAATACCACTGGAAAAAATAAAAGCTTTGGGTGGTCCCTAGGAATCAGCTGCTTTTTTGTTTTGTTTGTTTATGTTATTCTACAACGTATAGTCTAGTCCTATCCACCCAATTGTTTTCCGTAGGAACATAATTGTACACATTTAGGCCCCATGCACACAGGGAGTTTTTACAGCCGCATTTTTTACAGCTTAAAAACGCCTGTCCATGTTTTGTAAACATTTTTTGACCTTTTTAAAAAAAAAAAAAAAAAAAAATCCCGGAGCTCAAAAACGCAAATTGCGGCGTTTTTGGTGCGTTTTTTGCGCTCTTATGCGCGTTTATGCGCGTTTAATAGCGTCGGGCGTTTTTGCAGCTCAAACCTGGAGCTCCAGAACACACTAAAATTGGGTTTTTTTTGCAGCTGGAAAACGCCTATGCCACTTGGAACTCATAAAAGCTCTATGTGTGCATGACACAATAGAATAACATGGATGGGCGTTTTGCAGCTGTAAAAAAAAACCTCTAACGCTGCTGTTGGCAGTAGGGATGAGCTTCGAGTTTGAGTCGAACTCATGTTCGACTCGAACATTGCCTGTTCGCCCGTTCGCCGAACAACGAACAATTTGGGGTGTTCGCGGCAAATTAGAAAAGTCTATGGGAGAAATCTAAAGTGCTAATTATAAAGGCTTATATGCAAGTTATTGTCCTAAAAAGTGTTTGGGGACCTGGGTCCTGCCCCAGGGGACATGTATCAATGCAAAAAAAAGTTTTAAAAACGACCGTTTTTTTTAGGAGCAGTGATTTTAATAATGCTTAAAATGAAAAAATAAAAGTGAAATATTCCTTTAAATTTCGTACCTGGGGGGTATGTATGATATGCATGTAAAGTGGCGCATGTTTCCCATGCTTAGAACTGTCCCTGCACAAAGTGTCATTTTTGAAGGAAAAAAAGTCATTTAAAACTCACTCGCGGCTATTAATGAATTGTCGGCTTTTATCAATACATAGAAAAGTCATTGATAAAAAAAAAAAAAAAAAAGCGTGGGGGTTCCCCCAAATTCAATTACCAGGCCCTTTAGGTCTGGAATGGATATTAAGGGGAACCCCACCGCAAATTTTAAAAAAAATGGCGTGGGGTTCCCCCTAAATATCCATACCAGGCCCTTGAGATCTGGCATGGATTTTAAGGGGAACTCCACCCCAAATTTAAAAAAAATGGCGTGGAGTCCCCCCAAAAATCCATACCAGACCCGTATCCGAGCAAGCAACCTGGCCGGCCGCAGGGGAATAGGGGGGGACGAGAGAGCGCCCCCCCTCCCTCCTGAACCATACCAGGCCACATGCCCTCAACATGGGGAGGGTGTCCCCATGTTGATGGGGACAAGGGCCTCATCCCCACAACCCTTGCCCTGTGGTTGTGGGGGTCTACGGGTGGGGGGCTCTTATCGGAATCTTTTAATAAAGGACTTTTCCAAGGTGTGTGTGTTTTTATTTACATTTTTTGACACTTTCTTCGTGAAATGGTAGGGGTACAATGTACCCCTTACCAATTCACATAGGGGGGGCGGGATCTGGGGGTCCCCTTTGTTAAAGGGGTCTTCCAGATTCCGATAAGCCCCCCGCCCGCAGACCCCCACAACCACCGGGCAAGGGTTGTGGGGATGAGGCCCTTGTCCCCATGTGGCCTGGTACGGTTCAGGAGGGAGGTGGGGTCGCTCTCTCGTCCCCCCCTCTTCTCCTGCGGCCGGTCAGGTTGCGTGCTCGGATAAGGGTCTGGTATGGATTTTTGGGGGGACTCCACGCCATTTTTTTATTTATTTGGGGTGGAGTTCCCCTTAAAATCCATGCCAGATCTCAAGGGCCTGGTATGGATATTTAGGGATATTTAGGGGGAACCCCACGCCATTTTATTTTTAAATTTGCGGCGGGGTTCCCCTTAATATCCATTCCAGACCTAAGGGGCCTGGTAATTGAATTTGGGGCAACCCCCACGCTTTTTTTTTCTTTTTTTTTTATCAATGACTTTTCTATGTATTGATAAAAGCCGACAATTCATTAATAGCCGCGAGTGAGTTTTAAATGACTTTTTTTCCTTCAAAAATGACACTTTGTGCAGGGACAGTTCTAAGCATGGGAAACATGCGCGACTTTACATGCATATCATACACACCCTACAGGTACGAAATTTAAAGGAATATTTCACTTTTATTTTTTCATTTTAAGCATTATTAAAATCACTGCTCCCGTAAAAACATCTATTTTTAAAACCTTTTTTTGCATTGATACATGTCCCCTGGGGCAGGACTCGGGTCCCCAAACACTTTTTAGGACAATAAATTGCATATTAGCCTTTATAATTAGCACTTTAGATTTCGAACGTTCGAGTCCATTGTATTTAATAGGGTTCTAAAGTTCACACGAGCATTCTGTCTGTTTGCAGGTTCTGGTGCGAACCGAACAGGGGGGTGTTCGGCTCATCCCTGGTTAGCAGCTGCAAAAACGTCCTGTGTGCATGGGGCCTAAGTAAATCTTTGAAATTTATATTTCTCTATTAGCTTTGTTGAGTTTTATGACTATAGAAAAGAATAGTATTACTGACTGGTAAAACACATTGGGTCGATTTACTAAAATTGAAGAGTGCACAATCTGGTGCAGCTCTGCATAGAAAGCAATCAGTTTCCAGTTTTTGTTTTGTCAAAGTTGAATTGAACAAGCTGAAGTTAGAAGATGATTGGCTGCACCATGCACAGCTGCACCAGATTTTGCACTCTCCAATTTTAGTAAATCAACCCCACTGTCTATAAACCCCCAAAATTTTTTTTCCAAAATTAAACATTTTAGAAACATTTAGAAAAAACACAAATTTGTGTAAGCAACTACCCAAAACCATTTGGGCAAACACATACACTCACCGGCCAATTTATTAGGTACACCTGTTCAATTGCTTGGTAACACAAATTGCTAATCAGCCAATCACTAATGGCAGCAACTCAATGCACTTAGGCATCTAGATGTGGTAAATACGACTTGCTGAAGTTCAAGCCGAGCATCAGGATGGGGAAGAAATGGGATTTAAGTGACTTTGAATGTGGCATGGTTGTTGGTACCAGACAGGCTGCAATGAGTATTTCAAAAACTGATGATCTACTGGGATTTTCATGCACAACTATCTCTAGGGTTTACAGAGAATGGTCCAAAAAAGAGAAAATATCCAGTGAGCGGCAGGTGTGTGGACGAAAATGCCTTGTTGATGTCACAGGTCAGAGGAGAATGGGCAGACAGGTTCGAGATGATAGAAAGTCAACAGTAACTCCAATAACAACCAAGGAATGCAGAATACTATCTCTGAATGCACAACACATCGAACCTTGAATCAGATGGGCTACAGCAGCAGAAGACCACGCCGGGTGCTACTCCTGTCACCTAGGAACAAGAAACTGAGGCTACAATTAGCACAGGTTCACCAAAATGGGACAATAGAAGATTGGAAAAATGTTGCCTGGTCTAATGAGTCTCCATTTCAGCTGTGACATTCAGATGGTAGGGTCATAATTTGGTGTAAACAACATGAAAGCATGGATCCATCCTGCCTTGTATCAATGGTTCAGATTGGTGGTGGTGGTGTAATGGTGTGGGGGATATTTTCTTGGCATACTTTTGGCCCCTTAGTACCAATTTTTCATTGTTTAAATGCCACGGCCTACCTGCGTTTTGTTACTGACCATGTTCATCCCTTTATGACTACAGTGTACCCATTGTAGCAGAGCATCCCAGAGAGAGTTGGGATAGGTCCTCTTTGGGGTTTATACAAATGTATTTTATTGAGATTTTATGTGATAGACCAACACAAAGTGGCACATAATTGTGAAGTAGAAGTAAAAAAAAAAAAATAGTTTTCAAAATTTTTTACAAATAAATATCTGAAAAGTGCAGCACGAGGGGTTGGTTTTGGTACCAACCGCCGGGTGTCTGTGACGCTCAGGTGGTGATGCCTCCCTCCCCATATGCACGCAGCATGACATTGGGGGGGTGCGCCTTGCCTGTGCCCATATAGGCCTGTCCCTTGCTGGCCTCATGTCCTGTTCGCAGTTCCTTACATATAGTGTACTCCTATGGATCTTGGCATCTATGCTCTACTATGAGGTAGAATTATTTAACCTGGGTTTCCACATTCCTCTGCCATGAGGGTTCTGTAATTTTTATCAACATATCCCAATTCCTGTATTCCTTTTGTGAATACGGGATACTCCGTGCATCATGGAGTTTTTTACATTTTACATTATTGTTATCTTTTACAGAAGCCCTCTACAGACATTGTTATGCACCCTGTTGGGATCTAGTGAGCATCAACTGATGTTTTTATTATATATTTATGGTCATATTGTACCCAAATAAATATATTTACATTTATACTTCTATTAATAGCTGTTTTTCCTGAGACTGTGTGCTTTATATAAAGTCCCAATTGCCCCCTCGTTTTCCCTTTCCCTTATATTTTTCACTAGATCGGGATAGAGGTACATGACTCCCACTGGTCATAACCTCATATAAAGTCCCAAACAACAGTTTTTTTTCTTTTTTCTAAGGCCCGCTATCTGACCACTTTGGACTTGACCAAAGGATATCGGCAAATACCCCTGACTGGTAGCGCCAAGGAGAAGACTGCGTTTTAGACCCCAGAGGGTTCTTTCAGTATAAAAAAATGCCTTTTGGATTGCAAAATCCCCCCCCACCCCAACATTTCAGAGTGCCATGGACAGGACCCCAAGACCTTAGCGTCGCACTTGCCCTGTGTCCAGGCAGTCCTTGATTCCCACTTCAAAGAAGGTTTTATGACAAATCCAAAAAAATGTGTCATTGGTTTAGAGGAAGCCAGGTATTTGGGCTACACTATTGGTGGTGGGGGTCATTAAACCTCGGTTGAACAAAGTATAAGCCATCCAGGAGGGGCCATGTCTTGCAAACAAGAAGCAGGTTAGCCTTTCTTGGGATCCTTTCTTGGGATCGCAGGTTACTATCAAAGTTTTATCCCAAATTTTGAAACTCTAGCTGCCCCACTGACTGACCTTACGAAAGGGAATGACTCTGTAATGGTGAAATGGTCCCCATTACCAGAGGAGTCTTTCCATGTCCGGAAGAAGTCTCTTTGTGCACAGACAGTACTGTACTCCCCCGATTTCTCCAAGGATTTTTTGGTTCAGACGGATGCGTCTGATGTGGGTGTTGCAGCAGTATTGTCACAGGTACACAATGGGGAAGAACACCCTGTGGTGTACCTGAGCAGAAAGCTCAATGAACATGAGAAAACGTATGCAGTCATTAAAAAGGAATCTTTAGTCATAAAGTGGGCCTTAGACGCGCTAAGGTACTATTTGTTAGGGCGCCAGTTTGATTTAATAACTGACCATGCTCCCCTGAAATGGATGGCTCAAAAGAAGGAGACTAATAGACGGGTGAACCGGTGGTTTTTGGCTTTACAGGAGTACTCCTTCACAGTAAAACACAGGCCAGGTGTTGAGATGGGGAATGTAGCTGCCCTGTCCCGTGTTCACTCCTGTTGGGCCACAAGTGTTTCAACTTTGGGGTTGAAACAAGGGGGGGATATGTAGCAGACCATCCCAGAGAGAGTTGTGAAAGGTCCTGTTCGGGGGTTATACATCTCCCAGACTCCTCTCATATACGTTCAGGGATCTCTGATCCACGATCCAGTTAGGATCTTGGTCCTCTTCCCCAATTCCCCAATTCCTCATTCCTTGGTCCTCTTCCTCAATTTAAACTCACCTGAGACAGACAGCCAATGCTTTCTGCCTGGGAAACTCACTCAACACCTGTCTATGAGAGCAAAAGGTTAGTGAAAGCTATCAAGCTGCATATGTGGAAGCTGACAAGCTGTAGGCTTGCTCAGCCCGGTAGTGAGGCCCTGTATTTGTGTATAGTGAGTGTCGAGATACGGCTAGTTTTTGTTTTGCTATTTTTTGTAATGTACAGCACCTGTATATAGACTTGTATATATCACAAATAAACACTGCACTGTTTGTCACTAGGGATAAGCTTTGAGTTTGAGTCGAACATGAGTTCGACTCGAACATTGCCTGTTCACCCGTTCGCCGAACAGCAAACAATTTGGGGTGTTCGCGGCAAATTCGAAAAGCCGCGGAACACCCTGTAAAAGTCTATGGGTGAAATCTAAAGTGCTAATTTTAAAGGCTTAGGCCCCTTTCACATGGGACGGATCCGTGAGGATTCGCCCCGTGAACCTCCGCTTGCTCTGCGGGAATCGCTCCGTTCATCCCCGCTGAGCCGGCGGATGACAGGGCAGTCCCCGAACACTGTGCAGGGACCACCCTGTCAGATCTCCGCTCTCCCCTATGGGGGGATCGGATGAACACGGACCGTCTGTCTGTGTTCATCTGATCCGCTCTGTAGACGGATTGAAAAATAGGATTTTCCTCCGTCTGCAGAAACGGGGGATTGCAGACACGGAGAAGATCGTGTGTCAGCGGATATTCATCCGCTGACACCCGCGATCTCATAGGGACCAATGTATGTCCCTTTTTCATCCGTAAACGGACGGATGAAAAAGCGGACATACGGTCCGCTAGTGTGAAAGGGGCCTAATATGTAAGTTATTGTCATAAAAAGTGTTTGGGGACCCTTGTCCTGCCCCAGGGGACATGTATCAATGCAAAAAAAAGTTTTAAAAACTTCAGTTTTTTCGGGAGCAGTGATTTTAATAATGCTTAAAGTGAAACAATAAAAGTGAAATATTCCTTTAAATTTCATACCTGGGGGGTGTCTATATTATGCCTGTAAATTAGCGCATTTTTCCCTTAGAAGTGTCCCTGCACAAAATGTCATTTCTAAAGGAAAAAAAGTCATTAAAACTACTAGCGGCTGTAATGAATTGTCGGTCCCGGCAATACAGAGAAAAGTCATTGAAAGTCATTGATAAAAAAAAAAAATGCGTGGGAGTCCCCCCAAATTCAATTACCAGGCCCTTCAGGTCTGGTATGGATATTATATACCTGCCCCAAAAATCCATACCAGACCCTTCTCCGAGCATGCAACCTGGCAGGCCGCAGGAAAAGAGGGGGGGATGAGAGAGTACCCCCCCTCCTGAACTGTACCAGGCCACATGCCTTCAACATGGGGCGGAGGTCCCCATGTTGATGGGGACAAGGTCCTCATCCCCACAACCCTTGCCCGGTGGTTGTGGGGGTCTGCGGGCCGGGGGCTTATCAGAATCTGGAAGACCCCTTCAACAAAGGGGACCCCCATGTGAATTGGTAAGGGGTACATTGTACATTGTACCCCTACCATTTCACAAAGAAAGTGTAAAAAATTGTAAAAAAACACACAGACACAGTTGGGATAAGTCCTTTATTAAAAATAAAAAATAAAAATATAAAAAAAAATTGCAGCGGTGTAAATCCACTCTTGATCTCAACTCCAGCGATTTTGGTATCCAGCGATGGATGATCTCCAGGCTCCAGCGATGATGTCCAGCGAGGAACAGCACGCGATCCTATCTCCACCAGAGACACCCCGGAAATGACGCTGCGGAAGCCTGACAGGTCTTATGTAGCCGAGGATGGGGCCACCCGTCATGTGACCCCCGTCCCCATCTGACACAAGGGGAAACCCGGGCTTTCCCAGTGATGTGATGGGTGACCCCGTCCCCCTCTGATGCAACGCAAGCCCCCTGCCTGCAGACCCCCACAACCACCGGGCAAGGGTTGTGGGGATGAGGCCCTTGTCCCCATCAACATGGGGACCTCCGCCCCATGTTTAGGGCATGTGGTCTGGTACGGTTCAGGAGGGGGGCGCTCTTTCGCCCCCCTCTTTTTCTACGGCCTGCCAGGTTGCGTGCTCGGATAAGGGTCTAGTATGTATTTTTGGGGCGAACCCCACGCCATTTTTTTTTTATTTGGCGCAGGGTTCCCCTTAATATCCATACCAGACCTGAAGGGCCTGGTAATTGAATTTGAGGGGACCCCCACGCATTTTTTTTTTAATTTTGGTTCCCTGGTTGTCATTTTTGAAGGAGAAAAAGTCATTTAAAACTATACTCGCGGCTATTAATGAATTGCCGGTCCCGACAATACAGATAAAAGTCATTGAAAAAAACGGCAGGGGTTCCCCTTAACTTCTTCTGACCCGGGCCATGTACAAAATACTGCCACAAGGTGGCTCTAGAAATCCGGGAGGCCTTCTTTTTACGGCCTCCGCTCCTCCGGCGGCGCGCGCGTGCCCGGCGTGTCACTGACACGCCGATGCGCGTGCCTGGCGGCCGCGATGTCCGCCAGGTACCCACGATCGGCCGGTACACAGCCAAGGACGTGGATCTCTGTGTGTAGACACAGAGATCCATGTCCTGTCAGGGAGAGGAGACCGATGCTGTGCCCCTTGTACATAGGGACACAGATCGGTCACCTCCCCCAGTCAGTCCCCTCCCCCACAGTAGTAATCACTAATAGGGCACACATTAACCCCTTCCTCGCCCCCTAGTGTTAACCCCTCCCCTGCCAGTCACATTTATACAGTAATCAGTGCATTTTTATAGCACTGTTCGCTGTATAAATGTGAATGGTCCCAAAATAGTGTCAAAAGTGTCCGATGTGTCTGCCATAATGTCGCAGTAACGAAAAAAATCACAGATCGCCGCCATTACTAGTAGAAAAAAAAAATTAATAAAAATGCCATAAAATTACCCCCTATTTTGTAAACGCTATAACTTTTGCGCAAACCAATCAATAAACGCCGATTGCGATTTTTTTTTACCAAAAATATGTAGAAGAATACGTATCGGACTAAACTGAGGAAAAAAATATAAAAAAAAAAAATTGGGATATTTATTATAGCAAAAAATCAAAAAATATTGTGTTTTTTTTCAAAACTGTCGCTCTTTTTTGTTTATAGCAAAAAAGATAAAAACCGCAGAGATGATCAAATACCACCAAAAGAAAGCTCTATTTGTGGGGAAAAAAGGACGTTAATTTTGTTTGGGAGCCACGTCGCACGACCGCGCAATTTTCATTCAAAGCGTGACAGTGCCGAAAGCTATAATTTCACCTGGGCAGGAAGGGGGTATATGTGCCCAGTAAGCAAGTGGTTAATATTCATACCAGACCCAAAGGGCCTGGTAATGGACTGGGGGGGAACCCTTTATTTATAGGAATATTTATAGGAATATTTCACTTTTATTATTTCACTTTAAGCATTATTAAAATCACTGCTCCCGAAATAACTGACGTTTTAAAAACTTTTTTTTGCATTGATACATGTCCCCTGGGGCAGGACCCGGGTCCCCAAACACTTTTTATGCCAATAACTTGCATATTAACCTTTAAAATGAGCACTTTTGATTTTTCATGTTCGTGTCCCATAGACTTTAATGGTGTTCGCGTGTTCGAACAATTTTTTTGCCTGTTTGCATGTTCTGGTGCGAACCGAACTGGGGGGTGTTCGGCTCATCCCTATTTGTCACTACCTCACTGGATATGGTATCTGTGCTTGGAAGACTGCTTATCCCAGGGAGCTTTCTACCTGTTAACTGTCCCCCAGCTATGCTATCTTCTGATGGCTACTTCCAGAAAGATAATTCACCATGTCCCAAAGCTCAAATCATAAAAAAATCCCTACTGAGACATCTGATGGTGGCAGCGAGAGCGTGTGTCCCTGTCCTGTGGAAATGTGAAAGCTCCCCATCAAGAGCGCAATGGTTTGCGAGAATTGCAGAAATTCGACAAATGGAGAATCTCACTCTGACAATGAAAGATCAAGATGGTAGGTACCGTAAGACATTTGCTCCCTACATGACGTACAGAGAAGAGACTAGAGTTGATGAGTGAAGGAAGGCGGCGGTTGGCAGCGGGGGGAGGGGGAACTGGGACATGGTTAGGGATTTGGGGCTCTCCTTTTTTCTTTTTTTTTTCATTTTGTTTAGGAGGGTGGGAAACGGGTGGGGAAGAAGGGGGAAAGAGGAGTTTATAATAAGCTAAGTGGTAATAGAATACATACAACCAATAGGTAGTAATATAGATATTGAATTATGAATATGTAGGACTCTGTGTATTTTAAATGATGTTGAGAACTTATGAAAATAAAGAATTTGAAAAAAAAAACAAAAAACAAAGCTCAAATCATCTCAAAGGCAAAAGGTGATCTAAACCTGGTACTAGCAAGGTGTACTTAATAAAGTGTCAGTGAGTGTATATTGCATTTAATTTAATGGAATCTTCCAGTGTTAAGATGAGTGACATGCCACACTAGCTCTTTCTAAACTACTATCATGCTAACCAGTTCAGCCAGATATAGATACAGTTCAGTAATAGCTGAGATGCCAAAGATTTCCTATTACCAGAACATTGATTTTAAAACTGAGATTCTGTACAAGGAGAAATATGATGTCACTGTTTATTGTAACACTCTGTCTGTCTGGAATAAAACATTATTTTAGGTGAAATAAGCAATGCACTAAGCCACAAATTATGTTTTCTCTAAAGAATGAAAACAATCCATTTTCACCAGGATTAGCAGAGCAATATGTTTTGCAGTTTTTCCAAGTTATTTAACCCATTTCAGCCAATCCTAAATTCATTTCCTTTTTCAGTTTAAGGGATTGTCCATTAAAGCAACTTCCATCACTCCTATACACCCAATGTTTAGGGAGTTTTTCTACTTTTCTGGATCCAGAAACTGACCTCACTATTTAATGAAGCTTAAAAATATGGACAGCATTGGAAAGTGAAGCCTTTATATCTGAATCAACAAGAATATGTGTGAGGAAAAGGCATGTGAACTTTTGCTGTTTATTATTGTAGCGGGTATATGTTTTTCTCTCATGTTTGAATTTGGTGGGGATATCTGTAATGTATGGTTCCCTGGGGCCCAGCGGGTGGCGCTGTCGCTTTGGGCCCAGGGTTGAGCCATCATTGCAGTGCTGTACCCTTTTTGGCCTCTCGCAGCATGAGTACAGCGGGGCGGGGGCTCCGCTGGGCTTGCTGGGGGAGGGTATAAAGGGGTCGGCCATTTTTGGTCACGGGGTTGTCGAGTCACAGGCACCTTTAGCCTGAGGGCTGTGGTTCATGGTCGGTGTCCAGGCGGCCTAGGCCTGGACACCCGGAGCTCGTGTTCCACCCCAGGCACCTTCAGCCTGGGGTGAGGTACTCGGTTGGAGGCCTGGGGCCCAGTGTCCTCCCCTGGGCTCCGCGAGGGAAGGATTTCCTAGGGGACCCCGGGAGTGGGGTACCCGAATCCAGTGACGTAAGGGACCGGAGGAGTTACTCACCCGAAGACCTGGTGCAGCAGATTGCCGGTGCCGGGTGAGCCTCAGGAGACCGCCCGGAGGGGTATCTTCCCAAACAGGGGCCGAGTGCAGTCAGGAGGAAGGTTCACCGTTCATCCGGTCGGTGGCAGCGACCAAGATTCTCAACAGGTGGCATAGACCATGTGCCAAACCTATTCGCTGATAGAGGAATAGGAGAGTTCATTGTGCCTGGGCCTACTCGTATCCACACCTCCTGTCTGTTCGTTGAGGGAGTCCAACTGATTGTGTTTCATCCTGACATTGGAAAATAAAGGAGTGTTGGACTTTTATTGGTGTGGGGCTCATTTACTGGCAGACACTGTTCCACAGAAGGAGCGGAGGCTTCAAACACCAAACACCGACCCGAAGGTAAAGAAACTTTGCTCACACCACACAAACATCTGTGGTGGAGGCTTGGCATGGTGACCCCGCACTCTCCCCTCCAGGATACCCCTAGACAAGCAGAAACCAGCCAGCAGTGGAGAGAGAGAGTGGAGGCCGCTACACATGGGGGCTCGGGTCCGGGATGGTGTTCGTGTTACTATGGAGCTAGAATGGACGGAGTTTGAACGTGTCTGCCCGGAGGCCAAAGTGCAACCCTGCTCGAAGTCATGGGCATGACCCTAAGAAGGGAAAGGACTACGTAGAAGAGCGAGAAGAGGGGGGAGTCCAGCCGTGTGAGGTACTACACGTGGGGGCTTCTATTGCATTGCGCCACGAGGCACACCCTCCCTGCTCAGTTCGTGGGCGTGACCCAGGGAAGGAGAAAGTCCGCGAACTGGAGTGCAAGAGGGGAGGAGTCCAATCGTGTGAAGGACTACACGTGGGGACTTTGGCGCCAAACTTGCAGTGTGCAATGGATCAGCAGCGAGTCACCATGTTCGGAAATACATCGTGGGTTCCACTTCACCCTTCTACCACGACCTTGACTACTGCTGCTCCGGTAACCGATACGGGGATCCGACTAAAGCCCCGGGGACGATTCGCCCTGTACTCGTGCATGGACGTTGAGGCCCTGGGTTTGATTTGTCCCGGCTGTTTGGGACTGGTGTGTCATCTGAAGCCATTCGGGCGATGCGAGGCCTGCAGGGAGTTATTATTTGAGGTGGACCCAGTTATCGAAAAGCCAAGAACCATCCACCTCAACCGCACTACAGGCAGCACCACTCAAGTAGGAGGAATCACTGTTTTGACAGCCATCCCTGTGCACACTGCAGCGACCGCAGGGGAGGTCGCGATCACCGAAGTACGGGAGAAATCCGAGGATGCTGACTCTGTCACCACTGTCTCTCAGCGTTCACCGCCAAAGAGGAAGACCGGCATGGTAGCCCCGTCCAGTGGTCGCGGTGGATCATCCTGCCCGCCTACGCCCGGCCCGGATGGATCTGGTAGATCGAGTCCCGGACATCCCGTTTCAAGTAAAGGCCGAGGTAAGCCGGGCGGAGGGACTTGGTGTGTGGGCGGAGGTGTCGGGGAGTCATGGCCCTGTGTGTCCGCGGGAGGCGGCAGTTCAGTCTCCACTACAGGCTACCTGCCCGCGGAGGAGTGTGACAACTCAGACCTGGAGTCGCTCTCCGATCTGGGAGACGATGTTGCCATAGATGAACTCTTTGCCAGTAAGGGTTGGGACAAGATGCCTCTCTCCTCGTCCCGCCGAACTAGGGATCCACCCATGTCTACAGGGGATAGTACACCCTGGGTGGAGGCACCAGCGCCTGAGGAGGGATCCCGTCCCCAGCTTGCCTTTACATCCCCGGTGCCACCTGCACCTAATGCCGGGGAGAAGAGACTGTTGTTGCAGGCGCCTATGCCCAGAACAGAGGTGACCAAAGTACCTCGTCACCCGGATGCTATAGTTTTGCCAGGTGAAGGGGATAAAGCCACCATGGCTCCACTGGCGATACTACAACGCCTATTTGGCCAGAAGGTTGCTGCTGAGTACGGGTGGGAGTACCCATACTTGTCTAAAGAGTTATTGTATGAAGTGGAAGTTTGCCGGGAACACTGGTACAATGACTTTGTGTGGACCCACATTCAGGTCCCACACGCCCGTAGGTACCTCGCGTGATCTCCCAAGGCATCTCAGCGTTTCAAAGATTGCAAGGCAGAATGGATGCTGGGGCGGCATATCCACGCGGACAAGGTGCTGATTCAACGCAAGGAAGGGGAAGATGTTGAATACCATCTAGAGACCATGGACCAGCATTTGAAACCACTTGTCCTGCCGCACCCTCGCTTCTATCTGTAGGAGATAAAAAGACTCCGTTTGCCGCTTAATGTTGCTGAACTCTCCGGGTTTCTTGTTTATTTCCCGGGAAAACTCGACTGTACCCGAGTTAATGGGTGTTTTTGCTCTTCGGAGGAATTGAAGGACTGTTCCTGTTGTTGTTCTTCATTCTCCAACAAGTGATCTTGGACTCTGGGGTAGAGAGGGCCAAAGAAGAAGAGGTCTCCACAAGTGAAGTTACCGCGATGCTGTCACCAGGTGGCAGTGTCGTGCATCGGCATTCACTTTTCACACACACACTTTTTGAAGGAAAGGATTTCTTTACGGAGAGGTTCTTTCGTTCTCACAGGAACATATGTGTCAGGAATTTGTGTGTTTAATATTTATTTTCCCCTCTGCAGGAGAACATCCCATCAAGACCGCTGAGAGTGGGGCGGGTCTTAGTCATTGATGTGGGTGGTGGAAAATGTAATGATGTGACTTTTGAGATGTTTTACAGATATATGTTGTTTGTTCCCCTCCCCTCCCTTTTCATTTGAGGCTCAGGCACAACTGCTCTAGGTAGTTAGTTTTAAAAAAAAATAAATTTTTTTTTTCATTTTCAGTCGGTTTCTGGATTGGACTGTGTCAGCCCTTGAGGGCATAGTTTATTCCAGACACTGGAGACCAGTGTTAAACAACCTGGAGGAGAGTGTAGCGGGTATATGTTTTTCTCTCATGTTTGAATTTGGTGGGGATATCTGTAATGTATGGTTCCCTGGGGCTTGCTGGGGGAGGGTATAAAGGGGTCGGCCATTTTTGGTCACGGGGTTGTCGAGTCCCAGGTACCTTCAGCCTGAGGGCTGTGGTTCGTGGTCGGTGTCCAGGCGGACTAGGCCTGGACACTCGGAGCTCGTGTTCCACCCCAGGCACCTTCAGCCTGGGGTGAGGTACTCGGTTGGAGGCCTGGGGCCCAGTGTCCTCCGCTTGGCTCCGCGAGGGAAGGATTTCCTAGGGGACCCCAGGAGTGGGGTACCTGAATCCAGTGGCGTAAGGGACCGGAGGAGTTACTCACCCGAAGACCTGGTGCAGCAGATTGCCGGTGCCGGGTGAGCCTCAGGAGACCGCCCGGAGGGGTATCTTCCCAAACAGGGGCCGAGTGCAGTCAGGAGGAAGGTTCACCGTTCATCCGGTCGGTGGCAGCGACCAAGATTCTCAACAGGTGGCATAGACCATGTGCCAAACCTATTCGCTGATAGAGGAATAGGAGAGTTCATTGTGCCTGGGCCTACTCGTATCCACACCTCCTGTCTGTTCGTTGAGGGAGTCCAACTGATTGTGTTTCATCCTGACATTGGAAAATAAAGGAGTGTTGGACTTTTATTGGTGTGGGGCTCATTTACTGGCAGACACTGTTCCACAGAAGGAGCGGAGGCTTCAAACACCGAACACCGACCCGAAGGTAAAGAAACTTTGCTCAAACCACACAAACATCTGCGGTGGAGGCTTGGCATGGTGACCCCGCACTCTCTCTCTCCGCTGCTGGCTGGTTTCTGGTTGTCTAGGGGTATTCTGGAGGAGAGAGTGGAGGCCGCTACACGATGATAATTTATTACACAACTACAAACTCTTAGAAATCACATCTTTGATCGGATCTTGACCATGACACTCAGATGCAGCAAACCAGAACAGTTTACGGTCTGTCTGAGGAAAATGGGACATCTGGTGAAAGGTTGTTTTGCTTGAAAGAGGTTAGGTTTGGGTCCAAAAGCACTAATTATCTCTTTAATTTTTTCTTTGTATGACAAAGTTTGTGATTGTAGAGACTAATTACATCCCTAAGCTTTTATCAGGACAACAACAATGTAGTTTTGAAGCAGGCCAATATATGGGCCCACATTTTCTTTAACAAGGTGAAGTTAGAAGCTGATTGGCTATCATGCTCAGCTGCACCAGATTTTGCACTCTACAGTTTTAGTAAATCAACCACTAATGCCGCGTACACACGGTCGGAAAATCCACCAGAAAAAGTCCGATGTGAGCTTTTGGTCGGAAATTCTGACCGTGTGTATGCTCCATTGGACTTTTGCTGTCGGAATTTCTGCCAGCAAAAGATTGAGAGCTGGTTCTCAATTTTTCAGAAAATCCGATCGTCTGTAGCAATTCCGACGCACAAAATTCTGACGCATGCTCGGAAACATTGAACTTCATTTTCTCGGCTCGTCGTAGTGTTGTACATCACCACATTCTTGACGGTCGAAAGTTCAGAGAACTTTTGTGTGACCGTGTGTATGCAAGCCAAGCTTGAGCGGAATTCCGTCGGAAAAACCATCCAAGGTTTTTCCGACAGAAAATCGGATCGTGTGTACACGGCTTAAGTGTCTTTTCCCCCAAAACAGGCAACTCTTTGAAAGACTGATGCATTTGTTGGCTCCAGTGACAATAACTCATCACTTCAGCGGTTAGCATTCGCCCTTTCAATGAAACACTAGTCCTTCAGCTTTATCTACTGAAAGCCAAATAAAAATAAAACATACAGATTACAGAATGAGACCTCCTTTTATTGGTTGAAGCAGCTGGAATTTGTTATCTTAAATGAAGATCACACCTCTGGAGTTTCAAAGAGATTAAAAAAACATAATCTTGTAAATCTAACTGCCTGGATCAACTAAAATATCAGTTTTACGCAGACTGAAAGGTTAAATATATAATTCATAAAGTGAACAGGTTCCAGATTCTGCACACTGCATTTATTTTCAAAGAACACAGAACTGTTCATCACATATAGTCTGGTTTAATAAAGGGTGATGACTCTCCATGGATAGAGTACATTGGTAACAAAGAAAAGTCATGTTCTTTGATGAAAGCCATGTCCATCTAGTCAACACTTTGTAAACAATTCATTTCAATGTAGGCCTAGTGACTCATTGCCCTGTCAGAGCCGAAAGGATGCAACTGCCATTGCTGATAATATGACTGTGAGCACAGTGGATGTTAGCCATTTTACTATGTTGTCTTTGTTCCTTCAGGGTAACAAGTAACAAAACACAAAATGCAGGAAAAATATGTCTCATTTAAAGGTGTTAATTTTGGTTGTTATGCTCGATGTTTGTTTTTTCCTTGGCTCAATATTAACTTCTTTGTAATCATGATTTAATAATTAGTAAATATCAGGAAAGGTTTCAGGGCTCTCATTTGAACTTAAGTGTTATAGCATATTACTTTTTAAAGTCAAAACCAAAGAAAAAATCCCAGCCAACTCACCAACCAGTCTGCTTAGTGCTTACCAACCAAATTATCCTGTCCAACAGTATGTGTTAAAAACAAGGGTTTAGTTAGCACACATTTGCAAATGTAAGCTGCAAGGCCTCTTCACGGCACCATGTGTATCGCTAGCAGTCCTAACCTTTCTAAATGTATGAAGGTCTCCACAGTGGGAGCACGTGCATTCTAATGGATAGATGAAGGACAGGTGGGCCTGGAGGTAGCTTAGTCCTTCTTAAAGGCATAGGGGCATATTGGACACCCAGCATATAGCACAATGGCAGCAAAGGTACCCAGTGTGTCCCCTGACCAGATTTACACCAGTAACAAAGAGATGGCCCCTGCCCTCCCCTATAACTCGCCTTAACAGTAAGGAAAAAATGGAAGGGCAAACGCATGAAAGAAAAAAACTGAGAAAAATTCCCAGCTCAACTTACCAACTAAATTAACCTGTCCAACAGTATGTGTTAAAAACAGGGGTTTAGATAGCACACATTTGCAAACGCATGAGTAAGCTGCAAGGCCTTTGTATCGCTTGCAGTCCTAACCTTTTTAAATTTATGAGAGTCTCCACAGTGGGAGCACATGCAGTCGATTAGATAGATGATAGGGGCAGGTGGGCCTGGAGGGAGCCCAGTCCTCCTTAAAGGCACAGGGGCACATTGCACACCCAGCATATAGCATAATGGGAGCAAAGGTGCTTATTTAGAAATTTGTATTTTTATATAAATGAATGAATGGGCTTTATCAAATAAAAAAAAATACTCTTTCTGTTACTTGCTGAGAGTTAAAGCTGGACTCTGGGTAAAAAACTAAAATATATTCTGCAAGTGGGGCCTTCCTGCACACTGCATGGGTTAAATGATCGCTAAGTCTAGAGGGTAGAGAAAAAGTCTGTAATATTTACCCTATTCCTTGATCCCCCAGCCTCTGACACTCTTCTCCTCTTTTTGATGCTCCTGGTTGTGGGTGGGCTTTCATTGTTTTCATGTGCAATGCAGAATCTTTGGTCCTGCATTGTATATCAAGACATCAAAGTGCGACTGTGGGTCTAAGTGCTTTGGAGAAAAGGCTTCGGGTGACTGGTCACACATTGTGGAGGAAGGCTGCTGGATTGAGGAGTAAGGTAAGAATTATAGCTTATTCCTCTACCCCTAGACTCGGTGATCATTTAATGTTACAGTGCGGGATGGCCCCACTGCAAGGGTAATTTATTTTGGTGCTCTGACTTAAAACCCTAAACTTTTTATTTAAAATGTATATTGAATTAGGAAAAATCTTTATCCTACAACCATCACCCAGTGAATAAGTTACCATACTGGGACAACCACATCATTTTGGAGGCTATGCCATAGCCACTTTTCTTCCAGTAGATACAGAAATAGATATATCTTAAGAATTTATTAGAAATTAGGGGGGTCTTGACTGAATGTAGGTCTATGTTTTATTTTGAGGAAATAAATACTGGAAATACAAATGTTGGTGGCATTAAATTATTTGGTAAGGCTCATTTAAAAAAAAAAATGTATACTTACCTCCTCTGTGCAGTTGGTTTCGTACAGAGCAGCCCGGATCCTCCTCTTCTCAGGGCCCTCTTCTGTGATCCTGGCCTCTCCCTTTATTGAATGCCCCCACAGTTAGCAGCTTCCTATGGGGGCACCCGAGCTGAGTCACAGCTCTGTGTGTCCATTCAGACACGGAGCCCCACCCCGGCCCTGCCCCCTCTCTCCCCTGATTGGCTGACTGACTTTGATTGACAGCCGTGGGAGCCAATAGCACCGCTGCTGTATCTCAGCCAATCAGGAGGAGTGTCCCGGATGGCTTAGACATTCGTCTAAATCGCTGGAGAGAGATGGGGCTCAGGTAAGTAATTAGGGGGTGCTGGGGTGGCTGCTACACACAAAATGTTTTTTACCATTAAAATGCATTAAGATAAAAAAACCTTCTGCCTTTTCAACTCCTTTAACCACTTAACGACCGCTCACTGTATATATACGTCGGCAGAATGGCACCGACAGGCACAATCACGTAGAGCATACGTGATTGCCTTTGTACAGTTGGGGGGTCCGATCGGACCCCCCTTCTGTACAGTGAGCGGTGGCTAAGTGTCGGGGAGCGTTCCGGGATGAGGGGGCAGCCATTCGTTTCTGGCCACCCCCTCGCGATCGCTCCCGGCGAATGGAAATGCCCCCTCTGTCTGTGTCAGACAGAGGGAGCAGGAGGAAGTGATGTCATCTCTGGTGCGGCGCTCACATATACCGAGCGCCGTACAAGAGAAGATATCAGGTCAGTGCACACAACACTACACTGACACCAGGACACATAGGGACATAAATCGCCCCCCCAGCCCCCCCAGACACCCCAGATCACCCCCCAGATCACCCCCCAGCCCCCAGTCACAGTGTCACTGATTGCAGTGACCATTTATTTAGTGATCACTGCAATCAGTGACATTTGTGACTGTAAAAGTGTCACCAAAGTTTAGTCTTAGGTCCAGTGTAGCCCCCTAACCCCCCCTAATAAAGGTTTAACCCCCTGATCACCCCCCAGATAACCCTTTCACCGCCTATCACCACTGTCGCTTAGCGATCATTTTTCTGATCGCTGTCTTAGCGTCAGTGATGCCGATCGGCAGCCAGTAATTTTTTTTAGGTTCGCCGCAGGTTTTTATAGCGTCAGGTACCCCAATATATTATCTAATAAAGGTTTAACCCCCTTGATCGCCCCCCAGGTAACCCTTTCACCCCCTATTACCACTGTCACTAAGCAAACGTTTTTCTAAACGCTGTCTTAGTGTCTGTGATGCAGATCGGTAGCCAGAATTTTTTTTTAGGTTCGCCGCAGGTTTTTATAGCGTCAGGTACCCCAATATATTATCTAATAAAGGTTTAACCCCCTTGATCGCCCCCCAGGTAACCCTTTCACCCCCTATCACCACTGTCGCTAAGCAATTGTTTTTCTAAATGCTGTCTTAGTGTCGGTGATGCAGATCGTAGCCAGTAATTTTTTTTAGGTTCGCCGCAGGTTTTTATAGCGTCAGGTACCCCAATATATTATCTAATAAAGGTTTAACCCCCTTGATCGCCCCCATGTAACCCTTTCACCCCCTATCACCACTGTCACTAAGCGATCGTTTTTCTAAACGCTGTCTTAGTGTCTGTGATGCAGATCGGTAGCCGGTAATTTTTTTAGGTTCGCCGCAGGTTTTTATAGCGTCAGGTACCCCAATATATTATCTAATAAAGGTTTAACCCCCTTAATCGCCCCCCAGGTAACCCTTTCACCCCCTATCACCACTGTCGCTAAGCAATTGTTTTTCTAAACGCTGTCTTAGTGTCGGTGATGCAGATCGTAGCCAGTCATTTTTTTTAGGTTCGCCGCATGTTTTTATAGCGTCAGGTACCCCAATATATTATCTAATAAAGGTTTAACCCCCTTGATCGCCCCCCCAGGTAACCCTTTCACCCCCATCACCACTGTCGCTAAGCAATCGTTTTTCTAAACGCTGTCTTAGTGTCGGTGATGCAGATCGGTAGCTGGTAATTTTTTTTAGGTTCGCCGCAGGTTTTTATAGCGTCAGGTACCCCCATATATTATCTAATAAAGGTTTTAACCCCCTGATTGCCCCTAGTTAACCCTTTCACCAGTGATCACCATATAAGTGTTACGGGTGACGCTGGTTAGTTAGTTTGCTTTTTATAGTGTCAGGGCACCCGCCGTGTATATAACCCAATAAAGGTTTAACCCCCTGATCGCCCGGCGGGTGATATCAATTAGGTTTTAGCGTCAGAGAGGGTCTGCGTCACACCCCAGGCAGCGTCAGGTTAGTGCCAGTAACGCTAACACCCACGCGTGAAGCATACACCCCCCTTAGTGGTATAGTATCTGAACAGATCAATATCTGATCTGATCTATACTAGCGTCCCCAGCAGTTTAGGGTTCCCAAAAACGCAGTGTTAGCGGGATCAGCCCAGATACCTGCTGGCACCTGCATTTTCCCCTTCCGTCCAGCCCAGGCCACCCAAGTGCAGTATCGATCGATCACTGTCACTTACAAAACAAAAACACACATAACTGCAGCGTTCGCAGAGACAGGCCTGATCCCTGTGACTCCAGTGCTGTAGGAGGTGATTTCACCACCACAGTTAAAAAAAAAAAGCAAATATGCCGAAGCATTGGGGCAGCAGGGGCGGAGGAGCGATTTTGCTCCTAATGCCGCGTACATACGGTCGAAATTCCGACGGAGGCTTGCCCGTGGAAAAGTCCGACCATGTGTGTGCGGCATAACTTTTTTGCGGGAGGATGCCCCCATGCTTCGGCATATATAAATGGTGCGTGTATGCCCATCATTGGAAGTGGGTGGATGAAGGGCGGTATTCTAATGGTGGGCATACCCACCGATCAATCTCTTTTTTCGTTCAGCCAACTGGCTGCATGAAATAAAAAGATTACAATACATGTCCAACAAGGACCAGCAACGTATTGGTATGTTGCTGGACTTTGAATGTTTATACCAGAATGATGCCTGCGGGTTTAGGTATCATCTTGGTATCATTCTTTTCAGCCTACGGCCGGCTTTCATGTAAAAGCAATCCTAGCGGCTAATTAGCCTCTGGACTGCTTTTACAAGCAGTGGGAGGGAATGCCCCCCCCGGATATAAAAAGCGCCATTGGGAAATTGGGAAAGCATTTTATCACACCGATCTTGGTGTGGTCAGATGCTTTGAGGGCAGAGGAAAAATCTAGGGTCTAGAAGACCCCAGTTTTTCCAAAAAAAGAGTACCTGTCACTACCTATTGCTATCATAGGGGATATTTACATTCCCTGAGATAACAATAAAAATGATAAAAAAAAAAAAAATACTTGGAAGGAACAATTTAAAAATAAAATAAAAAAGCAAAATTAATAAGAAAAAAAAAAGAAAAAAAAAAAGCACCCCTGTCCTGCCCTGCTCTTGCCCAATGGCGAACGCAAGCGTCGGTCTGGCGTCATATGTAAACAGCAATTGCACCATGCATGTGAGGTATCACCGCGAAGGTCAGATCGAGTGCAATCATTTTAGCAGTAGACCTCCTCTGTAAATCTACTGGGGTAACCTGTAAAGGCTTTTAAAGGCTTTTAAAAATGTATGTAGTTTGTCGCCAATGCGCGTTTGTGCGAAATTTTAAAGCATGTCGTGTTTGGTATCTATGTACTCGGCCTAAGATCATCTTTTTTATTTCATCAAACATTTGGGCAATATAGTGTGTTTTAGTGCATTAAAATTAAAAAAAGTGTATTTTTTAACCCAAAAAATGCGTTTGAAAAATCGCTGCGCAAATACTGTGTAGAAAAAAAAAATGCAACACCCACCATTTTAATCTGTAGGGCCTTTGCTTTAAAAATATATATAATGTTTGGGGGTTCAACATAATTTTCTTGCAAAAAAAAAATGTTTTCATGTAAACAAAAAGTGTCAAAAAGGGCTTTGTCTTCAAGTGGTTAGAAGAGTGGATGTAAGCTTCCTAATGTTGTGTATAAAATGCCAGAACAGTTCAAAACCCCCCCAAATGACCCCATTTTGGAAAGTAGACACCCCAAGCTATATACTGAGAGGCATGTCGAGTCCATGGAATATTTTATATGTTGACACAAGTTGCGGAAAAACGACAATTTTTTTTTTTTTTTTTGCACAAAGTTGTCACTAAATGATATATTGCTCAAACATGCCATGGGCATATGTGGAATTACACCCCAAAATACATTCTGTTGCTTCTCCTGAGTACGGGGATACCACATGTGTGAGACTTTTTGGGAGCCTAGCCACGTACGGGACACCAAAAACCAAGCACCGCCTTCAGGCTTTCTAAGGGTGTAAATTTTTGATTTTACTTCTCACTGCCTATCACAGTTTCGGAGGCCATGGAATGCCCAGATAGCACAAAACCCCCCCAAATGACCCCATTTTGGAAAGTAGACACCCCAAGCTATTTGCTGAGAGGTATTGTGAGTATTTTGCAGATCTCGCTTTTTGTCACAAAGTTTTGAAAATTGAAAAAAAAAAATATATATATATATTTTCTTTCTTCATTTTCAAAAACAAATGAGAGCTGTAAAATACTCGCCATTCCTCTCAGCAAATAGCTTGGGGTGTCTATATTCCAAAATGGGGTCATTTGGGGGGGTTTGTGCGATTTTGGCATTTTATGGCCTTCGAACCTGTGATAAGTAGTGAGGAGTAAAATCAAAAATTTGTGCCTAGAAATCCTGAAGGCGGTGCTTGGTTTTCGGGGTCCCGTACGCGGCTAGGCTCCTAAAAAGTCCCACACATATGGTATCCCCGTACTCAGGAGAAGCAGAAAAATGTATTTTGGGGTGTAATTCCACATATAACCATGGCATGTGTGAGCAATATATCATTTAGTGACAACTTTTTGTAATTTTTTTTTTTTTTTTTGTCATTATTCAATCACTTGGGACAAAAAAATAAAAAATTCAATGGGCTCAACATGCCTCTCAGCAATTTCCTTCAGGTGTCTACTTTCCAAAATGGGGTCATTTGGGGGGGTTTTGTACTGCCCTGTCATTTTAGCACCTCAAGAAATGAGATAGGCAGTCATAAATTTAAAGCTGTGTAAATTTTAGAAAATGTACCCTAGTTTGTAAACTCTATAACTTTTGCAAAAACCAATAAATATACGCTTATTGACATTTTTTTTACTAAAAACATGTGGCTGAATACATTTTGGCCTAAATGTATGACTACAATTGAGTTTATTCGATTTTTCTTATAACAAAAAGTAGAAAATATCATTTTTTTTCAAAATTTTCGGTCTTTTTCCGTTTATATCGCAAAAAATAAAAATCGCAGAGGCAATCAAATACCATTAAAAGAAAGCTCTATTTGTGGGAAGAAAAGGACGCAAATTTCGTTTGGGTACAACATTGCATGTCCGCACAATTTACAGTTAAAGCAGCACAGTGCAAAATTCTGAATTCACCTCTGGTCCTCTAGCTACCAAATGGTCTGGGGCTTAAGTGGTTAAAGACTTTCATTTTCACTTTCACTAAAATCATAACACTAAATGTAATTTAAAAAACATCATATTTTATTACAAAATCTATAAAATTATCAATATATTAATTAAGAAAGGGAAAAAAGAAAAAGAGCTATTTAAAAGTAAAGGGAAGATAACTCCTTCAAAACTGGACAGCTTTACATAGTGCCCCACTAAAAGAGGGGGTCTGTAGTAGATGCTTATCCAGTATTTCTCAACATGTTTCGCGGGGTGACTGCTTCCTCAGGAGTTTTAAAAGGAGTAATGATCTGCAGAAGATGGACAATAATATTCAGATAGGATACCAAGCATATACATGTACATACTGTATATAAGAACACATAAGTACACATATACACACATGTGTGACAAACATATATACAAGTGTATAGCTCTCTATGTGCCGTGCAGAGAACCCACATTGCCAGTGTAAATAAGGGCCCAATACTCACCCCGCAAATTACCCAGACCCATCAATGGGAAAATGGCTACAGAATGCCAGACTCCCCGATGAGTGTGGGAGTCAGGTATAATCAGGGCTGAAGGGCTCCCACACTCACCAGGGGGACTGCCATTTTGGGGCCATCCCCATCTGAGTGGTTTGTGGGGTGAGTATTGCGCCCCTATTTACACTAGCCATGGGGGTTCTCTGCACGACGCATAAAGATATACACTTTTGCTTGCTGATTTGATCATCTGTATGCACTTTTCATATGCACATGTAGA
Organism: Rana muscosa; assembly: GCA_029206835.1. NCBI lineage: Eukaryota > Metazoa > Chordata > Amphibia > Anura > Ranidae > Rana > Rana muscosa. The sequence continues at coordinate 474,798,808 of CM055117.1, read as the reverse complement.
TATGTTTGTCACATGTGTGTATATAAATATATATACTGGTATATATATATATATATATATATATATATATATATATATATTTATTTATTTATACAGTCATGCTCAAAAGTTTGCACACCCTGGCAGAAATTGTGAAATTTTGGCATTTATATTTAAAATATGACTAATCATGCCAAAAAACTGTCTTTTATTTAAGGATAGCAATCACATGACGCCATCTATTAGAACATAGTTTTTTGGCTACTTTTAAATCATAATTATAACAGAAATCACCCAAATGGCCCTGGTGAAAAGTTTACATACCCTGGAATGTTTGGCCTTGGTACAGACACAGAAGGTGGCACACACAGGTTGAAATGGTCATTAAAGGTAAATTTCCCACAATTGTGGCTTTTTAAATCGCAGTTAGTGTCTGTGTATAAATAGTCAATGAGTTTGTTAGCTCTCACATGGCAGGCTAGATACTAAGCCATGGGTAGCAGAAAAGAACAGTCAAAAGACCTGCATAACAAGGTAATGAAACTTTACAAAGATGGAAAAGGATATAAAAAGATATCACAAGCCTTGAATATGCCAGTCAGTACTGTTGAATCACTTAATAAGAAGTGGAAAAGTTGTGGATCTCTTGATACCAAGCCAAGGTCAGGTAGATCAAGAAAGATTTCAGTAACACTTGCCACAGGAACTTTTCAGGATACAAAGAAAAACCCACAGGTAACCTCAGGAGAAATACAGGCTGCTCTGGAAAAAGACGTTGTGGTTGTTTTTAAGGAGCACAATACGATGATACTTGAACAAAAAAGAGCTGCATGGTCAAGTTGCCAGTAAGAAGCCCTTACTGTACAAGTTCCACAAAAAAGCCTGGTTACAATATGCTCAATAACACCTTAACATACCACATTTGCTTTTTTGTGACATTGGTGAAGTAAAAGCTTCCTTCTGGCAGCTCAACCATGCAGCTCTTTTTTGTTCAAGTATCGTTGAATTGTGCTCCCTAAAAACAACCACACCGTCTTCTTGGAGAGCAGCCTGTATTTCTCCTGCAGTTACCTGTGGGTTTTTCTTTGTATCCTGGTCAATTCTTCTGTCAGTTGTGACTGCAATCTTTCTTGGTCTACCTGACCTTGGCTTGGTATCAAAAGAGCCCCTACTTTTCCACTTCTTAATAAGTGAGTAAACAGTACTGACTGGCATATTCAAGGCTTTGGGTCCTCTTTATATCCTTTTCCATCTTTATAAAGTTCCATTATCTTGTTACACAGGTCTTTTGACTGTTATTTTCTACCTCCTCATGGCTCATTGTCTAACCTTCTTAGTGCATCCATGTGAGAGCTAACAAACTCATTGCCTATTTAAACACAGACACTAATTGTGATTTAAAAGTCCACAAATGTTAGAAATTAACCTTTAATTGCCATTTTAACCTGTGTGTGCCACCTTCTGTGTCTGTACAAAGGCCAAGCATTCCAGGGTATATAAACTTTTTATCAGGGCCATTTGGGTGATTTATGTTATCATTATCATTTTGAAAGGAGCAAAAAAATATGTGATAATAAATGGCTTCATGTGATCACTACCCTTGAATAAAAGTCAGTTTTTTGGCATGATTTGTCATATTTTCAATATAAATGCCAACATTTCACAATTTCTGCCAGGGTATGCAAACTTTTGAGCACAACTGTATTTTATATATATATATATATATATATATATATATATATATATATATACAGTTGTGCTCATAAGTTTACATACCCTGGCAGAATTTATGACTTCCTGGCCATTTTTCAGAGAATATGAATGATAACACTAACATTTTTTCTTCCACTCATGGTTAGTGTTTGGCTGAAGCTATTTTTTTATTTTTTTTTGTAAAAGTTTTTATTGAATATAGAAACAACACTTACAGAAATAAGGACAGGCACAATAGAATATGCAAGTGCGGACGCAGCCGCCATCAGAGTTATACATGTAAAACGGTGGTATTGTACATAAAGGTAATATAAGGCACAACAAGGCAGTTAATGCTTGGTATTCCGTATCATGTGGTCAATCAGACATGGCAGGTCTGGATGTCATATTCGTTGAACAATTGGTAAATGACAATAGGTATGTGTACTATCGACTATGTTTTGTAAAGGTAAGGTAGCTCAAGGATGCATCAAGGTTGGAAATAAAAGTCTGTAATTGAGTGGATGAGAATATGTAGATGGGGTGTGTGGGGTAAGGGTGGTAAACGTCCTGTATATTTGAGAAAGGGGTCGCACTGTATCGCGTTGTAATGTACAGAGATAAGTGGAGGGAAGAGGGAAAGAGGAGATGAGGGGGGGGGAAGAGGGAGTTGGTACCTCTTCTGTCCCGCCACGGCTCTCACGGTTATCTTACGCCATGACTTGTTTGTAATCGTCAGTGGTAACGAAATGCAACCAACATGCCCAGGTTTTTGTAAACTTGGCGGGTGTATCCTTTGTCTGATGTATTAATTCTTCCATTCCCATTGTTTTTTGTACACGCTGAAACCAGACTGCTGTAGAAGGTGGATCAGGGGAGCGCCACTTAAGAGGAATACACATTTTAGCCGCGTTAACCATATGCATGGCAAGGGAGCAAAAGTAGGTACGTGTAGGGGTAGTAGAGTGGTGGAGCAAGTATTGCACTAGAGTAAAGTCTAGTGTGTAAGTTGTTATTTGGCTGATAAGCCTATGAATCTCTTTCCAGAAGGGCTGAAGTTTAGAGCAGGTCCACCAAATATGGAGGAGCAAGCCTGTCTCTGTTTTGCATCTCCAGAAATTCTTGGAAAGTGATGGATTGATGTGGTGCAGTTTGAGGGGGGTTCTATACCATCTGGAAAGTATTTTGAATGCGTTTTCCTGCACCTGCACATTAACTGTACCCTTATGGACGTGCGTGTATATAGTTTCCCATTCTCGTTCTGTAAGGTCAATGGAGAGTTCTTGTTCCCATTTTTGGTTGGCCCAGTTTAGTTTGGGCATCTGATCAGAAAATAACAGGGCATAAGTGTAAGAAATTAGATGGTTTTGGGGCTCTTCGGCTAAGCATAATGCTTCGAATGAGGTGGTGCGTCTAGACCAATCAGGTCGGAAATTTGGTTTGTCGAAAAAGTGCCTGATTTGAACATACGTTCAAAAGGAAAATTATTCCGTGGTCATTTTAGAGGCTAGGTCAGTTTGGGAGAGAAGACGACCTTCTTCAAAGAAATGTTCTGCGCAGACGGTCGAATGGGGCCAGCCTTCTGCCAGAAAGGAGGTGTGTGTACCAGGTTCGAAGGCTGGGTTTAGTCTGAGTGGCGTCATTGGACCATTAAGGGAGGAGATTTTATGTTTACTACAGGTCTCTCGAAAGGAAGTCATCGTTGGGGCAATGAGTGGGTGAATTCGACAGTCGGGGGGGAGTATGGCAGGGAGCGATCCAAGGGAGTTGTGCCAATGGCAGGGTGGACAGTGAGTTTTCTAGCTGGACCCAGTCTTTATATTTAGAATGTATGTTCCAGTCTATAATCCTGGCAAGGTGGCAGGCTTGTTGGTACTTTCTTATATCAGGGAGACCTATGACCCCCTTAAGTTTGGGAGCATTGAGTCTCTGATATCCTAGTCTTGGGTGCAATTTGCCCCAGACAAAGTCAGTGCACGCTTTCCGATATGTGGAAAAAAAGGTAGGTGGGAGTTGGATTGGGACCGTCTGTAAAATGTATAGGATCCTGGGTAGTATGTTCATTTTAACTATCGTGGCCCTGCCGAACCAGGAAAAAAGCCCAGAGGACCATTTCTTTAAATCTCCGATTATATTTTGCAATATTTGAGCGTGGTTCAGGGAGTATATGTCATTTAGGGAAGCTGGGCGTTGAATGCCTAGGTAAGTGATTGCACGGTTGTGCCATGTAAAGGGAAAATTAGCTTGGCATTGTTGACATGTTTCTGGGGGAAGTGTAATGTTCAGGGCGGTAGATTTTGAGAAGTTGATTTGAAGATTTGTCAGGGTTAAAGTCTTTGAGTAGGTTAGGAATTGTCGTGTGCAGTTCTTTGAGAAAGAGGAGGATGTCATCCGCAAAGGCAGCCAGTTTGTAAGTGCGCTAATTTATGTCTATACCCTTAATATCTGGGTTAGCCCTGAGGCGTCTCAGCAGCGGTTCCAGGGTGAGGATAAAAATTAAAGTGGAAGGAGGGCTTCCCTGGCGGGTTCCATTCGAGATAGAGAAGGCATCAGACAGGTGGCCCTTCACCCGGACTTTCGCAGTGGGGTTGGAATAGAGGGCTAGTATGAAGTTTAACATTTTGGTGGGGAGGCCGATGGCCTTCAGGGCTTCAGTCATGTAGTCCCAGGCCACCCTGTTGAATGCCTTCTCCGCGTCGAGTGAAAGTAGGAATCCCTGGTTGTGCGTAGACGTGAGCCAATGGTGAATATTGATGGCTTTGAGAGTATTATCTCTCGCTTCCCTGCCAGGGACAAAGCCGACTTGATCAAGATTAACAAGTTGGGGAAGGAAAGGGAGAAGCCGCTTTGCTAGAGTTTTTGCGTACCATTTAAGGTCTTTGTTGAGCAACAAGATGGGCCTGTAGCTAGTAACTAGTGAAGGGTCTTTTCCTGGTTTTGGGATAACTGCGATGTGGGCGTTTAGAAGGTCTCGCGGGGGTGCAGTGGGAGTGGCAAAGGAGAAAAAGAAAATGTCTTTCTGGACAGCTGCACTCAAAATGAAAAGTTGCCTTTATTGTAAAATCAAAGCAGCACTACAAATCACAGCAGACCGAAGTGGCAAAGGAGTTGAAAGCAGACATGAAGAATGGGGTGAGGACTTCTGTGTATGTTTTATAATAGCCAATGGTCAAACCGTCATGTCCGGGACACTTGCCTGTTTTCAATTGTTTCAAAGCTAAGTCCACCTCCTCTCTTTTCAATGGGGTGTCGAGATCCTGTGTTACTGACTCAGAGAGAGGAGTTGGGCTATATTTTCGTAAGAAGTCAAGGATCATTTGTTTCCTCATGGTCTTGTCTATGGATGGGTCCGTCTGGGGGAGGTTATAAAGTTTAGTGTAATACTTGACAAATTGCTTGGCTATGTCTGGGGTTGTGTTCAATTTGCGTCCTGATGCATCGGTAACAGAGTGTATTGTCGTGGTAGCTTTCTTAGCTTGTAGGGCTTTTGCAAGCATTTTACTGGCTTTTTTGCCATGTTCGTAAAATGTTTTCTTAGAGAGGATATATTTGCGTCAAATCTGTTTGCCTAGTAGGTCTAACAGCTCGGATCTGGCTCATACAAGGTCATTTAGAGTGGCTAGAGCGTGAGTATGTTTGTGCGCATCTTCAAGTTTTTGGATCAGTTTGGTAAGTTCTGTGTATTGTTTCCGTCTTTCTCGGTTTCGTTTTGCGGCAGCCGCAATAAGGGTGCCTCGAATCACGCATTTGTGGGCTTCACAGTTAATGAGAGGAGACGTATCAGAGGGTTTGTTTTCAAGGAAAAATGGTTTAATACAGGTTTCAACCTCTGCTGCAACAGAGGGATCAGTAAGTAAAGAGGGGTCCGAGAGGGATGAAGTACCGGTGGAGGTATCTTGGACGGGATTCAGCGGGACATTGAAATCACCTCCCAGAACAAGGGTACCTTCCAGAAAGGTGGTAAGTGTATCAGTTATGGTACGGAAGAATAATACTTGGCCCACATTCGGGGCGTACACATTCGCAAGAGTGAGTTTCCTACCCAGATAAGAGCCTTTTAGAAATATGTACCTGCCCTCCTCGTCTGTTAATGAATCAGCAAGTTGAAAGGGGCAGCGTTTTGCTATGAGTATCGAGACCCCGTTCGATTTAGCCATGGGGTTGGTTGCATTGAACACCGTCGGGAAGTGGTGATTGTACAGTTTTGGGGTTGAGTCTGTCTGAAAATGGGTCTCTTTCAGGAATATAATATCTGCCTTACTACGTTGCATGACTAAGAGGAGTTGGGAGCGCCTTTCTGGTATATTAAGACCCCTGGCATTAAGCGAGACTATATTGACCGAGGGAATGGCTGTAGCAGGCGGTGAGGAAGCCATCATAGCCATCCACCTACGTGTCCTGGAGGTTGTAAGGAAGAAGAGGTTGCAAGAGCCATGGCAGGAAGAGAGGCAAGGGAATGTGAGGGACTAGCTAGTAGAATGAGGGGTATTGAAAGTTGCGTAAGGGGGATAGGAAGAGGGGTAAAAGGAAAGGTGTTCGGGTGATGAGTGATGTCCCGCCCTCCTACCAAGGTGGGTGGGGTCCACAAAATTGGGTATACCGGAAGAGATCAGTGGCACTCGTGATAGATGATATAATAAGATCACTGGTAGCTATATGTAACCACTGTGTGGGAGTTGGCCTGTCTAGCGAGAAGAGTGGTAAGGGATAAGTTAATTTTTTTGAAAGGTCCATCACACCGACAACCTAATCGTGCAGAGGTGTGAGTGGGCACGGGGTAAGTTGTGCTGGCGGAATAGATTGATGCGAGGAATGTGGTGATGGGTGTCCTGTGTCAATACCTGGGGATTGACCATGTTAGGGTATATCTCCCGTCAGCCCATGTATAAGAGATCAGTTGGGGAGTTACCATAGCCTAGAATTAGAGTTGTGTAGGAGAATCTCTACTGTATGAAATAGTAACATACGGAAAATAAAAATAAAATTAACTTAACATAAACCAACCAGTTATCTGAACATATAACGGTGTGAGTAGGCCCACTTAGTAGTTTCACCCAGTGGAGAGGAGACACTTACTAGAATAAGAGTTCAATATTTGTAAACAGACCAACACAAATTAGTGAAAGGTGCTGGGGAGAAAAAGGGCATAACTTAGGACGAGGAAAGGGTGCTATTTGAGTGCCTGGAGGAGGCCCAAAAGGTAATGGTGGGGCTGGTGCAAATTTATCTAGGTGTAGGTTAGATACTGAATAGCATAGTAAGCATTAAAAAATATTATTATGTACAATAAACGTGATAGAAGGAGTCACATCATAATGGGAGGGGTACAGTACCATCCCTTACGTTTACGGTGCAGTATGCACAGTATACATCCTTCCTACAACTGTTTACAATGGTAGTAGTTATAGAGCACCACTAGATGGCTGCATATGGCAGGTTCACAAAGAAAGTCCCAATCAGTAAACCTCTAACTGCATCAAGGGAGGTAAAGGGTAAAATGGCGTGCTCAAACTACTGCGCTATAATGTCTGATGGCAGAATGTGGCATAACAGAACAGATTCAAATAAACATGAAAGGCAGTCTTACCCAGAAATATAACAAATTACCTACATGTATGTCAGCCTCTGGAAAGGGTTAGTTCATCAAAACTGTCTTGGCCATGAGGAATGTGAACAGGGGCTATTCAGCTCACACCTTCATCCATACCATGAGGTCCATGGAGGGAGTCAGTAGGGGGTTTACGGAGGTCAGTTCTGGACCGTATCATAGTGGGCTGAATGTTTGAGTCCATAGAGCAACCTGTGGTAGGGCAGGGTTTAATGGGCGAAGAGTATCTGGGAGAGGGAGAGAGTTCCTTGTGAAGGTCTCCAGCGTCCAGTGAAGGGGATAGCCCCAGGGTCGAGGCTATGGAAGCCGTGCTGCTGCAAGGCGGCTCATCACTGATGCTTCCTGAGAGCTGTGGTCTGTCAGCTGGGCCATAAATGCAAAAGACCCTGGGAGAAAAAGTCAATATGGCGTGTCAGGCCGAGGGGGGTGATGTCGAGCGGGCAGTAAACATCACTGCACCCTCTGTGTATGGCGGATCATACCAATTTGGGACATCAGTGTATGGTATTCCAGTGTTTGGCAGAAGGCATCGAGCTCAAATCAGTGACCACGGGGAGAATCTGGTCATGTTCCACAGATTCGGGGAGACCTCTTACCCTCAGGTTATGTCGTCTACCCCTGTTGTCGAGGTCCTTGACATGGCGTTGGCGATCACGAAGCTGCAGGGTGTGCGAGTCCACTCTGTGGTGGATGTTCCTTATGGCGGTCTGTTGTTGTGCTGCCATATGTTCCACTCTCTGCACTCTTCCTGCTATGGCCTGAATTTCATGGCAGAGGTCCGTGATGGCCGTGAATAGTGTATCTCTAATGTCCGCTGCCACAGTTTGGAGGTCGTGAAGGCTCGGCTGCTGATAAGACGTCGGATTGTTCTCCATAGATGCGGGGGGTTGCTCGGTTGGGGACAGTGTAATCCCAATGTGGGTCTGTGAGGGAGATGAGGCGAGAAGCAAGGCCGCCATGTTAGATCCCTGAGTTCTGAATAACTCCGGGATAGTTTGGCTTGTGCGGCCATTAATGTCTCTCGGAGACCGGGATCTGGATGCTGAGATTCCGTGGGATGAAGTCCTTTTAATGGGTAGCAAAAAGTCAGCGGTAATAGCCTAGGTTAGGCTGTGGTGTGGCGGAGCCCGAGGGTTAGGCGGCCATCTTCTCTCAAGGCAAACCACGCCCCCCACCATTTATTATTAATAAACTTTGTTTACTCTTTAAAAATCATAATGGCAACAGAAACTACCCAAATGACCCTGATCAAAATTTTACATACCCCAGTTCTTAATACCATGTATTGTTCCCTTTAACATCAATGACAGCTTGAAGTCTCTTGTGGCATTTGTGGATAATGCTCTTTATCTTTTTAGATGGTAAAGCTGCCCATTCCTCTTGGCAAAAAGCCTTGAGTTCCTGTAAATTCTTGGGCTGTCTTGTATGAACTGCATGTTTGAGATCGCCCCAGAGTGGCTCAATGATATTGGGGTCAGGAGTCATCTTGGAATGTCCAAGTAAGTTCCATGTGTAGCTTCCTGGCTGATGAATACAAATGTTCCTCCAGTATTTTTTGATAACATACTGCCTTCATCTTGCCATCAATTTTGACCAAATTTCCTGTGCCTTTGTAGCTCACACATCCCCAAAACATTAGCGATCCACCTCCGTGTTTCACAGTAGGAATGGTGTACCTTTCATCTTAGGCCTTGTTGACTCCTCTCCAAATGAAGCGTTTATGGTTGTGGGCAAAAAGCTCAATTTTGGTCTCATCACTCCAAATGACCTTGTGACGGAAGGTGTGAGGCTTGTCTCGGTGCTGTTTGGAGTATTGTAAGTGGGAGGATTTGTGGCATTTGCGTAGTAATGGCTTTCTTCTGGCGACTCGACTATGCAGCCCATCTTTCTTCAAGTGCCTCCTTATTGTGCATCTTGAAACAGCCACACCACTTGTTTTCAGAGAGTCCTGTTTTTCACCTGAAGTTATTTGTGGGTTTTTCTTTGCATCCCAAACAATTTTCCTGGCAGTTGTGGCTGAAATTTTAGTTGGTCTAGCTGACCGTGGTTTGGTTTCAACAGAACCCCTAATTTTCTACTCATTGATTAGAGTTGGAACACTGATTGCCATTCTCATGATATTCTTGTGTAGCAATACCCCCAACTTAAGAGAGCTGCTGATATTGTTTCGGGCCCTGTATACAGCACTGCCAATCCCCGGCAATCTACTCGATCCTGCACTGGCACAGTTAGTCTAGAGAATGATAGACTGGTAATGTCTCTGCGATCATCTATGACTCAGCCCCCACAATAAAGCAAACAGTAATAAAGTACAGTAATTGACACTGATACCGGAGTACTTAACAATAGCAACTTTACTTTTGTATAAAAGTTAGGTACATAATAACACATGCAGAGCCCTGCAATATTAGTGACACTTAGCAATACTGTATAAAATATACTAGCACACCACGCTGCAGCTATCCTCCCCGTGAGCAATATGGCGCCCAATAATGTTCTACGCTACCCAGTCAGGCCTGACTTAAAGTAAGGTATAGTCTTAGGGTGAAGAATCTTTGCATGCAAGGAAAACGGTGGTGCACATCAGGAACAATAATTGTAATACAGTGTCTAAGCAAAGTAACAACTCCCAGGAGACTATCAAACTCAGTTCTGGAAATAGTCTCCTGCTAGGATAGTTGATATAGCACTAAGGGCCAAGGCAGTCAGTAGGCCTAAACAAAGTACTTGGCTATAACTTTGAGCAAGTTCTCTCTCACCACACCGGACTTAGTCCCCGTCCGTAACTTCCATCGCTGTGTATCCGCACACAGGGTCTGCGATAGCCGGGTCTTCGGTCCTCCTGATGTCAGTGAGAAACTAATGGAGATCAGGTGCCACACAGGCTCCGCAGTGGAGTGGAAGGCTCTTTGGAAGTGCGCAAGGCCCAGGCTTCAGGCCTCGCACCAGCAGCAAGTCCGCACAGGGGATCCTCTTGCTAGAAGGGCGGCGTCCAAAGAGGCCGAGCTCCGCCTCCGCTTCACCTTTATAGCCCACCCCATGAGTCTCTGCGGTTGGCAATGCACCTTGGGTGCTGAACGGGGTTCTGGGTATCGTAGTCCTGGATCCTTAAAGGAGATTCCCGCTACACTTGGATATCTTTTTATATCCCTTTCCTGTTTTATATAGTTCATCTACCTTTTCCCACAGATCCTTTAACACTTCTTTTGCTTTCCCCCTGATTCAGAATCCAGAAATGTCAGTGCAGCACTGGATGAAAGATGCAAGGGTCTGTCAGGAGTCCAGAAACTCATTGACCTTTTATGCATACACACTAACTACAAGCAAACAGATCACAGGTGAGGATTGTTACCATTATTAGTCATTCAAACCCCTTTGTGTCAACTTGTGTGCACTTTTGTAAATATTTTATTATATCTTTTTATGTGACAACACTAAAGAAATGACACTTTGCTACAATGTAAAGTATTGGGTGTACAGCTTGTATAACAGTGTAAATTTGCTATCCCCTCAAAATAACTCAACATACAGCCATTAAAGTGGATGCAAACCCAATTTTTTTTTTTTGCTGTCACAATGTCGAGTATAAGATTTCCTATCATCTGTGCCCAGTCTTGCCACAAAGAGTTAATCTAGCTCTGAGCAATCCTCTTTTAATGTTCAGTGGGATAAAACGGAAAAACAGAGAAAAACCTTTGTCCGTTCCGCTCCCTTGCTTTGAGTGACAGGTTATTTACATATCTCGTGCACTAGCTTTAAACTTTAGCTTTAGCATTATTTTTTAATTACCACCCCCACTCCTTTTCTGAAGTCATGTGGTTACTTTTATGGATTTTGACTGGATGTTAGTGATCATAGCAGAAGGAATAAACAGGAGAAAATGCATGTTGACAAGGGAAGTGTAGAGGTGGGCGGGGAGTCTACTGACATCACAACTCCACCCACCGAGCTCCAGACAACAGATCCACCCACAGAATCTGCAGTTTTTCAGTTCTTATAACAGAGGGGAGACATTTGACAGATAAGGATACATGCAGGAGGCATGTATATCCTTATAGATCAGCACTATGGCAGTAGTTTAGAAAGGATGAGAGTGGGTTTACATCCACTTTAATGTCTAAACCGCTGGCAACAAAAGTGAGTACAAAAGGGAAAAACATTCATGCGAATGTAGCCTTAATGCACGACAAGCATTTCTCATCCTGTTTTATGGGGCCTTTTCAAACTTATGCACTTCCCTGCAATGCTGATTTTAAAAGAGCTGAAAGCATTTCTTTTAGTGCAAGATGGTGCAATTCTGGGTTCATAAACTTCAATGGAAGCACATCAAAAATGCATGTGCATGCATTATGGCGCATTTTTTATGCGTTTTGATGCATCCACTCTAGAAGGCCAGAGCATGGTTGACGAAGCAGAGCTAATCTGGCTGGTAAGGGTAAGATCTTACCCATAAGCATGTGAGGGCATGGCAGGACATTGCCTGTGAGGTATACAATGATTTAAACAGTTACCGTATATACTCGAGTATAAGCCGAGATTTTCAGTCCTTTTTTTGGGGCTGAAAGTCCCCCCCTCGGCTTATACTCGAGTCATATAAATTTTACATTGTAAATATTACCTGTAAAGAAGCTGCGGTGTCCATCGTTCGAATTCCGCGGCGTCCATCGTTCAAAATTCCGCGGTCTCTTCCTGTTCCTTCCTTGATAGGCGAGTCTCAGCAGACACTCTCCGCCTATCACGAACGTTCTCTCATCCTCAGTTTTCCAGCAGACGTCTGTGATTGGTGGAATACCCAACACAGTGTCTGCTGGGAAAACTAAGGATGAGAGAAGGATCGTGATAGGCGGAGAGTGTCTGCTGGGAAAACTAAGGATGAGAGAAGGATCGTGATAGGCGGAGAGTGTCTGCTGAGACTCGCCTATCAAGTAAGGAACAGGAAGAGACCGCGGAATTCGAACGATGGACGCCGCGGAATTTGAACGATGGACGCCGCAGCCGCAACTTCTTTACAGGTAATAATTACAATGTAAAAATTTCTTTTTACAGGGAACAGTGGGGCATCGGCTTATACTCGGGTCAGTGAGGTTTCCCAGGTTTTTGGGCAACATTAGGTACCTCGGCTTATACTCGAGTCGGCTTATACTCGAGTATATACGGTACTCAATGGAGAATAGAAATAAAGCAAGCGTAAGTTTCTTCTGAACATAACTTTAATGCATATGCCAATGTATAAAAACTTAAGAAACTCTCACACTAGTTGTGCTAAAACAAGATCAAAATCAAGAAATTTTAAATTATACAAATCATTAACCTCAAGTGTCAAGATAACAGAAGAGAATAATGAAAAATAGATATCTCATATACCGGTAAATGAATATTATGCACAATCAGAAATTTAGAGCAAACATGCAAACAATGATTCTAGATGAAGTCCACATACAAAAAGTCCAGATTTTTTTTTATAATCTTCCAATCCCGTGCAGACATATGGTACCAGCACTGAATTATTACAAAGCAAAATGTGCTCCACCATTGTGCCACCAGTACTTTAAAGCCCTTTACCGGATATTTTGATGTCTGGAAACTGAGATCAGATGCGCCTGGCTGTCACACCGCTATAAAATATTTCCACTACATTTGTCAGGCTCAGCAGTAAACTATATTAGAAAAAATAAATATAGTCGCGCTAACTTATGAAATTGAACATAAGCCCTTCACTGGGTAACTGAAAAAATCCAAATATCAGCAGTGATAACATATAAAAAACTAAGTGAAAAGCAATAAATAATCTATGTGAACAAATAATTGACAATAAATTGAAAATTAGCTGTGAAAAAATCAATTATTATCCAAAAATACTGTAAAACAGAAAAACCCCTCAAAGTTCATATTCCAAAGTCCATAATGGAAAAAACACCCGTGAAGCGATATCTGAAATTAATGAAAGAAAAAGAAAAGGATTCAAATCTTCTTGGACTTAAATTCGTGACTTTCACCACCACCAGTAGAAATTCCTGCTTACCAAACAGCGGTGGTCCCCTATGACGGAGGACCTCAAAAAGCCTTAAGTAATGCTCAATAGAGCCTCCAGAGTGTAGCAAATGATGAACCTCAGTTGTTTAATAGCCTAACAGCTCATATAGCATCATACAGGTGTTCAACGAGGACCATGAAAAAAAGAGGGGGGACACTAGATAGTGTAAAATCCTTGATAAACATTTATTAAAATAATGAAAACATACTCACAAGAGCAGTTAAAAAGACAGCTTTAAAGTATAACAGCGCCGACCGGTCAAATGGCGCTGGCACACACACGTCCGTGGAAACCGAGCAATGGAGGGTGACGTCAGCACAAAGCTCGTATCCTGCCCTAAAGTGTCGAAGCCCCTCTAAATACAATGGATGGTCTTTCTGGGAGGGAAGGAGCCAGCACTTGGTCACTGGTTAACACGTGCCAGTGCTTACGTATCAGGCGTTTGATGGTCTGGTGCTGCATAGAGAAGGTGGTAATAAATGGAAGAGAAAACTTACCATCCCTTGCCACCTTCTCTTTATTAGCCAAAAGTGATCCTCGGTCAATCTCACTCAGAGATTGTATCAATTGAGACATATCACTCTGTTGGTAACCTTTATCTACAAATCTTTTGGAAAGAATCTCAGCTTGGCCTTTAAAGGCCACTAGATCTGTACAGTTACGTCTTAATCTAGTGAGTTGACCATGAGGAACAGCCTTGAGCCAGGGGGCATAATGGCAACTATTGAGCGGGATATAGGAGTTCCTATCAGTTGGTTTAAAATAAGTGGTGGTAACAAATTTGTTATCAACAACTGAGATTTCCAAATCCAAATAGTGTACTGATTCCTGGCTTGCCTCAAAAGAGAATCTAATACCTCTGTCATTATCATTCAGGGACAGCATGTAATCACGCAAAGCGGGTTCACTGCCGTCCCACAGGAGGAGGACGTCGTCGATGTACCTTGCCCAGAGTACAACCTCTGGTCTCCGGCAAACATTGACGACGTCCTCCTCCCACTTGGCCATAAAAAGGTTGGCCAGGCTGGGGGCATACTTCGCCCCCATCGCCACACCTCGGTCTTGGCGGAAAAATTGATTATCACACCAAAAATAATTATGACTTGCTGCATATTTCAGCAGGGTCATAATGAAATCAATTTGCCGGGGTGGCAGATCTGATCCACTCACCAAATACGACTCTACAGCCTCAAAACCACGCTCGTGTGGGATAATGGTATAGAGTGAGGTCACGTCTGCCGTGACCATCCATATACCATTTGTGGGAACGAGGTCTTTGAGTAAATTGATAACGCATTTGGTGTCTCTTGCATATGAGGGGATCTGCTGAACCAGAGGTTGCAGAAAAAAATCAATATACCTCCCCACCCGGGACGTGATTGAATCTATCCCACTTACAATGGGTCGTCCCGGGGGGGGAAGTGAGGCTTTTGTGGATCTTCGGGAGATAATAGATAACGGGAGTTCGGGGAGCACAAGGTATCAAAAATAGTCTCTCCCTATCACTAAGGATACCTACCCGATGTCCCTCATCCACAATACCTTCCAGTTCCCTCTTGTACCTAATGACAGGATCCCTATTAAGGGGGGTATAGGTTTCAGTGTCGTCAACGATCCTGTGTAACTCTTTTAGGTAGTCACACCTATCAAGAATAACTATCCCTTTCATTATGACCCTGCTGAAATATGCAGCAAGTCATAATTATTTTTGGTGTGATAATCAATTTTTCCGCCAAGACCGAGGTGTGGCGATGGGGGCGAAGTATGCCCCCAGCCTGGCCAACCTTTTTATGGCCAAGTGGGAGGAGGACGTCATCGATGTTTGCCGGAGACCAGAGGTTGTACTCTGGGTAAGGTACATCGACGACGTCCTCCTCCTGTGGGACGGCAGTGAACCCGCTTTGCGTGATTACATGCTGTCCCTGAATGATAATGACAGAGGTATTAGATTATCTTTTGAGGCAAGCCAGGAATCAGTACACTATTTGGATTTGGAAATCTCAGTTGTTGATAACAAATTTGTTACCACCACTTATTTTAAACCAACTGATAGGAACTCCTATATCCCGCTCGATAGTTGCCATTATGCCCCCTGGCTCAAGGCTGTTCCTCATGGTCAACTCACTAGATTAAGACGTAACTGTACAGATCTAGTGGCCTTTAAAGGCCAAGCTGAGATTCTTTCCAAAAGATTTGTAGATAAAGGTTACCAACAGAGTGATATGTCTCAATTGATTCAATCTCTGAGTGAGATTGACCGAGGATCACTTTTGGCTAATAAAGAGAAGGTGGCAAGGGATGGTAAGTTTTCTCTTCCATTTATTACCACCTTCTCTATGCAGCACCAGACCATCAAACGCCTGATACGTAAGCACTGGCACGTGTTAACCAGTGACCAAGTGCTGGCTCCTTCCCTCCCAGAAAGACCATCCATTGTATTTAGAGGGGCTTCGACACTTTCTAATAGAGTGGCCCCAAGTGTCCAGGACCCCCCACGGGCTAATAGGACATTCTTGGAGAACCTGACAGGATACTATCGATGTAAGAAATGCCAAGTGTGTAGCCTGAATAGTTGCAGAGACAGGAAGATTAGCCAATTTTTCTCAACAAGCACTGGCCGATCCTATGAAATCGAACCTTTTATAACATGTTCATCTTTGGGGGTCGTTTACCTTATTCAGTGCCCTTGCGGTCTTCAGTATGTGGGGAGGACCAAAAGGGCAATGAGGGTGAGACTCAATGAACACATAGCAAACATCCGTAAAGGTTTCGATAAGCACTCTGTATCTAAGCACTATGATCAGGTCCATAAGAGAGACCCGTCTGGCACGCTATTCATTGCAATTGATAAATATAGACCTCATTGGAGAGGCAGCTTGCTTGTGAGAGAAATCTCCAAGCAAGAAATGGCATGGGTGTACAGGTTGAGAACTTATGTTCCATTTGGACTCAACGTTGACACCGATGTCAATGCCTTTATCAACAATTCCTAGTAACAACTGGTAATGATGTTCTGATGGGAGTTCACTGAGGCCTGATCATTGACACCTATTGTAACATGTATTTTGTCGACCACTATTGTGATGCAGTTTAATTTTATGTGGCCTCACCGCCACTTAATCTTCAAATATTATGAGGCTATTCTGTTTTTTTGTTAATTTATTTCATGTAAGGTTCTGGACATTGGCACGAACTAAGATGTTCCCAATCTCCAGTATCATTTTATCATTGTTTATTTGTGTTATTAGTATTTAACAATTGGAGCAGTTTAGTGTCCTAATGCGCCCTCTGAACCTATTTGTTGCAGTGGAAGTTGCGGGTTCTACTGTTCCCTGTGACACACCTGGAGAGTCCTTCCCCTTTGAGGACATACGTATCGCTGCTGTGATTCTTGTTGTCATGGTCACGCAGACGTATGGTACGCTCATCCCGAGTGCTTTCGTCATTCCGTTTCGCGTGATGACGTGCACTGAGCGGCTTCACAAACGAGGCTTGGTTTCCTCATGGGGAGATGTGCGCGCGCATCTGCCGCTTGATCGGCTATGCTGGTCCAGCGGCCCCAATAGCGAGTCATTGCTGACTCGCGACGTGACGTGTGCGCGCGCGCGCCTTCTTCCGGGTCGGATCCTCTTTCCGGTGTGTCCCCTACAAAGAGGGGGTGACGCAGCTCATCGCCCGTGCCCCGAGACGATGTGATTTTTCACGAAACGCGTAGGGCAGGATACGAGCTTTGTGCTGACGTCACCCTCCATTGCTCGGTTTCCACGGACGTGTGTGTGCCAGCGCCATTTGACCGGTCGGCGCTGTTATACTTTAAAGCTGTCTTTTTAACTGCTCTTGTGAGTATGTTTTCATTATTTATTTTTTTTACAACAAAATGTTCCTTTATTGAGGCAGAAAAAGACAAGCATTACACACAGAAGTCCAGAATGGACCAAGTCATACATCGAGATAAATGGGAAAGTACAGTACATAGAAAGCCATATAAACGAGTACATAAGAAGGGCATTTCGTACACCATCCAACAATAGCGTCACTTATACAGCTAAATAGAATCATACCCCAATTGAACCAGAACCCGTAGCAGTACCCCATCCCCACCCCCCAGTGTCCAGGGTCGGAAGGCCACTCCCTCCTATTCCGTCCAAGGGTGCCAGATCTTGTCGAACTTTTGTGGGCAGTTCCTGCACATGTAAGTTAACTTGTATAGTGGCAGCACAGTATTAATAGATTTCTCCCAAGACTCCACTGTTGGGGGGGAGGGGACATTCCAGCGCAAAACAATCTCCCTCCTTGCATAAAAGAAGAGGTACGTAAGGAGTAATTTGGTGTAGCGGGGTCTCTGATCATCATCCTGAATCCCCAGGAGCGCCAGCTCGGGGGATACAGGGAGTGTCAGGTCGAGGCGACCATTGATAGTGTCAACCACCCTAGCCCAATACCTGGCGATCCCAGGACAGCTCCAAAACATGTGGAAATATGTGCCCACACTATTCTGACAACGGGGACAATCCTGTGTGCGCTGCGGGTATACCTTGTGGAGTCTCTGGGGAGTGAAGTAAACTCTATGCAGGAATTTGACCTGTATCAACCGTTCTCTAGTCGAGATCAGTAAGGCAGCACTGTCTGCTAAGCAGTCATCCCAGTCCTCTCTGTCAAGACCTGGTATGTCGGTCTTCCACAAGTCCCAAAGTCTTTCTACTCCAGCAGAACCAGTCCTCAGCAACCTCAGATATACAGCCGATAGGGGCTTCAGGAGTCGCTCCTGGGCCATCATCTCCTCAAGCGGGTCCATAGCCAGTCCGGGAGGAGACAGGAACTGGGCCCCGATAGCGTGTCGGACCTGAAGGTATCTATAGTACATCCATCCGGGTAAATGAAATTTATCCCGGAGGGCTGCAAACGACATCAGAGTTCCCGCCACGAATACATCCCCAAGAGTCTTGATCCCATACCCCGCCCAGACCTGAGGGTCAGGAACCGTCCCGAGATGCGGCAGATTAGGATTCCCCCACAGTGGGCAAAGAGGAGACCAGTCCCGCGGGCCCGAAAGCCCCCGCCTGGCCACCGTCCAGGCCCTCAGAGTCGTTCGAGTCGGTTGCGGGAGAGCAGCATATGCCCTGTGCCCCCTATAGACTAGATTGCCCAATTCCCGGAGCGAACCCAGAACCGCCGCCTCCAGGCACACCGCAGCATTGCTCCTCGAGAGGACAAACCACCACCGGATTGTAACGAGCACCGCCGCCCAAAAGTATGTCCGATAGTTCGGCATCGCAAGGCCCCCGCTACGAACTGGGAGCATTAGAGTTGATTTAGCCAGTCTGGGGGTTGCGCCACCCCAGATAAAGGAGCCCACGCATCGGTCTATTTCCGCAAAGAAGGAATTGGGTATCCAGGTGGGACTGTTGCGAAATACGTACAAAAACTTGGGGAGAAACAACATCTTCAAAAGATTAATACGTCCCATGAGGTTCAGAGGCAAGGATGCCCATGAGGCACACCTGGACCGAAGCTGGGACAGGATAGGGGACAAATTAAGTTCCCTATAACTCGACAGTTCCCTCCGCACCTGGATACCCAAATACTTCAATTGATCCACCCAGAGCAAAGGTGTCCTCCCAACCGGATCCCCGACCTGCGGATCGAGGGGAAAAATAATTGATTTGGACCAGTTAATACGTATCCCCGAGAATCTGCCGAAAATGTCAAAAATCTCTAAAGCTGCCGTCAGCGACTCATCCGCATCTTGCAAGTATAGTAGTGCGTCATCCGCATAGAGAGAGAGCTTTTCCTCCAGGGATCCTACCATCAACCCTCGGACCCTGTCCGAGGCTCTGATAGAGACGGCTAGGGGCTCCAGTGCAAGTGCGAACAGGGCTGGTGATAAAGGACACCCCTGCCTCGTGCCCCTCTGCAATGAGAGCGGCACAGACAACCTGTCATTAGTTCGAATTCGGGGCGAGGGCATCCGGTAGAGCATCAGCAACCAACGAAGGAACCTGGGCCCAAAGCCAAACCGGCGCAAGACCTCCCATAGAAAGACCCACTCGACCGAGTCGAACGCCTTCTCAGCGTCCAGTGAGGCAATGACCCGCTTACCACTATTGTCATGGGGTATTGACATATTAAGAAACAGGCGTCGTAGGTTAATGTTGGTTCCCTTCCCAGGCATAAACCCAGTCTGGTCCGGGTGAATCACCTCTTCCAGAACTGGAGATAACCTGTTCGCCAAAACCTTTGCCAGGATCTTGGCGTCCACGTTCAGGAGCGAGATTGGCCTGTACGAGGAGCAGCTCTCAGGATCCTTGCCTGGTTTGGGGATCAGCACCACCACCGCTTCAGACATGGATGCAGGGAGAGCCTCCAGCTCAAATGACTTAGCAAACAGAGCTACAAGTCGCGAGCGTAGAATTCCGTCGGTAGACCGTCCGCCCCAGGTGTCTTACCCGCCTGGAGTTGTGAAAGAGCAACCTGCTCCTCCTCCAGGGCGATATCAGCTTCCAAAGCAGTACAGGTCTCATCCCCAAGTGTGGGAAGAGGGATCCCATCTAGAAACTCGGAGAGTTCCTGAGAGGAATAATCCACCCTGGTGGAGTACAGGTGCTGGTAATATTGTGCAAATCTATCATTTATCTCACTAGGAGATTGTAGCAGAATCCCCCCTGGATCCCGGACCCCACCTATGTGCGTACCAGCAAACTGTCCCTTAGCCATCCATGCCATTAACCGATCTGCTCTTATTACCATATTCAAAGATCTTTTGCGCCGTGGAGAGGAGAGATTTCCGTGTCCCCTCCACCCTACATAGGGACAACCGATGCAGAGCGAACTGCCAAGCCCCGTAGGTCACCTGATCGGGGTTAGCCACATATGCGGCTTCTGTCGTTCTTGCCGTCTCCTCCAACTCCTCCAGAGAACGTGCAGCCGTCCTACGAGCGATGGAGATACGCGCCATGTACTCCCCCCTGGTCCAGGCCTTAAAGGCATCCCAGGTGACCAGGGGAGAAGCAACATCCGCATTCTCCAGCCAATAGTGGCACATGCCCTCCTGCACAGCTTCTTGAATACCCTCCTCCTCAATCCAGTACCTAGATAGCCTACACAACCGCTCTCCAGGAGGCCCCACGGATAGCTTAAGAAGTAGGGGAGCATGGTCGGAGATGCCCCGAGATAGAATATCCACTGCTGTAACCTTATTAAGCAGGGATCGGGAGGCGTAGATCATGTCAATACGGGAGAGAGTTCTAAACGTATTGGAATGACAAGTAAACTGCTTAGATGTGGGATTAAAGTGGCGCCAGGTATCTGTCAAGGCAAAGGTGTGTGCCCATTCCGTCAGCCCAGGTACCCACCGAGAGACAGAGTGAAGTCTATCCATGTCAGCGGTCGCAGTCATATTGAAGTCCCCTAATACTATGACATCCTCCACCCCGTAATCAATCACATTTTGCATAACATTATACATTAACGTCTTATCTGCCGGTGGAGGAAGGTAGAGCCCTACCAAGACACATGGGTTATTAGCAATCAGGGCATGGATAATATTGTACCTACCACCGGGGTCCGATCTGACGTCCAAGAGCCGAAAAGCCAGCTGCTTGTGCACCAGGATACTGACCCCCCTGGAGTAGGTGGAGTACGTTGCGTGGTAATGATGACCCACCCAAGCCTTTTTAAGGCCCATGATTCGAGATCCCAGCAAGTGTGTCTCCTGTAGCACACAAATATGAGGGGAGTGTCTTCTGATGTAGTTAAGTACCAAAGATCTTTTATGGGCAGAATTGAGTCCCCTCACATTCCATGACATTATGGAAACCTGAGCCATTGTAGCGTGTGTGTGATAATGGGAGATAAGTAATGAGCCTGGGATGTTCGCCCTCCACCACCTCCAGGGTCCAGCCAGCCGGCAGCAACCCTCCCAGACCCCCCTACATCACAGTCATAGACAGTGTAAATGCGACCATGCCATAAAGGAACAAACAAAAAACAAAACAACAGTAACTTAACATCTAAGCCCATGCCCAACGGAGCATATAAAAAGGGGTCAGCAATGGCCAACCTTCCCCTCTCCCCACCCCGCAGATCCCACCCACGGCAAGACTGCATATTACCCAATTAACCAGCCCGAAGGCAACTAATGTCTGGGAGGCGTGTGTACTTTTCCCAAGAGGCAGAGAGTCAGCATCGCCCAAGCTCAAGCAGCAAACACCCTGAGGCAAAGTAAGGTTTAATCGCTCAAAATGGGGTCAACTGAAGGAGCAGCCTATGAGTCTAGAGATGCTGCTATAATAAACCAATCGGGTTGTATGGTTCGCCTTGTATCACCAGGGGCTCATTGCTTATAAGTAACCGGTTCAACAGGGTAACAGTAGAAAGGTGCAGAACAGAATACAACAAAATATATTGAAAAAGAAAAAATTTATAGATTTCCCCTCAATAGCCAGCACAGGACAAAGGGGGCCGGATTGGAGTCAGTAAAGGAGAGTTGGGGGAGTTATGAGTAGCAGCCAGATCAACTGGGGAATCAGTGCTCCTGTACAGCTGTTATGCTCAGGCAGTCAGTTCCCCCCCATACGACTCCCTCTAGTATGCAGAGCAGTTATGAAGTGCGGACAGCAGTAGGCAGCAACCAGAGCATGCCATGCTGTAAACTTCCTACGAATGTCAGCAGGAAGGTATAATAGAGTGGGGCTGACATCCAATCATCCGGCCAGTAAAGCACAGCAGACTGCTGAAGAAATTACAGTGGCAAGTAAGGCAATCCAAGGGGTCCCGGCACCAGACAGGTCTAACTTACTAGCGGAATCTCCGCTGATCTCATCCCTGAGGGGGGAGAGTTTCTATCCACCGTGCAGCATCCCTCGGTGTGGCGAAGAGGCGGACCGTTTCTCCGTCGATGACTCGCAGCTTGGCAGGAAAGAGTACACTGTATTTGATGCCCTTGGAGCGGAGAGCTGCTTTAACTCCATCAAAGGAGCGCTGGAGCTTCTGAGTCTCTTTGGAGAAGTCAGGGAATAGCATCAGGCGGCCATTGCCGTGCAGCAGTTCCCCCGCCGCTCTAGCCACCCTGAGCAGCTCGTCCCGATCCCTAAAGTTCAGGAGCCGCAGGATGAAGGTACGGGGGGGGGAACCCTGCGGGCCGGGGTGTGGTGGCACTCTGTGCGCTCTTTCCACCGTGAAGTGAGGAGACAGGCGGGCCGCCGGGAGAAGGGATCGGAGCAATTCTTCCGCAAATTCAGTAGAGTTCTTACCCTCGGCACCTTCCGCAAGTCCCACTATGCGGATATTGTTCCTGCGGCATCTGTTCTCGGAATCCTCCGCGCGATGCTCCAGCAGCTTCACCCGAGAGGTAAGTGAGCGGATCGCCCCGGTGTTCTCGCCCACAGCGTCCTCCACCCGGCCCACCCGACTCTCCGCCTCAGTCAGTCTGGAGCGGACCTTGTCCAGGTCTTGTCGGATGAGACCCACATCCAACTGCACCAGTTCAATTTTGTTGGTCAGGGCCGCCTGGCAAGAAGTCACCGTGGCCTGACATGCAGCAACTGCCGCCATGACCTCCGGGATGCCAGGAGTGGAGGTGGTAGGGCCCTCCTGGGCATTCGTCTGTGACGCCATATTGACACGAGGCGCCTGTCTGCTAGGCCTCTGGACTGCAGGACTCGTCTCCGGAGACACCACGGGGGGAAAATGAAGCTTCTTACCCCCCCCCTGCCGCGCCCGGATCGTCTAGTAGACATCCACCGCCGTTCAGGCGGGTAGTATGTGGGGAAAAAAGCCGATTGGAGGTAGTACAGGATAAACTGTGCAGCAGAGCTCTAAAAAGCACGTCCTCTCACTCCGCCATCTTGGACACGCCCCCCATGTTTTCATTATTTTAATAAATGTTTATCAAGGATTTTACACTATCTAGTGTCCCCCCTCTTTTTTTCATGGTCCTCGTTGAACACCTGTATGATGCTATATGAGCTGTCGGGCTATTAAACAACTGAGGTTCATCATTTGCTACACTCTGGAGGCTCTATTGAGCATTACTTAAGGCTTTTTGAGGTCCTCCGTCATAGGGGACCACCGCTGTTTGGTAAGCAGGAATTTCTACTGGTGGTGGTGAAAGTCACGAATTTAAGTCCAAGAAGATTTGAATCCTTTTCTTTTTCTTTCATTAATTTCAGATATCGCTTCACGGGTGTTTTTTCCATTATGGACTTTGGAATATGAACTTTGAGGGGTTTTTCTGTTTTACAGTATTTTTGGATAATAATTGATTTTTTCACAGCTAATTTTCAATTTATTGTCAATTATTTGTTCACATAGATTATATATTGCTTTTCACTTAGTTTTTTATATGTTATCACTGCTGATATTTGGATTTTTTCAGTTACCCAGTGAAGGGCTTATGTTCAATTTCATAAGTTGGCGCGACTATATTTATTTTTTCTAACTTGTATTCACTGATGATTGTTTTCAGACTAGTTGCTGCTTTCCCTTTTTTATTTCCTTTTTTTTCAGGCAATTTACTTGCCTGATTGTTACACTTTAAGCGCAGTTTCTTTTTACTATTTCCAGTAAACTATATTAGCAATGCATGAGGCATAAGAGAGACAAAAGGGCAAATCCCATAGTGTAGTAAGTTAAACAAATACAAACGCATTGATTAAAAGCCACTCACAAGGATACAGGGTAATACACAGAGGGAGGCTTAATACAATTGGGACACACAGAATGTAGTGCACCTGTGTATACAGGGCCGGTGCTACCACTAGGCAAACTAAGCAGCCGCCTAGGACGCACTGCTGCCTAGGGGCGCCCGGACACTGGTTTCCCTCCGCGTCTGCATGCTCTGCAGGCTGCAGCATGTAACTAACTCAGTCCCAGGCAGCTGCTCCGTCCGACCGGTGGTGGAATTAGAGGCGCATCGCAGAACTGAAACCAGCGCTAGAGGAATCCAATGCTTCCTGTATAGCGCTGTCTCCTGTCACATGGGTTGAGCAAAGGGGATGGGGCCAATGGGGGTGGCAAAATTAGGTTCTGCATCAAAAATCCTTGCACCAGCCCTGTGTGTATAGTAACCAATCAGCTTCTAGGTTTTATTGTCAAAGCTTAAATGGACAAGCTGAAGTTAGAAGCTGATTTACTGGTTACTATGCACAGCTGCACCAGATTCTGTTTGCACCAGTTTTAGTAAGACCCCTTTCACACTGAGGCGCTATGCAGGGCACTATAATGCTAAAAATAGAGCCTGCAAAGCACCCTGAAAGAGCCACTCAATTCACTCCAGTGTGAAAGCCTGAGGACTTTCACACTGGAGCGGTGCGCTGACAGGAAGCTAAAAAAAGTCCTGTTTGCAGCATCTTTGGAGCGGTGAAGGAACGGTGTGTATACCCTCCTCCTCCGCTCCTGCCCATTGAAATGAATGAAAGGAAAAACGTACCGCTCAAAAGCTTGAGAATTCACCAAATAGCTGCTTCCGCCCGGTCACTCACACAGGTGCTGGCTCTGCACTGATGCATGGGAGAGCTATAGCTATGAGTAAGCGTCAATTCGTGACGTGAAACGCGTCAGCCACCCTTCCCTGCATGCATACTATCTGCGTTTGTTGTTTTGGATTTATGGATTTATTTTGAATTTGGATTTTTTACCTGAAATTTTGGAATAAATAACTGTCTATACAGAGTGCGGCAGTCCAGGGTTTCTTTTTCTCCCATGCATTGAAATGAATGGGCACCGCGGTTACACCGACGGTAAAGTGCCACTGCAGCAGCGCTTTGCGGGTGGTTTTAACCCTTTTTCAGCCGCTAGCGGGGGTTAAAAGCGCCCTGCTAGCGGCCGAATACCTCCGCAAATACGACGCTAAGACGCCGCTAAAAATAGCGGCGCTTTACTGCTGCCGCCGCCGCCGACACCCCAATGTGAAAGGGGCCTAAATCTCCCCCAAAGTGTACAAGCAGCACCACCACTTATAGCTTGCCATTGGCCACATGAAAAACACACATATACTGTACATGTGTACAAATGCCCTAAAACATTTGAAGAATCCGAAGTATAGGTGCGAGTGAATCCTTATGCCTTGTACACAGATCGGATTTTCCGTCGGGATAAACTCTGACTGATTTTTCCGACGGAATTCCGTTCAAGCTGTCTTGCATACACACTGTCACACGAAATTCCAACCGCCAAGAACGCGGTGACATACAACACTACTACGAGCCGAGAAAAATGAAGTTCAATGCTTCCGAGCATGCGTCGACTTGATTCTGAGCATGCGTGTTTTTTTCTCCGTCGGAGTTCCCTACAGACGAACAGATTTTCTGCTAGAAATTTTTTCCGTCGGAAAAAAAGAGAACATGTTCTCTTTCTATATTCCGACGGAAAAAGTCCGATGGGGCACACACACGGTCGGAATATCCGATGAAAAAATTCCATCTGACTTTTTCCATCGCAAATTCCGATCGTGTGCACAAGGTATTAGAGATTGCCTGCTGGCTTTTACCCCCCAGGAAACATCATATGGAGAACGGATGGGGAGGAATAATACAGGAGACTATAAGGGGACACACTACATCATGGGGAGAAAAGAGAGCCCCAAACAGCCTCTGCTGGGCTTTGGCCCCCTGCTGACCCAATGGGGCTGGGCCCAGTACAGGAGGACTGCTCCCCCCCCCCTTTTAGACAGCCCTGATGGCATGGATCACAGAACTCTGTCACATTAGAGTTAACTGTTTGCCAGTGTATACATGCTTCTAAAAAATATATGTAAACGAATGGCAAGGGATGTGTATTGTGACAGAAAAGTAACATAGGCAAAACTTCCAAGTGAACATACCCACCAGAAATCTACAATGGATTTTTTTTTTTGTCTACATAAAAATGTTCCATGTGAACTCACTGCTTGGAAGATGTTTGACCTGTGGGGAGTTCCTGTTCGAGGTGGACCAGCCCACCGAGTCACCCCAAGCTTACCGGGTCAATTATGTTATGGGGACTGTTACTTCTTAAACTATTCCCCAGTGTCCGGGCCCACGCGCACCACCGCGGCTACAGCGGATGTGGAAGAGCCAGTGACGGACGTTACAGAAGATGCTGTTTCCGTCACCACCGAGACCTCCATCCCGCCCGCCAAGCGAAAGGTGGGCTACGTTAAGGCCTCCCGCGGCCGCGGTCTAAGCCTACCCTAGCACCTGCCTGAACCGGATATTCAAACCGGAGGGATCTCCAGGAGATCCACGCCAGGGGACGTAGGGAGGCTGGGGAAACTGTGACATTAAGTTTGCCGGGGAAGGGGAAAAAGCTCATACCTCACACTACTGGGGATGTGTGGACAGCCAACCTGCGGGAACCTTCCATATTTGGGGACAATGTGTCTGTGTCCACCAAAAATCATTTGCCGGCAGAGGAGTATGACACTTCCGATCTGGATTCATCATCCGATGTGGGGGATGACTATGAGATTAACAAGGTTTTCGTTAAAAAGGGATGGGGCAAAGTTCTGGTGACTTCACCCCGCAGCCTTAAGGGGGAATCACCAATGGACTCTGGGGAAACTACACCCCAAGTGGAAGCCCCTACCTTAAAGGAAAAAGTTGTACCCATACCCGCTCTGCCTGCACCTGCATTGTCAGTACCTACTGCCACAGAGGGACATCCGCCACTGCGACTACCACTGCCACAGCTAGAACCAGCACCAATGACAAGGTCCCCGGATGCTATTGTTCTTCCTGGAGCAGGAGATCGGACAACCATGCCCCCCTTAGCCCGGTTGCAACGGCTCCTGAACAAAAAGATTGTCACGGAGTACGGGTGGCAATACCCTTACGTTCCCAAAGAATTTCTCTTTGAGATCGAGGCCTACCGCGAACGGTGGTATGCTGACTTTGTCTGGGACCACTTGGAAGTACACAGAGGCTGCAGGTATTTCAAATGTTCGGCTACCATGACGGATCGCTATAAAGGTTGCCGTAGGGAATGGACTTATGGCCGGCATATTCATACGGATCGAGTGGTGATCTGCAGCAAGGAGAGGGAAGATGCTGTATATCCCAGAGACACTGGATAAACAGTGGAAAACTTTAATCCTCCCAGATCCTCAATACTACCTGTGAAGTGGAACTTGTATGCTGTTCTATTATCCCGTTTCACAGGAACACATTGCCCTGAACCCATGACCTTGCCCTCCACAGCAAGGAGGATCTACTCAACTGAGGAACCGGAAAACTGTTGTGTTTTTTTCTCTCCCTCCTCAGCTCCACAAAGGAAAGACATCGTTTTTTTTTTTCTCACTGAACAATGGGGTAGATTAGCCAGGGCCAAAACGAGAAACCGCCATGGTCAAGATGGAAAATTCATGTGAAATAAAATCCATTCCCACGCGCAATGGTGGAGAGTGTAGTGACTTGTGCTGCCACTAGGTGGTATTGTTCTGCAGAAATGCTCAGTAAAGATAGGCTTAGCAATTCAAGTTTACAGAGGATAGTCATCTCTTTCCAGGGAGATGATTTGTCTCTGTGTATATGTTAGGAAGTAGGATGTGTTTATTGCATGTTGGTTTTTTTCTCTCCCTCTGCAGGTGACCTGCTATCAACTCTGCCGGAGCATGGGTGGGGTAGATATGTGAGGAGGGGTGGAATTGTCAATTGTGGTGTATTGTGTGTTTTATACAAACCGTAATGTATATTGCTATATGTTTTTCTTTTCTTTCTTTGCTCTGTTCTCAAAATTTATGGTTCAGGCACAAAAAAAAATTATATATATATATATATATATATATATATATATATATAGTGTTAAATAATTTTGTGTATATTAGGGAATAGACCAGAACCCACTCAGGATTGAAGGGGATCTTTCTGATCTATTCAAGCCACTGGGACAGAGGGGGGTGTATGTAGCGGACCCCCAAATTTGGGATCGCTATGCTTGAAATTTAGAGGGTGGCCTGAGCAATAGTTTGGCTCAGGCCTTCTTATTCTTTAAATTGGACTTTGCTCTGCTGTGGTGCTGCCTGGATGTATAGTTCCCCTTGACCTGTAGGTGGCACTGTTGCCCAGGTCTCGGGTTGAACTACAGGTGGCATTGTAGCGTGATCGGGTGTCCGCTCCCGGAGGCCGTGCAGTGGGAGTGGTCTGCCTGCTGTGCATGCCGGGAGGGAGTACATAAGGGGCAGACGCCATTAGGGGGAATTCCAGAGGGACCCCTGGTGGTGGAGTCGCGCCTTTGGCCCTGCTGGCCATGGGCGCGTGTGTTGATCGAGAAGTCTCGGGTACCTTTATCCTGAGGCTGCAGCGTTCCAGGTAGGCCCAGTACCTTCAACTGGGTCTACAATCAGACCATCGGAATCCCAGGGTGGCCGTGGGAGGGTGGCCCGCTCTGAAAGAGAGGAAACCAGGGGAGGACCTGTCCGGAGGACCGGTGAAGGAAGTCACTGTTCCGGGAGAGGCCTGGTTGCCTATCAGAGGGAAGTCACAAGATCCTGTAATGTGCCCCATTGGCATTTATGGTCTCTAAATGGTACAGGCGCTAAAGAGTTCTGGATTCAGGAACTAAAGGATTCTGTGGCAGAGGATCTCCTGAACCTGTCCTTGGAGGGGACGAATCCAAAGTAATTGTTCGTGTTTCACTCCGGCTGCTGGAACCGTGAGAGGGAACTATCCAGGTGAGCAGGGCCCACTCAGGCTTGAGTGGCGAGGAATATAGATAGATGTTGTGTGCCTGAACCTACCTCCCTATTCAACTTATTTTCTCTCTTCAACTTTCCCTGTTGATTGCAAACAAAGAAAAATAAACTCTTTTGTTGGAGTTGATATTGTCTGGACATTGGCCTTCTTAAGAAGAGAAGATAGACTTTTCCCTACATTCTAGGGACGAGAACCAACGGAAGGACGTAACTCGCTGCAGGACCCAAAAATACTGTTAACACCGCTCACCCTCTGCAAATGGAGGATATTGGGCATGTGGCAAGGTGGGTCCCACTGTGCGAGTGAAGGTAAGCAAAGGCCAGGGATCTGTGTGCTACATTTGCAAAGGAGAATTTTCCGGCTGAAAAAAACTTGACGAGTTTTAAGAGGAATTTTCTGGTAGACAAAATGCTTGACATGCATAAATGTGCCTAAACGCAGTGTTTAGGAGGTATCAACATTTTCAAGTGTACATTTATTACAGTGAAAAATGAGCAGAGGGGAATGTTGTGAAAGAAAAAACTTGCCTAAAAATTGGTGTGCAATACCAGACATGAGTGTTTTTTTTTATGCTGATGCCTTAAAGTACTTACTTCGCAAGGTAACTGCACAATTCACAGTACATTTCAGTTATGCAGGGGAGGGCTGGCAGCCTTAGGCCTGGGGGGCAAGTCCAGTGGCCCAATAAACCACCAAATCAGCTCACCATCACCAGTGTGTGTCTATCATAGGAGCTGGTCCATGAGGCAGGACTTCGTATGACAGCGGCCACTGGGTAAGTGGGAGATCCCTGCTGTGTAATCGGGTGGTGCTTGCCCCTCTGAGGCAGCCCAATGGGTTCAGTGGGACCCATGGTAGGGCCGGCCCTGGGCTCTCTCCCTCTGCCCCAGCTTATGTTGCACCCACACAGGATTGGCCCTGAAAAGTGGGGACAAAATCGGGCACAGACTTGGTCTGAAGACAGTGTCCTCAGTCCGGGGACTTCCCCGGGGACGTCTGGTCACTCTAAGCTAGTGGCCAGCAGGACCCACAGGCCAGTGACCAGCAGGACCCACAGGTCCGCGGGCAGCTTCCAGCAGGACCCACAGCCTGTGGGTCCTGCTGGGAGCTGGCTGCTGACCTGAGGGTCCTGCTGGCTGCTGACCTGTGGGTTCTGCTGGGAGCATGGGCAGCTCCCAGCAGGACCTACAGGCCAGTGGCCAGCAGGACCCATAGGCGATGGCCAGCTCCCAGCAGGACCCAAAGTGATGAGAGCTATTTTGAAATTACTGGGTGGACACTGGGGCAGGGTAAATAGTGTATGGGGGGGACTGGATAGATGGGATGTGGGGTTCAGCTGGGATTGTCAGGGTCTCTCACCTCAGCAGGTCCTTGCACAGCCTCCTCCAGTCCTGAGGGGGGGGTTTGATGCTGCTGTCCTGGGGTCAAGTAAAGTTGCAGCCCGAGCCAGTCACAGACGTGGGTCCCGACTCCCTGGCGCGCTCTGCTGCCTCTACCTGCCTCCAAGATCTGGGAGTGGTAGTTTTTCCTGGCTACGCTGCTCTCAGTTCTCCACTCACCGGAAGCTTGAGCACTACAACTCCAAGAATTTCACAGCCACTGTGCCCATCATAGGCAGCCACTGTGCCCATAAAATGCAGCCACTGTGCCCATAAAATGCAGCCACTGTGCTCACCACTGTGCCCATAAAATGCAGCCACTGTGCCCATAAAATGCAGCCACTGTGCCCATAAAATGCAGCCACTGTGCCCATAAAAAAGCAGCCTCTTTGCCCATCATATCCAGTCTCTCTGCCCATCATATGCAGCCACTGTGACCCCCCTGCCCGCTGTCTGACCGGCACTTACCCAATCCTGGTGGCGGGTCAGGCAGCGGGTGAGGCCCTCGAGCTGTGGGACATGCAGCGGGTCAGGCGACAGCTCATGCGTCCTCCATGGTTTCCCTGTGTCTCTTCTTCTGTTCCGCTAGGCGTCCAATAGAGATGCCTGTGCCTTCAGCCAATCAGGTAATGGGTATTAAATCCGCACTTCCTGATCGGCGGAGAGGAGGTTCAGTGTTAGAAAAGCAAATATTATTTTGCTTTTCTAACACACTTAGGTGGGCTCCGAGCGCAATGCTCTGCGCTCCAAGTCCAGCTTTTTTCAAGCCTATTAGAGCCTCTGGCTCTAATCGGGTGCTTCAAAAATACCCCAGCAACTGTAATTCAGGTGCCCGGAGTCCAAAAAGGGGCCGGACGCCTGAATAGGGGGTGGTTACAGCAGCCATGGATAGATTCATGCAATGCATGAATCTATCCATTCTACACAGAGGGGGGTGGCTGGAGAGAGCGGGAGGGGCGCCTGTGCGCCCTTAATGGACGCACCGCCACTGGGTTTAGGCATGAAAGGGTTAGTGGTTAATATCAGCTCCCAGCATGAAATAATGAGGAAGACAAACAAGAAGGAAGAGGGAAACCCTTATAGCGTAAGACCTTTCTTTTCAATAATAAAAAAAAAAAAACACATTCACCAAAAAAACTTACATTATCTCTGCCCTGTCCTCTCACCTTAATGGAGTGACCGTCCGTTCCCCCTGCTGCCTCTTGTCCGTCCTCCTCCTGTGGGCTGGGGAGTTTCTGCCCCCGGGTATTGCTAATGGGACTGCTGGTGTTAGTGACTATATGTCCCAGGATGCTTTACAGCTACTGGAGGCCTGGCTGATGGGCTTCTCCCCCTACCAGTGGCGTCACTAGGGTTGGTGTCAGCCGGTGCGAAAAAAAATGGTGTCACGCACCACCAAGTATAGTCCCCGCTCAGTACAGACCCCCCTCCACTAACCACAGACCCCCCTCCCGCAGTATAGATTCCCCTCCCTCAGTACAGACCCCCCACCAATATAGACCCCCTCCCTCAGTATAAACCTCCCCCCTCAGTACAGACACCCCCACCTCAGTGCAGACCGCTCCATCAGTACAGTCACCCCCACCTCAGTGCAGGCCCCCTCAGTGCAGACCCCCCAGCAGTACAGACACCCCCCTGTAGTGCAAACACCCCCTCAGTTACAGACCCGCCTTAGTTACAGACCCCCCTCAGTTACAGACACCCCCCAGTTACAGACACCCCCCAGTTACAGACACCCCGTCAGTTACAGACACCCCCTCAGTTACAGACCCCCCAGTGCAGACCTTCCTCAGTTACAGACACCCCCATAGTTACAGACATCCCCCAGTTACAGACACCCCCCCAGTTACAGACACCCCCCCAGTTACAGACACCCCCCAGTTACAGACACCCCCCCAGCTACAGACACCCCCCAGTTACAGACACTCCCTCAGTTACAGACCCCCCCAGTGCAGACCTTCCTCAGTTACAGACACCCCCTCAGTTACAATCACCCCCCATTTACAGACCTTCCTCAGTTACAGACACCCCCTTAGTTACAGACCTTCCTCAGTTACAGACACCCCCTCAGTTACAGACCTTCCTCAGTTACATACACCCCCTCAGCTACAGACCCCCCTCAGTTACAGACCCCCTCCAGTGCAGACCTTCCTCAGTTACAGACACCCCCTCAGTTACAGACACCCCCCAGTTACAGACACCCCATCAGTTACAGACACCCCCTCAGTTACAGACACCCCCTTAGTTACAGACCCCCCTCAGTTACAGACCCCCCCCAGTTACAGACCTCCCCTCAGTTACAGACACCCCCCAGTTACAGACACTCCCTCAGTTACAGACCCCCCCAGTGCAGACCTTCCTCAGTTACAGACACCCCCTCAGTTACAATCACCCCCCATTTACAGACACCGCCCAGTTACAGACACCCCCTTAGTTACAGACCTTCCTCAGTTACAGACAACCCCTCAGTTACAGACACCCCCTCAGTTACAGACCTTCCTCAGTTACATACACCCCCTCAGCTACAGACCCCCCTCAGTTACAGACCCCCTCCAGTGCAGACCTTCCTCAGTTACAGACACCCCCTCAGTTACAGACACCCCCCAGTTACAGACACCCCCTCAGTTACAGACACCCCCTCAGTTACAGACACCCCCTTAGTTACAGACCCCCCTCAGTTACAGACCCCCCCAGTTACAGACCTCCCCTCAGTTACAGACACCCCCCAGTTACAGACACTCCCTCAGTTACAGACCCCCCCAGTGCAGACCTTCCTCAGTTACAGACACCCCCTCAGTTACAATCACCCCCCATTTACAGACACCGCCCAGTTACAGACACCCCCTTAGTTACAGACCTTCCTCAGTTACAGACAACCCCTCAGTTACAGACACCCCCTCAGTTACAGACCTTCCTCAGTTACATACACCCCCTCAGTTACAGACCCCCCTCAGTTACAGACCCCCTCCAGTGCAGACCTTCCTCAGTTACAGACACCCCCCCCAGTTACAGACACCCCCTCAGTTACAGACCCCCCCTCAGTTACAGACCCCCCCTCAGTTACAGACCCCCCTCAGTACCAGACCCCCCTCAGTACAGACACCCCCTCAGTACAGACACCCCCTCAGTTACAGCCCCCCTTGGTGCAAACCCCCCTAGTGCAGACCCCAGCAGTACAGACGCCCCCCCTTACCTTACAGACCTCAGAACAGAGCAGCAGATACACACAGCAGTGTGTCCCTCGAGCGCGGGCTCCTCCTCTTCTGTGGATGTAAACAGAGAGGAGGGGGTGGTGGCTTCCTTTAGCTCCGCTGAGGGACACAGCCGCGGCGCAAGCTGCAAGGCAGAGGGCAGCGGGCGGGCGGGGCCCACCCCCCTCCCGCATCTGGCTAGCAACGCCACTGCCCCCTACCAATGAGGAGGCAGGGGAGGGAACAGAGTGGGCGGCTGGGCTCTGAGAGCGGAGCTAGCACATGCTGCATTTTCCGGGGGGGAGGCGGGGGGGAATCCCCCGAAGGAGCGGACAGACTAGCTCTCACTCCACTGTCAGTGGATTAGTGTGTGAGCATGACCAGCGGGGGTGCGGGGCCGCGAGTGACAGAGCGGCCCCCCGCCACATAAGTGATTGGCATTGGAACCTCACCACTGCCCTGACATGACTTCCTCCGTAAAAAAAAAAGTGAGCGGACGGCCGCCGGCCCTTATGCATATAGGTTAGAGCAGCCTGGGGGGAAATCTCCACCCTGCCACCTAGCCCAGTCCGCCCCTGCAGTTATGCGTAGACATGAACATTCGTTATCGTCCGAATGCATTTTTTCTGGAATTTTCATGTGCGTTTTAACAAAAAGATAAGAATCCAAAATCCAAAATATCCAAAATAAAAAAATGCTTTATTTTCGTATCCATTATCCTTTCATATCGATATAGATAGATAGAAGATTCGACATGACGGTGACAATAGCGTTCTGTGTCTATCGAACCTGTGGTCGAATGTTCCTAACCTAATTCTATAAGTCCAAGATTATTCGACATAGAAAGAAAAGATTTGACATTATAGAGACATGAAGATTCGACAAAGCAGCTAAAAACATACTGTTGAACGATACATTTACTGACAAATGCTCCGCCCATAGGCTATAGAAGAATTCTAATGTTGTTTGACTAGTAATAATTATTAATAATTATAATTATTACCAGTCAAACAACATTAGAATTCTACTATAGCTTGTGGGTGGAGCATTCAACCAGAAATGTACGATCGTGGCGTTGTAGCAGTTTAGCTGCTTCTTCGAATCTTCTTAGAACATCCGACAGACACCATAAGCCTTCAATTGCCAGATTCGACCTTAATTAATTCGGATTTTCGTATGAATGCATTTTTTAATGAAACAAAATAAATAAAAATGAATTTGAGTAACTATATACATTTATTTTTCGAACGAAACCGAAAATCTGAAACAAAATATTTTAGTGTGCACGTGTCTAGTTATGCTGCATGCAAGTAGGGACGAAAAAATCTACATGCAGCGTCTTCCATTATAGTGTAAAAATTGCATCTGCGCTTAGAAACTAAAACAAAACAGCAGCTGTGCACTATAACCCAGATACCAGGCTCAAACAATATACCTTATTTTCCGGCGTATAAGATGACCTTTTGTACTTAAAAATATCCCCCAAAAGTCGGGGTCGTCTTATACGCCGGTACCTGTATGAGTCAGACTGCGGGCGTCCATTATTCAAAAGCTGCACCTCCTCCTCGTCCTGTTCCGTGATAGGCGGAACACTCAGTTTCCCAGCAGAGCCTCTGTTCAGTGTTCCACCTATCACGGAGGCCCTCTCATCCTCAGCCTCGGACTGGAGATCTGGAGATTGGCACAGTGAGGTAGGCAATGAGCACAGTGAGGTAGGCAATGGGCACAGTGAAGTATGCAATGGGCACAGTGAGGTATGCAATGGACACAGTGAGGTATGCAATGGGCACAGTGAGGTATGCAATGGGCACAGTGTGGTATGCAATGAGCACAGTGAGGTATGCAATGGGCACAGGGAGGTATGCAATGGGCACAGTGAGGTGTGTCGGAAGGGGGTCGTCTTATACGACGAGTACATCCCAAAACCAACCTTTTAGCTGGAAAATTAGGGGGTCGTCTTATACGCCCAGTCGTCTTATACGCCGGCAAACACGGTATATAAGTGCAAAGTTAAAAATATACTTGCAATATATAACATAATGAATATAACAGGTGCAAAGACTACTAAAGTGCATTCAGTGGAATCAATAGTGTATGAACAATTTAGGAAATAAATTGCATAAAAAAGAAATACAGTATGCAAAAATTTAATAAAACATAGTTACGTAGTTACGTAGTAGGTGAGGTTGAAAAAAAAAGTCCAACCTATGTGTGTGATTATAGGTCAGTATTTTATTGTATATCCCTGTATGCGGTGGTTCAGGTGCTTATCTAATAGTTTTTTGAAACTATTGATGCTCCCCGCTAAAAACTACTGCCTGTGGAAGGGAATTCCACATCCTTGCCGCTCTTACAGTAAAGAATCCTCTACGCAGTTCAAGGTTAAACCCCTTTTCTTCTCATTTTAATGAGTGGCCACGTGTCTTATTAAACTCCCTTCCGCGGAAAACTTTCATCCCTATTGTGGGGTCACCAGTAGGGATGAGCTTCGAGTTCGAGTCGAACATGAGTTGGACTCGAACATTGGCCGTTCGATCGTTCGAAGAAAATCGAACATTATGGGCCGTTCACGACAAATTTGAGCGGCGCGTCACGGCCCATAATGCATTGCATCATCGCAGTGCATTGCTGGCTGATGATTGGTCAAGCATGCACTATGACCCGCATGCTTTGGCCAAATATTGCGCCGCCAGCACAGAGAGCCATAATTGGGCAAAGGCAGGGTGCCTTTGGCCAATCAGGCTCAAGGGGTTAAGTACATGCCCCACACTTTGTGTAGTGTGTTGAGGCGTTGAGAGAGAGAGAGAGAGTGTCATTTAATTTCATTTAGATAGATTGAGCAGGCAGGCAATTCAGTTAGCTAGATTGAGCAGGCAGTTGATTCATTTAGCTCCAGTATATTTAGTATATATATATATGCATTCCAGGCTTTGTTTAGCTAGATATCACTGCAGAACATTCCTGGTGTACTGTTCCTAATATACTACAGGCAGGCAGTTGATTCAGTTAGCTGCAGTATATAAAGTACTGTATCCTGTACACAGTGTTCAGCTAGATCTCACTGCAGACCATTCCTGTTGTTCTCGTCCTAATATACTACAGGCAGGCAGTTGATTCAGTTAGCTGCAGTATATAAATTACTGTATCCTGTGCACAGTGTTCAGCTAGATCTCACTGCAGACCATTCCTGTTGTTCTCTTCGTAATATACTACAGGCAGGCAGTTGATTCAGTTAGCTGCAGTATATTCAGTATATATATATATATATATACATCCTAGCTTTGTGCAGCTACATCTCCCTGCAGGCCATTCCTGGTGTACCTATTCAAATACATCAAAAACAGTATGTCTGGAAGGCCAACAGGGAGAGGCAGACACTCACAGGCCACTAAAAGAGGGCAAGAAGGCTCTGTGTCTAGAGCCAACAGTGCTGGTCATGGACACGGTGCATCCTCAGCACAAGGCCGTGGGGCACATTGTCCTTTTTTCCGGCAGGTGGCTGTGTTGAGCCACAACATGCAGACGACTTGGTAGACTGGATGACCAAGCTGTCCTCATCCTCCTCATCCTCTGTCACCCAGGCTCAGAGTACCTTGGCTGCCAATGCAGGTGCAAAAGCGGCCTATTCCATCGGCTCGAGGCCATCAGTTACTCCTTTCCGGCTCTCTACCGGCATGTGGAAGGCAATGTCTTGGCCTCGCTGAACAGGGCGGTCAGCGGTAAGGTGCATATTACCGTTGACTCATGGTCCAGCAGGCATGGACAGGGACGTTACCTATCTTTCACGGCGCACTTGGGGACTCTGCTGGCAGCTGGGAAGGATGCATGACAGGGTGCAGTATTGTTGGAACTCGTTCCGCCACCACGCCTCCAAAATGCTGGTAGTGGTGATTCTGCCACACCTCTCTCCTCCACCCCCTCCTCTTCTTCTTCCTCTATGGCCTCTTCCTGTGCTGATTTGTCCTTGGAATCAGCGGTGCTCCGTAGGCGTTCAAGGGGCTACGCAATCACTCAGCCAAAAAGATGCCATGCGGTGCTTGAGCTGGTGTGCTTAGGGGACAGGAGCCACACTGGGGCAGAGATTCTGTCAGCTCTGCAGGGGCAGGCTCAGAGGTGGTTGACGCCTCTGAGCCTGAGCTTCAGCCAGGAATGGTGAGCTTCAGCCAGGAATGGTGGTTTTCAACCTCCTCTCCGCCCTCCGACAGGGACACCTGACCCATGTGCCCTGTTTGGCTCACGTCCTTAATTTGGTGGTGCAGCGGTTCTTGTGCAGGAACCCGGGCTTACAGGATATCCTGAGGCAGGCCAGGAAAGTCTGTGTGCATTTCCGCTGGTCATACAACCTGCCCAAGAACCGCCTAATCTGTGACATGCCCACCAGATGGAACTCAACATTGGCCATGCTGCAGTGGCTGCACACGCACCAGAGGGCCATCAATGAGTAAAAGCAAAAAGAGTCTTGTAGCGCTAAAACCGGCAGCAATAAGTAAAACGTAATGTCATATGAATATAAATCTTAAAAATCTAACCCCCAGTGCAGCTGGCAACCTCCGGAACAAGGCAATCTCGAAACAATTATGTACAATCCAGCGCTCAAATGGTGGCAGTAATAATGAAATGTAACTTGATGTTCAAATAAAAATAATTATTTATTAGAATGCATGCTGAAAATTGATTGATGTATTTGATCGGATAAAATCAAAAATACAAAGTACAATAACCTTCAAACAAGGATCAGACAAGGATCTTGATCAGTGGTGAAGCATTAAAAAAACGCATAACAACCAATGCCGCCAACCAAAGGGTTAAGATGTGCAAGTGTGCTGAAAAAAATCTGTTTTTTGTAAAGGATGACCAGTTAAATGGGATGGGCTTGATGTTGTTCAAAGTTACTAAGTGTAACTTGCACTATCCTTGCCGTCAGTGGAGATATAAACGTGTATCTGTGGATACAGTCTGTCACAGCCTATGGCTGGATGGCAATGCAAGAGCCGTGGAGACCAGGGAGACCAAGGAGAGATGTAACATACCCTGCAGGTTCCTGTATCGCGATCAGACCAGCTGTTCAGGAGGTGAAGTGATCAGCGGCTCTATGCGGCTGTGTAGATGTTGCGCTCTCCAACTGGCAGCCAGAAGAGACACCAGGACGGGGGCGAGGGACAGGAGGGATGTGCAAACTTGGCTGGCGGATGGTGGGCTCCTGTAGTGTCGGAGAGTCCTCACACTAACATGTTTCGCGTGCATGCGCTTTGTCAAAGGTGAGGATGACACCGCCAATGGGCGGTATTAGTAGAAGTTGGAAACAAGAAAAAAGAAAAAGGGGAAGTGAATCACTGCTCTTGCCGTCTTAAACCTTTGTATACATCCAACTCTACGCTTGTTCAGGAACATAACATGATACATAGTAGCATTGGATCATCGGTATCTTAGTAATAAAGACTGCATATCAGGGTTGCCAACTTTCAGTAAATTTACAAACAGTTTGTAAAATCCATAATTGTTGCATCTGTCCATGAATGTCAGTTACGGACATGAAGCCTACATGTCTGTAATGGACATTCAAGGACAGATGCAAAAAATACAGATTTTATAAACTGTTCGTAAATTTATTGAAAGTGGGCAACCCTGCTGCATATGGAATAATAATTGTTATAAAAGAGATTGAAAATAGAGATTATTTATAATCATGATAATGGAGATAATGAAAAATAAAATAAAAATAAATATAAAGATAAGAATGAAAAATAAAAAATAATAACAATAAAAATAAAAATAATAATTAAATTGAAAAT
The DNA here is from genome assembly GCA_029206835.1 of Rana muscosa. NCBI lineage: Eukaryota > Metazoa > Chordata > Amphibia > Anura > Ranidae > Rana > Rana muscosa. The sequence continues at coordinate 474,759,465 of CM055117.1, read as the reverse complement.
GATAATAAAAAATAATACAATGACTCTAGACAATAAAAAGACTAATAATGGTAATAATAATAAGAATAAAGGACTATCCATGATGGACTAACACAACCCCGAATATCCCCAATATATCCCCAAACAATACCAAAAAATACCGAAAATTATCAAGTATATATGTACTGTTACTATGTTTGTTTGGAGGGACGGATGGCTGTGATGAGACGAATGCATTAATGCATGGAACACGTAGACATACCCGTATGAAATGGGGGAAAAAAAGATAACCAAATATGTAAATTTGAAGTGTAAACTATGAAGTTATTAGCTGAAACCTGGGGTGTGAACAATTAAATTGAATAGGTTTATCAAATTATGCTGAGAACATCAATTTCCTAGTTTAGGCCTTCAGGCGTGAGGGAGCCTAATAGGTATATCCAAAAAGGTCTCCCTTCGACATAGGAGGGAGAACCTTTTGTTGTCCGTCAAAGTACCCTTTGGGATGGCTTCAATTGCAAACACCTGCATTTGTCCAAAGTCTCTATTATGCATCTGACGAAAATGTCGTGGGACACTATGTTTGACACAACCTTTCTTTGTTAGTCTCCGATGCTCACCTATTCTAGTGCGTAAAGTCCGTATGGTACGCCCCACATATAGAAGGCCACAGGAGCAGCGTAAGACATAAACTACAAACTCAGTGGAGCAAGTGATGAATTGTTTTATCTTGAACACTTTTCCTTTATTGTTGCTTATCTCTGAGCATCCGTTGGGGACAGACAGGCACGTAAGGCAACCTCTTTTACGACACTGAAAAATTCCAGTCCTATTATCAAAATAGGTTCTAATGTCTAATAGAGGTCTCCTATTGGAATTAGTAAGTTTGCTAGGAGCAATAATATTTTTTACTGTGCGTGAGCGTCTAAACGTGACCTGTGGTTTGGGAGGGAGAATGGGGGCCAAGATATGATCGAGTTTCAGGATGTTATAATGTTTGTATATTATATCCGAAATCGCTTTGTAATTTGTATTGAATGTTGACACAAATCTAGCTGTATTCGCCTTGTCCACAGATTTTTTGTTTTTATTTATACTGTTGTCTTTAGCCGGTTGTGTTTGATTAGACGAAAAAGCGAGTGCGACTAGATCTTTAGGATATCCTTTTTCTTCAAATTTGTTTTTCATATTCTGGCCTTGTGTCACGTAGTCCTCTGTTTTAGTACAATTCCTTCATAACCTAAGGAATTGGCCCTTTGGAATGTTGTTTTTCCAAGGTAAAATAGTTGTGACGTAAACAAAAATCTATGCCACCAAGCAGGAAGCTGGATTGTCTTGAATTCATATCACAGTTTTTTGATAGAAAGTATTGTACTGCATTAATTCCCACCTCATGTGGTATCGACGTATACAAGGAAGTTACGTCTAGTGATGCCCACATGTAGTCATCCTGCCAGGAGTATTCTTTTAGGGTTTCAATAACGTGGCTCGAGTCCCTAATATACGAGGCTAGTTGGCATACCATGGGCTGTAGAAGGTGGTCTATATAGACCGACAGACCGCTCGTGAAGCTGTTGGAGCTCGCCACGATTGGTCTTCCTGGTGGGTCAACTAGGGACTTGTGCACCTTAGGAAGATGATAAAAATAGAGGGTGCTGCATACCTTGGGGAGCAAAAAACATTTTTTTTTGGTATTTAATATCCCATCTCTATGTGCTGCATCTACTAAACTGGCCAATTCATGTTGGTACTGTGGGAGTGGATCAGAAGGAAGTTTCGAATAGGTCTGTATATCGGATAACAATCGATGTGCCTCGTGAAGATAATCCAATCTATTTTGTACTACCAATCTTCCACCTTTATCAGCCTGTTTTACTATGATATCCTTGTTGGTGGTTAGATCTTTAAGGGCTTGTCGTTCAGCTATGCTTAGATTACAAGGTTTGCGACTTCGTGTAGTGTCGCATAAATCGATAAAATCTTTATATACGACTTGATAGAATGTTTCAATGTGTGGGCCCTTAGAATTGGTTGGATTGAAAATCGATGGAGGTTTGAACCTGGTGTGTACAATCTCCGGATCTTGAAAAGGTCCCTGTGTCTGGCTTTCAATATTACCTTCTATCCACAAATCCTCTAAAATATGTAGAATGTCATTTTCGGTATTGGAGCTCGTGTCATTATCTGTGGTTTCCAGTGATGTAATGTTGGATATGTTATTAAGGGAACCAAGTTTGGCGTAATGTCGCTTTAGGGTAAGCGATCTGATGAATTTATTTAGATCCTTAAAAAGGCCAAACCTATTGGGTCCCGTGGATGGGGAAAAACTCAAACCTTTTTTGAGTAGAATGGTTTCTGCTGTTGTTAATGTATGGGTGGATAGATTGAATATTTTTATAGTGCTATCTTCTACAACAGATCGATTCTTTCTTTTTTGTTCGACTTTGGATTGTCGTCTTCCTCCTCCTCTTCTACCTCGTCTAGTTTTCGTTTTGGTTGTGACACTCCCTTTGGAGATTGGACTAAAAAAGAATCATCCACTGGTGATGTATATGTGGAACCAGCTGCCGTGGGATTGGATGTTGCTATAATGTCGCTTAACTTGGGCCGAGCCCCCTCTTTTATATAGTTTTCCAGGTCTGTCGCTAGAGGGCTATATCTATTTGATATAGGTATCATGGGATCAATAAGTAAGAGATCCATCTCGACAGGCCTGGTATCTAAACTGACAGATGGTAAAGTGATGTTTTGCGTTGGTTGTGATAGAACGTCATGGGTAGAACCAACTGGGCCAATTGTTGACCTCTCTTTATGCGCCAAGGAGTGGGCCATATCACCATGATATCCCTGTTTATCAACTTGTTGTTTTGGTGATTTATACTTCTTTTTGCCTTTGTTGTTCTTTCTCAATGTGTTATTAATAGTGTTGAGCGGACCCGAACTGTAAAGTTCGGGTCCGTACCGAATTTTGGCGTTTTCCCGACCCCGGACCCGGACCCGGATTTTGCGCTAAAGTCCGGGTTCGGGTCCGGATTCGGGAATTTAATGGCGCAGTTAGAAATGCTTCAGGGGCCAGCCAATCACCATTTGATTAGCTGGTGTGCCCTTAGAAGCCATCATAGCCATGCCTACTAATGGCATGGCTGTGATTGGTCAGTGCAACATGTGACCCAGCATGTGACCAGCTTCTATATAAGAAAGAGGCACACAGCACAGATCGTCACTCTGCTTTTAGACAGTGTAGGGAAAGGATCCTGGCTGCTGTTGCTGTGAGGGAGAGAATTATATGATAGGAGTTAGTCCTGATTCTGCAATCTACTGATAGAAAAGATAGGGAGACAGTGTAGTGTAGTGTAGTGTAGGGGCAGGATCCTGTTTGTGCTTTCAGGGAGAGAGATTTAGATAGGAGTCCAGATTGAGAGATATAATAGCTCAGCGATCTGCATAGGTTTATCTGTTTGTGTTGCAAGCTCAGTGCACCAGCACTGCATTACGTTGAGTGATACACCTATTCCATACTGTGGCTGTATTGTGCTCTTGCTAAAAGACCTATTTCGGTCAGAAAAAAAAAAAGGCACTTTATTGTGCTTTTGCTAAAAAGACCCATTTTTGGGCCCCAAAAAAAAAAAGGCACTTTATTGTGCTGTTGCAAAAAAAAAAAAGGCACTTTGTTGTGCGCAAAAAAGACCTATTTTTGGGCAAAAAAAATATTTTGCAGTGTATATCTCTAGTTGTGTGAAATAACCAATTTCTATATATTTTTCTTGTACTATGCTATACTAAAAAAAAAAAAAACAACTTTTTTTTGAATAGCATTCTCTGCAGCTGTGCGATTCAGCGGTTATATACTGTGGTTGTGTTGTGCTCTTCCAAAAAACGCCATTTAGGGCCACAGAAAATATTTTGCAGTGTGAAATACACATGTGGAGGTGTGTAAAATAAACAATTTCTATATATTGTACAGTGCTATACTAAAAAAAACAACATTTTTTTTGAATAGCATTCTCTGCACTTCTATAGCTGTGCGATTCAGTGGTTAAATACTGTGGTTGTGTTGTGCTCTTCCAAAAAACGCCATTTAGGGCCACAGAAAATATTTTGCAGTGTGAAATACACATGTGGAGGTGTGTAAAATAAACAATTTCTATATATTGTACAGTGCTATACTAAAAAAAACAACATTTTTTTTGAATAGCATTCTCTGCACTTCTATAGCTGTGCGATTCAGTGGTTAAATACTGTGGTTGTGTTGTGCTCTTGCAAAAAACGCCATTTAGGGCCACAGAAAATATTTTGCAGTGTGAAATACACATGTGGAGGTGTGTAAAATAAACAATTTCTATATATTGTACAGTGCTATACTAAAAAAAACAAAATTTTTTTTGAATAGCATTCTCTGCACTTCTATAGCTGTGCGATTCAGTGGTTAAATACTGTGGTTGTGTTGTGCTCTTGCAAAAAACGCCATTTAGGGCCACAGAAAATATTTTGCAGTGTGAAATACACATGTGGAGGTGTGTAAAATAAACAATTTCTATATATTGTACAGTGCTATACTAAAAAAAACAACATTTTTTTTTAATAGCATTCTCTGCACTTCTATAGCTGTGCGATTCAGTGGTTAAATACTGTGGTTGTGTTGTGCTCTTGCAAAAAACGCCATTTAGGGCCACAGAAAATATTTTGCAGTGTGAAATACACATGTGGAGGTGTGTAAAATAAACAATTTCTATATATTGTACAGTGCTATACTAAAAAAAAAAAACATTTTTTTTGAATAGCATTCTCTGCACTTCTATAGCTGTGCGATTCAGTGGTTAAATACTGTGGTTGTGTTGTGCTCTTGCAAAAAACGCCATTTAGGGCCACAGAAAATAAATTGCAGTGTGAAATACACATGTGGAGGTGTGTAAAATAAACAATTTCTATATATTGTACAGTGCTATACTAAAAAAAAAAACATTTTTTTTGAATAGCATTCTCTGCACTTCTATAGCTGTGCGATTCAGTGGTTAAATACTGTGGTTGTGTTGTGCTCTTGCAAAAAACGCCATTTAGGGCCACAGAAAATATTTTGCAGTGTGAAATACACATGTGGAGGTGTGTAAAATAAACAATTTCTATATATTGTACAGTGCTATACTAAAAAAAACAAAATTTTTTTTGAATAGCATTCTCTGCACTTCTATAGCTGTGCGATTCAGTGGTTAAATACTGTGGTTGTGTTGTACTCTTGCAAAAAACGCCATTTAGGGCCACAGAAAATATTTTGCAGTGTGATATACACATGTGGAGGTGTGTAAAATAAACAATTTCTATATATTGTACAGTGCTATACTAAAAAAAACAACATTTTTTTTGAATAGCATTCTCTGCACTTCTATAGCTGTGCGATTCAGTGGTTAAATACTGTGGTTGTGTTGTGCTCTTGCAAAAAACGCCATTTAGGGCCACAGAAAATATTTTGCAGTGTGAAATACACATGTGGAGGTGTGTAAAATAAACAATTTCTATATATTGTACAGTGCTATACTAAAAAAAACAACATTTTTTTTGAATAGCATTCTCTGCACTTCTATAGCTGTGCGATTCAGTGGTTAAATGCTGTGGTTGTGTTGTGCTCTTGCAAAAAACGCCATTTAGGGCCACAGAAAATATTTTGCAGTGTGAAATACACATGTGGAGGTGTGTAAAATAAACAATTTCTATATATTGTACAGTGCTATACTAAAAAAAACTAAATTTTTTTTGAATAGCATTCTCTGCACTTCTATAGCTGTGCGATTCAGTGGTTAAATACTGTGGTTGTGTTGTGCTCTTGCAAAAAACGCCATTTAGGGCCACAGAAAATAAATTGCAGTGTGAAATACACATGTGGAGGTGTGTAAAATAAACAATTTCTATATATTGTACAGTGCTATACTAAAAAAAACAACATTTTTTTTGAATAGCATTCTCTGCACTTCTATAGCTGTGCGATTCAGTGGTTAAATACTGTGGTTGTGTTGTGCTCTTGCAAAAAACGCCATTTAGGGCCACAGAAAATATTTTGCAGTGTGAAATACACATGTGGAGGTGTGTAAAATAAACAATTTCTATATATTGTACAGTGCTATACTAAAAAAAACAACATTTTTTTTTAATAGCATTCTCTGCACTTCTATAGCTGTGCGATTCAGTGGTTAAATACTGTGGTTGTGTTGTGCTCTTGCAAAAAACGCCATTTAGGGCCACAGAAAATATTTTGCAGTGTGAAATACACATGTGGAGGTGTGTAAAATAAACAATTTCTATATATTGTACAGTGCTATACTAAAAAAAAAAAACATTTTTTTTGAATAGCATTCTCTGCACTTCTATAGCTGTGCGATTCAGTGGTTAAATACTGTGGTTGTGTTGTGCTCTTGCAAAAAACGCCATTTAGGGCCACAGAAAATAAATTGCAGTGTGAAATACACATGTGGAGGTGTGTAAAATAAACAATTTCTATATATTGTACAGTGCTATACTAAAAAAAAAAACATTTTTTTTGAATAGCATTCTCTGCACTTCTATAGCTGTGCGATTCAGTGGTTAAATACTGTGGTTGTGTTGTGCTCTTGCAAAAAACGCCATTTAGGGCCACAGAAAATATTTTGCAGTGTGAAATACACATGTGGAGGTGTGTAAAATAAACAATTTCTATATATTGTACAGTGCTATACTAAAAAAAACGAATTTTTTTTTGAATAGCATTCTCTGCACTTCTATAGCTGTGCGATTCAGTGGTTAAATACTGTGGTTGTGTTGTGCTCTTGCAAAAAACGCCATTTAGGGCCACAGAAAATATTTTGCAGTGTGATATACACATGTGGAGGTGTGTAAAATAAACAATTTCTATATATTGTACAGTGCTATACTAAAAAAAACAACATTTTTTTTGAATAGCATTCTCTGCACTTCTATAGCTGTGCGATTCAGTGGTTAAATACTGTGGTTGTGTTGTGCTCTTGCAAAAAACGCCATTTAGGGCCACAGAAAATATTTTGCAGTGTGAAATACACATGTGGAGGTGTGTAAAATAAACAATTTCTATATATTGTACAGTGCTATACTAAAAAAAACAACATTTTTTTTGAATAGCATTCTCTGCACTTCTATAGCTGTGCGATTCAGTGGTTAAATGCTGTGGTTGTGTTGTGCTCTTGCAAAAAACGCCATTTAGGGCCACAGAAAATATTTTGCAGTGTGAAATACACATGTGGAGGTGTGTAAAATAAACAATTTCTATATATTGTACAGTGCTATACTAAAAAAAACTAAATTTTTTTTGAATAGCATTCTCTGCACTTCTATAGCTGTGCGATTCAGTGGTTAAATACTGTGGTTGTGTTGTGCTCTTGCAAAAAACGCCATTTAGGGCCACAGAAAATAAATTGCAGTGTGAAATACACATGTGGAGGTGTGTAAAATAAACAATTTCTATATATTGTACAGTGCTATACTAAAAAAAAAAACATTTTTTTTGAATAGCATTCTCTGCACTTCTATAGCTGTGCGATTCAGTGGTTAAATACTGTGGTTGTGTTGTGCTCTTGCAAAAAACGCCATTTAGGGCCACAGAAAATATTTTGCAGTGTGAAATACACATGTGGAGGTGTGTAAAATAAACAATTTCTATATATTGTACAGTGCTATACTAAAAAAAACAAAATTTTTTTTGAATAGCATTCTCTGCACTTCTATAGCTGTGCGATTCAGTGGTTAAATACTGTGGTTGTGTTGTGCTCTTGCAAAAAACGCCATTTAGGGCCACAGAAAATATTTTGCAGTGTGAAATACACATGTGGAGGTGTGTAAAATAAACAATTTCTATATATTGTACAGTGCTATACTAAAAAAAACAACATTTTTTTTGAATAGCATTCTCTGCACTTCTATAGCTGTGCGATTCAGTGGTTAAATACTGTGGTTGTGTTGTGCTCTTGCAAAAAACGCCATTTAGGGCCACAGAAAATATTTTGTAGTGTGAAATACACATGTGGAGGTGTGTAAAATAAACAATTTCTATATATTGTACAGTGCTATACTAAAAAAAACAACATTTTTTTTGAATAGCATTCTCTGCACTTCTATAGCTGTGCGATTCAGTGGTTAAATACTGTGGTTGTGTTGTGCTCTTCCAAAAAACGCCATTTAGGGCCACAGAAAATATTTTGCAGTGTGAAATACACATGTGGAGGTGTGTAAAATAAACAATTTCTATATATTTTCCTTGTACTGTGCTATACTAAAAAAAAAACAACCTTTTTTTTTGAATAGCATTTTCTGTAGCTGTGCGATTCAGCGGTTACGTGCTGTGGGTGTGTTGTGGTCTGGCAAAAAACGCCATTTAGGGCCACAGAAAATATTTTGCAGTGTGAAATACACATCTGGAGGTGTGTGTAAAAAAACAATTTCTATATATTTTCCTTGTACTGTGCTATACTAAAAAAAAAAAACCTTTTTTTTTTTTAATAGCATTTTCTGCAGTTCTGTAGCTGTGCGTTTCAGCCATTACGTACTGTGGGTGTGTTGTGGTCTTCCAAAAAACGCCATTTAGGGCAAGATCCTAAATTTGGAAAATATGAGGGGAAGGTCAAAGGGACGTGGTGGCCCCGGTCGTGGTGCTGCTGGTGGAGCTCCTGTTGCAGGGAGAGGACGTGGTGGATCTGTGCCAGCTACACGCACAAGTGAAACACCTTCCTCAGGTGTGAGTAGGCGACCGAGCCTGCGGCGGTATTTTGTCGCGCCTTATGAGGCTGTACCAATGTTTAGGCCAGGACAAGTACAGGCGATAGTAGATTGGGTTGCTGACAGTGCCTCGGGTTCCTTCACATTGTCTCCCACCCACTCTTCTGCTGAAAGATCAGAGTTGGCACCTGAAGCCCATGTCCATCAGTCTTTCACCTCACCCCCTTGCAAATCAGCCAAGCAGTCTGAGCCCCAAATCATGCAGCAGTCTCTTCTGCTTTTCGATGACTCTGTTAGCAGGGTTTCCCAGGGCCATCCACCTAGCCCTGCCCCAGAAGTGGAAGAGATTGAGTGCACCGATGCCCAACCACTTATGTTTCATGATGGGTACATGGGAGGACCATCGCAGCACGTCTCGGATGATGACGAAACACAGGTGCCAACTGCTGCTGCTTTCGCAATTGTGCAGACAGACATGGAGGGCAGGGGTGAAGACTGGGTGGAAGATGATGTGGAGGACGATGAGGTCCTCGACCCCACATGGAATCAACGTTATGCAGGTGACCAGTGTAGTTCGGAGGAAGAGGCGGTGGTCGCACAGAGCCACCAGCACAGCAGAAGAGGGAGCAGGGTGCAAAAACGGAGCATTCGTCCCCTAGACAGTACATCTGCTACTGCCCAACGCAGCAAGGGACCGAGCACACCAAAGCCAGGTCCAAGGACTTCCCTAGCGTGGCAGTTCTTTACACAGTGTGTTGATGACAAGACACGAGTGGTTTGCACGCTGTGCAATCAGAGCCTGAAGCGAGGCATAAACGTTCTCAACCTGAGCACAAGCTGCATGACCAGGCATCTAAGTGCAAAGCACGAGCTGCAGTGGAGTAGACACCTCAGAAACCAAGAAAGGTCTCTGGCTCCTCCTGCTTCCTCTTCTGCTGCAGTCTCGGCCTCTTCATCCACCTCTGTAGTGACAGTGGCACCTGTCACCCCGCAAACAGAGGATCTGCCAGCAACACTACCACCTGGGTCACCGACCATCTCCACAATGTCCCATGGAAGCGTTCAGCTCTCTATCTCCCAAACATTGGAGCGGAAGAGGAAGTACCCCCCTAGCCACCCGCGATCCCTGGCCCTGAATGCCAGCATTTCAAAATTCCTGGCCTTTGAAATGCTGTCATTCCGTCTGGTGGAGACGCAGAGTTTTAAAAGCCTGATGGCATTGGCTGTCCCGCAGTACGTCGTGCCCAGCCGCCACTACTTTTCCAGGCGAGCCATCCCTTCCCTGCACAACCAGGTGGGGGACAAAATCAGGTGTGCACTGCGCAACGCCTTCTGTGGCAAGGTCCACCTAACTACGGATGCGTGGACCAGTAAGCACGGTCAGGGACGTTATATCTCCCTAACAGCACACTGGGTAAATGCAGTGGCTGCTGGGCCTGAGGCAGATAGCGGTTTGGCGCATGTCCTTCCACCACCGAGGATTGCAGAGCGCTTCAGTTTGCCTCCTGTTGCTAACTCCTCCTTCTCCGCTTCCTCATCCTCTACCGCCTCCTCATCCATTCAGCGTAACACCTTCACCACCAACTTCAGCACAGCCAGGGGTAAACGACAGCAGGCAGTTTTAAAACTTTCCTGTTTGGGGGAAAATCCCCACACCGCGCAGGAGTTGTGGAGGGACATGGAACAACAGACCGATGAGTGGTTGCTGTCAGTGAGCCTCAAGCCCGGCCTGGTGGTGTGCGATAATGGGCAAAATCTCGTAGCAGCTCTGGGTCTAGCCGGTTTGACGCACATCCCTTGCCTGGCGCATGTGCTGAACTTGGTGGTCCAGAGGTTCCTTAAAAATTACCCCAATATGCCAGAGCTGCTGCAGAAAGTGCGGGCTGTCTGTGCGCACTTTTGGCGTTCTCACCCTGCTGCTGCTCGCCTGTCAGCGCTGCAGCGTAACTTCGGCCTTCCAGCTCACCGCCTCATATGTGACGTGCCCACAAGGTGGAACTCCACCTTGCACATGCTGGCCAGACTGTGCGAGCTGCAGCAGGCAATAGTGGAGTTTCAGCTGCAGCAATCACGCGTGAGTCGCTCTGCGGAACAGCACCACTTCACCACCAATAACTGGGCCTCCATGCGAGACCTGTGTGCCTTGTTGCGCTGTTTCGAGTACTCCACCAACATGGCCAGTGCCAATGACGCCGTTCTCAGCGTTACTATCCCAGTTCTATGCCTCCTTGAAAAAACGCTTCGTGCGATGATGGAAGAGGATGTGGCACAGGAGGATGAGGAGGAGGAGGAAGCGGGATCATTTCAAAGGCTTTCAGGGCAGTCTTTCACAAGTGGCTACGAGGGTGGGTTCCTGCACCAACAAACGCCAGGTACACAATTGTCCGGCAGAAAGGGCACAGTTCTGTAGGATGACGAGGTGGAGGAGGAGATGGAGGAGGAGGAGGAGGAGGAGCCATGTTCACAGCAGGGTGGCACTCAGACCAGCTCGTGGCCATTACTGGTGCGTGGCTGGGGGGATACAGAGGACACAGACGATACACCTCCCACAGAGGACAGCTTTTCTTTGCCTCTGGGCAGCCTGGCACACATGAGCGATTACATGCTGCAGTGTTTCCGCAACGACAGCCGAGTTGCCCACATTTTAACTGGTGCTGATTACTGGGTGGCCACCCTGCTGGATCCCCGTTACAAGGACAACGTACCGTCCTTAATTCCCTCACTGGAGCGGGATCGTAAGATGCGCGAGTACAAGCGCACGCTGGTAGACGCGCTGCCGGTGGCATTCCCACCTGACAGCGGGCGTACGGTGGAAGCACAAGGCGAAGGCAGAGGAGGAGGAAGAGGTCGCCAACGCAGCCGGGGCACCGGCAGCACCTCAGAAGGCAGGGTTAGCATGGCCGAAATGTGGAAAAGCTTTGTCAGCACGCCACAACAACCAGCACCACCAGCTGAGATGGAACGTCTTAGCAGGAGGCAGCATTTCACCAACATGGTTGAGCAGTATGTGTCCACAGGCCTACACGTACTGGATGACGGGTCTGCCCCCTTTAACTTCTGGGTCTCCAAATTGGGCACATGGCATGAGCTTGCCGTTTATGCCTTGGAGGTGCTGGCCTGCCCTGCAGCCAGTGTATTATCTGAACGTGTATTTAGCACGGCAGGGGGCGTTATCACAGACAAGCGCAGCCGCCTGTCCAGAGCCAATGTGGACAAGCTCACATTCATTAAAATGAACCAGGCATGGATCCCACAGGACTTGTCCGTACCTTGTGCAGAATAGACATGTATTCCGGTGTTGTGACAAAAACTGTCCGGCCATCGGATTGTGCCCGGCCCGTACTGCGCAGGCGCAGCGCTTGCGCAGTACAGAGGACAAGGAGATTCACAAAATCTCCGAAGATGAACGGCGCCTGCGCTGTGAGTGCAGGTTCAAGCCCCACCATCCAAGAGGACATACGGTAGCACATAGTAACAGGGCCCCTCACAGGCTCGCTTCGATCGCGGCCTTGCTTGGCTCGGCTTGAACCACGGATGGTGTGGCCTTCACCTGAACTCAACACGCAGGCGCCGTTAGTCTTGGGAGATTTTTGAAATCCCCTTGTCCTACATACTCAGCAAGCGCAGTACAGGGCGGACACTATTTGACAGGGGACAGAATTCGACACATCACCGGCCTTACCCAGCCATTGTTGTATTTTTGAACCAGTGTTGGCTACCTCGTCCTCCTCCACCGCCGCTTCCACCTACACAGCCACATCCACCGCCACCTCAACCTCCTACTCCATATGGACCTCGTCCTGCTAGGCCAAGATTAAAAATTTATTTTTATTTTTTTGTAGCGCACAGATCCTTTCCCCCTTACCTGCCTTTATGTTGTTGGCTCTTCGCAGGAGGGAGAAAGGCACACCGCACTACCAGCCCGTATACTCCTATATAAAGAGGTTGAGCGGTGTACTTGACGGGCCGTGTCCACAGCCGGAGTCAAAACTCCTCCAGAGGATGATTCTCACCTCTACTGTAGGTAGAGGCAAGTCCTTTAATTGCCAGTAAAGTCAATGTCCACACCAGCTGAAACTCCAACTCTTATTCTCTCATGGCAAAATAAACTGTACTCAGATAGAAAAGGTTAGAGCAAAGAAACAGGACAGCTTAAGGTGTGGAGGAGGTCCAGGCACAAACGTAGCACATTCACTTCACTTCTTAGGTTTCTCAAACAGTTTTTGGCGCACGGTCTCTGCCACAGACATTGAGGTTGGTCTCTGCCACAGACCGGGTGTACAAGGCCCCTGCCACGGGCCTGGAGAACTTTGGTCTCAGCCACAGACCAGGGTGTATAAGGCCCCTGCCACGGGCCGGTTGAATAAGGCCTCTGATACAGCCAAGGTGACCTTGAGCTTCTCCTTCTACGAACCTAGCCCATATCAAGGGGAAGACATCTCTCCAGGGAGTCAACAGACCATTCCTTCACCGTGACTCCCGCATCGGTCCATCAGAATGATCCTCCCTTCCCTGGAACAGGGTCCCCTACACGAGGCGGCTCTGGACTCCAGGCTTTACTCCCGCCCCTAGGCCTCCATACCCAGGGCAGCAAGAACTCCAGGATAGTACCTCACCCCGGGCTAAAGGTGCCCGAGATGGAACAGGAACACATGTACCCAGGCCGAAGGCACCTGGGCGCGGACCCCACTGGACATCAGCCCCCAGGCCAAAGGTCTGCCCCTTTTATATGCTCTCCCGGCATGCACAGCAGGTTCCCCGCCCCGCTGTACTACTGCCAAGAGGGGACACAAAAGGCACCACCTGTAGGCCGCAGGGAACTGCACACCAATACTGTCCCCCGAGGACAAAATGGTCCATGAATCCTACAGAATTAGGGTATTTGAGCCTATTTACCACTCAAACACTTTCCTTAAATTTAGCACCCCGCTACATTTTTATTTCAAAGTATTTTATTTTCCCACTAGCTTATCCATTAAATTAAATAATTTATTCCAGAAAGGGCGTATTCTGGGGCATTCCCACCATATGTGTGGCATCGTGCCGTTGAGTTTCTGAGGTTCTTAATGACTTCCTGTACCTCTTCTGCTGAAAAGGGGGCCTCCAGCATATTTTTTTATTTTTTATTTTTTTTATGTTCTTTTAAGTTATTTCCTATCCACATTTGTTTGCAGAGCACTTGCCATGTTCTTAACAACATTTTGCTGCCATTTGCAGCCCTCTAGCCCTTTCCATTACTTTTTTAGAGCCTTTTTAGTCGTCAGAAGTCCGGGTCCCCATTGACTTCAATGGGGTCCGGGTCCGGGTTCGGGTTAAAGTTCGGTCCCGAATCCGAACTTTTTTCCGAAGTTCGGCCGAACCCGCCGGACCCGAATATCCAGCTACCCGCTCAACTCTAGTTATTAACTCCCTCTTTTTTATTCATGTGTTGTTTATTTGTTTGTCCTTTAGTATCAGGTGCAGGGTGATCCAAACGTGTTCTGACCTTATCTACGGATGAATTATTATTGGTCACAGCTTCTGGTCTTGGGCGTTTCCACTCAAAGACATGACCCATCAATGAGTACCTGTGTGACTATGGCACCAGGACAGGGTCAGGGGAGCTTGGCTTTTTTTCGCCATGCCAGTGGCTCATGATCAGGAATGCATGCACTGTCATGTCACCATTTGAGGAGGCCACGAGGATGGTGAGAAGTGACAGTGCATGACTTCCTTACCTCTCAAGGCCCTCTTTATCCAGACAGTGTTCCTGCGGGCCTGTCGATCACACAGGAAGAGGAGGAGGAGGAGAAAGAGGAGGAGGATTGTGTCAGCATGGAGGTGGAGCCTAGCACTCAGCATCAGCAGCAGTCTTCAAGGGATCGTTTACAGTCCCCAGAAACCCATGGACTTGTACGTGGCTGGGAGGAGGTGGCTGCAGATCATGTCGTCCTTAGTGACCCAGAGGACTCCAGACCGAATGCCTCAGCAAACCTACGCTGCATGGCCTCCCTGATCCTGCAAAGCCTGAGAAAGAACCCTCGGATTCGTGTGATCAAGGAGAGGGATCATTACTGGCTGGCAACCCTTATTGATCCACGTTACAAGGGTAAGGTTGCGGAACTTATCCTGCCGTCGCAGAGGGAGAAGAGGATGAAACATCTTCGGAGAACCTTACAGAAAGGTTTGTGCAACGCGTTTCCAGAGCCTGGGAGGTTACAATTTCCTGGTCCTGGACATCGTGTTGCTGAGGCTTCGGTCAGTCACAGAAGGAAAAGGTAGCCGTTTGACCGATGCGTTCAGACAATTTTTTAGTCCGCAGCCCCAAGGTCTGATCGGTTCTAGCAACCATCGCCAGCGTCTGATTTACATGGTGCAAGAATACATAGGGGCAAGATCAGACTTGGACACATTTTCAACTGAAAATTCACTGGGTTACTGGGTCTTGAGGATGGATTACTGGCCAGAGCTTGCACAGTATGCAATTGAGCCTGTCCTGCATCCAGCGTTCTTTTGGAATGCACATTTAGTGCTGCTGGTGGCTTTGTAACCGATCACAGAGTGCGCCTGTCCACCGACTCGGTTGATCGACTCACCTTCATAAAAATGAATCAGTCTTGGATCACCAGCTACCAAGCACCTGATGCTAATGTAACCAATTCATTTTTTTATGAATGAGATCCCTTCAAGACTTCCTATTCTGATGCTGATTGCTGAGTGACTATCCTGTTATGCTGAGTGACTATCCTATTCCTCCTCAATGTTCATGTTGATATTTTTGGTTCTGGGCACCAGCACCAGTGCCTGAAGCCCAATTTTTCTGACCCTGTTTAACAAGGGCGTGTATAATTTCAAATTTTGCTCTAATATTTTGAGCAGGGCTCATTCCTGCGCTCAAATAGAGTATCTGTGAGGGGTTGCAGTGTTGTGGCACCAGCGCCTAAGGCCTAATTTTTCTGCCCCTGTTTAACAGGGGCGTTTAATTAAAAATTTTGATCTAATATTTCACAGCAGGACCCGTTCCAGTGCCCACTAAGAGTAACTGTGTGGGCTTACAGTGTTGTGGCACCACCACCACTACCACCACCAAAGGCCCAATTTTTCTGCCCCTGTTCAACAGGGGCATGTATTTACAATTCTTGATATAAAATTTCACTGCAGGACCCGTTCCAGTGCCCACCAAGAGTAACTGTGAGTACTTACAGTGTTGTGGCCCCAGCACTACCCCCATCACCACCACCACCAAAGGCCCAATTTTTCTGCCACTGTTCAACAGTGGCATGTAATTACAATTCTTGATATAACAGTTCACAGCAAGGCGTTCCAGCGCCCACCAAGAGTAACTGTGAGGGCTTACAGTGTTTTGGTACCACCAACACCTAAGGCCCAATTTTCTGCAGAGTATATAGGGCAGGCCGTATAGTATATTCAGGCGGTCCCCTACTTTCAAACATCTGACTTACAAACGACTCCTACTTACAAACGGAGGTAGACAACAGGAAGTGAGAGGAAATCTACCCCTGGGAAGGGAAATTCTCTCCAGTAAGAGTTAATATGGGAAAAACGTGTCTCCACTGATGCTTTATCACCAATCCTTGTTTCCTTAAAAAAAACAAATTTTCAAAATCCAATTGTCATTGGGCCAGAAAGTGAGGTGAAATCTTCTCAACAGGGGCACAGACAGCAAACAAAATGTTAGAGGGGTGATGATAACCCTTCCCTAGGATATCCAAAAAGCTTAAAAATTGATTTTTTTGGCTGGAGCTAGACTTACAAAATGTACCTTTTCCAAATTACAAACAGATTCAACTTATGAACTTATGAACTTATGAACAAACCTACAGTCCCTTTCTTGTTTGGAACGCCTGTATACTGCTGTTCAGAGTATATAGGGCCTGGGGGCCCCACGCCTTTTCTTTTTCTAATTTGGGTGCGGGGTTCCCCTTAATATCCATACAAGACCCAAAGGGCCTGGTAATGAGCTGGGGGGGATGGGGTTACCCATGCCGTTTTTCTCAATGATTTTCATCCATATTGCCGGGACCCGACATTACATTACAGCCGCAAGCAGTTTGAAATGACTTTTATTCCTTTAGAATATAATTTTGTGCAGGGACTGTTCTAAACACGGGAAACACGCGCCACTTCACAGGCATACTATTGACACCCCCCCCCCCCCCCCCCAGGTACGATAAAACTTTTTTTTGCATTGATACATGTCCCCTGGGGCAGGACCCGGGTCCCCAAATTCTTTTTAGGACAATAACTTGCATATTAGCCTTTAAAATTTGCACTTTTTATTTCTCACGTTTGAGTCCCATAGACTTTAACAGTGTTTGAAAGTTTGCGTGAACTTTCGGTCCGTTCGCATGTTCTGGATGCGAACCAAACCGGGGGGTGTTCGGCTCATCCCCAGTCACCAGTGTGGTATTTGTAAATTTAAATCATATCCCCTTTTAAGCATCTCTTCTCCAGAGAGAATACCGGTAGGTTCAGTGCTTGTAACCTTTCTTCATAACTAATATCCTCCAGTCCCTTTATTAGCTTTGTTGCCCTTCTCTGTACTCGCTCCATTTCCAGTACATCCTTCCTGAGGACTGGTACCCAGAACTGGACAGCATACTTCAGGTGAGGCCGGACCAGAGTCTTGTAGAGTGGGAGAATTATCGTTTTATCTCTGGAGTTAATCCCCTTTTTAATGCATGCCAATATTCTGGTTGCTTTGTTAGCAGCAGCTTGGCATTGCATGCTATTGCTAAGCCTGTCATCTACTAGGACCCCCAGGTCCTTTTCCATCCTTGATTCCCCAGAGGTTAATTTTTCCACATTAAACCTCATTTGCCATGTAGTTGCCCACCCCATTAATTTGTTCAAATCTTCTTGCAAGGTTTCCTCATCCTCTGAAGAAGTTATTGCCCTGCTTAGCTTACTATCGTCCGCAAATACATAGATTGAACTGTTTACCCCATCCTCCAGGTCGTTTATGAACAAATTAAATAGGAATGGTCCCAGCACAGAACCCTGGGGGACCCCACTTTCCACCCCTGATCATTCCGAATAGTCCCCATTTATCACCACCCTCCGAACTCGCCCTTGTAGCCAGTTTTAAATCCATGTACTAATTAAAGTGCAATAAGTGCCATCAATTGTGCAAAACCTGAAATTCAGGTAGAGATGAATTTCAAACATAAATACCAGTGCGATATATAAAAAAGGGTGCAAATCTCTGCAAAAAAATAATATGGGACTAAAGTCCATGTGTAAAGTTTATTGCTAAACCGTGTTGAAATGATGATCAAACACCCAACTGTGTGACACCCATCACCCAAGTAAAAATGGAGGCTTACCAGAAAGCCTGCGACCCCCCTTACTAAGGGAGATCATACAACGCTTGACCGGATCTCTGATCCAATGATGAAAAGCCCAGGTGCTTTCTAAGGTATCCTTATATGGTAAATCAAAAAGCTCTCAACAGACCAGAAAGTAGTGGCAAAAACCATCAGTAGATCAGCTAGCTGGAGTATATACTGTATGGAACAAAGGACTCCACATAGTGTGATACTGTATCAACTTCGAAAATTTTATAAAAAAGTAATCCACTTACATCAGATTAGTAGAATGCAGGCAGATAGATACATAAATCCAAACAAATCCCTCGTAAATGGACAGATAGTGATCACGCATGCACAGTAGCATGTGTACGTATCAGTGCCGATAATCATTTCGTCATAAATGACGTCATCAGGGGTCTTCCATTATGTGCACTGGTGATGTATTGTAAGGAGTATATGCACACATAACAGATACTAAAAATGACACTCAGCATACAGAGCATACAGTATAAGAGCAGATACTGACAATTACACTCAACATACAGAACAAGGGATATATTTCTCTGCAGTGTCCATTCTTCAGTGTTCAATTCTTTGTTACCATAATACACTGCATTGCCTTTGAATTTTGCTGTGTTTATCATTCCTATGCACTGCAGTTTATTCTCCTCATCTCATACAAATAATCTATGGAGGTAAGGAAAGAAAGAGTTGATGAGCTTGAGTGTGGTCATAGAGGTCTGACACTTTTCAGCTATGCAATTCACCATTCTCCTCTTTTCTAGGCTAAATTTTCCTGTGAGACAGTGCAGTCTTTCCCATAGACCTGGGTCAGGGAGAACAAGTTGTAGCTGATTTCTGGGAAAATCAGCTGATTGGCAGCTACATATATATCAGTTCTTATTCGGTGCTTCGGTTATTGCAATTTGCTTTTTGCCCTGCTGAATGTCACACTCACCTGTGCCTCATTCCAGCCAATCCACCGTCAGGCACTGTCTTCAAGGTCTAATCAGTATGCTAGCTGTTCCCCTGTGTCTCCTGAGATAATCTCTTGTTCCTGTATCCTCGAGTTCCCCTGTGGCTTCCAGCATTCCTGTTCCTAAATGTTCTGTGCACTCCAAGCCAGCATTTTTGATCCTATGAGCCTTATGCACTTCCAGTAAGCTGTCTTTCTGAGATCAAGGCAGCCCTGTGCTCTCAGATACTATCCTGTGTTCCTGTGAACCCAACACTCCAGTGATCCCACACACTCTCTTCATTGTATCAATGCTTTCTCCTCTGTAGCTGCCTGTTGAGATGAGTAAGAGGACCACAGTCTGGAAGCCATCAACAGCAAAGCCCATTATCCCTTGTGTGTTGCTTTGGTGAATGCCAATCGACTCCATAGAATCCGTGCCCCAGCCCTGAATGTACAGGCATCCTGAGTCCAGAATTAATGGAGTATCCTGTCTTCTTGGTATCTAGTGTCTCTCCATGTCACCATGACATCTGATGTCATTCTGTGTACCTTCAGTCTCTACTGTTACCAGCATCTACACAGTTACCTGTGTTTCATCTGGTTACAAGATTGTCATCTGTGGCCCAAGCTTTCTGTGTCTCTCGATGACCCTGGAGCTTTTTAATGAATTATGAGGAGAAGCAGTAGTAGTAATAGTAAAACCAAAATATGTATGTTTATATCACAGCTCTCAGGTATCTACATGTTCAAACTAATCCAGCTATTATTAAAATAATCAATTCAAAATCTTTGCTGATTAGAGCTTGGAGCATTTTGTTTAAAGTTGTTTGAGCCAGGATTTGTTTGGCTTGGCAATGGTCTGAAAACACTGTAATTATGCTATAGTTATTATATATAATCCACTTGAAAATGGATTTCAGACTGACCAAATTTAAATCTAGGCCATGAAGATGCAAGCTTGTATTGTGATCATGCAGTTTTTGCTGCCCCAGTGTTTTTTTTTTAGATGCATTTCATGAGATTAATGTGTAGAAAAAACATTCACCAATGGCTGGGAACAAAATATATTTTACCACGGCAGAAAGTTCTAGAGACATTTAAAATACAATGCTTATTTAGCATAAGTGTAAACCAAGAACAGTTTTATTTTCTTTGCATTACATATACATAAATACAGGCATACCCCACTTTTAAGTACACAATGGGGTTTATTTACTAAAGCTGGAAAGCGCAAAATCAGGCTCACTTCTGCATAGAAACCAATGAGCTTTCAGGTTTTATTACCAGGCTTAATTGAACAAGATGGGGTTAGAAGCTCATTGGTTTCTATGCAGAAGTGAGCCTGATTTTGCGCTTTCCAGCTTTAGTAAATAAACCCCATTGTGTACTTAAAAGTGGGGTATGCCTGTAATTATAATCTTAAGTGGCTTAAAGTCTTGTTCACTTCACTTATAAGTTTATTGGGATTTCTGAATGCTGTCAATTATACACAAATTTGCTTAGACGCTTTAGCTTCCAGTCCAGAAACACATTATAATAGTCTGTAATTTAACAAAATTTAAAAATAGATAGGGTCTTCAGAATTTCAGTCAAAGTACCATGCATAAGCCAAAAGGCCATATTAAAAATTCCCATAAAACAGGCAAAACAAAGTCAACATTCTTCTTTACATTTTCTCAGAAAATGTGTCAGTTTCCCTTTGCTTTCAGGATTACAATAAAAAAAACAAGATTACATTTTTTTTTTAGAATCGGAGTGTTTAATATTTAAATAACTTAACTGATATCATGTTGATCGTGCTAAGAATAAGATGAAGATAAAGTTTTATAACATACAGTTGGATTTTTAAAACCTAGTTGGCTTAATGCACACACGATCAGAATATCTTACAAAAAATACCACTTTCATGGTCGTATAATAATCTGATTGTTAGTACACAGCTTTCGTTTGAAGTTTTCTGAAGGGACAAACACGAAAATGATTCTCATGTAATACCAGATTGTACGATTTTTTTTTAATCAGTACAATTTTGTCTGAAAATACAATACAAATACATTACCTCACTTCCGAATTTTTATTCTGTCATACGAGAATTTTCGTACTTTAGTAACCTATTCATTTTTGATATGGATGCTAGCAGCCAAAAAAAAAAAAAAACGGACAATCATTAGTCCGATAATCTCATTGTGTGTGTACCAGGCTTTAGAAATTCTGTCAGGTTTTTATTGCTATCTGGGTCCCCCCTGGGAAGATTTACCCACTCTATTTGTCCTGGTGACCAATATTTAACAGGACTAAAAGTAAGAACATCAAAACAGAAAAATAGGAGAAATCTTCAGATGCCGTAACTTGTGTGTTCCCGTGACATCTGTGACATTTCTCTCACTTTGGAAAGGCTTAGGCCCCTTTCACACTGGGGCGGGAGGTGCAGTGGCGGTCTGCAGAGGCGCATTGCGGGCGGTATAGCCATGGTGTCCTATTGCTTTCAATGGGCAGGAGCGGTGGAGGAGCGGTAAACACACCGCTCCTTCACCGCTGGAGAAACATCAGCCGCTGTTTCAGGTTGGTTTGCAGGCGCTATTTTTAGCGCAATAGCGCCTGCAAACCGCCCCAGTGTGAAAGGGGTCTAACTCTCAGTTCCTGTTGTTTATACATACTGTTACAAAACATTAAAGGAAATATTTCAGGTGGCTCCCCAATTGCCATAGTCGCCAAACCATCTCCTGATAGAACAAAGCCTTGGGAGAAAGCTGAACATGCTATATTGCTATATTACATGTATATTATATTGCTAGAGAGTCTTTTTTATTCCTGGGAGAGTGCGTGATCAGCACAGGGCCAAGAGTCATCAGCACTGTCACGACAGAGGGTCAGGGGTCCTTCATTCTTATTGGACAATCAGGGGAGAATGAAAACTCCTCCTACAAGCTTTAACTAGTGCTCTGCTGGTCACTGATAGAAGTCACAAGACTGCTCCAACTGCTGATGAGAAAAGGTATTTAGCAGTTTATATTTACCAAAACTATTGCAGTTTTGTGTTCTGTGTACTGTGGGAGACCAGATAAAGTAAGGGCAGAGTCCTGGGTTTAGTAACACTTTAAAGTTGATGTGTTTTAGGTAGATCCTGGTGGGTTAAATCCCTTATTTGAGGTACATGGCAACAAGTTCCCAGGTCCCTTTAACTGCCACTGAGATCTGACTTTTTCATCTATTTTATATATTAAGTGAGACTTGGTGGTTTGGAGGGAGGGTTAGAGCTAGTAACTCCATTGTGAATATGTAGTTGCTGTTTTACCTGATAAAGGGTACGTAGCTACTGGATAGTTAAGATTTGCCATATTAGATTAACCACATTCTTTTTTTTTTTGACTCGTAAATATTTAGTTTTTTAAAAATTTTGGGGATTATAGAAGACCAGAAATTTGAACTGTAATCTGTAGCTCCCAGTTAGCTCCCAGTTAGATTCCAATAGCCCTTTTCTAGTGCAGGACATAAAATAAAATAGAAACCTCTGATTAATTTATAAAGGAAACAACCCAACTAATCTTACATGTAATAAAACCATTGCCACTGGTTGTTTGGCTTCACTGTATACAGTACATATGTACAGTAAAACCTTGGATTGTGAGCATAATTTGTTCCAGAAACATGCTTGTAATTCAAAGCACTTGTATATCAAAGCAAATTTCCCTATAAGAAATAATGGAAACTCAAATGATTCGTTCCACAACCATTTATTCATAGGTCCTTCAGTTTATTAGTCCATATAAAAATATTATAGCAATGTGAACAGGTTGTGTAACCATAAAATGTCCATCCACAAATAGAAGCCTCCGCAAGGGGATTAGAAAAAAAATTCAGCAGGAGCTAGAGAGTAGAGTTGAGCGGACACCTGGATGTTCGGGTTCGACGGGTTTGGCCGAACTTCGCAAAAAAGTTCGAGTTCGGGACCCGAACTTGACCCGAACTTGACCCCGAACCCAAACCCCATTGAAGTCAATGGGGACCCGAACTTTTGAGGACTAAAATGGCTCTAAAAAAGTAATGGAAAGGGCTAGAGGGCTGAAAATGGCAGCAAAATGTTGTTAAGAGCATGGCAAGTGCTCCGAAAACAAATGTGGATAGGGAAATAACTTAAAATAACATAAAATACATAAAAATAAAAAATAATAATCTTGACCTAGGAGGACGAGGTCCATATGGAGTAGGAGGTTGAGGTGGCGGTGGAGGTGGAAGCGGCGGTGGAGGAGGACGAGGTAGCCAACACTGGTTTATGTTTTTAATTATTTATTTTTTTAAATTAGGGTACACCCCAAAAGAGTGAGAAAGATCAAAAATACAACAATGGCTGGGTAAGGCTGGTATACATGTCTATTCTGCACAAGGTATGGACAAGTCCTGTGGGATCCATGCCTGGTTCATTTTAATGAACGTGAGCTTGTCCACATTGGCTCTGGACAGGCGGCTGCGCTTGGGGTGAGGTGAAAGACTGATGGACATCGACTGGAGGTGCCAACTCTGATCTTTCAGCAGGAGACTGGGTGGGAGACAATGTGAAGGAACTGGAGGCACTGTCAGCAACCTAATCTACTATCGCCTGTACTTGTCCTGGCCTCAACATTCGTAGAGCCGCATTAGGCCCGACCAAATACCGCTGCAGGCTCTGTCGCCTACTCGCACCTGAGGAAGGTGTTTCATAGCTGGCACAGATCGACCACGTCCTCTCCCTGCAACAGGAGCTCTACCAGCAGCACCACGTCCCTTATTTGACGTTCTCCTCATATTTCTCAAATTTAGGATCTTGCCCTAAATGGGTGTTTTTTAAATAGCAGAATAGAGCAACAGTATCTAAAGGGTGTATCTCACAGGTACAGATATGCATAAAACGCACCCAAAAAATTTTTTTTGCCCTAAATAATTTTTGGGGGAATAGCAGAATAGAAGAACAGAATCTAAAGTGTGTATCTCACACATACAGATATGCAGGAAACGCACCAATTTTTTTTTATTTGCCCTAAATTATTATTTTTTGAATAGCAGAATAGAAGAACAGTATCTAAAGTGTGTATCTCACACGTACAGATATGCAGGAAACGCACCAATAAAAATGATTTGCCTTAATTATTTTTTTTTTGAATAGCAGAATAGAAGAACAGTATCTAAAGTGTGTATCTCACACGTACAGATATGCAGGAAACACTGCAAAAATATTTTTTTTTGCCCTAAGCAACAGTATCTAAAGGGTGTATCTCACAGTAACATATGCAGTGCTGGTGCACTGAGCTTGCATAAAATGCCAGCTGACACCAACCTCACTAACAGATGGATAAAAGTTATCTTTTCTCTGGCTCTGGGCTCAGGGCAGGATAAAAAGATTGTGCACTGCACCCACACAACAAAATCACGGTAGATCGCTGAGTAATTTGTTTTCTGAATCAGGACCCCTATCTAATTCTCTCCCTTAAAGCAGCAGCAGCAGCCTTTCCCTACACTATCTAAAGCAGAGTGACGTGCTGTGATATGTGCCTCTAGCTTATATAGAGGCTGGGTCACATGCTGCACTGGCCAATCACAGCAACGCCATTAGTAGGCATGGCTGTGATGGCTTCTAAGGGCACACGAGTTAAACAAATGTTGATTGGCTGCCCTGCAGCACGCCATTACATTGCCGAACACCGAGCCCAAATCCGAACATACAGTAAATTGTTCGGGTTCGGGTCCGGGTAACAAAAATCCAAAAGTCCGGTACAACTTTACAGTTCGGGTTCGCTCAACCCTACTAGAGAGTATAAAATAGAAGAGAGGCGCCTCTAAGTGTAGCAATATGTTGCCGTATTGCTACACTTAGAGGGGCCTCTCTTCTCTTTTATATTCAGTTGTGACATGACACTACTTGTATATCAAGACATCGCTTGTATATCAAGTCAAAATTTATTTAAAAATGTTGCTTGTCTTGCGAAACGCTCTCAAACCATTATACTCTCAAACCAAGGTTTTACTGTATATTGTTTCTATGATCTTTTACCAGATGTGAAATGGGCATTTTAAGTGAAGGGGCTATGAAAACTGCTTAAGAAACAGATCATAAATACCACAAAAAAGCTGCTACATTGATGCACTAATACATTGATGTGAATAGGCATGCTGATGTAGTGGACAAACAATACCACACAGATATTCATAGTAAAACATTTAAGTATAAAGATATTTATTGATGTAGTATTATGTTTCTTAAATATGTATACAATTATTACATTTACCTGAATACCAGAGTGGAAAAGGACTTAACTGAAAATATCTTAGTGAATAGTCTTTATCTCTTGTGTGTGTGTGTGTGTGTGCAATTAGCTGATTTTCCAAAACAAATTGGCAATAATTATCACCAAAATAGAAGAGTGAATCAGAAACCCATGCACAGCAGATTTACAGTAACTATGTGTGTCCATATAACTTTTAAAATTACATCTGTGTAAAATGTATTATAGCATTTGAAAAACATATGCGCTTACAATGGATGCACAGCCAGAATTAAACAGCCAGAATTGTCTAAGCTAATAGACTTTCATAGACTAGAGGTGGTCCATAATTTGGGAGTACTACAAAGGTCAAAATTATGTATAAATTACATACTGTTAACTAGAATGGTTCTTACTACTTACCATAGATAAAATAAAAAAAAGTAAAAAGGTCAATTACCCACATCTCTAGTAAATGTCGTATTTTCGCACCTTGAGGGTGAATGCACTATAAGATTGTATATATTGTCAGCTTTGTAGACGTTTGCCTGAAGCAAGGGTCATAAGTGGGTCACAGTGGATTTTCACTACTTAAGTGACTTTTTGTCATTTGTTTATTATGGTTGTATACAGAAAAATCTTTTTTCTTTTTTTTGAATGGTGTGGAGGTGCGGGTTCTGTCTACAGACATCACTTTACTTTATACACTATATTGTCAAAAGTATTGGGATGCCTGCCTTTACACGCACATGAACTTTAATGGCATCCCAGTCTTAGTCCATACGGTTCAAAATTGAGTTGGCCCACCCTTTGCAGCTATAACAGCTTCAACTCTTCTGGGAAGGCTGTCCACAAGGTTTAGGTTTGTGTCTATGGGAATGTTTGACCATTCTTCCAGAAGTGCATTTGTGAGGTCAGGCACTGATGTTGGATGAGAAGGCCTGGCTCGCAGTCTCCACTCTAATTCATCATAAAGGTGTTCTATCGGGTCAGGACTTTGTGCAGGCCAGTCAAGTTCCTCCACCCCAAACTCGCTCATCCATGTCATTATGGACCTTGTTTTGTGCACTGGTGCACAGTCATGTTAGAACAGGAAGGGGCCATCCCCAAACTGTTCCTACAAAATTGAGAGCATGAAATTGTCCAAAATGTCTTGGTATGCTGACGCCTTAAGAGCTCCCTTCACTGGAACTAAGGGACCAAGCCCAACCCCTAAAAAACAACCCCACCACCAAATGATTTGGAGGGGTGGCCCAATACTTTTGGAAATATAGTCTGGATGAACGAGTCTCGGATGGAGGAACTTGACTGGCCTGCACAAAGTCCTGACCTTCATGTGCGTGTAAAGGCAGGTGTCCCAATACTTTTGACAATATAGTGTATATGGTAATATAAAAAAAGAATACTAATATGTTTCAATCAGGGATGGATTAAGAGCATCATGGGCCTGGTGCTGAGGATTTTGTTACCCACTGTAGATATATGAACTCGAAAAAAGAGTCAAGACTAGAGTCACACTTCTGCACTCCTAGTGGCTTCGGTGTGCTAGAGTTTTCGAAGAGTAATTGCTGATTTTTATTTACTGGTTGGTTTTCTATGTAGCCCAACCAGGCACCGATACAGCAACATCTGCCCACCGCTCTGCTCTTCTGCAGTGTTCTGTATGGAGAGGAATGATGTGTGAAAAATGTGTTCTACTTGTAACTGCTGTGGTGTCCGATGTGCAGATGCAGCAGTAACATCTCTTGTTTTACCATTTGTATAAGCAGTACATTACAACATATTTAAATTGTGCATAGGGAAGTTTTTACATCATATTTCACAGCCAGGTTAAGGCCTCGTACACACGACCGATTTTCTCGTCGTAAACAGTCAAGAAAAGTGCCGCAAGAGTTTTTTTGTCTAGAAAAACGTTCGTGTGTATGGTTTTACGACGAGAAACTTGACGAGAATCTCGACGAGAAAATAGAGAACCTGCTCTCTATTTTCTCGTCAGGAGTCCAGATTTCCTCGTCGTGTTTCTCGTCGGCCTGTTTTGTGACGAGAAAATGGTTCGTGTGTATGCTTTTACGACTCTTCCAAAAGTGCGCATGCTCACAAGCAACTATGAGACGGGAGCGCATCTTCTGGTAAAACAAGCCTTCATAATGGAGAGAGCACATTCGTCACGCTCATAAATATTTCATCGTTTAAATGTTCTGCATTGAATTCTTCGTTAGAATGTTACATTAATCAAAACGAGAGACCTTCTTTTGCTGCTGATATTCACACAGAGTTATGCCTTATTTTTAACCTTTTTCATGCTGCTCTTTATAAGATTTATGTGTATTATATCGTGCAAGTTTTTAGGAATAATTTAAATGGTTAGATTTTTCAAAATGATGTTAATTATAATTTCTCAATGTTTTGATAGCGATCTCCCATTTAATTTTCTAATCTATATTTTTAAAATTTCACACCATGTTTTTGAGCTAATCAGATTTAGTTATTCTTTTGGGGGGGTGATATCTGTGCCTTTTATTGTCAGTCAAATGTATCTGCTTACTCCAAAGCTTGTTTTTTTTTATTTAAAAATACACATAGTCAAGTATGAACTTAAACAAAAAACACATTTATTCATGTTTATAAATTAAATAAAGAGAAGGCAGCGCTGGAGAAGCTGCTGCCATTTGTGCATCCCAGGGACCCCAGAGCACACAGCAACCCTGTGTGGACACTAAAATTGGGAGCTTGAGAAGGCCCACATTTCAGAACACAATCTGATGCTGGCCTCCCAGAGGTCAGGAACAGCAGCAGGTGAGATATATGTCCCAAGTGTGTGGTACTACAACAGGCTGCCTTCTGTCCGACCAGTGCGACCACAATGAAGCAAGGCCATCACTTCCTCTTCTTCCTGGCAACCTTCCCTGCAGCCTTTACTGAAGCCTTCCTTCTTCGTTTAGCTGGAGGCTGGCCCACTGGAGGGGTACTCCTGTCAGGAGGAGGAGGTGGAGGTGTAGCAGAAGGGGGTGGGGCAGAAGAAGAAGGTGGAGGTGTAGCAGAAGGGGGTGGGGCAGAAGGTGGAGGTGTAGCAGAAGGGGGTGGGGCAGAAGGTGGAGGTGTAGCAGAAGGGGGTGGGGCAGAAGAAGAAGGTGGAGGTGTAGCAGAAGGGGGTGGGGCAGAAGGTGGAGGGGTAGCAGAAGGGGGTGGGGCAGAAGAGGAAGGTGGAGGTGGAGGTTGAGGTTGGGTCAGTTGGGCCACCTCACATATGGCGGTATTGGGGGTAATTTGCTCCATCACCCCCTTGTTGAGCAAGGTGATGAGCAGGGGTTCGCATAGGAGGCGTTGCTCCATGCTCATCACCTTGAACTTAGCCTCCACTAGGCCGGCAATGGCCTCTTCAGGGGATGTGGGCTCCTTGAGGGTGGCATGGGCCTCTTTAATAAGGGCCATTGCTGCCTCACTGGTGGTCCTGTCCCTCCTGCCTCTTTTGTGAAGCCTGATGGGAGGCACCTGGGATCTGGTGCTTCTCCTTTGCCCTGCCACCTCCTGTCTGCCACTGGGCCCTGCCACCTCCTGGCTGCCACTGGGCCCTGCCACCTCCTGGCTGCCACTGGGCCCTGCCACCTCCTGTCTGCCACTGGGCCCTGCCACCTCCTGGCTGCCACTGGGCCCTGCCACCTCCTGGCTGCCACTGGGCCCTGCCACCTCCTGTCTGCCACTGGGCCCTGCCACCTCCTGGCTGCCACTGGGCCCTGCCACCTCCTGGCTGCCACTGGGCCCTGCCACCTCCTGGCTGCCACTGGGCCCTGCCACCTCCTGGCTGCCACTGGGCCCTTCCTCCTCCTGCCTGACAGTTTCCAGACCCTCCTCCTGGCTGATTTCATCCTGTGTATGAAAAAGAAACATAGTTTAATATGTTGGTTTAATCTTTGCATCAAACTTTGTAATCCTGATGGAAGCAATTAGAATGTAAATGCATAAATCCTTGCTTTAAATTTACCACTACATCAGCTTGACTATTTACCACACAATTAAGTGCAGAATAATGTCTACAGATCATGATTTCACTTGTTGAATACAAAATAATGTATGTTTCTCATCCTGACATATTTGGGAAACATTAATTTTATCCCACTACATTTTCAGTTAATACTATACCTGGCTCCAGATGGCCAAATCAGGATCATCCAGGATGGCTGCCTCCTCTTGCTCCAGAGAAGGCTCAGGTTGGCTGCAGGGAAGTCTGGGGGGAAGAGTGGAGAGTGATGGCCTTGGCTCAATGTGGTCATCCAGGAAGGACATCCTGCTGTAGTACCACAAAACCGGGACATAAACATCATCTGCTGCTGCTCCTGACCTCTGAGAAGCCAGCACCTTAGAGCGTTCAGTCCTGTAGGTACCTCTCAAGCTCCCAATTTTAGTGTCCACTTGTTTTGCTGTGGCTGTGGGCACCTTGGTATGCACAAATGGGAGCAGCTTCTCCAGCGCTGCTTTTCTCACCCCTTTTTTTTTATGGATGGGGTTTTTAGTCTCCCACAGAGCCGGCAGCTCCCTTACCCGGTCAATAAATTCCGCCAGGAACTCTTTGTCGCTAATAAATACATTCATAT
This sequence comes from Rana muscosa, assembly GCA_029206835.1. Lineage (NCBI taxonomy): Eukaryota > Metazoa > Chordata > Amphibia > Anura > Ranidae > Rana > Rana muscosa. The sequence goes on along the minus strand of CM055117.1, from coordinate 474,729,677 downwards.
TGTATCTGCAAGTAAAATAAATTATATTTAAATAATGTGAGGCAAACAGTCTAACCTCCTTCACATCCTAGTCACCATATATATCCTCCAACAATCTCAAGACAGTATAGGCCAACAATTTTAACAAGTCTCACAAAATCACATACCTTCGTTCGCACGTCCGTCACTTGAACTCCTCTCTCCGCACACCGAACGTACTATAGTCACATGTGTGTTTGCTATATACACACCACGCATGCGTCCAAATTCGAACACGTCGCTCCGCACACGTCGCCCGCCCATGACGTTCTAACTAACATCTTTTCCCCGCCCCTTCTCTTTCGGCGCGCAGACAGATATGGCGGAGTTACAGCAGGTGTCTGATAATTCCGCAACTAGCGAGGAGACAAGCCCGGAGACCGAGGACACGTCACGATCAAGGAGGAGATTCAAGGCATCGAATATGTCTTTGGCGGAGATGGCGGAGATGGTGGACATCTTGGTCAAGGCTGATTATGATGCCAAGCATGGGCCGTATAGCAAACCAAATAGAAGGAAGGCCAAAATCCTCACTAAAGTTGTGAAGAGTCTGAGGGCGAAGTTCGGGGTGAAACGCTCAAATGAGCAGCTCAGAAAGAGGTGGTCAGACCTCAAACTGAGGGAGCCAGACCAGTTGAGGAGCATAAAGAGGATGCTCGCTAAAAGTAAGTAAAATGACGACCTTTCTGCTATTAATCTTTTTAGAAACTGACTTTTTTTTTTTTTAAAGCATATTGGACTCCCTTCCAAAATGTATTATTTTGAACTAGGTTGGGCACAGTAATCGTTCGTTACGTTACCGACACTTCGTTCGGCCACTATCCGTGGTTTTGGCTTATTTAAGACCCCCAAAAGTAATTAGACATCTGCCATTTTTGATCAAGTATTGTGGATAATTTTTAAGTCTAGATGATGTGTTTGTAAGGAGAATGAAATGCAAACTTTAATCAGTGTAAAGGAGAGGACACTCAGCAGCTGCTTCCACATCTGTACTTTGTAGCACTATAGTGTGGGCCACCAGACCCGCCTTTTTTGGGTGTCCCACACAGGTGCATCAGAGTTTATTTGTGGTGCCTCCATGTCCAAAAAATTACATCCAAATGTGAATAATAAACATATTTGGGGTCATAAAGAATGCATTTTTCTTTAAATTCCGCACAAACACACACTTGTACCCCACTTCCAAACAATTTAGCCTGTTTTAAGTTTAAAAATGAGATTTTTACAGTGTGATAAATAGACCTTTGGTTTTATTCTCATAGGGGAGAGAAGACTGGGAGGAGGACACTCCAGGGAGCACATGCACCCCACAACTTCCAAGCAACCCCAAACTCCCAAAGATCCACAACCGAAAGATGTGCAGGAAGTTGAGGTGGAGGAAGGAGAAGTGCAGGAAGGAGAGGTGGATGACGTTGTGGATCTGGTCACCACAACAGGTCAGTATCTGACACCACAGCTTAAGGTAAGCGAGGTAGGCCTGCAGAGTTTTATTAATTTTTTTTTATGGTTTTTAGGGGATGGAAATGTTGTGAAGGATAGCACACCGTTCTCTGCTGACAGTGCCCTCCGCCTCATCCAGCAAGTGATGGAATGTAGCACGGAACTGGACCTAATTAAACAAAGAATCCATGTGATGGAACAAACATTTAAAGACATTCTCGATGTTTTGGGGAGAATTCAATAAGCCATCCAAACACATTTGTTTTTACATGTTTGTTTTTATATTTTTACTAATTTTTTGAGTAACAAAGCAGCCAAAAATTGAATATGCACACAGTGTGTGAACATGTGCTATCTGCCATCAGGGGATATCCATGTACGTCTTTTGTGGGTGCAACCCCTTCCTCGTATCAAAAGTCGGTGAACTGAGGAAGGGGATGCACCCCCAAAACACATCCATTGATCACCCCTGATGGCAGATAGCACATGTTGACAATAGGGATCAGGATTGTAAACTTCCTATTTGCAAAAAAGTAAAAATGTGTGCATATTGAATTTTTGGCTGGGCAAGGGGTGGCAGGACCCCATATTAGGACGGGCACATAGAGACATAGTTTGTGTAACTGAATGTCTCAGATTGCTCAGAGGTATCCAATGTTGTCATTTTAGAAATGCAAGTGGTATTTTTGTATTTTCATAAGCCAAAATTTGACGGGTTGTGGTCAGGCCAACCCCAAAGTAAAACAAAAAAAAATGTGCAGAGAGTAAAATATTTGACCACAAACAACGTGTAGCTTCTTTTTATAATACACTCTAAGCTTATTTGGTTCTTTTGTAAGGTAACATAGTGAAATTGGTTGTTATTTACTAAAGTAAAATACACTTGCCACTACAAATGCACAAAGACAAACTAGGAGACAGGAAAGAACAAATAATTAAAGGTTTAAACAAGATTTTTATTGGGATACTTAGACATAGGCTGGCATAGGAATTGCCCCCCTACCCGTGAAATACTCCATGTATTTGTCCCGAACCACACGGGCATTTTGGGGGGGCAAGCCAAGACGGGCAGATTCCAGGCCCGGAAGGGGATTTGCAGGGGAAAGTCCAGCCTCTGGCAAAACTGAGGCCATATATGAATTCGCTTTGCGGCAAAGAAAATTGTGTAGCACACAGCAGCATAACACTACATAGTTTATTTTGTAGTCCGCCAAGTGGATGGAAGTCATAAAAAGGTGGAACCGGCTGGCCATTATGCCGAAGGCATTTTCAACGACTCTTCGGGCCCTGGCCAGCCGGTAATTGAACACACTCTTCTCTGGGGTCAGGGTCCTCTGTGGAAATGGCCTCATAAGATGCCGTCCGAGTCCGAAGGCTTCATCAGCCAAGAAAACAAAGGGGAGTCCTTCAATATTCCCTGCATCCGGTGGCAATGCAAGGTCGTCACTCTGGAGACGGAGGGCAAACTCCGTCTGGATGAAGGATCCCCCATCGGACATCCGGCCATTCTTCCCTACATCAACATAGAGGAATTCATACCGTGCTGACACCACCGCCATCAGCACAATGCTATGAAACCCCTTGTAGTTGTAGTAGTAGGATCCAGAACGGGGTGGCGGCACGATGCGGACGTGCTTCCCGTCTATGGCACCACCGCAGTTGGGGAAGTCCCACCGCGTGGCAAACTCCGATGCCACAGTCTGCCATTCCTGTGGCGTTGAAGGAAGCTGTGGAGTGAAACAAGATGAAATAATATTAGAAAAACAAAGGCATACATTACAAGCAAATTCAAGACCAAAAAATTAGAGACCAACATCAATCTAATTATACGTTTATTAAGGTGTGTAAAAAAAGTATAATGGAAGGCTCATTTATCATATTCATCACCCCCTCTGATGGGCCATTACTAAATTATTTTGGGGGGGGGGAGATGTGTTTGGCCACAGGATAGCATTGCAGTGGCGGTGCGTCCAGAGTGGGCGCTGGAGCACTGTCCCCTCTCTCCTGTGCCCATCACTCAGAACAATACATAGGTTCATGCGTTGCATGAACCTATGTATTGTCTATGCCGCACACTATTCAGGTGGATGGCCTCTTGTAAAGCGACCGACATATGATTAATTGCGTCATTTAGGGGGTTAAAATTGCAGAGCAGAAACAGGTATTAAAAAAGTCTTGCAAATTACAACCTGAGGGATGTAATTGGCTTCCTCAAAGAAAAATCGGGGACGCAAGGAGGGGGCATTCCTTGTGTAAACACTGACAGGCAGCTCTGGCAATCATGTTCACCAAGTCTGTTTAATGGTAACATGATTGGCTGATGCAACATGAAGGGAAGGAGAAGACATCAAGGACAGAAGAAGGATGGCGCTGACCACAAGAAGGTAAGTGCAGGGCTGGGGGGAAACTGGCTGCAATAGAGGGGACTAAATGGCTGCATTGGAGGGGACAACTGGGGGCGTTTATTAGGCAACAGAGCAAAAAAGGAGGAAGTTTATTTCCGAAATTGGGGTTGTAACCCCCCAACATTTGGAGCAACAGGCGCCCCTGCTGGAAAAGTTAGTGAGGGGAAATATTTAGGGAGGATAAAAAAGGGGCATTTAAAAACTTCCAGCATGCATGGGGACAAAGGGTACATTCTCAGCATATTACAATCATGGTAATTAGGAAAGGATGAAAGAAATACAATACATTAGCATACATGTAATACATAAAATGTGATGTGAAGGGAGAAAACTTACCCTAATATAGTCCTCCTGCAGGACTTGTATAATAGCAGAACAGGTGTCTGGGATTATGAGGCCCAGAGCCTGGGGGGAGATGCCTGTGGTGAACTTCAAGTCCTGAAGACTTCTCCCTGTCGCCAGGTAACGCAACGTGGCGATGAGCCTCTGCTCAGCACTGATGGCTTCCCGCATAACGGTGTCCTTCCTGGTAATATAGGGGGACACCAAAGCCAACAGTTCCTGAAAAACGGGGTCAGACATCCTCAGAAAATTCCTGTAGTCCTCAGGATTATTCTCGACGATCTCCCGCAGCAGAGGCATGTGGCAGAATTGGTCCCGCTGGAGCAACCAATTCTTGGTCCATGAACTCCTCCTCACACCATTCATGGACTGGTCTTGGTCCAAAACAAGCAGACCAACACCAAGCGCACGCACAGCACGAACTCGACGACGAGAACGTCCAGGCGACATGGCTAGGAAACGGTCGTCTAATCAGAACGTACAGAACAGAACGCACTTTAGAACAGCAAGGCCTATGAATAACGAACTGAAATTCAGAAACGAACAGGCAAGAACGCACTGTAAAACAGATACGACCTGCCTAGACGCCCTGAAAGTCAAGATACGAACCCACAAGCACAAACTGAACGGCAGAAAACGATCTGAAAAGTACGAAGACTGAAAAGCGCGAATCGTCTCTTCCCAAACTTTTACTTCACACGCGGTAACACGAGATCAGCAAAAGCAGCCCAAGGGGTGGCGCCAAGAAAAAAGATCTTCCCCTTTATAGTGCCGTCGTACGTGCTGGACGTGAGCGCAGAGAACCACGAGGAAATTGGGAAATGACAGTGTGTACGCATAGAAAGCTTGACGAGAAAATCGACAAGCTTAACAAGAATCTCGTCGAAAAAAACGACGTGTTTTTTACGACGAGAAAATCGGTCGTGTGTACGAGGCCTGTGTTAGTGTTTTTGTTGGTACCCAACTTATTATACTGACTTCTTTCCTTCTAGTAAAAAAAAAGAATGATGATAGTAAATAGTCCCAACAGTAAAAAAATTGTTTATTAAAACGTAACTTTATTTGTTTTGTTCATTATAATAGAGTCATCACTAAAAATAAGTGTTATGCAATATGAGCTGTATAATATAATATTGTAAGAATATATCCCACTCTGGCCTTATATCACTACACCCACATTGCATCAATTTATTATGAGGCAGTATCGATTTGCACTTGGTGGTGTAGTAAAATTTATACATACCCTCCTACTGATTATACAAATTTTCATTTATAATTGAAGTACTGTGGCCATGGTGATATAAGGCAAAGAGAGGTATACAGTATTACCTACTTGCCGCCCACGCTATAGGCGAGAAACGGCTGCAGCACAGGCCTTAATTGCCGGGAGGGCGTCCATGGATGTCCTCACGTGCATGCACTTCCTGCGCATCCCTGCGGGTCCCCGAGTCTATGAGACTGATCCCAGCCCCTTACCACGTGATCAGCTGTCAGCCAATAACAGCTGATCACGTGATGTCAACAGAAGATCAGTAATCTTTATTTTTTTTCCCTTACGCTGTCAGCGCGAGGGGAAAAAATTGCCGATCGCCGGCTTCTGTCAGTGGGACATCAGTCCCACACACAGAGCTGCTTCTGCCTATTCTGTGCCCACCAGGGTCACCTGCCAGTGCCACCCCTCAGTACCTACCAGTGCCCACCAGGTCACCTACCTGTGCCCACAGTGCCAGCTACCAGTACCCACAGTGTCAGCTACCTTTGCCCACCAGTGCTGCCAATCAATGGCCATCATTGCCTCATCATCAGTGCCACGATCAATGCTGCCTATCAGAGTCACCAACCAGTGCCTACCAGTGCCCATCAGTGCCACCCATCATTGCCACTTATCAGTGCCGCTTATCAGTTCCACCTATCAGTGCCATTCAGTGCCACCTATCAGTGCCCTTCAGTACCACCCATCAGTGCCAACCATCCGTGCCAACCATCAGTGCCACCTATCAGTGCTTATTAGTGCCACCTATCAGCGCCCATTAATGCCGCCTTATCAGTGCCTATTACTGCCCATCGGTGCCGCCTATCAGTGCCCATCAGTGCCACCTATCAGTGCTCATCTGTGCAGCCTATCTGTGCCCATCAGTGCAGCATAATTAGCGCACATCAATGAAGGAGAAAAATTACCAGTTTTCAAAATGTTATAACAAACTATGAAACCGTTTTTTTTTTAAAACAAAAAAACCCAGCAGTGATTAAATACCACCAAAAGAAAGCTCTATTTGTGGGGGAAAAAATTATAAAAATTTCATTTGGGTACAGTGTTGCATGACCACGCAATTGTCATTCAAAGTGCCACAGCACTTAAAGCTAAAAATTGATCTGGGCAGGAAGGGGATTTAAGTGCCCATTAAGCAAGTGGTTAAAATAAATCTCCTATTGACATAATATTTATTTTGAGTGATGACCCTCGGTTTAATTAACAAATAAACGTTTTAATACAACAATTTTTACTTTGCTGGGAGTCTGGACTATGTACTATCATCCTAATTATTATTACTATTTATTTTTATTATTTTTCAGAAGGGGGGTAGGCAATTAGTCTGCCCCTACCTGCTGGCACCTGGCGGCAGTGGAGCAGATTTAGGAGAGGCAAAAATTTGACAATATGACGTAAGTAACATCATATCCCAGCTTTCCTCTTACTGACTTACCTCCTGCATCTCCAGGAGCCTGTGCTGGCATATGGCCAAATTTGAAAGGGCGCAGCTGTACAGGTATAATGCTAGGGAAGCCCCAGGCTTCTGTAAGAGCTCTGCATTGGTGTGTTTGTTGATTCCTGACGTAAGATGTAAGGGTGTAGCCACGCAGGCCTAACAGAACACTACAGAAGCTGAATACCAGGCTTCCATTAGCACTGCCTATCTGACAGTGTCGGGACAAGGTTATCCAAATCCCAGGGCGAAGATGGTGAATTGCGCTCCCCCGCCAAGTGGAGTCCCCAGTAGAGTCTCTCTTAACATCAGGTGTCCCAAATAGAGTCCCTCCTTACACAAGGGGTCCCCAATAGAGTCCCCCTTTACATAAGATGTCCCCAATAGAGTACTCCTTTACATCAAGTACCCCCATGCTTCCGAGTTATTGCCCCCCCTTTCCCCTTGTACTGGCAGATCGGTACTCACAGAGTCTTCTTCCTCTCTCCAGTGATGTGACATGTCACATGACTGGGGAAGAGAGGAAGGACACAGTCTGCCCTCCTTCCTTAGCAGCGCCGCGCTGAGACTGAGGAGAGTTCTCTGTCTCAGCACCTGCTCTTTTCTGCTCCATGCAGGTTGGAGAGAGGAGAAAGCCGGATCCCCACTCCAGCATCAGCTATGAGCCGCAGCACCTTCTGACAAGAGTGACACTGCAGTCACTCGTGTTAGTGAGGAGCAGGATGAGCGCCCGATTTGGCCCACTCTGCCCCCTTGCCCTGACCCTGTCGCCCGTTATTAATTCCACCATCCAGCCCAGGCGGTGCATGCAGAATTCAGGACCAATCAGTGGAGGTCCCCCCGTCAGCCCATTGCTTTCCATACGTGGCCTGCTCTGGGCCTATATTAAGGTAGGGGCCTGGAGCTGCAGCTCCAAAAGGCCCTACATTCATCTGCCCATGTTTTTAATAAAACAATAATATATTACATATATATATTTCATTCTGTGTTGGAAGGGCTCTAGAAAAATAACACACAACATTTGTGATATTAATATAAAACTGGACAGTTTGCCCAGTAAATAAATGTGTGCACTGGCCATAGCATGGGGACGGCATATGAATAGTAAAATAAAATGGACGTGTATTTCTTTAGATAAGAAGAATAGGAAAGGTAAAGAATGAATCTCTATATAATGATTCTATTCACCTGCTCAGTTTTCATTCTCTGCATACCAGTTGCATAAAGGACTATAAAAATTCCTTAGTTCTACAAGCATTTGTAAACAAGCCAAAGAATCAATTTGTTCTGGTGATGTTGCTGCTTGTTTGTTCTTGAGAAGACAAAGCACCTTTTGAATGATCACTAAATCTTCCTTGTCATTAGCAAGATGCATTTCACTTTTCAAGATTCCTATTTAACACAAATACCCCCTTAGCTAAATGACACTACAGAGTTTCAATGAGTTTAAAGACCAACCTTTAAAAATAAATTTTCCTGACCCGTGGACAGGTCAAAAGTCTTGTTATCACCCACAGGTGATATAACAATGCTGTCTAATACACGTATCTATTGTAGTCAATTTACTTTAAATGATATGTTCAGTTATACTTTAGATAAATACAATTGGCACTAATTAACTAAATATAACTATAAAATTATTCGGTAAATATTAATACAAACATGTTGTGACTATTAAGCATAGTAAATAATTTTGGCAACTAATGGTTACTTATTAACATAGTAAAAAACAATTCTTAGCCAAACCAAAAGGTCCCAACATATCTTGCTATGATTGGAAGTACTGCAAGTTTAATTACCCTATTAGTAGTTTCCTTTTGTCCCCCAATGTTTTGTTGAGCAGGCTGTACAGAATTCCTGAAATAATTTTGAAAATATATGTGACTAACCATGACTATTTTCAGAAACAAGGGATTGTAAAGGCTCTTTGTTAATGGATGAGCTGTGTGAGCTAGTCTATCATCTTTCTGAAGCTTTAGAGGTATACATGTCAGTAGGGATAATTGAACCATGTGAGTAATTTTGCTACAGATTAGCCTGATTCACGTAAAGTGACCCTGTCAGCATTGAGTTACCTGTAGCCCAGACCATACATGTTAAAAAAAGAGGGATACTTACCTTTCTGCCACCCTTTGTTTTGAAATGGCATTGTTTTGCTGTTCCTTGGACCTCAACCTGTTGGATTGAATACCTGTTTCATGTGCACCATGCAATTGCTCCTCTCCCTGTCTTTTACGTCAGGAAAGTGAAACCTTGTAAATCAGCTGATAAATACCGTATTTATCGGCGTATAACACGCACCCTAACTTTAAGAGGGAAGTTTCAGGAAAAAAACTTTCCACAGCCCCCTGCGTATAACACGCAGGCACAGTTTACCCTCTATTTTCAGGGTAAAAAAGTGAGTGTTATACGCCAATAAATACAGTAAATTCTGAGAAAACTCTAGTGATAACACTAACACAAATTGGTTTATTTAGTAAAACTGGAGAGTGCAATATTTGGTGCAGCTGTTCATGATGGGAAATCTGCTTGTAACTTCAACTTGTTCAATTAAAGCAGAGCTCCATCCAAAAGGGGAAGCTCCACTTGTTTGCTTCCCCACCCCTCTGCTGCCACCACATTTGGCACCTTTTTTTTGGGGGGGGGGGGGAATGGATACCTGTCAAACCAGGTACCAGCTCCCACTTCCGGGAAAGTTTGCTGCACAATGATCTATGCAATTTACGGCCCCTCCTCCTTTCCCCCTGCTGTCTTCTGGGAGACACACAGGTCTCAGAAGACAGCGAGACCATTCAGAAAGTGCAGCGCGACTCGCGCATGCACAGTAGGAAACAGACTGTAAAGCCGAAAGGCTTCACTTCCTGTTTCCCTTAGTGAAGATATCGGTGCCTGCACCCGGAGCCAATCGACGGATCGGCTTGGGGTGCCGTCATTGCAGGATCTCTGGACAGGTAAATGTCCTTATATTAAATGTCAGCAGCTACAGTATTTGAAGCTGCTGACTTTTAAAAAAAAAATTCCCAGGCTTGAACTCCTCTTAAACTTTTAAAAAACAAACTGTAAGCTGATTGATTTCTAGGCATAGCTGCACAGGATTTTGCACTCTCCAGCTTTAGTAAATCAACCCCTAAGTCTTGCTATCAGTATTATATTCTCTGAAATACTCCAGCTTTAGTAAATCAACCCCTAAGTTTTGCTATCAGTATTATATTCTCTGAAACACTCCAGCTTTAGTAAATCAACCCCTAAGTCTTGCTATCAGTATTATATTCTCTGAAATACTCCAGCTTTAGAAAATCAATCCCTAAGTCTTACTATCAGTATTATATTCTCTGAAATACTCCAGCTTTAGTAAATCAACCCCTAAGTTTTGCTATCAGTATTATATTCTCTGAAACACTCCAGCTTTAGTAAATCAACCCCTAAGTCTTGCTATCAGTATTATATTCTCTGAAATACTCCAGCTTTAGAAAATCAATCCCTAAGTCTTACTATCAGTATTATATTCTCTGAAATACTCCAGCTTTAGTAAATCAACCCCTAAGTCATGCTATTAGTATTATATTCCCTGAAATATTAAATTTCCTTTTTTTTTTTTTTGGTGTGGGGTACATAGGAGGGTGAATTTTGAACACTGATTAATGCAGTTAAATATGTAAGTGAAACAGATGTTGTGGCTGTGGACATTCAGAGATCATGTCTGCTAATTTTCCATGAAAACGCAATAATACATGGTGGTTATCAAGAATCTGTAGCTCCAATGGGAGCATAGAGCAGACTAGCATCAGTCATACACCGCAGATGATCCTGCTATTTTTTCAGACTTCTATGAAGCCTATTCATTCACAGGAATCAGTTTTGTTTGTTGGCTCAGTCACCTTCACTGTTGAATGGAGATTTCCATGAACAAGCTAAATCAGACACTGTGCCATGCGGTCACAAGGTTTATTTATTTATTAAAGGTACCTACATAGTGCCATCAATTTACGTAGTGCTTTACATATATATTATATATTCACATCAGTCCCTGCCCTCAAGGAGCGTACAATCTAATGTCCCAAACTCACATTCAAACATACACATTCTACTCCCAATTTAGACAAGAGACAATTAATATACCAGCATTAAGGATGAGCTTTGAGTTCGAGTCGAACGTAAGTTGGGGGGGGGGCACACAGTTTTTTAAATGATTTTTTTATGTATATTCCCAGGATCTAGCAATACATTACAGCCGTGAGCAATTTTGAATGACATTTTTTCCTTTAGAAATGTAATTTTTCTGCGGTACTTTTCTATACATGGGAAAAAAATTTCTACTTTACAGGCATACCAAGGACACGCTTACCAGAACTGTTGGACCCGACTGTCAGCAATAACGGATCAATCAAGCATGGATATTCCCAATCGACAGATGGAGCAAATGATCAAAGGAATCCAGAGGAACTCGTGATGCGCCTCAATGGAATCTGGATGGTAGTAGGCCACGAATGGAGCCAATGAACCCAGTAGTTCACAGCTGAAAATTGATCTGGCGTTGGTGTCCCAACCGTGTAGATGGATCAAACAACCAAGGGGATCCAGAAATAGTCCAAAGATACTTGATAGGCTCTTGTAAACGATACCCCGAATGGGGTGGCAATGACCCGATGGAGGAACCAAAAAAACTCTCATCCACAGAACATGGAAAGAAAAGAAAAAAATAGGGGCTCTACTAGGACTTCTACTGGGTCATCTACCTGCTCCCCCATATTGCACATATATTTATTTATAGAAAACATACAAAACCTAAAACCAATAACTAGCCAATCAGTCAAGATTTCAATGATGAGGTCTGTGGTTGGAAGGGAACCAGTCACATGATAAACTGAGCTCCAAATCTCAAACACAGGACCAATGATATTAGACGCCATACAGTCCTAATATCATTGGTCCTGTGTTTGAGATTTGGAGCATGTAGATGCCTCAGTAGAAGTCCTAGTCGGACGAAACGCATTGGGACAGGTACATCACTCCCCATATTCCTTTTATTGAACTGTGATCACTTTTATTCATGTATGTTGGTTTTTATTAAAAAAAACTACCTTTTTTGACCTGCATCATTGGAGCCCCTATTTTTCTTTTCTTTCCATGTTCTGTGGAGTTTTTTTGGTTCCTCCATCGGGTCATTGCCACCCCATTCAGGGTATCGTTTACAAGAGCCTATCAAGTATCTTTGGATTATTTCTGGATCCCCTTGGTTGTTTGATCCATCTACACAGTTGGGACACCAACGCCAGATCACGCCAGATCGATTTTCAGCTGTGAACTACTGGGTCCATTGGCTCCATTCATGGCCTACTACCATCCAAATTCCATTGAGGCGCATCACGAGTTCCTCTGGATTCCTTAGATCTTCTGTCGATTGGGAATATCCATGCTTGATCGATACGTTGTCGCTGACAGTCGGGTCCAACAGTTCCGGTAAGCGTGTTTAATTCATACCATTTGTAGTAGTTTTTGAAATCACTTTTTTTCACTCTTTATTATTTATTTCACGTTAGAAGACATCAACACTAGAGTGATAGCACATAACATATCTGGGGGAGAGTATGGGGGATTGTATTCCCCCATCCCCCCCTTTCTAAAATCATCCCCACCCCCCCCCCTTTTTTTTCTCTCTCTCTCTCTCTCCCCCTCTCCTTTTCCCCATCTCTCTCTCTTTTCCTCCTTTTTTTTTGGCACAGGTGACGATAACTTTACCTCTCACTTTTCTCTCTATATACATGTTCTGTCACTCCATCAGTACAGTCACTCGTAAATCCATCCCCCAGTCCTCTATACAGTTCACTTTTAGACTTTAACACTTGTTTTTCAGTTTGTAGTAGTTTTCAAAATCACTTTTGTCACTCTTTATTATTTAATTTCACTTTAGAAGACATCAACACTAGAGTGATAGCACATAATATATCTGGGGGAGAGTATGGGGGACTGTATTCCCCCCCCCCCCCCCTTCTAAAATCTTTTTTCTCTCTCTTTCTCTCTCTCTCTCTCTCCTTTTCCCTATCTGTCTCTCTCTTTTCCTTCTTTTTTTTTTGTAATGGGAAATATTGAGACTGTAAATGTGTTTTATGTATTGTAATGTGTGTTATATATGTTTTTGGAAAATTAATAAAAAAGATATTGAAAAAAAAATAATTCATACCATTTGTTTGAAGGCATGTTCCATGAGATGGTTCACACGGCTTCTATGACACCTTCACCGTGAGATTCTTCATCCATTTGTGATGGACATTATCACCATACCAGTTTCACTTGTGGACTTATTATTATTTTAATTTTCCACTTTTTTCACCCAGTTGGGTGCATATTGTTAGTGATTTACATATCTCTCACTGTTTCTGAATTTTTGTCACATTCTTGTGTAGCAGCTCCCCCTTTTCTCTTTTTTCAGGGATAGTGCAATAATTACCTATATCCACACATACCAAGGACACCCCCTAGGCACAATATTTAAAGGAATATTTCATTTTTATTGTTTCACTTTAAGAATTCTTAAAATCACTGCTCCTTAACAAACGGACATTTTAAAAACTTTTTTTTTGCATTGATACATGTTCCCTGGGGCAGGACCCGGGTCCACAAACACTTTATATGGCAATAACTTGCATATAAGCCTTTAAAATGAGCACTTTTGATTTTTCACGTTTGTGTCCCATAGACTTTAATGGTGTTAGAATGTTTGCACAAACTTTTTGTCTGTTCGCAAGTTCTGGTGGGAACCAAACGGGGGAGTGTTCGGCTCATCCCTAACCAGCATGTCTTTGGAGTGTGGGAGGAAACCCACGCAGACACAGGGAGAACATCCAAACTCTGAGTACATGATTGGGAATCAAACCGACAGCCCTAGTGCTGCTAGACAGAAGTGCTAATTTAATTACCGTATATACTCGAGTATAAGCCGACTCGAGTATAAGCCGAGGTACCTAATGTTGCACAAAAAAACTGGGAAACCTTACTGACTCGAGTATAAGCCGATGCCCCACTGTTCCCTAGCTCGCTGTTCCCTGTAAATATAAATTTTTACATTCCTTGATAGGCGAGTCTCAGCAGACACTCTCCGCCTATCACGATCATTCTCTCATCCTTAGTTTTCCCAGCAGACACTGTGTTGGGTGTTCCGCCAATCAGAGACGTCTGCTGGAAAACTGAGGATGAGAGAACGTTCGTGATAGTCTGCTGAGACTCGCCTATCAAGGAAGGAACAGGAAGAGACCGCGGAATTTGAACGATGGACGCCGCGGAATTTGAACGATGGACGCCGCAGCCGCAACTTCTTTACAGGTAATATTTACAATGTAAAAATTTCTATGACTCGAGTATAAGCCGAGGGGGGGGACTTTCAGCCCCAAAAAAAGGGCTGAAAATCTCGGCTTATACTCGAGTATATACGGTAGCCACTCTGCTGGCCATGTCTCAGTCTTACCCCTCTAGCCATGCAAACACTTTCCTCCAACCAATGTTATGTTATTAGTATCTGACTTTATTGGGTTATGCATGCTCTCGGGTTGTTGCTTGGGAAAAAGCACTTAAATTGTGAAAAGATTTCCACAAACAAAAAAAAATTGAATCAGTATGTTTTTGAGGTGGGTATTTTTGAACTGAAGATTAAACAGTTTTTCATTCATTATGTTCCTGCACATGACATTGGTAGAGGCAGTGGTAACATCTGTGTAAAATATACTGTGCCAACAACCTCCCCTCATCACAATGCATGAAAGTCAACATCAGGAGATGATATTATGACAGATGCATTCTGGAAAATGCCTCTGGGTTCAAAAGTAGGAAACATCAGAAGAAACTGAAGTGGAAAAGGACAAGCCATGTAACCATATCCACCAAAAAAGGAGGGAGAGGGGAGGCAGGAAGGCTTTTCATTCAGGCAGCTCTGACACTAGCTATGTTGTCTTGAACATTGAATTCCAATGCCTTCCAAAATATATGCAAGCAAAGCCTGAGCCTTATATGTTTAACCTTGTATCTGGGAACTTTACTGTTCACTCATCATTTGCAATTTCCAAACTGCTGCTCCAGTGAGCACTGGAGGAATCAGAGTAGAGAGCCAGTGACTGACAGTCACCAGCTCCCTGCAGACTGAATACTGAGAACTGAGTGACCAGCAGTTTTTGATCACTCAGTTCTTGGTGTATAGCCAGCGGGAGACAGCTGCAGCTCAGATCAGTGCTGCAGCCATCTAGGTGAGTATGATTGTTTCTTTTTTCTGTTCCCTAACTTCTCTTTTTTTTTTTTTTACAAACGTTTTTATTGGGACAAATGAAGCATACAGTCGTAGGACAGCATACATCCTATATTTACAATCACAAGTGTATATGAGAAAAAATAAATATTTTTTTTTAAAACAAAACCAATAACAAAAATTTGAAGCATACCGTAGGAGACTTTAAAGAATATTGATCATCAATATTAGAGACAACGAGGACAAAAGGGGAGAAGAAAAAAGGTGCACCAGGGGGAATCTCAGACTGAAGGGTAAGTAAGGTAATTTAAAGACTAGGTTTATGACTGTAAAACATTCTTATGCATTTGCCAGGCTCCCCACCTTTGGTCGAATAATTTCATTCTATCCTGCAAGGTGTACAAAATCCTTTCCATCAACATAATAGCATCAATTCTAGCAAGGATAGAGGGTAACGGAATTACAGGGGATTTCCAGTGCAGGGCAATAGTCCACTGAGTGGAAACACAGATCGTATGTATGAGGCATTCCTGCCTGGGGAGGGTGCCCAGGATCGGTGCCCCAAGAAGACCCATGGAGATTGTGAGTTGTATAGAGGTACCCGCGATTGCCGAGGCAATCACAGATATCTTATTCCAAACTGGGGAAAGTAACTCACAATCCCAAAATATGTGTTTAAAAGTACCTGTGAGATTGCAACCTCTGAAGTATAACCCAGAGGTCCCTGGAAACATGACTTGAAGTCTGGAAGGGGTATAATACCACCTAGTAAGTACTTTATAGGCAGTTTCTCTCACCGCTAAGGACTTTGTGGCCCTGCGCAAGTTATCCAACATGGTGTCCCAGTCTTCGGGGGAGAATTGTTCTCCACAGTCGGCCTCCCATTTCGATTTATATGGGGGTTCCCCTGAGAAGGTCAAATCCAGCATAGTCCTATACAGCACTGAAATAAGGCCCCTGCCCCTGGGAGAGTCACTACAGATCTGTTCGTAAACCGAAGAGGGGTGGGACGGGGTAAGTGCAAAATGGGAGCTAAAGAAGTGCCTAAGTTGTAAGTATCTATAATACTCTCTAAGTGGGACCTGCTTACGGGTACGAAGAAGGTCAAATGAGGCAAAAGTACCATCAATTTGGAGGTCACTTAAGGAGACCAGGGAGTTAGATATCCACCACGAGAAGCTACGGGGGTGTACAAAAGCCATGGCAAATAAGGGTTCACCTAAAAAGGAAGAGCCAGGTGGAGCTGAAGAAACAAGGTCCAATTTATTTTTATATCGGTTCAAAAGAATAAGGGCGTGAGTCACAATGGAATTAAGGGAGGAGGGTTTGTGTACTAAATTGGTAGGAGACCAAAGTATAGATTGGAGACAATAGGGAGCTATTGACAGAGACTCAAACAAGACCCATGGGACCTTTGAATCAGGAATATTCCATTGAGCCATCTGAGAAAATCGAGCAGCTAAGAAGTATAACCAAAGGTTTGTCAGTCCTAGGCCCCCAGCTTTTTGAGATCTATACAACACAAGTTTGGCGAATCTGGGTTTCTTATTCTGCCAAATAAAGTTATTAACCTCCCTCTGTAAATTATCAATAAAGGATTTAGGGATCATAATGGGGAGGGCTCTAAAGAGATATAGAAGTTTAGGAAGCAGGGTCATTTTGACTGCTGTGACTCTGCCCAGAAATGATATGCGATAAGAACTCCACATTTTAAGTAAGGACTGAAGCTGAGACACACATGCAGGATAGTTCGCATTGAAGATAGTAGTCCAATGTTGTGTGACATAAATGCCAAGATATGGAATCTTATCCGATGCCCATTGAAAAGGGAAGGATTTTCGGAGCGTCTCACACTGAGCAGAGGGTATGTTTATGGGGAGTGCCGTAGATTTAGCTACATTGAGCGAGAGGCCAGAGATAGATGCATATTTAGACAATAAAGAGAATAAATAAAGAGACCCTTCCCGCACTAACCGGGGCTGACCGCGAAGGTGCGTCCGCGATTGGGCTCCAGGCGGCATGAGGAACCCTTCCCGCACTAACCGGGGCCGACCGCGGAGGTCCCTGGCCGAGATTGAGCTCCAGGCGGCATCAGTGACCCTTCCCGCACTAACCGGGGCTGACCGCGAAGGTGCATCCGCGATTGGGCTCCAGGCGGCATGAGGAACCCTTCCCGCACTAACCGGGGCCGACCGCGGAGGTCCCTGGCCGAGATTGAGCTCCAGGCGGCATCAGTGACCCTTCCCGCACTAACCGGGGCTGACCGCGAAGGTGCATCCGCGATTGGGCTCCAGGCGGCATGAGGAACCCTTCCCGCACTAACCGGGGCCGACCGCGGAGGTCCCTGGCCGAGATTGAGCTCCAGGCGGCACCAGTGACCCTTCCCGCACTAACCGGGGCTGACCGCGAAGGTGCGTCCGCGATTGGGCTCCAGGCGGCATGAGGAACCCTTCCCGCACTACCCGCACTAACCAATAAAGTTAGGTAAGGAGATTCAGGGCTGGGTCAAAAAAAGCATGACATCATCCGCATACATGCAGAGTTTAAAAGGGGTAGATGCCAAGGAGTAGCCGGATATGTCCGGGTGTTGTTTAATAGCGATTGCTAGGGGTTCCATGGCTAGGGCAAATAGTAAGGGTAACAGGGGACATCCTTGACGGGTGCCTCTGCCCAGTGTGAAAAACCCAGAATTGCATCCTGGCAGTTTAATTCTCATTTTAGGATTATGGTACAGTGCTTGTATACCCCTGAGGTCTTCATCCCTGAAACCCATGCGCTGTAAAATTGTGAAAAGGTACGGCCAAAGAACGCTTTCAAAAGCTTTTTTAATATCAAGGCTCAACATGAGGACCTGTTTCTTGTGTCTATTGGCATCCTGAAGCACATTCATAGTAAGACGGATGTTATCTGTGATGAGTCTGTTGGGAATGAAGCCCGATTGGTCTGCAGAGGTTAGGGTTTCAATAATGTTGGCCAGTCTGTCAGCCAAGACCTGACTAAATATTTTTAGGTCATTGTTAATGACCGAGATAGGTCTATAGTTTTGAGGGAGAGAATGGTCTTTAAGTGGTTTAGGAAGTAGGGACATGTTGGCCACCCTAACTTCTCTTTTAAGAAGGTGCTGTGGTCCTTTAAAAAAAAAAACATCAAATTTGACAAGTAGAAGAGGGGCCTCAGGGATTCCTGTGGGTGTATATGTATTTGTGGGCCCTCCATTCTGACACTTGGATTTCCCATTTCTTCCCTATGCTTCCTTCTCTCCCCTTCTCTTACCTTTTTTCTTTCTTCCTTCTTTATCCTTGCCCACGAGGGAGTCTCCAATGTAAACAAAAGGCTGGTATATTGTGATATAATCATTGAAAATTTGTCATTCTACCTAGATGACAGTTATAGAAAGTCTGTTATGATTTCTCCTGATGAAGAGGACCTTGTCCGAGAAACGTGTTGAGCTGTAAAGACTATAATACGTAAATTACTGCAGTATTGAGATCGACTGGTTTTATGAAACCATACTTTATTGCAGTCTGTTGTGAATGTGGACTGAATATTGTCTAATTTTAAGTAAATTTGAATAAATGTTATATTTTACAAAAATATGCTGTGCCTTGAAAAAGTCCCACGCCTACTCTATTGGTATAGTTTCGGAGCATAAAGTTTAGGGATGTGGCACAGAAGTTGAATTGCATTTCTGGTTGGAAAGATAAGTAGGGATCATCCTTCATATTCATACATACTGTAGACAATACTCCCCTCATGTGAGTATACCAACAGTTGATCCAGAGAAAGAAAAAAACCTTTTTAAATTACTGATTCTGCAGACTAGATTAATAGCAGATGCAGCCCAGTTTTCAATATACCTACTCCACTGTCCACCCTATAGTGCACTTTAAAGACAATGCAGAGGGCTGCATTATCACAAGCAACTGGCCTGTCACCTGCAAGTTAATCATGAGGTTGAGGTTCATCAAAATGAACAAGGCCTCATAGAGCAGTATCTTTCAGATTTCTAACCTTGATGCCACAAAATAGAAACACCATTATCTCTGTCCTCATCACCCAGCCACTAACCAACATCACCAGTACCTGTTAACACATTGAAAACTTCATGTCACTGTTGTAAGATATAACAATATGTAAAGTATATTTTTAAACAGCCTTTTACTTCACTAACAGAAACCACTGCCAAACATGATCTATTCAGCCTATGAACATCTCATAAGTGTATAATCAATGAACAAATTGTGTGCCCTGGAAAGATCTGGTTATTACCTTATTGAGGCACAGCATCTAGCCTATTGCACATCATAAAAAAGATGTCATGAAGCCAAGTTGTCAATCTCAATCCTTATATCAAAGCACTTCCTCACTTGCTATGACACTCATAGGTCATAGTTATTTCCATTGTCAGTGTCCAGGGGAGTGGTTAGTTATGACTATGAGGGCTTAGCTGTTGAGTTTTCACAAACAATATAAATTTGCGAATTAGTAAGAGCACCGTTAACTTTGCTCAAGTTGCTTATTTTGGGGAAACAAAGAGAGTGTCCAAAACAGTTAATGGAGTTACTTTTGAAGGTATGTTCACAAGTTTGGAGAATGAATACTTTAATAATACCTATAGGTTATAAAAACATACATCATGAATTTTCCTTCGTCTTGGGTCTCATTGTGTACTGGAGTAAATTCTCAGCTTTAAATGTGACACTAAATCCTTACTGGACGTTCTTTAAAGCAGCTTCCCTTTCACTTGGTCTCCCATATGTATATGCTGTCTAGGGGCCAACATTGCTTCCTCCTAAAATATGTCACATTTGGCAAATGTCATACCCGTATTCCACTTCCCCACAACCCCTTTCATGGTTTGCTAGAGTGTTTGCCATGAAACTGCTTCCCTGAACTTTTGTACTATTTCAGAATACTCCCTCTAGCTATTTCTTGTTTGCTCCTGGGTCCTGGTAGAATAGTATTAAAGCTTTTATCTAGAACTTCACCAGACTGAGAATATCATGGAACTCCCTCTATAGGCACAAATGGAAGGGAGGTCATAGGTCTACCAAATATTGTGCATTATTATCCTGGCTTATTCCTTTCCTCAGGCCTGGGGACTTAAACCTATTAGTAAAGCACAATTTTAAAACTTGGGATTCATTAAAGCATTAAGAAAGATTGATGTCACCCCATTTGCCACTTCTGGCTCTTACATCACAACCTCAGCCAAGCTACTCCAGCCTGAAAGCCTTTGTTTTGTGGTCTTCAGTGGTTTACCATAGGGTACATAATTTTTATTAGGCTTGTGCAATTCGTTTCGTAACAAATCGAAATTCGGCCGAATTTAGCAACTTTCGGACATTCGGAAGCATTCGAATTTCCGAACAAAGCAATTACGAATAAAACCGAATCCGGAATAAATTATACCGCAAAATAGCGAATGCCTGAATATCTTCGGCATAATTCGTTATGAAAAAAGTTACAAATGTATAAATCCATACGAAGCACAATAACACTCACTCTGCTCTCTGCTTCTCCCTCACTGTGCTGAACTCCCTCTCAAAATGGTGTACAGGGGCGGAGGCTATAGCTGCATGTAAAAAACGAAAGTAAAATACGAGATTTCTAATCCATTCGAAGCACAGTAACACTCTGCTCTGCTCTCTGCTTCTCCCTCACCGTGCTGAACCCTCCCAAAATGGTGTACAGGGGCGGAGGCTATAGCCGCATGTAAAAAACGAAAGTAAAATACAAGATTTAGAATCGTTACAAATAACCGCTATGTATTTAGAAAAGTACAAATCCATTCGAAGCACATTAAGCATAATAGGCAGCGTCGTTGTGAGAGAGACACGGAAAATTACGAATCAACGAGCCCCAAAAAAGTTACGAAAGTAGGAGTTGTGTCCAGAATCAACGAAAAACAACGTACCCTACCGAAAGTACGAATTATAAATCAACTAAAAATTCAACGAAAAATGACGCTTGCGAAAATACGAATTAGTCCGAACACGAAAAATCCCGTCTAACAAAATTACGAATGATTACGAATCAACAGGACTGAAAAGAAACGAACCGAAACTAAACAAATTTTTCCGTTGTGCACAAGAAACGAACCGAAACTAAACAAACTTTTTCCGTTGTGCACAAGTCTAATTTTTATACAACCAATACTGATGTAGCATACAAAGTATGTTTTTGCCCTAGCTACTCTGATAGGTGTTTCCATGGCTTTTTGGATAAAGGTCTTTCATCCCCTTTTATGATGCTGTCTCTCAGGTGATCTTCCCTGCATGATTTAGGCTTCCGTCACCAGTTGGGACATCCAGCCTGAGAGAGGAGGATCCCAGGTGCACATCCAGGTGCATCTGCAGTGCACAGACGGTGAAGCTTTCCAGTGTGAGGTGACCAGTCAGGTTGCCAGGTGAGCCTGCCTGTTCCAGGACATTCATTTGGGCCTTGATCGCAGGATTGGATGAGGGTTTTTTCTTGCCCGTTTGCAGGAAACAGGGACACTGCACCACAGAAGGAGTTAAAGCGGAGTTCCACCCAAAAGTGGTACTTCCACTTTAAACACTTCTCGCCCCCTTACATGCCACATTTGGCATGTAATTTTATTTGGGGGGGGAGTGGGTGCTTAGTTTTGAGTGGGACTTCCTGTCCCACTTCCTGCTTCCAACTACGGGCCGCCTAGGCGACTCCTTCTCTCCCCCTAGGTTGTCCCTCCCTCTCGGCAATCTTCTGGAACACGTCACAGGTCCCAGAAGATTGCCTGTCCACTGGGAGAGCGCAGCACGACTCGCGCATGCATAGTGCGCACCCGGCTGTGAAGCCACAAGCTGTCACGGCCAGATGCCCACAGTTTCAATGGAGGCACCGCAGAGAGGAGGGGGAGAGGAGCAAAGCTCCGTGCGGCCGCATTGCTGGACCGTGGAACAGGTGAGTGTCTGTTTACTAAAAGTCAGCAGCTAAACTTTTTGAAGCTGCTGACTTTTAATAAACAAAAAAACAGCCTGGAACTCTGCTTTAATTGAATACTGTATACAGACATAATTGCTGGTAGTCATCTTGCTGACACTTGTAGTGCCACATGGATAAGGGATAAGACAAACAATTTCTGGCGACACTGTATACAGACATCATTGTCCTTTAACCTTAAAGAGAAAGATCCTGCCTGCTTCACTTGATAATCTGTGCCAGTTGTGTTGTTTGGCCCGGCTATCCAGAAGTTTAAGTGCACCAAAGAAAGTGGCTAGCTGACACAAAGTTTTATCTTTTCTTCAAAAGGACTGAAGCTATTAGTGCCTTAC
This sequence comes from Rana muscosa, assembly GCA_029206835.1. Classification (NCBI taxonomy): domain Eukaryota; kingdom Metazoa; phylum Chordata; class Amphibia; order Anura; family Ranidae; genus Rana; species Rana muscosa. The sequence continues at coordinate 474,707,239 of CM055117.1, read as the reverse complement.
GGATCCGCACACACATATTTAGGGCTCTGTATATGCAGTGGGCGTGTGGGACAGCTTATATAAGAGGTTAAGCCATTACATGCTGATTTGAATAAAGTGTTTAAAGTTGGGCCTGTGGTGTCAGGGGGCAGGAGAGAGAGTCCTGACACAAAGAGGGTCATTCTTCTGCTCTCCTCCTGCCTGGACTCATAGAGCTAACCTGAGTAAGGGTAACCAATGCAATTTAAAGTGTCATATTGTGCTTTATTTACCATTTAAGTGAGCCTCTGCTCTTGGGGACATTCTCAGGTTTGGAATCCCCTGAAAGCAGCTTGAATATAAAATATTGTTCTTAAATCTCAGTTATTGCTCTCTAGTTGATTACTTGAATATATATTGTTACTGTCTGTTATTCTTCCACAGAAATATTGCAGTAAAGACATGTAGCGGGGACCCAACTTAGGGGAGTCGCTATGCTTCATTTTAGGGGTGACCTGAGCGGTAGTTGGCTCAGGTCTTCTAATTATTTGGACTCTGTCTTGCTGCTGTGTTACCTGGCGTGCAGTTCCCCTTTAGGCGTATAGGTGGTGTTGTCACTTATATCCGGGGTTGAACCACAGATGATGGAGTGGCTATTGGATGTCCTCTCTCGGCTGCCGTACGGTGGGCGGTTCAGGCCTGCTGTGCATGCCGGGAGAGGATATATAAGGAGCAGACGCCATTGTTCAAAAGAAGAGTACCCGGGGACCTGTACCCGGAGAAGTGTGCCCCTCTAAGGGGGGGTGCGCCCAGCTTTAAACTGAGGAGTCGTGAGGAACCCTTGGCCCGAAGCTGCTGAGTTCCAGGTGGGCCCAGTACCTTCAACTGGGTCTACGACCAGAAAGGAAACCAGGGGAGCCCAGGTGAGGGCGACCGCTCTGACATAGAGGAAAGCGGGGGAGGATCGGTCCCATTAAGGAGGCGAGTGATATAGTATTGCTGTCTCGGGAGAGGCCTGGTGACCTGTCGGAGGGAAGGATTTCTTTCTGCGCAGACTGCCTTTGCGGGTGTGTCGTTAGTAAAGGAGAGATCTCCTTGACTTTGTCCTTGGAGGGGACTAAGTTACTGTTCGAGCTTCATGCCGGCTGCTAGTGCTATTGAGTGACTATCCGGGTGAGCTGTACCCACTTGGGACCGAGTGGCGACGAAGCCAAGAGTGTGCCTGAATCCATTCTATTCTGCTAACCCCTTTCCTCTCTTCAACTTTCTGGTTACTCAAGCAAGTAAGAGAAAATAAACTCTTGTTGGAGTTTAAGTGTGGTGTGGACATTGACCTTCTTTGGGAAAGGTAAAGACTTGCCTCTACAATCTAGAGGGAAGAACAAGTGAAGGGAAGCAACTTGCTGCGGGACCCAAATACATAACACCGTCCGACCTCTAATCCAGAGGACGCCGGCATGTGGCATGGTGTGTCTGATCCCCTAAAGGAAGGTAAGGGGGAAAAGGATCTGTGTGCTACAGACAATTTCTGTGTTTTATTATAACGTGTGTGTTTCTCATTGGTCATTGCACTTACACTATTGACAGGTGTGCCAGAGGGGGCTGAGGCTGTTATTAGGGTTGAGAGGCAAAGTAATGGACTGAACAAACAAAAGCGGCTTCTACGGGGGTAGCATTGTCATGTGCTATGAATATACTTGAAATCCAAATAAAACACTGAAACAAAAAAACATGCAGTGTCTTCTTCACAAATTTTTCTGCAATAGCTTAGTTTATTAGCAGAGATTTCCAGACACAAAGTAGCAAGAAGTCCAGGGGGTCAGTCTAGGACCAGCTTGGCAGGTAATTTAGAACCTTCAATAAAGATATATAGATAGGTAGATAGATAGATACAGCTGTAGATAGATAGAGACACACACACACACATTATATACAGAGATTTTACATGGATTTGCTAAGCTTTTTCTTTTTTGTTATAAGAATAATATATTTGTGATTACAAAGAAGACTTTCATCTTTAAAAGACACCAGGTGTGCCATTAAATCCTTTTGTAAACAAAAGCGATACTCCTTTTTACTAGTTCCCAAAAGCTGAAATACATCAAAAGATGGGTTCAGTAACAAAATCTTGGTTTAAAAGGGCAATCGTCAGAGAAAAGTGCTATAGGAAATGTATCCATTATTATATTTGTTGAACAAAAATTTTTAAGTCACCTATTAAAATGCAAGAACTGACTTTTCTGGTTTAGAGGCTTACCTCTATCACCACACTGTAAAACAGAATAACATTTACGTAAATTGAGTTGGTACTGTGGGGTTTTTTTTTCCCTTTTTTTTGATCAGTAGAAGCGAATAAGTTGCCTCTGGCTAAAAATGCAGTTATTGCGGGTTATTTTTGTATCTCCTGTTTGTACTCTGTTCATTTGAAGATAACAGCGCTATTTACCTTTGCTTTTCTCAAAGGGATTAGTCATCAGACTGGGTAACCTTTAACTATCTAGTGTTTCTACAGCTCCATAGCTACATTTATGTTATGTACTGCTCACTGAGCTGAGAGACTGCCCACCCACCAAAACTTGCTGTGTACTAAAGACCTAAAGCTTCTGCAACATGAAAAACAAAATTATATAAAGGGTTTCAACAGTCTGTACATTAAATAAATAAGAATTACTTGTATTTCTATAGATTCCATTTTAGATTATATTAGATTTTTTTTTGACTGCATATAATAATTCCAAGTCTTTCCATATTTTATGGCATGGCTAGTAACTACACGCATATTACCTAAACTGAACTAAATAGTTCAATTACTGTTTATTAAGTGATGACTCCATCTTCCACCATTTAATTTTGAATGGAAGATAGGGGATCTCTTGGAAGATAACTAGGGGATCTCTTGTGTGAAATTACATTTGGCTTTATGAAGCTTGAATATTTGCTGCTATGAATTTTAGCTTGCTTATCCTCTCCCTTTGCTATGGTGCCTTTCATCAGCCTCGTTCTCAGCAGTATTGATAATCATTCATTGCTGACACAAAGAGAAGAGGAAGAGGGATCCCAAAAACAATGGGAAGGAACATGTCAAATATTTTTACTATAGATATTCTTACTTTTCTATGGAAGTATATATATATATATATATATATATATATATATATATATATATATATATATATACATATATAACTTAAGTATATAGGTTTGTCTTAGCAACTTACTATTATTATGAACCACATTTAGCATCAGCAATAAATATTTTCAAGATATAAACGGTAGTATTATATGTGTTGTTGATGTATTGATCTATTGAAGCTTAGAGGCGGTAGAACTTGTTTTGGTAACCCTTATCATGTTTAGGATATTCATTAGGTCATCAGTACCACCTTGGCCCTTGACCGCCAGTTTTGAAAAGGTCACGACTTCATAAATATTAACAAATGCTATGTTTGTATTGCTAGTGAAGAAAGAAGGAGAATTACCACCTGTAAAGTTGTTTAAGCGGTTTATGCTGGAGGGGGATCACATGTTATAGTGGTTTATTGGCCTCTGACATATATATAGTAGTATGTCTGAGAACACCACAATTAAGATAAAGAATTTCCGTTTTATTGAACTTTGTAAAGACCCTGAAGATACAGAGTATATTACATACCAACAAAATCACTTTCAGTCATGGCATTTGTCCGAAACTTGTTAACTAGACATGTCTAGGTTTGTATGTAGTGATTTATTTTACATAGACCACCATTCTTGGAATGGTGTTATCAGTCAACTTGTAAAATGTAAAATAGGAGGGTTTCGTTTCTGCTTGCCAGAGTTAAAAAAAAATCACTGATTGTATAATTATTTGACATGTTTTTCTGCTGTGCAAGCACATCTTATGAAAGTAACGTACTTCAAATGGATAATACACTCATAAGAACAAAAATCATGAATAGCAGATAAAAAATGTAGAACATAATTTTTCCAGTTAACCCCACAAGAAAAGCTGCATGCAGAACATGCATGTTTTTATAGGCAAAACTTATCAGCCAACAAGCTTTGGTACATGGTCCTGCTCCCAGGACCACCCTTCCATTATATTTCACCTGATGGGCTTAATTATACAGGATCAGCACCATGTTTCTAGTTTTTCAATTTAAAGCAAAACTTAAAGCGGAATTCCACCCAAAGGGGGAAGTTCTGCTTTAAGGCCTCCTCCTCTTCTTCAAATGGCACTTTTCTTCTTCTTTTTTTGAGGGGGGGGGGAGTGGGTCAACTGGTTTTGACAGTTTGAAGTTCCCTCTCCCTTCTTCCTCCCCGCAGTCATCTGGGAGATGTCACAGGTCCCAAAAGACTGCGGGACCATTCAGAATGTGCAGCTCACGCATACGCAGTGGATACATGACTGTAAGGCCACAAGCTGTCAGAGACGGGTGCCCACAGTTGAGATGCCGGCACCAAGGAAAGAAGACCAAGAGAAGGGATGGCTCGGGTGGGCACATCGCTGGATCCTGGGACAGGTGAGTGTGTGTTTATTAAAAGTCAGCAGTTACAGTTGTTGTAGCTGCTGACTTTTAATAAACACAAAATTGACTCCTCTTTAAGTATCTTTTTTTTTTTACTGCAGACATCTAGAATTGCAAGTTAAAAATTGTGCATGCATGCATATTTGCACATCTATGTTACCTTGCCATTAAACCAATCTTTTATTATCCATATGCTACCTTGCCTAGTCTGTTCTTCAGCAATAGGGATGAGCCGAACACCCCCCGTTTCGGTTGGTGGCAGAACATGCGAACGGACCGAAAGTTTGCACGAACATTTGAACACCGTTAAAGTCTATGGGACCCAAATGTGAAAAATCAAAAGTGCTAATTTTAAAGGCTAATATGCAAGTTATTATCATAAAAAGTGTTTTGGGACCCGGGTCCTCGCCCAGGGGACATGTATGAATGCAAAAAAAAGTTTTAAAAACTGAAGTTTTTTTTGGGAGCAGTGATTTTAATAATGCTTAAAGTGAAAAAATAAAAGTGAAATATTCCTTTAATTATCGTACCTGGGGGGTGTCTATAGTATGCCTGTAAAGTGGCCCGTGTGTCCCGTGTTTAGAACAGTCACTGCACAAAATGACATTTCTAAAGGAATAAGTCATTTAAAACTGCTTGCGGTTGTAATGTAATGTCGGGTCCCGGCAATATGGATGAAAATTATTGAGAAAAACAGCATGCCCCCCCCCCCCCCCAGCCCATTACAAGGCCCTTTGGGTCTTGTATGGATATTAAGGAGAACCCTGCACCCAAATTAAAAAAAGAAAAGGCGTGGGGCCCCCAGGCCTTATATACTCTGAACAGCAATATACAGGTGGTCCAAACAAGACAGAAACTGTAGGTTGAATCTGTTTGTAATTTGGAAAAGGTACATTTTGTAAGTGTAGCTCCAGCCAAAAAAATCAATTTTTAAGCTTTTTTGATTAACATAGGGAAGGGTTATCATCACCCCTCTAACATTTGTTTTGCTGTCTGTGCCCCTGTTCAGAAGATTTCACCTCACTTTCTGTCCCAATGACAATTGGATTTAGAAAATTTGGGATTTTTAGGGAAACAAGGATTGGTGATAAAGCATCAGTAGAGGCACCTTTTTCCCATATTAACTCTTACAGGAGAGATATTCCCTTCCTAGGGGTAGATTTACTCTCACTTCCTGTTGCCTCCCTCCATTTGTAAGTAGCAGTCGTTTGTAAGTCGGATGTTTGAAAGTAGGGGACCGCCTGTATATACTATAAGGCCTGCCCTATATACTCTGCAGAAAATTGGGCCTTAGGTGTTGGTGATACCAGAACACTAAAAGCCCTCACAGTTACTCTTGGTGGGCACTGGAACGGGCCCTGTTGTGAAATATTATATCAAGAATTGTAATTACATGCCCCTGTTGAACAGGGGCAGAAAATTGGGAAATTTGGTGGTGGTGGTGCCACAACACTGAAACCCCTCACAAATTCTGTTGTTGTTGGGTTTCTGGGGACTGAAAATGATCCCTTGAAGACTGCTGCTGATGCTGAGTGCTAGGCTCCACATCCATGCTGACACAATCCTCCTCCTCCTCTTCCTCCTCCTCTTCCTGTGTGATCCGCAGGCCCGCAGGAATACAATCTGGATAAAGGGGGCCTTGAGATGTAAAGACATCCTCCTCTTCCTCCCTCTGTTCTGCCTCAAGTGCCCTGTCCATTATTCCACGAAGCGTGTGCTCCAAAAGGAAGACAAGAGGGACAGTATCACTGATGCTTGCACTGTCACTTCCTACCATCCTCGTAGCCTCCTCAATAGGGATGAGCCGAACACCCCCAGGTTCGGTTCGCACCAGAACCCGCGAACGGACCGAAAGTTTGCACGAACGTTAGAACCCTATTAAATACAATGGATGTGAATGTTCAAAATCTAAAGTGCTAATTATAATGACTAATATGCATGTAATTGTCCTAAAAAGGGCTTGGGAACCCAGGTTCTGCACCAGGGGACATGTATCAATGCAAAAAGAAGTTTTAAAAACGTCCGTTTTTCGGGAGCAGTCATTTTAATGATGCATGAAGTGAAAAAAAAAAACAAATCTTCCTTTAAATATCGTGCCTGGGGGGTGTCTAAAGTATGCCTGTGAAGTCCCGTGTTTAGAACTGTCCCTGCACAAAATGACATTTCTAAAGGAAAAAAAAGCCATTTAAAACTGCTTGCGGCTTTAATGTAATGTCTGGTCCCGATAATATGGATGGAAATCTTTGAGAAAAATGGCATAGCTACCCCATCACCCCCCCCTCCTACCCCAGCCCATTACCAGTCCCTTTGGGTCTTGTATGGATATTAAGGGGAACCCTGCACACAAAATAAAAAAGGCCCTATATACTCTGAACAGCCGTATACAGGCGGTGCATACAAGACAGGGACTGTAGGTTTGTTCTTATGTAGAATCTGTTTGTAATTTTGAACAGGTACATTGTTTAAGTGTAGCTCCAGCCAAAAAATCAATTTTTAAGCTTTTTGGAAAACATAGGGAAGGGTTATCACCCCTGTAACATTTGTTTTGCTGTCTGCGCCCCTGTTCAGAACATTTCACCTCACTTTCCGTCCCAATGACAAATGTTTTTGAAAAGTGGGGTTTTTATTGAAACAAGGATTGGTGATAAATAGAGTTGAGCGGACACCTGGATGTTCGGGTTCGACGGGTTCGGCCGAACTTCGGAAAAAAGTCAATGGGGACCCGGACTTCTAAGGACTAAAAAGGCTCTAAAAAGGTAATGGAAAGGGCTAGAGGGCTGCAAATGGCAGCAAAATGTTGTTAAGAGCATGGCAAGTGCTCTGCAAACAAATGTGGATAGGGAAATAACTTAAAATAACCTAAAAAAAATAAAAATAAAAAGGAGGACGAGGTCCATATGGAGTAGGAGGTTGAGGTGGCGGTGGATGTGGCTGTGTAGGTGGAAGCGGCGGTGGAGGAGGACGAGGTAGCCAACACTGATTAAAAAATACAACAATGGCTGGGTAAGGCCGGTGATGTGTCGAATTCTGTCCCCCGTCAAATAGTGTCCACCCTGTACTGCGCTTGCTCAGTATGTAGGACAAGGGGATTTCGAAAATCTCCCAAGACGAACGGCGCCTGCGTGGTGAGTTCAGGTGAAGGCCACACCATCCGTGGCTCAAGCCGAGCCAAGTGAGGCCGTGCCCGAAGCGTGGCGATCGAACCGAGCCCGTGAGGGGCCCTGTTACTATGTGCTACCGTATGTCCACTTGGATGGTGGGGCTTGAACCTGCACTCACAGCGCAGGCGCCGTTCATCTTCGGAGATTTTGTGCATCTCCTTGTCCTCTGTACTGCGCAAACGCTGCGCCTTCGCAGTATGGGCCGGACACAATCCGATGGCCGGATAGTTTTTGTCACAACACCGGTATACATGTCTATTCTGCACAAGGTACGGACAAGTCCTGTGGGATCCATGCCTGGTTCATTTTAATGAACGTGAGCTTGTCCACATTGGCTCTGGACAGGCGGCTGCGCTTGTCTGTGATAACGCCCCCTGCCGTGCTAAATACACGTTCAGATAATACACTGGCTGCAGGGCAGGCCAGCACCTCCAAGGCATAAAGGGCAAGCTCAGGCCATGTGCCCAATTTGGAGACCCAGAAGTTAAAGGGGGCAGACCCGTCATCCAGTACGTGTAGGCCTGTGGACACATACTGCTCAACCATGTTGGTGAAATGCTGCCTCCTGCTAAGACGTTCCATCTCAGCTGGTGGTGCTGGTTGTTGTGGCGTGCTGACAAAGCTTTTCCACATTTCAGCCATGCTAACCCTGCCTTCTGAGGTGCTGCTGGTGCCCCGGCTGCGTTGGCGACCTCTTCCTCCTCCTCTGCCTTCGCCTTGTGCTTCCACCGTACGCCCGCTGTCAGGTGGGAATGCCACCAGCAGCGCGTCTACCAGCATGCGCTTGTACTCGCGCATCTTACGATCCCGCTCCAGTGAGGGAATTAAGGACGGTACGTTGTCCTTGTAACGGGGATCCAGCAGGGTGGCCACCCAGTAATCAGCACCAGTTAAAATGTGGGCAACTCGGCGGTCATTGCGGAAACACTGCAGCATGTAATCGCTCATGTGTGCCAGGCTGCCCAGAGGCAAAGAAAAGCTGTCCTCTGTGGGAGGTGTATCGTCTGTGTCCTCTGTATCCCCCCAGCCACACACCAGTGATGGCCACGAGCTGGTCTGGGTGCCACCCTGCTGTGAAAATGGCTCCTCCTCCTCCTCCTCCTCCATCTCCTCCTCCACCTCGTCATCCTCCAGAACTGTGCCCTTTCTGCCGGACAATTGTGTACCTGGCGTTTGTTGGTGCAGGAACCCACCCTCGTAGCCACTTGTGAAAGACTGCCCTGAAAGCCTTTGAAATGATCCCGCTTCCTCCTCCTCCTCCTCATCCTCCTGTGCCACATCCTCTTCCATCATCGCCCGAAGCGTTTTTTCAAGGAGGCATAGAACTGGGATAGTAACGCTAAGAACGGCGTCATTGGCACTGGACATGTTGGTGGAGTACTCGAAACAGCGCAACAAGGCACACAGGTCTCGCATGGAGGCCCAGTTATTGGTGGTGAAGTGGTGCTGTTCCGCAGAGCGACTCACGCGTGATTGCTGCAGCTGAAACTCCACTATCGCCTGCTGCTGCTCGCACAGTCTGGCCAGCATGTGCAAAGTGGAGTTCCACCTTGTGGGCACGTCACATATGAGGCGGTGAGCGGGAAGGCCGAAGTTACGCTGCAGCGCTGACAGGCGAGCAGCAGCAGGGTGAGAACGCCGAAAGTGCGCACACACAGCCCGCACTTTCTGCAGAAGCTCTGGCATATTGGGGTAATTTTTAAGGAACCTCTGGACCACCAAGTTCAGCACATGTTCCAGGCAAGGGATGTGCGTCAAACCGGCTAGGCCCAGAGCTGCTATGAGATTTCGCCCATTATCGCACACCACCAGGCCGGGCTTGAGGCTCACTGACAGCAACCACTCATTGGTCTGTTGTTCCATGTCCCTCCACAACTCCTGCGCGGTGTGGGGTTTTTCCCCCAAACAGGAAAGTTTTAAAACTGCCTGCTGTCGTTTACCCCTGGCTGTGCTGAAGTTGGTGGTGAAGGTGTTACGCTGACCGGATGAGAAGGCGGTAGAGGATGAGGAAGCGGAGTAGGAGGAGTTAGCAACAGGAGGCAAACTGAAGCGCCCTGCAATCCTCGGTGGTGGAAGGACATGCGCCAAACTGCTATCTGCCTCAGGCCCAGCCGCCACTGCATTTACCCAGTGTGCTGTTAGGGAGATATAACGTCCCTGACCGTGCTTACTGGTCCACGCATCCGTAGTTAGGTGGACCTTGCCACAGATGGCGTTGCACAGTGCACACCTGATTTTGTCCCCCACTTGGTTGTGCAGGGAAGGGATGGCTCGCCTGGAAAAATAGTGGCGGCTGGGCACGACGTACTGTGGGACAGCCAATGCCATCAGGCTTTTAAAACTCTGCGTCTCCACCAGACGGAATGACAGCATTTCAAAGGCCAGGAGTTTTGAAATGCTGGCATTCAGGGCCAGGGATCGCGGGTGGCTAGGGGGGTACTTCCTCTTCCGCTCAAATGTTTGGGAGATAGAGAGCTGAACGCTTCCATGGGACATTGTGGAGATGGTTGGTGACCCAGGTGGTAGTGTTACTGGCAGATCCTCTGTTTGCGGGGTGGCAGGTGCCACTGTCACTACAGAGGTGGATGAAGAGGCCGAGACTGCAGCAGAAGAGGAAGCAGGAGGAGCCAGAGACCTTTCTTGGTTTTTGAGGTGTCTACTCCACTGCAGCTCGTGCTTTGCACTTAGATGCCTGGTCATGCAGGTTGTGCTCAGATTGAGAACGTTTATGCCTCGCTTCAGGCTCTGATTGCACAGCGTGCAAACCACTCGTGTCTTGTCATCAGCACATTGTGTGAAGAACTGCCACGCTGGGGAACTCCTTGGACCTGGCTTTGGTGTGCTCGGTCCCTTGCTGCGTTGGGCAGTAGCAGACATACTGTCTAGCTGACAGACGCTCCGCTTTTGCACCCTGCTCCCTCTTCTGCTGTGCTGGTGGCTCTGTGCGACCACCGCCTCTTCCTCCAAACTACACTGGTCACCTGCATAACGTTGATTCCATGTGGGGTCGAGGACCTCATCGTCCTCCACATCATCTTCCACCCAGTCTTCACCCCTGCCCTCCTTGTCTGTCTGCACAATTGCGAAAGCAGCAGCAGTTGGCACCTGTGTTTCGTCATCATCCGAGACGTACTGCGATGGTCCTCCCATGTACTCATCATGAAACATAAGTGGTTGGGCATCGGTGCACTCAATCTCTTCCACTTCTGGGGCAGGGCTAGGTGGATGGCCCTGGGAAACCCTGCTAACAGAGTCTTTGAAAAGCAGAAGAGACTGCTGCATGATTTGGGGCTCAGACTGCTTGGCTGATTTGCAAGGGGGTGAGGTGAAAGACTGATGGACATGGGTTTCAGGTGCCAACTCTGTTCTTTCATCAGAAGAGTGGGTGGGAGACAATGTGAAGGAACCAGAGGCACTGTCAGCAACCCAATCTACTATCGCCTGTACTTGTCCTGGCCTAAACATTCGTACAGCCTCATAAGGCGCGACAAAATACCGCCGCAGGCTCGGTCGCCTACTCGCACCTGAGGAAGATGTTTCACTTGTGCGTGTATCTGGCACAGATCCACCACGTCCTCTCCCTGCAACAGGAGCTCCACCAGCAGCACCACGACCGGGGCCACCACGTCCCTTTGACCTTCTCCTCATATTTTCAAAATTTAGGATCTTGCCCTAAATGGGTGTTTTTGGAAGCGCAGAACACAACCAAAGTACGTAACCGCTGAATCGCACAGCTACAGAACTGCAGAAAATGCTATTCAAAAAAAAATTTGTTTTTTTAGCATAGCACAGTAGGAGAAAACTATATAGAAATTGTTTATTTCACACACCTCAAAATATGTATAACACACTGCAAACTTTTTTTTGTGCCCCTAAACTGCGTTTTTTGGAAGAGCAGAACACACCCACAGTACGTAACCGCTGAATCGCACAGCTACAGAACTGCAGGAAATGCTATTCCAAAAAAAAATAGTTTTTTTAGTATAGCACAGTAGGAGAAAACTATATAGAAATTGTTTATTTCACACACCTCAAAATATGTATAACACACTGCAAACTTTTTTTTGTGCCCCTAAACTGCTTTTGTTGGAAGAGCAGAACACACCCACAGTACGTAACCGCTGAATCGCACAGCTACAGAACTGCTGAAAATGCTATTCAAAAAAAATTTTGTTTTTTTAGTATAGCACAGTAGGAGAAAACTATATAGAAATTGTTTCTTTCACACACCTCAAAATATGTATAACACACTGCAAACTTTTTTTAGTGCCCCTAAACTGCGTTTTTTGGAAGAGCAGAACACACCCACAGTACGTAACCGCTGAATCGCACAGCTACAGAACTGCAGAAAATGCTATTCAAAAAATTTTTTGTTTTTTTAGTATAGCACAGTAGGAGAAAACTATATAGAAATTGTTTAATTCACACACCTCAAAATATGTATAACACACTGCAAACTTTTTTTTGTGCCCCTAAACGGCGTTTTTTTGGAAGAGCAGAACACACCCACAGTACGTAACCGCTGAATCGCACAGCTACAGAACTGCAGAAAATCCTATTCCAAAAAAATGTTGTTTTTTTAGTATAGCACAGTAGGAGAAAACTATATAGAAATTGTTTATTTCACACACCTCAAAATATGTATAACACACTGCAAACTTTTTTTTGTGCCCCTAAACTGCGTTTTTTTGGAAGAGCAGAACACACCCACAGTACGTAACCGCTGAATCGCACAGCTACAGAACTGCAGAAAATGCTATTCAAAAAAAATGTTGTTTTTTTAGTATAGCACAGTAGGAGAAAACTATATAGAAATTGTTTATTTCACACACCTCAAAATATGTATAACACACTGCAAACTTTTTTTTGTGCCCCTAAACTGCGTTTTTTTGGAAGAGCAGAACACACCCACAGTACGTAACCGCTGAATCGCAGAGCTACAGAACTGCAGAAAATGCTATTCAAAAAAAATGTTGTTTTTTTAGTATAGCACAGTAGGAGAAAACTATATAGAAATTGTTTATTTCACACACCTCAAAATATGTATAACACACTGCAAACTTTTTTTTGTGCCCCTAAACGGCGTTTTTTTGGAAGAGCAGAACACACCCACAGTACGTAACCGCTGAATCGCACAGCTACAGAACTGTAGAAAATGCTATTCCAAAAAAAATTTGTTTTTTTAGTATAGCACAGTAGGAGAAAACTATATAGAAATTGTTTATTTCACACACCTCAAAATATGTATAACACACTGCAAACTTTTTTTTGTGCCCCTAAACTGCTTTTGTTGGAAGAGCAGAACACACCCACAGTACGTAACCGCTGAATCGCACAGCTACAGAACTGCTGAAAATGCTATTCAAAAAAAAAATTGTTTTTTTAGTATAGCACAGTAGGAGAAAACTATATAGAAATTGTTTATTTCACACACCTCAAAATATGTATAACACACTGCAAACTTTTTTTAGTGCCCCTAAACTGCGTTTTTTGGAAGAGCAGAACACACCCACAGTACGTAACCGCTGAATCGCACAGCTACAGAACTGCAGAAAATGCTATTCAAAATTTTTTTTGTTTTTTTAGTATAGCACAGTAGGAGAAAACTATATAGAAATTGTTTAATTCACACACCTCAAAATATGTATAACACACTGCAAACTTTTTTTTGTGCCCCTAAACGGCGTTTTTTTGGAAGAGCAGAACACACCCACAGTACGTAACCGCTGAATCGCACAGCTACAGAACTGCAGAAAATCCTATTCCAAAAAAAATTAGTTTTTTTAGTATAGCACAGTAGGAGAAAACTATATAGAAATTGTTTATTTCACACACCTCAAAATATGTATAACACACTGCAAACTTTTTTTGGTGCCCCTAAACGGCGTTTTTTTGGAAGAGCAGAACACACCCACAGTACGTAACCGCTGAATCGCACAGCTACAGAACTGCAGAAAATGCTATTCAAAAAAATTTTTGTTTTTTTAGTATAGCACGGTAGGAGAAAACTATATAGAAATTGTTTATTTCACACACCTCAAAATATGTATAACACACTGCAAACTTTTTTTGTGCCCCATAACGGCGTTTTTTGGAAGAGCAGAACACACCCACAGTACGTAACCGCTGAATCGCACAGCTACAGAACTGCAGAAAATGCTATTAAAAAAAATGTTGTTTTTTTAGGATAGCACAGTAGGAGAAAACTATATAGAAATTGTTTATTTCACACACCTCAAAATATGTATAACACACTGCAAACTTTTTTTGTGCCCCTAAACGGCGTTTTTTGGAAGAGCAGAACACACCCACAGTACGTAACCGTTGAATCGCACAGCTACAGAACTGCAGAAAATGCTATTCAAAAAAAATGTTGTTTTTTTAGTATAGCACAGTAGGAGAAAACTATATAGAAATTGTTTATTTCACACACCTCAAAATATGTATAACACACTGCAAACTTTTTTTTGTGCCCCTAAACGGCGTTTTTTGGAAGAGCAGAACACACCCACAGTACGTAACCGCTGAATCGCACAGCTACAGAACTGCAGAAAATGCTATTCAAAAAAAATTTTGTTTTTTTAGTATAGCACAGTAGGAGAAAACTATATAGAAATTGTTTATTTCACACACCTCAAAATATGTATAACACACTGCAAACTTTTTTTTGTGCCCCTAAACGGCGTTTTTTGGAAGAGCAGAACACACCCACAGTACGTAACCGCTGAATCGCACAGCTACAGAACTGCAGAAAATGCTATTCAAAAAAAATTTTGTTTTTTTAGTATAGCACAGTAGGAGAAAACTATATAGAAATTGTTTATTTCACACACCTCAAAATATGTATAACACACTGCAAACTTTTTTTTGTGCCCCTAAACGGCGTTTTTTGGAAGAGCAGAACACACCCACAATACGTAACCGCTGAATCGCACAGCTACAGAACTGCAGAAAATGCTATTCAAAAAATGTTGTTTTTTTAGTATAGCACAGTAGGAGAAAACTATATAGAAATTGTTTATTTCACACACCTCAAAATATGTATAACACACTGCAAACTTTTTTTTGTGCCCCTAAACTGCTTTTGTTGGAAGAGCAGAACACACCCACAGTACGTAACCGCTGAATCGCACAGCTACAGAACTGCTGAAAATGCTATTCAAAAAAAATTTTGTTTTTTTAGTATAGCACAGTAGGAGAAAACTATATAGAAATTGTTTATTTCACACACCTCAAAATATGTATAACACACTGCAAACTTTTTTTAGTGCCCCTAAACTGCGTTTTTTGGAAGAGCAGAACACACCCACAGTACGTAACCGCTGAATCGCACAGCTACAGAACTGCAGAAAATGCTATTCAAAAATTTTTTTGTTTTTTTAGTATAGCACAGTAGGAGAAAACTATATAGAAATTGTTTAATTCACACACCTCAAAATGTGTATAACACACTGCAAACTTTTTTTTGTGCCCCTAAACGGCGTTTTTTTGGAAGAGCAGAACACACCCACAGTACGTAACCGCTGAATCGCACAGCTACAGAACTGCAGAAAATCCTATTCCAAAAAAAATTAGTTTTTTTAGTATAGCACAGTAGGAGAAAACTATATAGAAATTGTTTATTTCACACACCTCAAAATATGTATAACACACTGCAAACTTTTTTTGGTGCCCCTAAACGGCGTTTTTTTGGAAGAGCAGAACACACCCACAGTACGTAACCGCTGAATCGCACAGCTACAGAACTGCAGAAAATGCTATTCAAAAAAAAATTTGTTTTTTTAGTATAGCACGGTAGGAGAAAACTATATAGAAATTGTTTATTTCACACACCTCAAAATATGTATAACACACTGCAAACTTTTTTTGTGCCCCATAACGGCGTTTTTTGGAAGAGCAGAACACACCCACAGTACGTAACCGCTGAATCGCACAGCTACAGAACTGCAGAAAATGCTATTAAAAAAAATGTTGTTTTTTTAGGATAGCACAGTAGGAGAAAACTATATAGAAATTGTTTATTTCACACACCTCAAAATATGTATAACACACTGCAAACTTTTTTTGTGCCCCTAAACGGCGTTTTTTGGAAGAGCAGAACACACCCACAGTACGTAACCGTTGAATCGCACAGCTACAGAACTGCAGAAAATGCTATTCAAAAAAAATGTTGTTTTTTTAGTATAGCACAGTAGGAGAAAACTATATAGAAATTGTTTATTTCACACACCTCAAAATATGTATAACACACTGCAAACTTTTTTTGTGCCCCTAAACGGCGTTTTTTGGAAGAGCAGAACACACCCACAATACGTAACCGCTGAATCGCACAGCTACAGAACTGCAGAAAATGCTATTCAAAAAATGTTGTTTTTTTAGTATAGCACAGTAGGAGAAAACTATATAGAAATTGTTTATTTCACACACCTCAAAATATGTATAACACACTGCAAACTTTTTTTTGTGCCCCTAAACTGCGTTTTTTGCAAGCGTACATTAAAGTGCAATTTTTTATTTTTATTTTTTTTTGCCCTAAACGGGTCTTTTTTTGCACGAGCAAAATAAAATGCTTTTTCTTTTTGCCCTATGGGTCTTTTGGAAAAGAGCACAATAAAGTGCCTTTTTTTTCCCCTAAAAGTTAGATTTTCTCTGACACTGGGCTCATGGCAGTGTAAAAAGACTGTGCACTGCAACACAAATAGGTAAACCTATGCAGATCGCTGATTTTAATCTCTGAATCTGGACTCCTATATAATATTCTCTCTCCCTGAAAGCACCAACACAGGAACCTGGCCCTACACTACACTATCTCTCTATCTTTTCCCTCAGATTGTAGAATCAGGACTACCTCATCTATCTTTCTATCTCTCCCTAAAAGCAGCAGCAGCAGACTAGATCCTCTCCCTATCTATTCTGAAGCAGAGTGACATGTGTGCTGTGTGCCTCTAGCTTATATAGAAGCTGGGTCACATGTTGCACTGACCAATCACAGCCATGCCATTAGGCCCCTTTCACACTGAGGCGTTATTACAGCGTTTTGGCGCTAAAAATAGCGCTGTAATAACGCCTGAAATAATCCTGCCCCAGCATTCTCAATGTAAAATCACTGAGGGCTTTCACATTGAGGCGTTTTGCTGGCTGGGCGTTGAAAAAAATCCTGCAAACAGCTTTTTTACAGCAACTTTAGGGCGCATAAAATAGCGCTGTAAAAACGCCTATCCCCATTGAAATGATTGGGAACCGCGGTAAAAACGCGGTAAAAACGCGGTAAAACGCGGTAAAAAATAACAGAAGCTGTGGGGAAGGTCACATGACCGCAGTACAGTAGAGGATTGTGGGATATCAGGAAATCCTGTTGAGAACAGGAGAAGGATGGCAGAGCATAGTGAAATGCAGGCCACATCTGCAGAAGCATGTGGAGAATCAAATGAAAGAACCTCTGATCCGGAGGAGTTCATTGACAGTATGAGGAGGCACCCTGAACTATGGGACAAAAGAAGCCCTCACTATGCAAACCATCTAAAAAAACGAGCAGGATGGAATGATGTTGCTGCCCAGCACATTGAAAATTGGACATCTTTATCAAGCATGTCAAAAACTGAGAAAAGTAAGTAGCTGCAATCCCAATCTAGTCCCTACTCTAGTCCTTCATTACCCTATTCAGTATGCTGTTAGTCCCAAACCCCCATCCCCATGGGACCAAAACCGGCAAACCTTAATCCCACCCCTCATAGAACCATACCCCCCACCCTAACCTAATAGAGCTCTCTCATAGTCCTAAACCACCCACCTATTATAGTCCCAAACCACCCACCACAACCTTAATCCCACCCATCATAGTCCCAAACCACCCACCACAACCATAATCCCACCCATCATAGTCCCAAACCACCCACCACAACCTTAATCCCACCCATCATAGTCCCAAACCACCCACCACAACCATAATCCCACCCATCATAGTCCCAAACCACCCACCACAACCTTAATCCCACCCATCATAGTCCCAAACCACCCACCACAACCATAATCCCACCTATCATAGTCCCAAACCACCCACCCATCATAGTCCCAAACCACCCACCACAACCATAAGGACACCCATCATAGTCCCAAACCACCCACCACAACCATAATCCCACCTATCATAGTCCCAAACCACCCACCACAACCTTAATCCCACCCATCATATTCCCAAACCACCCACCACAACCTTAATCCCACCCATCATAGTCCCAAACCACCCACCACAACCATAATCCCACCCATCATAGTCCCAAACCACCCACCACAACCTTAATCCCACCCATCATAGTCCCAAACCACCCACCACAACCATAATCCCACCCATCATAGTCCCAAACCACCCACCACAACCTTAATCCCACCCATCATAGTCCCAAACCACCCACCACAACCATAATCCCACCTATCATAGTCCCAAACCACCCACCACAACCATAATCCCACCCATCATAGTCCCAAACCACCCACCAGAACCATAATCCCACCCATCATAGTCCCAAACCACCCACCACAACCATAATCCCACCTATCATAGTCCCAAACCACCCACCACAACCTTAATCCCACCCATCATAGTCCCAAACCACCCACCACAACCTTAATCCCACCCATCATAGTCCAGATTAACCCACTGTAACCATAATCCCACATATAATAGTCCCAAAACACCTACTGTAACCATAATCCCACCTCTCCTAATGTCAAAATCCCCCACCGTAACCATAATCCCACCCTTCAAAGTCCAGATTAACCCACTGTAACCATAATCCCATCCCAAAAAAGTATACCCCATGTTCTTTTGAACGTTTATTTTGCAATATAGTAATTAAATCTAATTGACACAAACACACATTGTTAGAATAATCATTTATTTTTTCATTTAACATTACAGAATGACAAAAAGTTTTTACTTAACATACATGAAACATTCTGCATGAAATATGTAACTAGAAAGAAAGTGAAGGCTGTATACAGAATTTTTATATCATATTTTCTTGCCAGCTTAGTGCACCAGCCAGACTCATAAAATAGTCTGCAAAAGTATCACGAATTGTGAATCCTACTATGGGCCCACGAACATGAAGGAAATTTGCCGGTTCAATGCTGTTTGACAGTGTATCTTCAAAATTAACTCCATCCCTTTCTCTCACCAAATTGTGTAGTATACACGCGGCTTTGATTAACTTGCATGCATTGTCCACACTGAGGTTAATTGGTTTCAGTAAAATTTGCCACTTGTTAGCCAGTATTCCAAACGCGCATTCGACAAGTCTACGTGCCCGACACAGCCTGTAGTTGAAAATCCTCTTTCGGGTATCCAGATTTCTTAACGAATACGGCTTCATCAAATGTTCGTGAATGGCAAACGCATCGTCCGCTACAAACACAAACGGCATTTCGGGTCCTTCTGTTCCAGGCAGAGGTCTGTTTTCAGGTAAATCCAACTGGTTGTAGGCAAGTTTTTTTCCAAATTTGGTTTTCTGGAAAACAGCGGAGTCTGCACTGCTCCCAAATGATCCAATATCTACAAAAATAAATTTATAGTCTGCATCCACCACAGCCATTAAAACTACCGAAAAGAATTTTTTATAATTGTAGTACTGACTACCGCTATGGCAGGGTTTTATAAGTCGAATATGTTTCCCGTCAATAGCTCCTAGACAGTGTGGAAAATTAGTTTTATTCAAAAACCGCTGGGCTACATCTTCCCATTTATCCTTATTCGGGACAGGCATAAATGTACTTTTGAGATTCCAAATGGCATCGCATGTTTCCTTCACAATGTTGCTTATGGTCGATATACCAATCCTAAATTCATATTGCAGTGATGTGTATGTATTTCCAGTGGCAAGATATCTGCAAAATAAAATAATTTTATTCAATTTCAGTAAAAATCATAAAAAAAGAGATGGAAGACGCTTCGCGACAATTTCAAAAGGGAACTATTAAAACAAAACCAAGTCCGAAGTGGATCTGGATCAAGAAAAGGCAGAATCTACTGCCATTTCCAAGAATTGGACTTTCTGCGACCGGTGATGCAAGAGAGACAGTATGTATTAAAATGTTCAATGTGTTTATATTTTTTATAAATGTATATAAATAAGAGCATTACTAATTTTGCACTTTCTACTTATTTTTATTGTATACAGAACTGAGAATAATTTCAGCAGTACTGAGGAGGAGGACAGTCAACCGGCAGGACCAGCGGCAAATGAAGAACAAATAGAACAGCAGCAGGAGGGGGACATTTGTGCTCCAGAGCCGCCAAGACGAATCGCAAGAACACCAACAACAAAGGCAAAGGAAAGCCAACAATTTATAGATGTGGTGAAAAAATTAATGGATTCACAAAAAAGTGACCACCCCGAAATTGAAGCCTTTACTAAGAGTTTAGTTCCCCAGATTGCAGAAATCCCTAAAGAGCATCAATGCGATTTGCGTATCGATATTTTAAAAGTAATAAAATTGTACCAAGTTAAAAATAATCCCCCCCTTTCCCGTGGCTAACCCTTTGAACTGAGCACACAAATAACGAATACAACTTATAGACACCAGTGGGAAGATGCTCCAACACCATCTTACAATCCCTATGGCCCAAATCCCCATATCAGTCCCAGATTTCCATCCCAATACGGTATGGGCCAAAATTATTTCCCTCGCTGTCAAACTCCTCATCCTCCTCCGCCTACTCCTCCTCCTGCTCCTACTCCTACGGGAAACACTAGAGATGATTTACACCCTCACCCCCAATTTTATCATGATTTGTACTGTATGTTTTTCAGAGTAAATTAGTTTTTAAAAAAAAAAATGTTATTATATATATTTTTTGTTGTTTTATAAAAAAATTGGACTGTTCAAAAAAGAAAATTATTTCTAGTTCAATATTTACTGTTCAAAATAAAAATATTTCTTGTTCGAAATTTAATATTTATGTTTTTTTTTCAAAAAAATGTTTTATTTTTACACATGTTGTGTAAATTGACCAATAAAATATATTTTTACCCAAAAAAAATTGTAAAATGTTTTTTAATTCAGAATGATTAAAAAAAAATTGTCATTTCTAAAATTACTCACCTCAGCGTTACAAGTAAGCGTTCACATGGCGGTATTGCTTCCCTACAATTAGTATCTTGTCTCAACAACGCAGGTGACAGCAGGTCAAGAAGAAAGTCAAATCTATGGAAATACATAGATTTGGAGACGATAAAAGTAAGGTAAGGGTAGGGGAAAGGTTATGTTTTAAATTTTTATTAATACAGGTGTGGGATTATGGTTTGTATTTTGGGACTAGGAGTGGAGGGATTAGGGTTGGGAGTGTGGGATGGGATTAAGGATTTTGGGACTAGGAGTGGAGGGATTAGGGTTGGGAGGATGGGATGGGATTAAGGATTTTGGGACTAGGAGTGGAGGGATTAGGGTTGGGAGTGTGGGATAGGATTAAGGATTTTGGGACTAGGAGTGGAGGGATTAGGGTTGGGAGGATGGGATGGGATGGGATTAAGGATTTTGGGACTAGGAGTGTAGGGATTAGGGTTGGGAGGATGGGAAGGGATTAAGGATTTTGGGACTAGGAGTGGAGGGATTAGGGTTGGGAGGATGGGATGGGATTAAGGATTTTGGGACTAGGAGTGTAGGGATTAGGGTTGGGAGGATGGGATGGGATGGGATGGGTGTAGTTTAGAGACTGCCGAGACTGGCATTAGGGGTTTAGGGACTACTAGGTGTGGGTTTAGAGAACTGGCATATACTTACTGTCACGGGCCGGGCAGGCGACTATAGAGGAGGCAGGAGGTGGATCCACTGTACCAGAGAGGGGATGGTACGAATCACACCGAGGGACCGGTTCTAAGCAGCTACCGGTTTTCACCAGAGCCCGCCGCAAGGCAGGATGGACTTGCTGCGGCGGTAGCAACCAGGTCGTGTCCCCCAGTAGTGACTCCACCTCTCTGGCGGCTGAGGCTGGTGCGGTACAAAAGGACTAGGCAGAGGCAAGGTCAGACGTAGCAAAGGTCAGGGCAGGCGGCAAAGGTTCGTGGTCAGAGACAAAGGCAGAAGGTCAGGTACACAGGCAAGGTAAACTCAAAATACTTCCGCAAGGTACTAGGACAACAAGATCCGGCAAGGACAGGAAGGGGAAGTGGGTTTAAATAGGTTTTGGGTAGTGGAACCGTAATTGGACCGGGCACCAATCAATGGTGCACTGGCCCTTTAAATTTTAGAAGACCGGCGCGCGCGCGCCCTAGAACACAGCGGGGCCGCGCGCGCCGGGAGGAAGCAGGAAGAGGAAGGTAAGTGGAGAGGAGAGCGGAGCAGCGCCCACGGCCAGGGGGGCTGGCCGGAGCGCCGCAGAGGGGACGACGCCGTGAGTGCTCCGGGCTGGATGGGACACCCGGAGCACTCGGCGTTACAGTACCCCCCCTTAGGTCTCCCCCTTTTCTTGGAGCCCAAGAAACTACGGATGAGCTCTTTGTCTAAAATGTTGGTCTCAGGCTCCCAGGATCTCTCTTCAGGACCACAGTTCTCCCAATCAACTAAAAAGAATTTTTTACCTGGGACGACCTTGGAGGCGAGGATATCTTTCACCGAAAAGACATCGGAGGAACCAGAGACCGGAGCAGGAGCGGTGACCTTGGGGGAAAATCGGTTAAGAATGAGGGGTTTAAGGAGAGACACGTGAAAAGAGTTGGGGATGCGAAGAGAAGGAGGAAGATGGAGTTTGTAAGAGACAGAATTGATTTGGTTTTTGACTTTATAAGGTCCGAGGTAACGAGGGCCCAGCTTGTAGCTAGGTACCCGAAACCGAACATATTTGGAGGAGAGCCACACTTTGTCACCAGGGAGATAGACAGGGGGAATTCTTCTCTTTTTATCTGCATGTCTCTTCATGCGGGCAGAGGCCAGAGATAGCGAGTTTTGAGTCTCTTTCCAGATAGAGGAAAAGTCCCGGGTTAATTCATCCACGGCAGGAACTCCAGAAGAAGTGGGAATGGGGAGGGGGGGCAAAGGGTGGCGGCCGTAGACCACAAAGAAAGGTGATTTGGAGGACGATTCAGAGTTCTTGAAATTGTATGAGAATTCCGCCCAGGGCAATAGGTCGACCCAATCGTCTTGACGGGCGGAGACAAAATGTCGTAAGTAGTCACCAAGGACCTGGTTAACTCTCTCCACCTGTCCATTGGATTGCGGGTGATAAGCAGAAGAAAAATTCAATTTAATCTTAAGTTGAGTACAGAGAGCTCTCCAAAATTTTGAGATAAATTGAACGCCTCTATCCGAGACGATATGTGAGGGAAGGCCATGGAGACGGAAAATTTGAAGAAAAAAGTGCTTCGCCAACTGAGGTGCAGTAGGCAGACCAGGAAGAGGGACAAAATGAGCCATTTTCGAAAAGCGGTCAACGACCACCCAGATGACAGTGTTACCATGAGACAACGGAAGGTCCGTGATGAAATCCATGGCAATGTGGGACCATGGTAGTTCAGGCACCGGTAGAGGAAGGAGAAGACCTGCAGGCTTCAGGCGTGGAGTTTTGTCACGTGCACAGATAGTGCAGGCTCGTACAAAGTCAGTCATATCTCTTTCCTGGGTAGGCCACCAATAGTGTCTGGCCAACAATTGTAAGGATTTTTTGATCCCAGCATGGCCGGCTAGATGGGAGGAATGGCCCCACCTAAGTATCTGGAGACGAAGGCCTGGAGGAACGAAAGTTTTTCCTGGAGGGACTGGCACCAGAGCAGCGGGAGCAGAGGAAATCAGGCACTCAGGGGGTACGATGTGTTGTGGGGGGTTCCCGGTTTCGGAGGCATCAGAGGAACGGGACAAGGCATCCGCCCTGACATTCTTGTCTGCGGGACGAAAATGGATCTAAAAATTGAACCGGGCAAAGAACAATGACCACCTGGCCTGGCGAGGATTCAAGCGCTGAGCGGACTGAAGGTAGGACAAATTCTTATGGTCAGTGTAGATGGAGATGGGGTGAAGAGAACCTTCCAGGAGATGTCTCCACTCTTCTAATGCCAACTTGATGGCCAACAGTTCACGGTCACCTATGGAATAGTTCTTTTCAGGAGGGGAGAAGGTTTTAGAGAAAAAACCACACGTGACGTTTCCTCCTTTAGCATTTCTTTGAAGAAGAACGGCTCCGGCTCCTACCGAGGAGGCGTCAACTTCAAGGAAGAACGGTTTAGTGGGGTCTGGTCGAGATAGAACAGGTGCCGAAGAGAAGGCGGTTTTTAGGTGGGTAAAGGCTTCTTCCGCCTGAGGTGGCCAGGACCTTGGATTCGCGTTTTTATTAGTCAGCGCCACTATCGGTGCAACGATGGTGGAGAAGTGGGGTATGAACTGGCGATAGTAGTTGGCGAATCCAAGGAAGCGCTGGATAGCACGGAGTCCAGAGGGACGTGGCCAATCTAAGACTGCGGAAAGCTTGTCAGGATCCATTTGAAGACCTTGTCCTGAAACCAGATAACCTAGGAAAGGAAGGCTGCTACACTCAAAAAGGCATTTTTCAAATTTAGCGTAAAGATGATTTACACGGAGGCGCTGGAGTACTTGACGGACATGGAGCCGATGTTCCTCAAGGTTGGTAGAGAAAATTAGGATGTCGTCAAGATAGACAACCACACAGGTATATAGTATGTCCCGAAAGATTTCATTGACAAAATCCTGAAAGACTGCAGGGGCGTTGCAAAGTCCAAAAGGCATGACGAGATATTCGAAGTGGCCGTCTCTGGTGTTAAATGCGGTTTTCCATTCATCTCCTTTACGGATTCTGATGAGGTTATAAGCGCCCCTGAGGTCTAATTTTGAAAAAACCTTTGCTCCGCGCAGACGGTCAAAGAGCTCCGAGATGAGAGGCAGAGGGTAGCGATTTTTAACAGTGATCTTATTAAGACCACGATAATCTATGCAAGGGCGTAGTGAACCATCCTTCTTGGTAACGAAGAAGAACCCCGCTCCGGCTGGGGAGGATGATTTCCTAATAAACCCTCTCTTGAGGTTCTCCTGTATGTAATCGGACATGGCCTTGGTTTCGGGAGAGGAGAGAGGGTAAATTCTGCCACGGGGTGGTGTAGTACCTGGGAGCAAGTCAATGGGGCAGTCGTAGGGTCTATGTGGAGGTAAGACCTCTGCCTGTTTTTTGCAAAAAACATCGGAAAAGTCCTGATAGGCCTTGGGAAGGCCAGGCAAAGGAGTAGAAACGGGAATTCGACTGGTAGGTATAGACTTAAGACAATGCTTGTGGCAGGAATAGCCCCAGGATTTGATGTTTCCCGTGGTCCAGTCGAGGGTAGGAGAATGACGCTGGAGCCAGGGTAGGCCAAGAAGGATGTCAGAAGTACAGTTCGGCAAAACAAAGAATTCAATCTTTTCTTGGTGAAGGACCCCAACGGACATGAGCAGGGGTTCGGTGCGGTAACGCACGGTACAATCCAGATTCTCTCCATTTACGGAGGAAATGAAGAAGGGTCTGATGAGACGGATAACAGGAATGTTGAACCTGTTGATGAAGGAGGCTTCAATAAAGTTTCCTGCAGAACCGGAGTCCAGGAAGGCCACCGCAGAGAAGGGGGAGCCGGCAGAAGGAGAGATCCGTACAGGAATAGTCAGACGTGGAGAGGAAGAATTCACACCTAGTAACGCCTCTCCCACGCTCACTAGGTGCGAGCGTTTCCCAGACGTGGAGGACGAATGGGGCAGTCCTTTAGGAAATGTTCAGAGCTCGCACAATAGAGGCATAAGTTCTCATTCCTACGGCGAGACCTTTCTTGCAGGGTCAGACGAGATCGGTCGACTTGCATGGCCTCCTCGACAGGAGGCATGGTATCAGGATGCGTAGGATTCAGGAAGAGAGGAGCCAGGCGCGGATAACGCCTGGTACGAACAAGATCTTTCTCCAGGCGAAGCTCTTGGCGTCTTTCAACGTAGCGGATGTCAATGCGGGTAGCTAAGTGGATAAGCTCTGTCAGGGTGGAGGGTATGTCTCGTGCGGCCAGAGAGTCCTTGATGTGGCTGGATAAGCCTTTCTTGAAGGTTGCGCAGAGAGCCTCATTATTCCAGGCTAGCTCTGAGGCCAGTGTGCGGAACTGTATGGCATATTCGCCCACAGAGGAGTTTCCTTGGACCAGGTTAAGCAGGGCGGTTTCAGCGGATGATGCTCGGGCTGGTTCCTCAAAAACGCTACGAACCTCAGCAAAGAAGGACTGAACGGTGGCCGTAGCAGGGTCATTGCGGTCCCAGAGTGGCGTGGCCCAGGCCAAGGCCTTCCCAGACAACAGACAGACCACAAATGCCACCTTAGAACGTTCTGTGGAAAACTGGTCCGACATCATTTCAAGATGCAGGGCACATTGAGACAAGAATCCCTGGCACATCTTAGAATCCCCGTCAAATTTCTCCGGAAGAGACAAGCGGATCTTTGAACTAGACGCGGCTGCTCGGAGAGGAGGAGATGCTGGAGCTTGTCGCGGCAGACGCTGCTGGACCATGGCGGTCAACTGCGCCAGCTGCTGTCCTTGTTGGGCAATCAATTGCGACTGCTGGGCAACCACGGTAGTGAGATCAGCGAGATTGGGCAGCGGCACCTCAGCGGCATCCATGGCCGGATCTACTGTCACGGGCCGGGCAGGCGACTATAGAGGAGGCAGGAGGTGGATCCACTGTACCAGAGAGGGGATGGTACGAATCACACCGAGGGACCGGTTCTAAGCAGCTACCGGTTTTCACCAGAGCCCGCCGCAAGGCAGGATGGACTTGCTGCGGCGGTAGCAACCAGGTCGTGTCCCCCAGTAGCGACTCCACCTCTCTGGTGGCTGAGGCTGGTGCGGTACAAAAGGACTAGGCAGAGGCAAGGTCAGACGTAGCAAAGGTCAGGGCAGGCGGCAAAGGTTCGTGGTCAGAGACAAAGGCAGAAGGTCAGGTACACAGGCAAGGTAAACTCAAAATACTTCCGCAAGGTACTAGGACAACAAGATCCGGCAAGGACAGGAAGGGGAAGTGGGTTTAAATAGGTTTTGGGTAGTGGAACCGTAATTGGACCGGGCACCAA
The DNA here is from genome assembly GCA_029206835.1 of Rana muscosa. Lineage (NCBI taxonomy): Eukaryota > Metazoa > Chordata > Amphibia > Anura > Ranidae > Rana > Rana muscosa. The sequence continues at coordinate 474,680,537 of CM055117.1, read as the reverse complement.
TCAATGGTGCACTGGCCCTTTAAATTTTAGAAGACCGGCGCGCGCGCGCCCTAGAACACAGCGGGGCCGCGCGCGCCGGGAGGAAGCAGGAAGAGGAAGGTAAGTGGAGAGGAGAGCGGAGCAGCGCCCACGGCCAGGGGGGCTGGCCGGAGCGCCGCAGAGGGGACGACGCCGTGAGTGCTCCGGGCTGGATGGGACACCCGGAGCACTCGGCGTTACACTTACGTTGCAATGCTCATCCGAGTGTAATTTCGGAACTTGTCAGGGTGCTCTCTCAGATCATGATAGAGAATGGCAAATTGTCCTCTATCACAGTGCCTTTGTTGGATTGGATGCACCCAAAATCGACGTTGTGATCTCTGCTGTTGCAGAAAATGTTCCCAAACATGGAGCACAAACAACAACAGTAGCTCATGAAACTCCATCTTCTCCACGTTCTGTACAAAACCAGGAAGTACACAGGATATGATGCAAGGGGGTAGGGTTATTAACAGACGCTAACGCAGTAAAAACGCGTTAAAAACGCGCTAAAAACGCATATGCGTTAGCGCTATTTTTACCGCGAACACGGTAAAAACGCGATAAAAACGTGGTAAAATCGCGGTAAAAAAAGTCATATTTTTTATGCGTTTTTTCAACGCCTCAGTGTGAAAGGGGCCTTAGTAGGCATGGCTATGATGGCCTCTAAGGGCACACCAGCTAATCAAAAGGTGATTGGCTGGCCCCTGAAGCATTTCTAAATGCGTAATTAGATTGCCGAACCCGAACCCGAACTTTTGGGCAAAAAGCTAAAGTTCGGTACGGACCCGAACTTTACAGTTCGGGTTCGCTCAACACTAGTGATAAAGCATCAGTAGAGAGGAGACACCTTTTTACCATATTAACTCTTACAGGAGAGAATTTCCCTTCCTAGGGGTAGATTTCCTCTCACTTCCTGTTGTCTCCTTTCGTAAGTAGGAGTCGTTTGTAAGTTGGATGTTTAAAAGTAGGGGCCTGCCGTATATACTCTGAAATTTGCCCCTTACATGTTGGTGTTGCCACAACACTGTAAGCCCTCACAGTTACTCTTGGTGGGCGCATGAATGGGCCCTGCTGTGAATGATTAGATCAAGAATTGTAATTGCATGCCCCTGTTGAACAGGGACTGAAAAAATGGGCCTTTGGTGGTGGTGGTGGTGGTGTTGACACAACACTGTAAGGCCCCACAGTTACTCTTGGTGGGCGCAGGAATGGGCCCTGCTGTGAATTATTAGATCAAGAATTGTAATTACATGCCCCTGTTAAACAGGGGCAGAAAAATTGGGCCTTAGGCACTGGTGCCACAACACTGCAACCCCTCACAGATACTGTACTTGGAGCACAGCAATGAGCCCTGTTGCAAAGTATTGCATCAAAAATTGTAATTACACGCCCCTGTTAAACAGGGGCTGAAAAATTGGGCCTTAGCCACTGGTGCTGGTCCCACGACACTGCAACCTCTCCCAGATACTCTAGTTGGAGTGCAGGAATGAGCCCTGCTGCAAAGCATTGCATAAAAAATTGTAATTACATGCCCCTGTTAAACAGGGGCTGAAAAATTGGGCCTTAGGCACTGGTGCTGGTGCCACGACACTGCAACCTCTCCCAGATACTCTAGTTGGAGTGCAGGAATGAGCCCTGCTGCAAAGCATTGCATAAAAAATTGTAATTACATGCCCCTGTTAAACAGGGGCTGAAAAATTGGGCCTTAGGCACTGGTGCTGGTGCCACGACACTGCAACCTCTCCCAGATACTCTAGTTGGGGTGCAGGAATGAGCCCTGCTGCAAAGCATTGCATAAAAAATTGAAATTACATGCCCCTGTTAAACAGGGGCTGAAAAATTGGGCCTTAGCCACTGGTGGTGGCACCCAGAAACAAAAATGTTCTTCCAAGCTATCATCATCAATCGGATCATTGAGGAGGAGGAGGATAGTCAGTCAACATAACAGGACAGTCACTCAGCATCAGCATCAGTCTTGAAGGGATGTGACATTTGACAATAAATTAGTCTGTTATATCAGCTTCAGGTGTTTGGTAGCTGGTGGTGATGCAAGACTGGTTCATCTTTATGAAGGTCAGTCGATCAACCGAGTCGGTGGACAGGCGCACCCTGTGATCCGTGACAAATCCTCCAGCAGCACTGAATGTGCGTTCTGAAAGAACGCTGGATGCAGGACAGGCCAGTAGCTCAATTGCATACTGTGCAAGCTCTGGCCAGTGATCCATCCTCAAGACCCAGTAAGCCAGAGGATTTTCGGTGGGGAAGGTGTCCAAGTCTGACCTTGCCCCTAGGTATTCCTGCACCATGTATATCAGACGCTGGCGATGGTTGCTGGAACCGATCATACCTTGGGGCTGCGGACTAAAGAATTGTCTGAACGCATCGGTCAGATGGCCACCTTCCCCACCGCTCCTTCTTTGACTGACCGAAGCCTCAGCAACTCGTTGTCCAGGACCAGGAGTTTGTAACCTCCCAGTCTCTGGGAACGCGTTGCACAGACCTTTCTGCCATGCCTCCCGGAGTTGTCTCATCCTCTGCTCCCTCTGCGACGGTAAGATAAGGTCCGCAACCTTACCCTTGTACCGTGGATCAAGGAGAGTGGCCAGCCAGTAATGGTCCCTCTCCTTGATCCGAAGAATACAAGGATTCTTCCGCAGACTTTGCAGGATCAGGGAGGTTAGCTGAGGCATTCGGTCCGGAGTCCTCTGGGTCACTAAGGACGACATGATCCGCAGCCACTTCCTCCCAACCACGTACAAGTCCACTGGTTTCTTGGAACTGTAAATCATCCCTAAAAGACTGCTGCTGATGATGCTGAGTGCCAGGCTTCACCTCCATGCTGACACAATCCTCCTCCTCCTCCTCCTCCTCTTCCTGTGCGATGGGTGGGACAGAAGGAACACTGTGTGGGTAAAGAGGGCCTTGAGAGGCAAGGAAGTCCTCCTCTTCCTGCCTCTGTTCTGCCTCAAGTGCCCTGTCCATTATTCCACGCAGCGTATGTTCCAACAGGTGGACAAGAGGTAGTGTCACTGATGCATGCACTGTCACTGCTCACCATCCTCGTGGCCTTCTCAAATGGTGCCAGGACAGTGCATGCATCCCTGATCATGCCCCACTGGCGTGGTGAAAAAAAACAGAGCTCCCCTGACCCTGTCCTGGTGCTGTAGTCGCACAGGTACTCATTGATGGCCCTCTGCTGCGTGTGCAGCCGCTGCAGCATGGCCAACGTTGAGTTCCACCTGGTGGGCATGTCACATATAAGGCGGTTCTTGGGCAGGTTCAACTCCTTTTGCAGCTCAGCCAGGCGAGCACTGGCATTATAAGATCTGCGGAAATGCACACAGACTTTCCTGGCCTGCCTCAGAACATCCTGTAAGCCCGGGTACCTGCCCAAGAACTGCTGCACCACCAGGTTAAGGGCGTGAGCCACACAGGGCACATGGGTCAGTTGTCCCTGTCGGAGGGCGGAGAGGAGGTTGGTGCCATTGTCGCAAACCACCATTCCTGGCTTAAGCTGGCATGGTGTCAACCACCTCTCGGCCTGCCCCTGCAGAGCAGACAGAACCTCTGCCCCAGTGTGGCTCCTGTCCCCCAAACACACCAGCGCAAGCACGGCATGGCATCTTTTTGCCTGCGTACTTGCGTAGCCCCTTGAACGCCTACGGAGCACCGCTGGTTCCGAGGACAAAGCACAGGAAGAGGCCATGGAGGAAGAAGAAGAGGACGGGGTGGAGGAGAGAGGTGTGTCACAACCAGTAGTAGCATTTTGGAGGCGTGGCGGCGGAACAACCTCCAACACTACTGCACCTTGTCCTGCATCCTTCCCAGCTGCCAAAAGAGTGACCCAATGGGCCGTGAAAGAAAGGTAACGTCCCTGTCCATGCCTGCTGGACCATGAGTCAGCGGTAATATGCACCTTACCACTGACCGCCCTGTCCAGCGAGGCCAAGACATTGCCTTCCACATGCCGGTAGAGAGCCGGAATCGCCTTCAGTGAGAAAAAGTGGCGTTTGGGAACCTGCCACTGAGGAACTGCACATTGCACAAACTCACGGAAGGGGGTCGAGTCTGCCAACTGAAAAGGCAGCAGTTGAAGCGCTAGCAATTTAGCCAAGCTAGCATTCAACCGCTGGGCATGTGGATGGCTGGGAGTGAACTTCTTTCGACGGTCCAGCAGCTGGGGCAGGGAAATTTGCCTGCTAGAATCGGACGTCGGTGTACTACTAGCAGAGTGCCCGCAAGTACTTGGCTGTGACACACCTAATTCTACACCTTCATTCCTCTCAGTGCAGGTTTCAGAGAGGACTGAAGGTATAGTGGGGTTGGAGATCCCAGCTGATGCGGTGCAAGGAGAGGTCCACTTTGTTCTTTGGTGTGGGTCTTTAAGGTAGGCCTGCCAACGAGCTGCATGGCAGGTCAACATATGTCTGGTCAAGCATGTGGTGCCCAAGCGGCTGATGTTTTGGCCATGCGATATACGCTTGAGACATATGTTGCAAACAACAGCTGTGCGATCTGATGCACTCGACTCAAAAAAGGCCCACACCAAAGAACTTTTTGAATAACAGGCAGAGGCAGCGCCCTGCACAGGCGGAGCTCTGCGGTGTGATTCAGTCGGTGTGCTGCCCTTACGCTGGCCCCCCGAGGGGATCCTGCCTCGTTGGAGATGTGCCTCCTCCTCATCCTCCTCCTCCACCTCTCTCCTATTAGGCACCCACGTGGAGTCAGTGACCTCATCATCCCCTCCCTCCTCATCACTGGAGCCAATATGGCAGTATGCTGCAGCTGCTGGAACATGACTGCCAGATTGGTGTCCTTCTTGAGCATCCCCTCTCTCTGCTCTCACGCTACTGCCTTCCTCTAGCTGGGTATCATCATCAGACCCTTCGAAACACTGGGCGTCCTCCTGGAGCATGTACCCAACACTGTGCTCAAACAGTTCGGGGGACTCCTCAGGAGGACATGGTGGGTCTAGGGAAGGAGTGACTGATGATGACATTGATACCAGGGAAGAGGACGCTTTGGCAGCTGCATTGCCAGTACCCTGAGCCTGGGTGAGAGAGGATGAGGAGGATGAGGAGGGCTTGGTCATCCACACTACCAAGTCTTCGGCATGATGCGGCTCAACACGTCCAGCTGCCGAAAATAAGGACAAGCGTGTCCCATGGCCACGTGCTGATGACGATGCACCGCGTCCACGACCAGCACTGTTGTCTCTAGACACAGAGCCTGCTTGCCCTCTTTTATTGGCTCCTGACTGTCTGCCTCTCCTTGTTTGCCTTCCAGAAATTCTAATGGCCTGCAGGGAGATGGGAAAACCAGCAATAAGGGGTAGCTTCAGGTGTATATTTTGCAGGAAGCACACTACGCCCGCTGTAAGTGCTGCAGATGACTGGCTGTGTTACACAACAGGAAAAAACAGCAATAAGGGCTAGCTTCAGGTGTTTATTTTGCAGGAAGCACACTCCACCCGCTGTAAGTGCTGCAAATGCCTGTTAGTGTAACACAAAAGAAAAAAAGCTCCAGCAATAAGGGCTAGCTTCAGGTGTATAATGTGCAGGAGGCACACTCCGCCCGCTGTAAGTGCTGCAAATGCCTGTTAGTGTAACACACCAGGAAAACACAGCAATACGGGCTAGCTTCAGGTGTATATTTAGCAGGAAGCACACTCCGGCCGCTGTAAGTGCTGCAAATGCCTGTTAGTGTAACACACCAGGAAAACACAGCAATACAGACTAGCTTCAGGTGTATATTTAGCAGGAAGCACACTCTGCCCGTTGTAAGTGCTGCAAATGCCTGTTAGTGTAACACACCAGGAAAACACAGCAATACGGGCTAGCTTCAGGTGTATTCTGTGCAGGAGGCTTAGCAACAATGACAATGACACTGTCCCCTGCCTATTCTTCTCTCTCCCTGCACACAAGGTTTATCAAAGAATATGACACTGACACTGTCCCCTGCCTATCCTTCTCTCTCCCTGCACACAAGGTTTAGCAAAGAATATGACACTGACACTCTCCCTGCCTATCCTTCTCTCCCCCTGCACACAAGGTTTAGCAAAGAATATGACACTGACACTCTCCCTGCCTATCCTTCTCTCTCCCTACACACAAGAATAGCACAAAGAATAGCACAATGACACTGTCCCTGCCTATCCTTCTCTTTCCCTACGCCAGGACACACTACACAAGTCCGCCGCGCTGGCGGCCTTTTATAGTGTGGGGCGTGTGCTAAACCCCCTGAGCTATAATTGGCCACAGGCAACCTGCCTGTGGAGAATTATGGCTCTCCTAGCTGCCGGCGCTGTGATTGGCCAAGCATGCGGGGTCACAGTGCATGCTTGGCCAATCATAGCGCCGGGATTGCACTGCGATGGCGCAGTGTATTGTGGGCCGTTCGCGTCACTCGAATTTGGCGCGAACGGCCCAAATAGTTCGATCTTCGTCGAACGATCGAACAGCCGATGTTCGAGTCGAACGTATGTTCGACTCGAACACCGAGCTCATCCCTACTCCTCAAATGGTGACAGGACAGTGCATGCATCCTTGATCAGTAGCCACTGGTGTGGCGAAAAAAAGCCAAGCTCCCCTGTCCTGGTGCCATACTCACACAGGTACACATTGATGGCCCTCTGCTGCGTGTGCAGCCACTGCAGCATTGCCAACGTTGAGTTCCACCTGGTGGGCATGTCACAAATGAAGCGGTTTTTGGGCAGGTTGCATTCCTTTTGAAGGTCAGCCAGCTGAGCACTGGCATTATATGACCGGCAGAAATTACCACAGACTTTCCTGGCCTGCCTCAGGAGATCCTGTAAGCCCGGGAACATACACAAGGACAGCTGCACCACCATATTCAGGACCTGAGCCAAACAGGGAACATGGGTCAAGTGTCCCTGTCGGAGGGCAGAGAGGAGGTTGGTGCCATTGTCACATACAACCATTCCTGGCTTAAGCTGGCGTGGCGTCAACCACCTCTGAGTCTGCCCCTGCAGAGCTGACAGAATCTCTGCCCCAGTGTGGCTCCTGTCCCCTAAGCAGACCAACTCAAGCACCGCATGGCATCTTTTTGCCTGAGTGCTTGCGTAGACCCTTGAACGCCTACAGAGCACTGCTGGTTCCGAGGACAAATCTGCAGAGGAAGAGGCCATAGAGGAATAAGAAGAGGAGGGGGTGGAGGAGAGAGCTGTGGCAGAATGTCCCTGTCCATGCCTGCTGGACCATGAGTCAGCGGTAATATGCACCTTACCGCTGACCGCCCTGTCCAACGAGGCCAAGACATTGCCTTCCACATGACGGTAGAGAGCCGGAATGGCCTTCTGTGAAAAGAAATGGCGTTTGGGAACCTGCCACTGAGGTACCGCACATTCCACAAATTCTCAAAAGGGGGCAGAGTCTACCAGCTGAAAAGGCAGCAGTTGGAGTGCTAGCAATTTAGCCAAGCTAGCATTCAGATGCTGAGCATGTGGATGGCTGGGACCGAATTTATTTTGACGGTTTAGCAACTGGGGTAGGGAAATTTGCCTGCTACAATCGGATGTTGGTGTAGCGATAGCAGATTGCCCGCAAGTACTTGGCACACCTAATTCTACACCTTCATTCCACTCAGTGCAGGTTTCTGAGAGGACTGGAGGTATAGTGGAGTTGGAGATCCCAGCTGATGAGGAACAAGGAGAGGTCCACCTTGTTCTTTGGTGTAGGTCTTTTAAGTACTGTTGCCAAAGGACTGCAAGGGAGCTCGACATATGTCTGGTCAAGCATGTGGTGCCCAAGCGGCTGCAGTTTTGGCCACGCTTGATACGCTTCAGACATATGTTGCAAACAGCAACGGTGTGATCTGCTGCACATGTGTCAAAAAAGGCCCACACCAAAGAACTTTAAAAAATACGCGGGGAGTCAGCAGCACCCTGCACATGTAGAGCTCTGCGGTGTGATGCAGTCTGGTGGCTGCCCTTAAGCTGGCCCCTGGAGGGCATACTGCCTCATTGGAGATGTGCCTCTTCCTCCTCCTCTCTTCTATCAGGCACCCACGTAGAGTCAGTGACCTCATCATCCCCTCCCTCCTTGTCACTGGAGCAAACTTGGCAGTGTGCTGCAGCTGGGGTAACATGACTGCCAGATTCTTGTCCTTTTTGGGCTCTCCCTTGCTTTGGGCTCACGTTACTGCCTTCCTCAACCTAGGTACCATCATCAGAGCCTTCAAAACCCTGCGCATCCTCCTGCAGCATGTACCCGACACTGTGGTCAAACAGTTCGGGGGACTCCTCTGTGCATGATGGTGGGGCTAGGGAAGGTGACTGATGACATTGAGCCGATGGAATAGGCCACTTTGGCAGCTGCATTGGCAGGCAAACTACTCTGAGCCTGGGTGACAGAGGATGAGGAGGATGAGGACGGCTTTGTTATCCACTCCACCAATTCTTCTGCATGTTGTGGCTCAATAACACGGCCAGCTGCATAAAAAAAGGACAAGCGTGCCCCACGGCCATGTGCTGAGGATGCAGCGTGTCCATGACCAGCACTGTTGGCTGTAGACACAGAGCTTGCTTGCCCTCTTTTAGTGGCCTGTGATCGTCTGCCTCTCCTTGGTGGCCTTCCAGACATGCTGTAAAATTTGATTAGCAAAACACAGCCTGAAGTTTACTAGAAAAAGTACACCAGGAATGGACTGCAGTCAGAAATAGGGTTGGCTAGACTGGATGCAGTGGATATATATATTTAGGAGACTGTATATATATTTAATGCACTGCAGATCACTGAAGCACCTGCCTGCCTGAAGTATATTTGGAAAAGTACACCAGGAATGGCCTGCAGTCAGATATTGGCTTGGCTAGACTGGATGCAGTGGATATATATGTGTAACTGACCCCCCAAAAATGGGGTCGCTATGCCTTAAATTTAGGGGCAGCCTGAGCAATAGTTTGGCTCAGGTTATCAAATTTCATAGTTTGGACTCTGCTCTGCTGTGGTGTTGCCTGGAGTATGGTTCCCCTTAACCTGTGGGTGGCGCTGTCGCTCAGGTCTCGGGTTGAACCACAGGTGGCATTGTGGTGTGATTGGTTGTCCTCTCTCGGCTACCATGCAGTGGGTTTTGCCTGCTGTGCATGCCGGGAGAGGGTACATAAAGGGCAGACGCCATGATCTGGGGTGGTGTGCAGGGGGGATTCCAAGGAGGACCCCTGGAAGACCCCTGGTGGACCCCTGGTGGCGAAGTCGTGCCTATTGGCCCTGCTGGCCGGGGGGTGCGTGAACTGGTCAAGGAGTCTCGGGCACCTTTAGCCCGAGGCTACAGAGTTTCAGGTAGGCCCAGTACCTTCAACTGGGTCTACAACCAACCACTGGAGTCCCAGGGAGCCCAGGGGAGGGTGGCCCACTCTGAAAAAGAGGAAACCGGGGGAGGACCTGTCCGATGGATCGGTGAAGGAAGTCACGGTCTCGGTAAGGCCTGGTTGCCTATCAGAGGGACGGATTCATGAGTTGCAAGATAGCTCCTGTAGTGTGCCCCATTGGCACCTATGGTCTCTAATAATCTACAGGGGTTTCAAAGTTCTAATTCAGGAATTAAAGGATTCTGTGGCAAAGGATTTCTTGAACTTGTCCATGAAGGGGACGAAATTAAAGTAACTGTTCGTGCTTCATTCCCGCTGCTAGACCCGTGAGAGGGGACTATCCGGGTGAGCAAAGCCCACTCAGGCTTGAGTGGCAGAGTGTAACGATAGGTGTTGTGTGCCTGAATCTACCTCCCTATCCAACTTCTTTCTCTCTTCAACTTTCCCTGTTGTTATCAATCAAAATTAAAAAAAATAATCTCTTTGTTGGAGTTGACATTGTCTGGACATTGGCCTTTCTAAAACAGGAAAGATAGACTTTTCCCTACATTCTAGACGAGAACCAATGGAAGGGGGTAACTCGCCGCAGGACTCAGAAATTACAAGAACACAGCTCAACCTCTTATACCAGGAGGATACAGGCATGTGGCATGGTGTGCCTTTAAACTGCGGGTGAAGGTAAGCAGGAAAAAAGGGTCTGTGTGCTACATATATGTAGGAGACTGTATATATATTTAATTCACTGCAGATCACTGAAGCACCTGCCTGTCTGCCTTAAAGTATATTTGGAAAAGTACACCAGGAATGGCCTGCAGTCAGATATAGGCTTGGCGAGACTGGATGCAGTGGATATATATATATATATATAGGAGACTGTATCTTTATATATTAAATGCACTGCAGATCACTGAAGCACCTGCCTGCCTTAAAGTATATTTGGAAAAGTACACCAGGAATGGCCTGCAGTTAGATATAGGCTTGGCGAGACTGGATGCAGTGGATATATATATGTAGGAGACTGTATATATATTTAATGCACTGCAGATCACTGAAGCACCTGCCTGCCTGCCTTATTTGGAAAAGATCACCAGGAATGGCCTGCAGTCAGATATAGGCTTGGCGAGACTGGATGCAGTGGATATATATATGTAGGAGACTGTATATATATTTAATGCACTGCAGATCACTGAAGCAGCTGCCTGCCTGAAGTATATTTGAAAATGTACACCAGGAATGGCCTGCAGTCAGATATAGGCTTGGCTAGACTGGATGCAGTGGATATATATATGTATATATGAAGGAGGCTGTATATATATTTAATGCACTGCAGATCACTGAAGCACCTGCCTGCCTGCCTTAAAGTATATTTGGAAAAGTACACCAGGAATGGCCTGCAGCCAGATATAAGCTTGGCGAGACTGGATGCAGTGGATATATATATGTAGGAGACTGTATTAATATTTAATGCACTGCAGATCACTGAAGCACCTGCCTGCCTGCCTTAAAGTATATTTGGAAAAGTACACCAGGAATGGCCTGCAGCCAGATATAAGCTTGGCGAGACTGGATGCAGTGGATATATATATGTAGGAGACTGTATTAATATTTAATGCACTGCAGATCACTGAAGCACCTGCCTGCCTGCCTTAAAGTATATTTGGAAAAGAACACCAGGAATGGCCTGCAGTCAGATATAGGCTTGGCGAGACTGGATGCAGTTGATATATATATGTAGGAGACTCTATATATATTTAATGCACTGCAGCTCACTGAATCACCTGTCTGCCTGAAGTTTATTAGAAAAAGTACACAATGAATGGCCTGCAGTCAGATATAGGCTTGGTGAGACTGGATGCAGTGGATATATATATGTAGGAGACTGTATATATATATTTAATGCACTGCAGCTCACTGAATCACCTGCCTGCCTGAAGTATATTAGAAACAGTACACCAGGAACGGCCTGCAGTCAGATCTAGCTACACTGGATACGGTGGATATATATATATATATATATATATATATATATATGGACTTAGTCCCCCTGAGCCATAATTGGCCAAAGGCACCCTTATGGCTCTCTTTGCTGACGGCGCTGGGAATGGACAAAGCATGCGGGTCGTAGTGCATGCTTTGGCCAATTAGCATACAGCAATGCACTGTGATGTTGCAGTGCATTATGGGGCGTGACGCGCCGCTCAAATTTGTCGCGAACGCCCCATAATGTTCGTATTTCAACGAACGATCGAACAGCCAATGTTCGAATCGAACTCATGTTCGACCCGAACATAAAGCTCATCCCTATTCAGCAATAGTGGGAAGTGCTACCATCTAAGGGAAGTGATGCAATCATTTCCATACAGTAAGTTCTTTATAGCCAGTTTTTTATTTATCTGCCAGGAACTGGGCATGTCATATGGCAGTTGTTTGATCTCCAAATACACGCTCATTACTGCTCTTGTTTAAGCTATCTGGTGCTATTTAAAAAAAATTCAGGTCTACAAATAAGAAGAGAGCATACATGACAGCACTGGGTGGCTCCTTGCTATTCTATGCAGTCACAACCCTGCCTTTTTATGCAGATATAGGAGCATAATAACATACTAAGTGGAGCTGCAGAAAGCCTATGATCTCTGTGCCGCAAAGCTTGCTAAGCTGAAGAAAATAGGACATAAAGAATCCCAGGCCCTGCACTATGTTGAACAGCGGCTAATGGATCTTTTGGAAAAGCTACCATGCAGAACTGCACCCGATTTTGTGCCCTCCGGTTTTAGTAAATCTACCCCTGTGTGTTCTTCGAACTCTTCTGAATTGTTAATGTATTTTATGATATTATGTTTATTGCACTATTGCAATTAGCAGTGTTACTGGGTTATACAAACTGTTTTAACCTGCTATTGGGTTTAATAGTTAGAGTAGTGACACTTACATGCATGATTCACTTTTAAGACAGCGCAACATTTATTTAGCTTTTTACCTCTGTTATGCACTAGTATTGAGAGTTTCTTGAGTGCAGCTGTGGAAGATCTTCATTTGTGTTTTATTGATTTATTGGTTTAGAAGCACTAAGTGCAATTTTTGTTTTTGGTATCTCTTCAATTTCAGAGTGCATTGAAACCATTTAAACAAAATCAGTTTTCAAAGCTTAAAGTAGTACGAAACCCACCAATTGAACTGCTCCCTAAAACAGTTGCATTCAAGGCATGCCTTGAATGATAACTGTTACCAATAATAGTGTGCTTATGTTATCTCTCAACCAAACTGTCATGCCATCAAAAGGCTGGTATCATAGCTGATCACATGTGCAGCACCATGGCAATTGCAATATAAACAGAGGCTAATATGGCAGTTTCTTTGGTTGTAAAGGATAGGAGGTTTTAGTCCCACTTTAACTGAACAAGCTGTAGGGATGAGCTTCGAGTTCGAGTCAAACTCATGTTCGACTCGAACATTGCCTGTTCGCCCGTTCGCCGAACAGCGAACAAATTGGGGTGTTCGCGGCAAATTCGAAAAGTCTATGGGAGAAATCTAAAGTGCTAATTATAAAGGCTTATATGCAAGTTATTGTCCTAAAAAGTGTTTGGGGACCCGGGTCCTGCCCCAGGGGACATGTATCAATGCAAAAAAAAGTTTTAAAAACGGCCGTTTTTTTGGGAGCAGTGATTTTAATAATGCTTAAAGTGAAACAATAAAAGTGAAATATTCCTTTAAATTTCGTACCTAGGGGTTGTGTATGATATGCATGTAAAGTGGCGCATGTTTCCCGTGCTTAGAACTGTCCCTGCATAAAATGACATTTTTGAAGGAAAAAAAGTCATTTAAAACTCACTCGCGGCTATTAATGAATTGTCGGCTCCCGGCAATACATACAAAAGTCATTGATAAAAAAAAAAAAAAAAAAACGTGGGGGTCCCCCAGAATTAAATTACCAGGCCCTTCAAGTCTGGTATAGATATTAAGGGGAACCCCGCCGCAAATGTAAAAAAAAATGCGTGCGGTTCCCCCAAATATCCATACCAGGCCCTTCAGATCTGGCATGGATTTTAAGGGGAACTCCACCCCAAATGTAACTCACTGTGTAATTTAAATTTACGCAGTGAAGGAAGTTCCCCGCTCAGGCCAATGACGTAGGCGCGGTCTGACACACCGAGGGGGCGGACCTGATGGGGAACTTCCCTCACTGTGTAATACATGTATAGACCCGCCCCTTCTCATGTTCCGCATCAGGTCCTCAGCCTTACACCGAGTCATTGGCTGAGCGCACCTGATGGGGAACTTTAGAAGGGGCGCGTCTATACATGTAATAGACTGCGGAGGAAGTTCCCCATCAGGTCCGCTCAGGCTCAGCCAATGACGGACAGCGCTGGACATCGGATCGCCGCGGGACACTGGATTTCACCGCTGGAATGTACCCCTTACCAATTCACATAGGGGGGGCGGGATCTGGGGGTCCCCTTTGTTAAAGGGCTCTTCCAGATTCTGATAAGCCCCCCGCCCGCAGACCCCCACAACCACCGGGCAAGGGTTGTGGGGATGAGGCCCTTGTCCCCATCAACATGGGGACATCCTCCCCATGTTGAGGGCATGTGGCCTGGTACAGTTCAGGAGGGGGGGCGCTCTCTCATCCCCCCTCTTTTCCTGCGGCCTGCCAGGTTGCGTGCTCGGATAAGGGTCTGGTATGGATTTTTGGGGGGACTCCACGCCATTTTTTTTTATTTGGGGTGGAGTTCCCCTTAAAATCCATGCCAGATCTGAAGGGCCTGGTATGGATATTTGGGGGAACCGCACGCATTTTTTTTTAAATTTGCGGCAGAGTTCCCCTTAATATCTATACCAGACCTGAAGGGCCTGGTAAATGAATTCTGGAGGACCCCCATGCTTTTTTTTTATTTTTTATCAATGACTTTTGTATGTATTGCCGGGAGCCGACAATTCATTAATAGCCGCGAGTGAGTTTTAAATGACTTTTTTTCCTTCAAAAATTACATTTTATACAGGGACAGTTCTAAGCACGGGAAACATGCGCCACTTTACATGCATACTATACACACACCCTAGGTACGAAATTTAAAGGAATATTTCACTTTTATTGTTTCATTTTAAGCATTATTAAAATCACTGCTCCCGGAAAAACGGCTGTTTTTAAAACTTTTTTTTGCATTGATAAATGTCCCCTGGGGCAGGACCCGGGTCCCCAAACACTTTTTAGGACAATAACTTGCATATAAGCCTTTATAATTAGCACTTTAGATTTCGAACGTTCGAGTCCATTGTATTTAATAGGGTTCTAAAGTTCACGCGAACATTCTGTCTATTCGCAGGTTCTGGTGCGAACCGAACAGGGGGGTGTTCGGCTCATCCCTGACAAGCTGAAGCTAGAAGCTAATTCTGTCTGTTTCAGTTTTAGTAAACCCCCTCGTTTCATGAAACCAATTACATCTATTCTTGTTCTCTAAAATATTGAAACACCACCTTGCCTTACATTTCCATCATTGTTAGATACATGTTTTAGTCACTTCCATTTACAGATATGCTGTGCATTCCTCTTAGATATTAATAGGGCTCTTTTTATACACAGTAGTGAGCTCCGCATGATGAGCCTTTCTCCAAAGCAGCACAGTCAGAGGGCACAGAGGGAGGATGTTCTTTTCAGTGTGGTACTTTTTTCTTCTTTTTTGAGTTAACTTTTGTCTTCTTTTTTTCTTTCTTTTTTTCACAATCAATGTTTATTAAGAGTTTATAAAGTATACAAGTGACATTGTAACAATTGTCTAATAAGGAATGAGAGAACATATGTCAGTTTACATTGATAGTAATGATCAAATTAAAGTATATATCAGTAAAGCATTCGTTTGAGGGTGATTAAGTACAATTTATTTATTTCTTTTTATTTTTATTTATTTTTTTAATTTTCAAAAAAAGGTTTATTGTGATTAGATGCAGTACAATTATAAAAGAAGGTAACAAAAGACCCCAAACGAGGTCGGTACAAAGTATGATCATCAGAAACAAACAAAAGAAGGTCACTTGGAGTTATGCTCCATCACAATATCATAGACCACAGTACCTATTATAGAGGGTAGAGCAGACTCAGCATACAAAAAAAAAAGAAGAAAAAAGTAGGCGCCAACAAATTTAGGGCAGACCCTGAGGGACAACGGCCCTACGTCTACTCCCGACCAGTCCACGCACCCCAATTGGGATCCTGCTGTGCACGGAACGATCGGGAACAGAACACCCAGGGAGGGATATGAACAAAGGGCTTGGCAACCCGCAAACCTGTCCAGATTGCTAATCCCCTGAGGATGCGGACCATCCAGGGGGAGTCTGACCTTGAACCTCTGTTAATAGTCTGAAGGGGTTGAAAAACCCAACTAATGGAATGGCTTCCAAATGCCTGTAAGGCGGAGCATCTAGCTGTATCCATCAACATAAAACAAGAAAGACTACACAGATGTAAAACCTGAGTAGCCAGTGACAGTCTAAGAAAGAGATTAAGAATAGGAAGAGAAGAAAGGAAGAAATAGGGATAGGGAAGAGAAGGGGGAGTGAACCAGAGAATAAGAGGGAAGGAAGGGGGCGGGGGAAATCAGGATTCCTCGGGGAGAGGGGGAAAAATGGTCAGCAACGTGCCGAATCGGGGCTGTCCAGTGCTCACCTATTGGGGCAGAAGGGATATGCCTACATGCATAGCCCAGGGTTCCCAAATAAGACGGAATTTTTCTGGATTGTCTATTAAGGTATTAGAAACCCTTTCCTGTGTCATTATCCAGGAAATCTTGTGTTTAGCTTGGCGAAATGACGCCGAGGGCGACTTCCAGGCGTGGGCCAAGGTAATCTTGGCCCCCAGAAGGATGAAGTGTATGAGAGGGCGGGACAATTTAGGGACCTTAGGGAGAGCATCATTAAGGAGGGCAATAGTAGGGTTCTGCTTCACCTCGAAACCAGTGACTTTGCGAATGAGGCTGAAAATTCTATTCCAGAACCCCCTAATTTTAGGGCATTCCCAGAGGGTGTGGAGGAGAGAGCCTACGAGGCCACATCCTCTGAAGCAGAGGGGGGAAGACTGCGGATAGAGCCTAGAAAGGCGCGTAGGGACCAGGTACCATCTGGAGATGACCTTAACGTCCGCCTCCATCAGGGAGGTGTTTAAGATACCCTTGAATGAGCGGGAGAAATTTGTGTGCCAAGTGTCTAGATCCCATTCAAACTGGAGGTCACGCTCCCATTTCAACATATAGCTCGCTTTGCCCTGAGGGTCAGCTAGCGCTGAATAGATCAGGGAGATGCCCCCCTGACGCCCATGGCTGAGGAACACCAATGCTCATATTTGGTAACCGAGAGTGGGTTGTCTGAACTTTTCCAGACCCCACGCAGAAAATGTAATAACTGATAATAGCGGAAGGTTTCGGAGGAGGGCATGTCCAGTTTGGAAGTGCAGTATTTGAGCGAGATGGGGCCATCATTGTTAAAATATTGTCCTATTCTGTATAAACCCTTGTCAAGCCACCATCCAAAAGCCTTGATGTTTAGACCCGGGGGGAATTGGGGATTGTGAAAGATGTGAGCGAGGGGATGCCAGGAAGAGGATAGTGCGGGATGTTTATGAAGGATATCACAGAGAGCCATTGAGTGAGAGAGGGCGGGTGACAGGATCGAGGGACGGTCCTTACGTGGTCTCCAGGCTAAATAGTCCAATGTGTGGTTAGGGGTTGCCTGCCTTTCTATGTCTACCCAGTCCGGTTTAGGTCCTTTAGTATATATTACTGAGAATTGACAGAGTTGGGCTGCTTGGTAGTACCACCACACATTGGGAAGGCCAAGGCCTCCTTTCTTCCTTGCCCTATACAGAACTTTTTTAGATAGACGATGTCCCTTGCCCCCCCATATGAACTGTATGATTTTTGATTGGAGTTTATCCAGTGCTCGCTTCTTGACAGGGATAGGCAGGGACCGGAAGAGATAAAGCAATCTGGGCAAGAGGGTCATCTTGACCGAATTGACTCTACCCAGCCAGGACAATTTATAAAGAGACCATTGTGTAAGTTCAGTTGTGAGTTTTTTGAACATGGCAGGGTAATTGTGTTGGAATAGGAGCTCTACTTTTGGGGTGAGGAAAACACCTAAATAGGGAAGAGAAGAGGCGCACCAGGAGAAGGGGAAGTTTGTTTTGAGCCTATCGACTATATCTTGGGGTGTAGTGACGTTTAAGGCCATTGACTTTGCCATGTTGACCTGAAGGCCTGAAACCTTTCCAAAAGTGGTGAGGAGTTGGAGAATATTGGGGGTCGACCTGAGAGGGGAGGTGACAAAAAGGAGGACATCGTCCGCAAAGAGGGCGCATTTGTGTGTATGTTGACCACATTGAACCCTGTGAATGTCCGGGTGTTGTCTAATTGCTAGAGCTAGGGTTTCTATCGCTATAGCGAAGAGAATAGGGGAGAGCGGGCAGCCCTGTCTGGTACCGTTTAAGATTGGGAATTGGTCGGAGAGGCGTCCCTGTAGTTTGATCTGGGCTTTCGGGGAGGAATATAGAGACTCCAGGGTTCTTAGGAATTCCGGGCCAAAGCCCCAATGGCGTAGAATGGTAAAAAGGTATGGCCAGGTGACCGTATCAAAGGCCTTTTGGAGGTCTATGGAAAGAATGTATCCCTTCTGGGGGGACCCGCCATCCCAGGAGGATTGCATGAGGGAAATCAAATCTACTGCTCTCCTGATCTGGTCCGGTCCCTGTCTCCCGGGGATGAAACCCACCTGAACCTTATGAACATAAGAAGCTATGAAGGAGGCTATTCTGTTGGCCAAAATCTTGGTCATGATTTTCAGATCATTATTGATCAACGAAATCGGCCTATAGTTGCCTACATCACTAGGATCTTTTCCCTGTTTGGGGATCACAGAGATATATGCGAGGTTGGCAGCGGGTTCAAGAATGGAGCCTTCTCGTAGGGAGTTAAAGAGACTGGCCAGACGAGGAGATAGGACCCCAGAGAAAGTTTTGTAATAAAGGGCGGAGAAACCGTCCGGCCCTGGCGCCGAGTCTGTTTTGAGATTTTTGATGACCTCCTGGACCTCTTCAGTGCTAAAAGGTGATTCCATCATGGATCTATGAAAGTTTGGGGAGATCAATGTCCGCCAAAAATGATTCTAAGGGAACAGGGTCGGCAGAGGAGGGAGATGCATATAGTTTGGAGTAGAAAGCTTGGAAGGTTTCTAGGATTTTATGGGGGTTCTGGGTGAGAGAACCTGATAACGATTTAATCTTGGGTAAGGAGAAATTTTGGATCCTTGGGGAGAGTTTGGCCGCCAAGCGTGAGCCGATTTTATCAGCTTGTAAGTAGAATTTGCCACTTAACCAGCTCAAGTGTTTGTCTGCATTAGAAGTTTTTTTTTTATCTCAAAACAAATGTTTTATTGAAAAACAAAGTACTTTACATCCATTATTGGCATCAGAGCATCATAATACATTAGACCTGTACCACTCTTGGTTTCAGATAGTACAGCACATTACTCACAAACGTGTACATTATTTGCATCTTCCCATTCAAGACAATAAACAATACCCCGGGACAATTGTGCATCCAATTAATTGGGTCCCTGCTACCAATGCAAGAGCACTGAGAAACTCACAACAACCTATCCAGTACTAATTCCACCGGAGCCAACCCTGGTACACTCAACCATGGATCCCATAATTTGGAAAACTTTTCTGTACAGCCTCTATGTTGGTAAATAAGTTTTTCTAACTTCAAGGTGTTACCCATTTGTTTTATCCACTCCTTCACAGTGGGGGGTTCCGTTGACTTCCAGTGCCGTAGAATCAGCATTCGGGCCTGAAAGAGGGCCCTAGCAATCGCCTGTCTGGGCATCTCCTCCAGCGTGTCACCTTCAATAATACCCAACACGCAGGGTTTGGGCTCTTTAGCAATTTGAACCTGAAAGGTTCGGTTAAGGACCTCCACCACCCCCGTCCAGTAAGCATGAAGTTTGGGGCAACGCCATAGCAGGTGTATTAAGTCCCCGTGATCCCGCATGCATCATGTGCAGGCCGGATCATCACGCACCCCCATTCTAGCCAGTCTGGCGGGCGTATAATGGACTCGGAGAAGTATGTACAACTGCGATAGACGCTGGGCTACATTCAGTGAACACTGAGAGACTGCCAAAAGTGCTTCCTCCCACTGTTCCTCTTCAAAGGGCCCGACATCTCCCTCCCACTGGGCTATCACCTTACGGGTCAGGTCGGGCAGAAACATGTTAAGAAGCATAGAATAGGTACTAGATATGAAGCCTTTATACAATGCCACCTCCGCCATGTAGTTAAAGATAGGAGCTTTAGCCTGGACCCAGACTTCCACTCCCCTCTCGGCCCTCACCGCATGCTGGAGCTGAACATAGTAAAATAGCATGGAACCAGGGAGTCCGAATTCCTCTTGGAGAGCGGCAAAGGGACGCAGCTCTCCATTTCTGAATATTTGATACAGGTAGTTAACACCGTACTTCTGCCACCGTTTACTGTATTGTAGTTTTCCTATCTCCATGTACCGTTCATTGTGCCATATAGGGCTGAATTTAGTAAACCCCGTGACCTGCTGTAGTGACCTGACTTTATTCCAGATTTTTTGCATTAGGTTATAAGTGGGGTACAGTTTATTAGATTTACCCATCCGCAAAGCCTCCAACCCCTCCGCTACTCCCTGTTTAATCGTAAATTTAATGAGTGAGGTGGTGGAGTCCACCAAGTTCAACTCTGGGTCGGGGGCCGGGTTCAATGATCTAGCTATGTGTTGCAATTGGGCAGCCAAGTAGTACAGTCAGGGATTTGGCAGTGCTAGTCCACCTGCCTCTTTAGGACGTTGAAGCTGTTCCAATCTCACCCTAGCTGAAGAAGAATGCCAGATAAGGGAGCGGAACATAGAGTTAATGATTCGGAACTGTTTTAGAGGGATTACAAGAGGCGAGTTGTGCAACACATAAAGAAGTTGTGGCATAAGAATCATTTTTATCAGATTGATCCTACCCACTGGTGACAGTTTTAGCCTGGACCACACCTTGATCCTATCACGACTGCGATTCAGCCAAGGGGTAAGATTCAGCCTAACATACTCCAAGGGATCAGGGGTGACGTGTATTCCTAAGTATTTAATTTTCCTGGACACTGGGATATCAAGAATCGCTGGTAGTCGCTGGTCCGAACCCTCGTCAAGAAACATGAGCGAGGATTTAGTCCAGTTCACCACCAGCCCTGAATAAAATCCGAAGGTCTCAACCACCCTCATAGCTTCACTCAGTGAACCCCCGGTATCTCCCAGAAACAGCATAGTGTCATCCGCATACATCATTAACTTTTCCTGTAGGTCCCCGTACTGAAAGCCTCGGATAGCATTGTTGGAGCGGATGAGGGCCGCCAGGGGCTCAACAGCCAGGGCAAATAGAAGTGGCGACAGGGGACACCCCTGTCTAGTGCCCCTGTACAGCCGAAAGTCTGGTGACACTCTGCCTGCCTCCCTGATGGCAGCCCTTGGGGTGTGGTATAGCAACTGTACCCATGAAATAAATTCCTCCCCAAACCCAAACTTCCTCAAAGTAGCCCACAGGATTGACCATTCAATACTGTCGAACGCCTTGTGGGCGTCCAAAGACAGTAGCGCCCTATCCCCCCCATTATCCGCCACCGACTGCATATTAAGATAAAGTTTACGTAAATTTATTGCCGTGGATTTCTGGGGCATGAACCCCGCCTGATCAGAGTGTATAACAGTGGATATTACCCCATTTAAACGCACTGCCAGAACTTTTGCTAGAATCTTGACATCATTCTGTAAGAGGGAAATCGGTCTATAGGACCCTGGATCCAAGGGATCCTTGCCCGGTTTCAGAAGCAATACGATAATAGCTTTGGTCATAGACAGTGGGAGGCAGCCTGTTGCCTTGGCAACCTCGAACACATTAAGTAGTTTGGGCAACATACCCCCCGCATATTGCTTGTACACTTCAATCGGTATACCATCCTCCCCCGGAGCTTTAGAGTTAGGGAACATCCCGACCGCCGACTGGAGCTCCTCCAATTTAAGAGGAGCATCCAATTGCTGCCTAGCAGCTTCAGATATTTTGGGCAGATCTACCGTTTCTAGGTATGTGAGTAGGGAACTCTCAGAGTAGGTCTGTTTAGACTGATATAGGGTAGAGTAGTACGATACTAGTTCAGACATGATGACATCTGGGGCATTGGTTACTGTACCAGCCCTGGTTCTAAGTGCACCAATGGAGGGTGACCTCTGTTGTGCGTGGGCAATTTTGGCCAGCAGGCGACCGGTTTGCTCCCCCTACTCATAGTATGCCAGTTTATTAAAAAAACGTTTTCTTTCTGCTGCTGAGGTAGCACACCGACTGAGTGCCTCATTGGCAGCCAACCAGGAGTCCTTGCTCTCCACAGTAGGGTCCGATATAAACCTTGCCTCCAGATCACTCACCAGTCGCTCCAATCCCTCCCTCTGTGCACTAGTAGTTTGTTTAATCCCGTGGATTTCCCTAATAAATATACCGCAAAGGAAGGACTTAAAGGCCTCCCAAGCAGTCACTGGCCCAGTATGGTCCCCCTGATCCTGCCAGAATTCCCCAATCTGGTCCGCTATCTGAGAATGTGATGAGAACAGATTAAGCCAGAAGGCATTCAATTTCCAGGGGGCCCTGGTCATAGTCGACTGGGGTCTCACCTCTAATTTAGTAATCACTGGCGAGTGATCAGATATGCTGCGAACGGCATACGTGATCTCCGATATGAACCGGGCGGCCACTGTAGAACAAATAGTTAGATCTATGTGGGATAGAGACATATATGATTTAGAAAAGCAAGAAAAACTTTTGTTGCCCGGGTTTCTATCGCGCCAGGGATCAGTCCAGCCCACCTCCTCAATTAACTTTTTCAAAGGTGTGCGGTAGGCGCCCCGCGGCGCAGTTACCGCCGGGTGCTTATCGAATGCCGGGTCCAAAAAACAGTTAAAATCACCCATGATGTATAAGGGGACGTCCTGGTGACACAACTGGTATTCCAACACTGTCCGGAGCACCTGGTGATTGTACGGAGGCGGGATGTACACAAATGCAAGAATACATTTCAGAGTAAAAATGCGACACAACAGAATTACATATCTCCCCTCTGCATCCATGACACTTTCTATCTCCTGATAGTCTAAGGAGTTATGAATCAGTACATTCACACCCCTTGAATAGGCGGTGTGAGTGGAGTGATACGACCACCCCACCCAGGACAGCTTCAAACATGAGACCGAATCAACGGTAAGGTGAGTCTCCTGTAGTGAACAAATAGAGGGCATATACTTGCGAAGAGAGGTAAATACCATGGTACGCTTCAGGGAATCATGTATCCCCCTAACATTCCATGAGACTACGGGGATCGCAGCCATTTTGGATCCAAAAATCTATACGTTACAGTGTAAATAAGAAGCACAATGTCCCTCATCAATTTAACTAGATTTGGAAGATGCACATTTGTAACTACCAGCCCTGTGAAAATGTCTCGGAAAATAGGTGATGCTCTGAAAAAACGGAGACACAAAAACAACAATAAGAACAACAAAATTGAAAGGTGGTGTATCACCACAGTCTCACAGGAATGGGTCCGATGCACACGACCAGCAAGCTGAGAGTGCACCCCCGGCCGCCAGACACTATCCCCCAATGTGCACCGAGGGATCTCACATACAGTACCTGTGGCAGTGCATATCACCACCGAATCAGTGGTAGGACAACAGGTCCTCCCTGTCCTTGGCAACATGAGGTCCAACAGGGACCAAAGTACCATCTTGCATAAAAGTAGAAAATGGGAATAACACATTCCACTGGGAAAGGAAAAAACTTCTTGTTGACAGAAAACGCTCTCGTTGAACCAAAAGGAAAGCATGTTCCCGTCTCCTCACTCAGACGCCCCGACGGCACTGTATATTAAATCACCCGCCGGTCCTCCCGGGAACCCAGAAACCTCCTGGGAACCTGCAGCGACTCAATCTTCTTCCTCAGCCTGCCGTCCGACCCGGGGAAATGCATTTGCATGAGCATCCAGCCAATCAGAAGCCTCTGCTGCGTTTTCAAAGAAATGCGCTTGCCCCCGAGCTATGATCCGGAGCCTGGCAGGGTATAACATAGCATATGGCGCCTGCAACTTTTGCAACCGCTTTTTGACTTCGGTGAATCGCGCCCTGCGTTTTTGCACATCCAACGAAAAGTCAGGGTAGAATGAAATCCGCACGCCATTAAACTGTATATTCTGTTTTTCCCTGGCCAGCCGCAGGATTATCTCCCTGTCCCGATAATGTAATAGCCGAGCTAGCATGGGCCTTGGAGGGTGACCTGGTGGGAGGGGCCACAACGGGACTCTATGCGCCCTTTCAATTGCATACATGGTGGTGAAGGCCTTCTTCCCAAATATGTCCACGAGCCATTGCTCCACAAATTGTGTAGGGTCTCT
Organism: Rana muscosa; assembly: GCA_029206835.1. Classification (NCBI taxonomy): domain Eukaryota; kingdom Metazoa; phylum Chordata; class Amphibia; order Anura; family Ranidae; genus Rana; species Rana muscosa. The sequence goes on along the minus strand of CM055117.1, from coordinate 474,656,703 downwards.
CCCCTCCACCTTCTCTGGCAGACCGATGATGCGCACATTATTGCGTCTCATCCTGTTTTCGAGGTCGTCAGCACGCATATCCACCGATTTGATCAGTCTGGTGTTAGCCTGTGTTTCCCTGATCAGGGGAGGTAGCTTGTCCTCCAGGTCACTGATCCTGCTCTCCGCTGCAGTTGTTCTCTCCCTGATTTTTTGCATATCCTGTCTGATCAGGATTACTGCTTCTTCAAGCCCACCAAACCTAGCCTGTAACGCATTCACTGAAGCAGTGCATTTAGAAACTGCCCACAGTATATCAGCCAGAGTCGGCTGTTCAGTGTCCTAAGCCTCTGGCTCTGGCTCTGACTCATCCTGCTGCTCTTCAATGGCTGCCTGCGTCTGGTCACCATCCCCCTCCTCCTGCTCCATGTCCTCTCCCTCTGTCCCTGCCTCAGCCACGGACTTATCAGCCAGTGTAGGCGGCCCTGTAAGTTTCTGGGCATAATATCTCATGTCCTTGGGCTGATCGCTGGCTAATAGTTTGGAGGACTTGGGGATTTTACTCACTGTGTCCTTCTTCTCACTGCCGCGCTGGCCACGCTGCTGAGGAGTCCCGGCGGCGCCATGTTGGATATTGGGCCGGTCCACTCCCTCCTTGTTTTTGCGGGTCACCATCATCCCTGGAGGACTCACAACGGGTCGGGGCACCCTGCGGTGGTTCCGGTACCGATCTGTGCCATCGGATCCAACCGAGGAAGCCGGGAACAGGATCAATTACAGGGTGACTGGTGGGAGCTCTGTGTAAAAGCGGCTGCTCACATGCCGATCCTGGCCACGCCCCCTGCATTAGAAGTTAAGGCAAGATTTAAAGCAATGCGGGCGGATTCTAACTTGGCCAGACTGGCTGGAGTGGGGTTAGACTTATGGGCTTTACTAAGTAGTGTAAAATCCCTTTCCAAGTTTTCTACATCCACCTTCCTTCCTTTTTTCAGGTTGGAAGCCATTTGAATCATCTTCCCCCTCAAGACGGCTTTATGAGCTCCCCAGAGAGAGCTAGGGGAAGTTTCCCCGGTATCATTGAGGAGGAAAAATTCTTGGATGTCCTTTTCCAGCATGGTGCAGTGGACCGGGTTGGCAAGGAGGGATTTACTTAAGCGCCACTGAGGGGGGCCTGCAGGCGAAAGGGAGCTAGAGATTCTAAGGGTTACTAAGGAGTGGTCCGACCACGGAACTTCTTGTATTGAGGAGTGAGAGACAGTGTGAATGTCCGAATTGGGTACGAAGATGTGGTCAATCCTGGCAAATGTTTTGTGTGGGGCAGAGTAATGGGTAAAGTCTTTGGCCGTGGGATTCAATTCCCTCCAAGAATCAATCAGGCCCAAGTCGTGTAGGAGTCGAGCGATTCTGAGGCTTTGTTTGGAGGGTCTCTTAAGGCGTGGCCTGTTCTCGTGGGATTTGTCAAGTGTGTGGTCAAACGTGATATTGGAGTCACCCCCTATTAAGACTCTACCTTCTAGATGAGAGGAGAGGGTTGAGAACATGGATGCGAAAAAATTTGCCTGGCCCCGATTGGGGGCATAGTATGAAACAAAAGAATACGTCACCCCTTCTATGAGCCCTTTGACCAGCAGGTACCTACCATCTTCATCACGAATTGTGTGAATGTGGGTAAATGGGATACGTTTAGCCAAGAGAATGGCCACCCCTCTCTGTTTGGTGTCAGCATTCACAAGGTAGAAGGTGGGAAAGCTACGGTGTAGGAAGGAGGGGGTATAGCTAGCGGGGAAGTGGGTCTCCTGAAGAAGGACAACATCAAGGCTTCTGGCGTGGTAGCTCTGAAAGGCCTTCCGGCGTTTAGAAGGGGAATTAAGTCCCTGTGTATTGTGGGAAGCTACTTTCAAAGGCAGCTTGCGAGCGTCAGTCTCAGCCATGGGCGCCCGAGGGGGGGGGTGCGAGAATGTAAAAGGGGAGCTTACCTGGAGAGAAGAGAGAATCCGGACAGCCAGCGCGAGGTAGGCTATCAACAAACGCCCTGGAGCAAGGCCTGGGGGAGTTCTCCGCGAGGAATCCTGGAGGAGGGAGGAGGAGAACACTGTAGGGAGGGGAGAAGGGGGGGAGAAGAAATGGAAGAAAAAAGGAGGAAAGATCAGAGATGTCATTATATTGGTCAGTTAAATCACAAAAGGAGAACAAAACAAACATATGCAAAAATTCAGATAAAATTCAACAGGACCGGCTAGCCGGGTCCAAGTCCAAGGACTCCTGCAAGAGGGGTCTTGGAGAGAGTGCAACCCCAGTAGGGGTTGTCTACCTGATGTCACCAGAGGGATTAAAAGTCCCTCCGCGTCACAACAGAGAGAGCGGCATGTTGAGCCGCTCCGGCCATCAGAGCCCCCAATGGGGGGTAAAACAGTACTGGAACGGCCAAAGTGCAGAAAATACTGTAAACAAACAAATAGAGGGCAAGAGAGGAAGGGGGGAAGGGGGAGGGGAAAGGGAAGAAAAAAAAAAAAAAAGGGGGGGGACAGGGGGAAGGAAGGGTATAGGCTACTAGGCCTAACCATAGGTTGGAACTAGGAGAGGCCCATCATATATGCAACAAGTCAGAAAGGCAATGAAAGCGTCCTCCTCATCGAGGTGGGAGGAACGGGGGATATTAGGAGTCCCAACTAGCCATAAGATGGGCAAGTGGGGCCCAAACCAAACAGATCAAGACCCTGGCCCGCCTGAAGCCAGTCAGGGCCGTGCGGGTCTGTCTACCACCATACTAGGGGGGGAGAGTAGTTAGCTCTCTGAAATATTAGGGATAGTCAAAAGCAACCCAGCTCCCGTCCGGGAGAAAAACAAAAGAAGTCCCTCATCTCGGGGGTCGGGATTCTCTCTGTCTCTTCGTTTGTTGTTTATTCCATAACGGGGTCAGAGGACTGCCGGGGGGTGGACGCTTTGAGGAGCCTGATTTGGTTGTCGCTTGTTGTGCAGCAAGTTCTTGGGAGATAAGACCAAGATGAAGAAGGAGACGTTTGCCGTCTTGAAAGGTGGAAAAGCCAAAGGATTTGTCCCTGAAATGAAATTGTAGGCGGAACGGAAAAGCCCAGCGGTACTTGATGGAGTTCTGGTTGAGGACCTCCAGGAGGGGTTTAAGGGACCTCCGTTTCTGGACCGTGGTGGGTGAGATGTCAGCAAAGATTTGGATTTTATTCCCTTGGAAGGAGAGATTATCCAGGTTGCGGGTCTGCCTCATAACATTCACACCATACTAATGGGGCTTGACTACAATGTCCCTTGGGAGACCATCTTGGCGGGGGGGCTGGAGGACTCTGTGAGCCCTGTCAAGTTCCAATCTGTGGTCCTGAATGTCTGGCATGAGTTCTTTAATGAACAATTTAACTGTGCTGGGAACATCAGTAACAGATTCAGGGATCCCACGTATACGGAAATTATACCTTCTACTCCTGTTCTCTAAATCATCAATTTTAGAGAGAGCTGTCTCAAGTTGATCTTGTAAGGTTTGGATGCATGTGGTATTTTGGTTAGTACGGGCGGCAGTGTTATCCACAGCCTGCTCAATTGCATCCATGCGGGCTCCCAGGCTCTGCAAATCAGCCTTAATGGTAGCAGTGATCTGAGTGGCATTGTGGGCTAAGCCTGTGGCTAGCAGCTCAGAAAAGTTCTGCAGCATAAGTTGCATGTCAGCGGAGTGAACTGGCTGCAAGGGGGGGAGAGGTGGGGGCCTGCCAGGCTTAAGGGGGATCGCAGCATGGGAGAGAGGGGGAGATCTCCAAAAGTCCGTTTCAGCAGGGACTCAGTGGATGCTGGGGAGATCCCTTGGGGGTTGCAGGTACTCACAGGAGTTGTCAGCAGACCGATCTGGTGCTGGTAATGGGAAGGAGGATCCGCAATGGAGTCCGGGCCTTCCATGCTGCCTTGAGCTGCGGCCGCCATCTTGGATGATGCAGGGGCTGCCAGTGTAAAGTCGAGCTGGCGGCTCACCTCCCTCTTTTGTGAGCCGCCCGGCATATGAAAGTGTCCCTGGTTCACCCGGGAGGCGATGGGGTCAGTCCTGGCCGGTTCCCGCTCGGTCTGTAGGCTCAGGGGGCTGCGAGAGGCCGGAGCAGCGCGGAGCTCCCGTTCAGAGTGTCTTCCCGGAAGTCCCGCGCATGCGCACTCATTAAGTACAATTTAAAGGTTAAAAGGTTACTATTGGGGTGGAATGTGGGAAACATAAATGTTGAGGATAAAATAAACATTTAATTTCTAAAATAATTTCTAAAATTTCTAAAATAATATTAAAATTAAAATAAATAGTAAGAAATAATAAGCAATAATAATTAATACTTGGATGGTCATGTAATGTGTGTTTTTAGTGCTCTGGACAGCAAGATTATAACATAATTCTACCGTATGAATAGAGATGCTTACATTATGCACATGCTACTTGGAAATCGTCGGACTGCGTGAATGACCACCAGGGTTGCCACATCTTATGAAAATTGTAAGTATTTTCATTTTTCATTACTAAGATTTCTTCCATTTTGTAGCTGGTGTTGACTCTGTCTAGCCAATCTTTGACTGTTGGTATTTGGGTGGATTTCCAGTGAAAAGGTTTAAGGGTCTTAGCTGCATTTAAAAGATGCCTAGTGAGCGTTTTCTTGTACTTACTAAGTGAGTAAGAGTTAACATGTATTAAACAGGCTGCAGCATTAAGATCTTTAGATTTGTTGCCAGTAGTTGAGGATCGGGGGGCAGGCCTACCATATGTGTAGGAATGTTCCTTTATTTGTACCACATCTCCAGCAGGTGTCAGGAGTTGCTGGGTACCAAAATATTGACATTAGCCCATCCTGATCTTTGTACCATATACTTCTACATATGTATAATAATTTTTTTTTGTGCGGGTGTAGTTACTGAGATTCAGCCGTATTAGTTAGGACTTCCGGGTATTCCTCCCACGGGAGTGGGCGTATCTGTTGCTCTCCCCGACGCCCCAGTGTTTGCTAGGAGGTGACCGCAATGTCTCCTGGGAGCACTGTATCTGTATCACGCTTCCCAGGAGACAATGAGTAACGCCGACGATCGTAATCTCGCGAGATTTCACTCGTCGCTTCCCGTAAATCTGTTCTTGTGGGCTTCACATTGCCCACAAGCAAAATGGAAAATACCATGATTGTTTTATCTAAGTTGATATTTACTACGAAAACAGATGGGGGATGGATCGAATCGCCTAACAAGTGAGTACTAAGTATGTATTTGTAACCCCATTAGATGCACTTAAAAAAAATAAAAAAAACGAGGGACCGCGGAACCCCCGCTTTAATGAGCACTTTTGTGCTAAGATACATGCCTTTTTCCATTGAGCATCAGTGATTTTGATTCTAAGTTCAGGTTCCCATGTCTCTCTATGCTTGTTGCTATCTTTATGGTTTGTCTGGTTTAAACACAAATATGCTAGAGAGCTTGTTTTTGTCATGGGGAGGCAGTATGAAGCTCTGTGTTTACTGTTTAGTGGGAAATCATGCAGTTGCATGTAAAACCAAAAGCCAGGAAATGAGTCCCCATACTCTTCCTTCAGTGAATACATTGTTCTTATTTTGCCTTTAAAGAGACAATGGGGGTGATTTACTAACAACAGTGCGCTGCGCCGGTTCATACCCTAATTGGTGCGCCTGATAAATCCTTAATTGGGCGCATGAACTGGCTGCGCACTGTTATAGTAAATAAAAATGTTAGCGGTACTTGTATCTTTATTCAAAATGAATGGTTCCCTATGGGAGCCCATTGATTTGAATAGAGGTCGCACGGGAAGTCGGATCAAGATGATCCGACTTGCGGGGCGACTCGTGTGCCGGTTGACACAGGGGCAGCGCGACTTTGCGAGGCAAATTAGACATGACTTGAGCGTGATGCAGACGCTCAAGTCGTGTCCTGGAGGCGACTTGAAGTACCTGCCCGAGAATGTTCTCGGCGACAAGGTACTGCAAGCCTCGCGCTCGCTGTCCCCTGTGTTTGGTATGAATCATGAAGGGGAACCACGCCAAATTTTTAATAAAAATACGGCATGGGTTCCCCTCCAGGAGCCCTTAGGTCTGGTATGGATTTTAAGGGGAAACCCCCCTATGCGGAAAAAAACGGCGTGGGGTCCCCCCAAAATCCATACCAGACCCATATCCGAGCATGCAGCCCGGCCGGTCAGGAAAGGGGGCCCCCAGATCCCGGCCCCCCACCCTATGTGAATGAGTAGGAGTACATTCACCTGGTGGAAAGTCAATAAAAAAACACAACACAGGTTTTTAAAGTAATTTATTAGGCAGCTCCGGGGTTTTCTTCCGACTTCGGGGGTCTTCTTCCAACTTCGGGGGTCTTCTTCCAACTTCGGGGGTCTTCTACCGACTTCGGGGGTCTCTTCTTCTGCTCTCCGGTGTTGTCTCCATGCTCTCTGGTTCTTCTCCCGCTCTCCGGTGCCTTCTCCACGATCTCCGGTTGTTTCTGCCTTCTGCCGGGTGCCCCGCTATCTTCTTCCAGCTCTTTTGCTAGCGGGGTCCCGGTCTTCATCGTCGTCTTCTTCCCTCTTCTCTCCGCCCAATGTTGCCTCGTCGCTGTCTGCAGGGGAATGATGGGACTGTGACGTCATACGGGGGCGGGGTCACCGGGTGGCATCACCCGGTGACCACGCCCCATGCCAATATAAGTCGTTGCGCTCTGCACACACAGCATTGTAGTGGCAGACAGCAACGAGGCAACATCGGGTGGAGAGAAGAGGGAAGAAGACGACGATGAAGACTGGGACCCCACTAGCAAAAGAGCTGGAAGAAGATAGCGGGGCACCCTGCAGAAGGCAGAAAGAACCGGAGATCGTGGAGAAGACACCGGAGAGCGGGAGAAGAACCAGAGAGCGTGGAGACGACACCGGAGAGCAGAAGAAGAGACCCCCGAAGTCAGAAGAAGACCCCCGAAGTCGGAAGAAGACCCTCGAAGTTGGAAGAAGACCCCCGAAGTCGAAAGAAGACCCCCGGAGCTGCCTAATAAATTACTTTAAAAAATGTTGTGTTTTTTTATTGACTTTTTTTGCCACCAGGTGAATGGGTAGGGGTACGATGTACCCCATACTCATTCACATAGGGTGGAGAGCCGTGATCTGGGGGCCCCCTTATTAAAGGGGGCTCCCGGATTCCGATAAGCCCCCCGCCCGCAGACCCCGACAACCAACGGCCAGGGTTGTCGGGAAGAGGCCCTTGTAGCCATCAACATGCGGGCAGGGTGCTTTGGGGTGGGGGGCATGCGGCCTGGTATGGTTCAGGAGGGGGGGCGCTCGCTTGCCCCCCTTTCCTGACCTGCCGGGCTGCGTGCTCGGATAAGGGTCTGGTATGGATTTTGGGGGGACCCCCACGCCATTTTTTTTATTTTGGTGTGGGGGGGGGTCCCCTCTGAATCCATACTAGACCCAAGGGCCTGGTATGGACCTGGGGGGGACCCCACGCTGTTTTTTTCATGATTTTTTTTATTGCCGGCAATGTTTATTTTTTTTACATTTCCTTTAACAACCAGCTATAAACAGGTTAAAAAAAAAAAACGCAAATCGCTGCAAAATCGCGGTACCTGCGTTTTGGATGCGGGTCCATTGAATTCTATTACATGCAAAGCGCTGTTTTTTGCTGGGAAAAAAAAGTCCCCGACCCTTTCCAAAAAGGCAGCGGCACAAAAATGCATTGATGTGAACATGTTCCATAGGAACCCATGTTAAAAAAATTCCCTGCATTTATGCAAAATGCACCAAAAAACGCACTAGTGTGAATCGAGCCTTACAGACCGTTTTTTAAAACGTCCGTCCGTGGGCATGAGGCCTAAGAAAAAAGAGGGGGAAAAAAGTACTGGACTGCATCAAAAACACGCATGCAGAAAAGCACCTGGAATGCATCCGGACTGCGTTTCCAAGGTGTGAACTGCCCCTTTGGCAGTTGCGTTTAACCTCTTTTTCAGAAAGCCAAAAAATGCGTTCAGACGCCAAAGATTTCCACGTTTCAGACGCGGTACCGGCGTTTAGCCGCGTTTTCATTTAGAAGCGTTTTTAAAGGTGACCTATTTTTTTACAATGAAAAACTAAAAAATTATGGCAAATGATGAAAAACAACTTGTGGCAGGTGACGTGGCCAGGTGACGTGGCAAGTGGACAATCCACAACTTGTGCCAGGTGACATGGCCAGGTGACATGGCAAGTGGACGATCCACAACTTGTGCCAGGTGACGTGGCAAGTGGACAATCCACAACTTGTGGCAGGTGACGTGGCAAGTGGACAATCCACAATTTGTGGCAAGTCATGTGGCAAGTGACACGCTAAATACAAGTACACTGCTGCTCTCTCAGCTGCTGCTACTCACTCTGGTCTCACAAAATAGCTATAATAGTTAATAATACTGTTTTTTGAGTTTAGGGTGGCTCCTTATGATGTTAACTAACTAAACGCTTATAGACGCAAATGCGGTAAAATGCAGCATTCAAACGCGACAAAACGCGCGTTTAGAAATGCCACTTTCAACCTTAGTTCAGAAGAATTTGCCCCAGCGTCCCGTGTACATGGGGCCTAAAAACGGCTATGCCATTTACAGCTCAAAAACGCCATGGTGGCCATGAGGCCATAGGCTAACATGGAGAGGCGTTTTTAAGCTGCAAAAAACGCTCAAACAAGCGGCTGGAAAACGCCCGTGTGCATGTAGCCTTATATTAACCACTTGCGCACTGGCCACTTAAACCTCCTTCCTGCCCAGACCAATTTTCAACTTTCAGCGCTGATGCAATTTGAATGACAATTGCGCGGTCATACAACACTGTAACCCAATGAAAATTTAATAATTTTTTGCACACAAATAGAGCTTTCTTTTGGTGCTATTTGATCACCTCTGCGTTTTTTTTTTTTATATAAATACAAAAGACCGACTAAAAAAATAAATAAAATTGGATATATTAACCACTTCAGCACCGGGCCTATTCTGGCACTTCTCTCCTTCATGTAAAAATTAAACATGTGCATTTGTTTTCGTCCGAATGCATTTTCGTCCGAATTTCAGGTATTTTCGCAAAAAGCGAAAGCGCAGAATCCGAAAACCTAAAGATCCAACATAAACAAATGCTTTATTTTCGTTTTCGTTGCAACAAGAGTTCGATATAGATAGAGATTCGACATGACGCTGACAATAATAATCTGTGTCCATCGACCCTGTGGTCGAATGTGCCTAACCTTAATGCCGCGTACACACGATCATTTTTCCCGTCTGGAAAAATTAAATTTTTTCCTTTGGACGAGAAAAACGATCGTCTGTGGGCTTTTTGCCGTTTTTCCCGACGGGAAAAACGGCATTAATCACGATGAGAAAAATTAGAACATGTTCTAATTTTTCTCGTCGTTTTTCCTGACATTTCTTCCTCGGCAGTGTTTCCCATAGGGAAACACTGCCGCAGAGCCCATAGACGATCGTTTTTCTCGTCATTTTAAAAAATGACGAGAAAAATGACCGTGTGTGGGGAACAAGCTGTTCCCTCGTTTAAAATGTCATTATTCACGGCGGTTTTTAAACCGCCGTGAATAATGATCGTGTGTACGCGGCATCACTCTATTAGTCCAAGATTATTCTACATAGAGAGAAAAGATTCGACATAGAGAGAAAAAAATTGACATTATAGAGAGAAAAGATTCGACATAGAGAGAAAAGATTCGACATAGAGAGAAAAGATCACTGCTGGAATTGGGTGGTGGAAGTAAAATAAAAATAATGATGATGATGATGAATGTTATTGGCTGATTGTAACCCAAGAGGAGGAGCAGTAAAATAGCTAGAACTAACTTGACAATTCAACATGAACGACGAAGATTCGATAAAGCATCGAAAAACATACAAACGCTGAATCTGTCATTAAATGGTTATGGTGTCTATCGAAAGTTCTAAGAAAATTTGACGGAGCAGCTAAACTGTACGACACTGCAATCGTACATTTCCAATCAAATGCTCTGCCCATAGGCTATAGAAAAATTCTAATGTTGGTTTACTAGTAATAATAATTAATAAATATAATTATTATTAGTCATAAAACATTAGAATTCCACTATAGCTTGAACATTCGACCGGAAATGTACAATTGCGGCGTCGTACAGTTTTGCTGCTCCGTCTAATCTTCTTTGAACATTCGACAGACACCATGAGCCTTCAATGACAGATTCGACCTTAATTAATTCCGATTTTCGGACGAATGCAATTTCTAACGAAAAACAAAATAAATAAAAACAAATTTCGGGAGTAACTAAATAAATTAATTTTTCGGACGAAAACGAAATTCCGAAACAAAATATTTCAGTGTGCACATGTCTAGTAAAAATCATAATTTTGTGGCTATAAAATTACTTAGAACCCCTAAACATTATATATGTTTTTTAGCAGACATCCTAGGGAATAAAATGATGGTCATTGCAAATTTTTATCTCGCTCTGTATTTGCGCAAAAAAATTTCAAACGCCTTTTTTTGGGAAAAAAATGGTTTCATGAACTAAAAAATTACAAAACAGTAAAGTTAGCCCAATTTTTTTGTATAATGTGAAAGATGTTGTTATGCTGAGTAAATAGATACCTAACATGTCACGTTTTAAAATTGCAAACACTCATGGAATGACACCAAACTTCAGTACTTAAAAATCTCCATAGGCGATGCTTTAAAAATTTTTACACGTTACCATTTTCGCATTACAGAGGAGATCTAGTGCTAGAATTGTTGCACTCGTTCTAACGCACACAGCAATACCTCACATGTGTGGTTTTAACGGCGTTTACATATGTGGGCGGGACTTACATGTGTGTTCGTTTCTGAGCGCGAGCTACCGGGGACAGGGGCGTTTTACATTTTTTGTATTATTATTTTTCTAGTTTTTTACTTTTTTTTTACACTTTTTTTAACTTTTTTGTTTTTTTTAATCACTTTTATTCCTATTACAAGGAATGTAAACATTCCTTGTAATAGGAATCTATTGTGACAGGTCCTCTTTATGGAGAGATGCGGGTCAATAAGGCCCCACATTTCTCCTCCAGGCTGGAAAGCATGAGATCGGTAAAAAAAAATCACTGATCTCATGCTGACAGCCAAGATCACAGCTTTGTTTACATACAGGAACCCGGCGTGACGTCATAACGTCGCGCCCGGGCCTCTGACGGTCATAGAGATGACTGGTGACCCTCTGGTCACCAGTCATCTCTATGCTTCCCATCTGGCGCCGTCCAATTCATTCTCTGGGCCCCCGATGGCACGGGAGATCCCGGAGAAGCATCGGATGGCGGTGGGAGGGGGGGAATGTCCCCTCCCGCCACCTATAAGAACGATCAAGCGGCGGAACTGCCGCTATGATCGTTTTTATATCGTGCACAGAATCGCCAGCTGAAAAGAGCCGACAATTCATTAATAGCCGCGAGTCAGTTTTAAATGCATTTTTTTTCTTTCAAAAATGACATTTTTTGCAGGGACAGTTCTAAGCACGGGAAACATGCGCCACTTCACATGCATATCATACACACCCCCCAGGTACGAAATTTAAAGGAATATTTCACTTTTATTTTTTCATTTTAAGCATTATTAAAATCACTGCTCCCGAAAAAACGGCCGTTTTTAAAACTTCTTTTTGCATTGATACATGTCCCCTGGGGCAGGACCCGGGTCCCCAAACACTTTTTAGGACAATAACTTGCATATAAGCCTTTATAATTAGCACTTTAGATTTCTCCCATAGATTTTTCGAATTTGCCGCGAACACCCCAATTTGTTCGCTGTTCGGCGAACGGGCGAACAGGCAATGTTCGAGTCGAACATGAGTTCGACTCGAACTCGAAGCTCATCCCTAATCCTTATATTACCTTACATGTTATATATTATTACTAAATCTGGTTTATAATTACTAAATTCAACACTAAGCATATATTTTAGCAAGTCTCCAGATAATGGTCAACATATGTTAAACTCAAATTACAGTTTTTTATTTCTCTTTTGTTGTTGTTGCCTTCTAAAAAACACTGGAGCTTGATATAAATATCTAATTTGTGTTCTCTATGTTTATTGACAATATATGGTTGTAATTTTGAAAATTTTATAAAAAAAATTGACAAGGAATGTGTCTTTGCAAAGTTAAACTAAATGAAATCCTTTTTCTTATTTTTGCTTGGGGATAGAGTGTAGAGGGATTAGAAGTCTAGACAGTTTTTGGGGATGTCTGCACCCCTGATAGGGTGAAGACAACTCCCAAATTTGGCCACTTTATCCTTCCAAATGACTCACTTCCTGTCACATAGCCACACAGGAAGTGAGGGTAAATCCCTACCAATGTCTTTCCTTGGGGACACACAGGTCAATCTAAATACTTTCCCCATTATGTACATTGCACTCCAGCATTTTGCTGGGTACACCCCAAATTATTAGGTATTTTGGACTTTGGGGTTTATTTACTAAAGGCAAATCCACTTTGCACTACAAGTGCACTTGCTGGATATCCGAGGGGGACATGCAAGGAAACAAAAAAAACACCATCTTTGCTTTTACATGATTGGATGTTACAATCACCACTGCCTCCCCTCGGATTTTCAGCAGCTACACTTGTACTGCAGAGTGGATTTGCCTTTACTAAACCCCAAACTACCCAATGATTTGGGGTGTACACAACAAAGTGCTAGAGTGCAATTTGCTTAATGGGAACACTACTTAGATTGATCTGTGTGTCCCCAAGAAAAGACATTGGTAGGGTTTTACCTTCACTTCCTGTTTAGCTGTGTGACAGGAAGTGAAGCCAATTTTACTAAAAGGGACACAAAGCATAACCTAAAAAAAAAAAAAACAAGCAGGGGTTCTAACTCTTACTTGGTTTCCCTCAAAATGCCCACAATTAGAATCATATTGCCTTGAGCTATTTTTAAGTGAAGTGCTCTAAATCAGTGCTTCTCAAGTACCCCCAACAGGCAAAGTTTGCAGGTTTTCCTTCATCTTGCACATGTGCTTTAAATCACAGTCAATGGTTTGGTATTTTGGACAGCAATTCTTGATAAGATAAATTCACAAAACTGTCCTGTTGGGGGTACTTGAGGACTGAGGCTGAGAACCACTGCAGTAAAAAGGAAAATTGAATACTTGCCGCTCTGTATTTTTTATTTCCTGTTGACTATTAGGGATGAGCTTCGTGTTCGAAGATTTTTCCTTTAACCCCTTGTTCCAATCAGTGGAATCTATGTCCTATGATTGGGATTGTTTGTATTCTAGCCAGCAATATAGATTATGCCCTTGCGATTTCGCTGTTGTATGGGCATTTTTGCCATTAGTCAACATGGCGATTCATCTGTTAGGAGCGCTGAATGATCAGATCTGGGCATTCCTATTGTATCCATGAGTATTTATGGCGGTGGGTCAGCACGCCGCCCGTGCCCCTGGACGACGTCATCTGTGACGAAACGACGTAATATCCCCTCTTTGTTGCCGATAGCGTGTATATATCCCTCTGTTTTTGCTTCTTTAAGGGCCCTGGCTAAATATTTTCCACTTTTATCTCCATTTTCATAAAAGATACTCTTTTTGAAAAATAGCAATCTTTTGGTTTTAAGTTCTAGGATCTGTTTAAAGGAGTTCCTGCATTGTATGAGTTTGTCACCCAATTTGGCGGAAAGATTATTTATGTTGCGTTTCGAGTCTGGTTATTTTGTTAGTGTTGTAGTTCCCTGCTGATAATGCTTTTGTGTGCCTCCAGATTGTTTAAGGGGTTGGTATCAACATCTGAGTTGGTCTCAAAGTAGTTTTTAATGGAGTCGTGTATGTCATCTTGTATTGTTTAGTTTGTTAACAAAGCTGTGTTAAGTCTCCAATTGAATGCTGTCAATTTAGGCGATTGAGGTTTCAGAGTTATGGAGGTGGGAGTGTGGTCTGATATTGAGATTATGCCTATTTTAGCTTTGATTACGTTTATCAGATCTCTCTGGGTTATGAAAATTAGATCATGCCTTGTTTAACCATTTCAGCCCCGGAAGATTTTACCCCCTTCCTGACCAGAGCACTTTTTACAATTTGGCACTTTAACTGACAATTGCGCGATCGTGCGACGTTGTACCCAAACAAAATTTGTGTCCTTTTTTTCCCCACAAATAGAGCTTTCTTTTGGTGGTATTGCGTTTTTTTTTGCGCTATAAAAAAAGCGACAAAGGAGTAGGGATGAGCTTCGAGTTCGAGTCAAACATGAGTTTGACTCGAACATCGGCTGTTCGATCATTCGACGAAGATCGAACATTATGGGCCGTTCGCGCCAAATTCGAGCAGCGCGTCACGGCCCATAATTCACTGCGTCATGACAGTGCATTGCTGGCTGATAATTGGCCAAGCATGCACTATGACCCGCATGCTTTGGCCAATCACAGCGCCGTTAGCACAGAGAGCCATAATTGGCCAAAGGCAGGGTGCCTTTCGCCAATTATGGCTCAGGGGATTAAGTACATGCCCCACACTATAAAAGGCCGCCTGCACGTCAGCCTTGTGTAGTGTGTTGCGGCGTTGAGAGAGAGATAGAGAGGCAGAGTGTCATTTAATTTAATTTAGATAGATTGAGAAGGCAGTCGATTCAGTTAGCTAGATTTAGCAGGCAGTTGATTCAGTTAGCTCTAGTACAGTGGTTCTCAACTCCAGTCCTCGGGACCCACTAACAGGCCTGGATTTTAAGTATTACTTTGGGGAGATGCAGACTAGAAAACTGCAATCACTGAGCAGCAAATGATATCACCTGTGATGTATTTCAGTTATCTTGCAAACCTGGCCTGTTAGTGGGCCCTGAGGACAGGAGTTGAGAACCACTGCTCTAGTATATTTAGTATATATATACATTCCAGGCTTTGTATATGTGTATATATATATATACATATAGCCGCTTGGGCACCACATGCTTGACCAGACATATGTCGACCTGCCATGCAGTCCGTTGGCAAGCGTACTTAAAAGACTCACACCAAAGAACAAGGCGGACCTCTCCTTGCTAGTGCTACTCATCAGCTGGGATTGCCAACCCCACTAAACCTTCAGTACTCTCAGAAACCTGCATAGAGAGGAATGAAGGTGTAGAATTAGGTTTTCCACTGCCAAGTACTTGCGGGAAATATGCTATCGCTACACCAACGTCCGATTGTAGCAGGCAAATTACCCTACCCCAGTTGCTAAACCGGCGAAAGAAATTCACTCCCTGCCATCCACATGCCCAGCGGTTGAATGCTAGCTTGGCTAAATTGCTAGCACACCAACTGCTGCCTTTTCAGTTGGTAGACTCTGCCCCCTTTTATGAATTTGTGGAATGTGTGGTACCTCAGTGTCAGGTTACCAAACGCCACTTTTTTTCACAGAAGGTGATTCTGGCTCTCTACCGGCAAGTGGAAGGCAATGTCTTGGCCTCACTGGACAGGGCGGTTGGCGGTAAGGTGAATATTACCGCTGACTCATGGTCCAGCAGGCATGGACAGGGACGTTACCTATCTTTTACAGCGCACTGGGTGACTCTGCTGGCAGCTGGGAAGGATGCAGGACAGGGTGCAGTATTGTTGGAGCTTGTTCCGCCACCACGCCTCCAAAATACTACTAGTGGTAATTCTGACACACCTCTCTCCTACTCTTCTTCTTCCTCTATGGCCTCTTCCTCTATAGATTTGTCCTCGGATCCAGCGGTGCTCCGTAGACGTTCAAGGGGCTACGCAAGCACTCAGGCAAAAAGATGCCATGCGGTGCTTGAGCTGGTGTGCTTAGGGGACAGGAACCACACTGGGGCAGAGATTGTGTCAGTTCTGCAGGGGCAGGCTCAGAGGTGGTTGACGCCACGCCAGCTTCAGCCAGGAATGTTGGTTTTTGTCAATGGCACCAACCTCCTCTCTGCCCTCCGACAGGGACACCTGACCCATGTGACCTGTTTGGCTCACGTCCTTAATTTGGTGGTGCAGCGGTTCTTGTACAGGTACCCGGGCTTACAGGATCTCCTGAGACAGGCCAGGAAAGTCTGTGTGCATTTCCGCTGGTCATATAATGCCAGTGCTCGGCTGGCTGACCTGCAAAAGTAATACAACCTGCCCAAGAACCGCCTAATCTGTGACATGCCCACCAGATGGAACTTAATGTTGGCCATGCTGCAGCGGCTGCACACGCAGCAAAGGGCCATCAATGAGTACCAGTGCGACTATGGCACCAGGACAGGGTCAGAGGAGCTTGGCTTTTTTTTCACCACGCCAGTGGCTCATGATCAAGAATGCATGCACTGTCATGTCACCATTTGAGGAGGCCACGAGGATGGTGAGCAGTGACAGTGCATGCATCAGTGATACTGTCCCTCTTGTGTACCTGTTGGAGCACACGCTGCGTGGAATAATGGATAGGGCACTTGAGGCACAACAGAGGGAGGAAGAGGAGGACTTCCTTACCTCTCAAGGCCCTCTTTATCCAGACAGTGTTCCTGCGGGCCCGTCGATCACACAGGAAGAGGAGGAGTAGTGATGTCGCGAACATAAAATTTTCCGTTCGCGAACGGCGAACGCGAACTTCTGCAAATGTTTGCGAACGGGCGAACCGGGCGAACCGCCATAGACTTCAATAGGCAGGCGAATTTTAAAACCCACAGGGACTCTTTTTGGCCACAATAGTGATGGAAAAGTTGTTTCAAGGGGACTAACACCTGGACTGTGGCATACCGGAGGGGGATCCATGGCAAAACTCCCATGGAAAATTACGTAGTTGACGCAGAGTCGGGTTTTAAACTATAAAGGGCATAAATCACCTAACATTCCTAAATTGTTTGGAATAACGTGCTTTAAAACATCAGGTATGATGTTGTATCGATCAGGTAGTGTAAGGGTTAAGCCCGCTTCACAGTGACAGACCAAACTCTGACAGACCAAACTCCCCGTTTAACACACCGCAAACAACCGCAAACAGTCCATTTGCACAACCGCAAGGCTTTAATGATCACCTTAGATGATCACAAAGAAAATTAATGTTTTTTCTATGCAAAATTATCCAGCCGATCGCTTTTGGTCTGTTCACAATAAAGCAACAACCTTATCATCTGGGGTGTGCCAACATTGCCATTGCCAACACACTCATAGAGGTGGTCGCTTCATTGTGATACGCAAGCCCCTTCACCACAACAAGGTAACGATCACGAAGGGGAATTGACACATGTATGTGCTTTTTTTTTGGTTTTGTTTTTGCAGCCACAGTGCAGCACCAGAGGCCAAAAAAATTAGGCATGTACACATGCCTGAAAAATTTGGTATTGTTGCAGCCGCTGCTGTAGCAGCAGCCAGAAAAATTTATGTTTTCCAGGCAGAAAGTGCCCTAAAACATTGCGGCTTGAACCCTAGTTGGTGGCGGATAAGTCACGCAAGCCATCCGGCATGCAGAGATAAAATACAGCAGCGTGTGGACCATTTTTAGCCCAAGGCAGCTCATCTCATCGGGCCTTTTTTAGTCAAATGTATCGCCCACTGTCAGTCCCTTCGGGATCCATGCCTCATTCATCTTAATAAAGGTGAGGTAATCTAGACTTTTTTGACCTAGGAGACTTCTCTTCTCAGTGACAATACCTCCTGCTGCACTGAAGGTCCTTTCTGAAAGGACACTTGAAGCGGGGCAGGCCAGAAGTTCTATCGCAAATTGGGATAGCTCAGGCCACAGGTCAAGCCTGCACACCCAGTAGTCAAGGGGTTCATCGCTCCTCAGAGTGTCGATATCTGCAGTTAAGGCGAGGTAGTCTGCTACCTGTCGGTCAAGTCGTTCTCTGAGGGTGGACCCCGAAGGGCTGTGGCGATGCGTAGGACTTAAAAAGCTCCGCATGTCCTCCATCAACAACACGTCTGTAAAGCGTCCTGTCCTTGCCGGCGTGGTTGTGGTAGGAGGAGGATTACTTTCACCTCTTCCCCTGTTAGATTCCCATTGTGCTGTGACATCACCCTTATACGCTGTGTAAAGCATACTTTTTTATTTATTTTGGAACTGCTGCATCCTTTCCGACTTCCGGTAATTCGGTAACATTTCAGGCACTTTCTGCTTATACCGGGGGTCTAGTAGCGTGGCCACCCAGTACAGGTCGTTCTCCTTCAGCCTTTTTATACAAGGGTCCCTCAACAGGCACGACAGCATGAAAGACCCCATTTGCACAAGGTTGGATGCCGAGCTTCTCATGTCCCGTTCCTCGTCCTCACTGATCTCACTGAAGGTCTGTTCTTCCCCCCAGTCACGTACAACACCATGGGTACCAGATAGGTGACAACGAGCACCCTGGGATGCCTGCTGTGGTTGGTCTTCCTCCTCCTCCTCAAAGCCACATTCCTCCTCTGACTCCTCTTCCTCAGACTCCTCTTCCAGCGTTGCCGCAGGTCCAGCAAGCGATGCTGATAAGGCTGTTTCTGGTGGTGATGGTGACCACAACTCTTCCTCTTCCTCTTCATGCTCATCTACGGCCTGATCCAGCACTCTTCGCAGGGCACGCTCCAGGAAGAAAACAAATGGGATGATGTCGCTGATGGTGCCTTCAGTGCGACAGACTAGGTTTGTCACCTCCTCAAAAGGACGCATGAGCCTACAGGCATTGCGCATGAGCGTCCAGTAACGTGGCTAAAAAATTCCCAGCTGCGCAGAGGCTGTCCTAGCACCCCGGTCATACAAATACTCGTTGACGGCTTTTTCTTGTTGGAGCAGGCGGTCGAACATTAGGAGTGTTGAATTCCAACGTGTCGGGCTGTCGCAAATCAAGTGCCTCACTGGCATGTTGTTTCGCCGCTGGATATCTGAAAAGTGCGCCATGGCCGCGTAGGAACGCCTGAAATGGCCACACACCTTCCTGGCCTGCTTGAGGACGTCCTGTAAGTCTGGGTACTTATGCACAAAGCGTTGTACAATCAGTATTCAACACATGTGCCATGCACGGCACATGTGTCAACTTGCCCAAATTCAATGCCGCCAACAAATTGTTTCCGTTGTCACACACCACTTTGCCGATCTCCAGTTGGTGCAGAGTCAGCCACTGATCCACCTGTGCGTTCAGGGCGGACAGGAGTGCTGGTCCGGTGTGACTCTCTGCTTTCAGGCAAGTCAACCCCAAGACGGCGTGACACTGTCGTATCCGGGATGTGGAATAGCCCCTGGGGAGCTGGGAGGGTGCAGTTGATGTGGAGCAAGACGCAACAGCAGAAGAGGACTCAGCCAAGGAGGTTGTCGAAGAGGATGGAGTAGGAGGAGTAGAGGAGGTGGCAGCAGGCCTGCCTGCAAGTCGTGGCGGTGTCACCACCAACTCCTCTGCAGAGCCACGCATTACATGCTTGGCAGCCGTCAGCAGGTTTACCCAATGCGCAGTGTAGGTGATATACCTGCCCTGACCGTGCTTTGCAGACCAGGTATCAGTGGTCAGATGGACCCTTGCCCCAACACTGTGTGCCAGACATGCCATGACTTCCTTTTGCACAATAGAGTACAGGTTGGGGATTGCCTTTTGTGAAAAGAAATTTCGGCCGGGTACCTTCCACTGCGGTGTCCCAATAGCTACAAATTTTTTGAAGGCCTCAGACTCCACCAGCTTGTATGGTAAAAGCTTGCGGGCTAAGAGTTCCGACAAGCCAGCTGTCAGACGCCGGGCAAGGGGGTGACTCTGTGACATTGGCTTCTTACGCTCAAACATGTCCTTGACAGACACCTGACTGTGGGCAGATGAGCAGGAACTGCTCAAGGCGAGAGACGGAGTTGCGGATGGTTGAGAGGGGGCAAGGAGGACAGCAGTGGTTGACGTGGCTGAAGATGCTGGACCAGGAGGAGGATGGTGGCTTTGAGCTTGTGTGCTGCTTGTACTCGTCATCATGTGTTGATCCCATAAGCGTTTGTGATGTGCGATCATGTGCCTTCACAAAGCAGTTGTACCTAGGTGGGTGTTGGATTTCCCACGACTCAGTTTCTTTTGGCACAGGTTGCAAATGGCATCGCTGTTATCAGAGGCAGACACACAAAAAAAATGCCACACTGCTGAGCTTTGCAATGACGGCATTCTGGTGGTGGCAACAGCATGCGTTGATTGGCGTGCTGTCTGGCTGACCCCGGGTGCCGATACATGCTGTCTGACTGTGCCACTAGCTCCTTGCAACGACCTCCCCCTGCTTCCAACTCGTCTCCTCCTCCTCTCTGTCTCCCCATCTGAACTTTCCCCCTGTTCTTCTTCTCTTCGAGCGGGCAACCACGTGACATCCACGGACACATCGTCATCATCAACCGCTTCACTTGTATCTGACAACTGAGCAAAGGAAGCAGCATCGGGTACAACATCATCATCCTCACACCGTATGTCCATGTGTGTAATGCTGCCTGACTGAGACATATCCCTTATATCTACATCCTCTGGCAATAATGGTTGCACATCACTCATTTCTTCCAACTCATGTGTAAATAACTCCTCTGACAGATAAAGTGAAGCAGCTGTGGTGCTAGTGTTGGTGGTGGCGGCAGGCGGGCGAGTGGTAACTTGAGAGGTGCCCGAAGCTGAGCTGGAGGAGGATGGTGCGTCAAGGTTCCGAGCGGAAGCTGTAGAAGATTGGGTGTCCTGTGTTAGCCAGTCAACTATGTCCTCAGAACTTTTCGAGTTTAGGGTACGTGGCCTCTGAACACTGGGCATTATTCTAGGGCCAAAGGGAATCACAGCATCACGACCACGATGGCCCCTGCGGGGTGGCCTGCCTCTGCCTGTCATTTTTTTAGATTAGTTTAGTTGTACTATGCATGCAAGCTACTGTGACACCAAATATGAGTGGCACTGTGCACTGGCAGAAGTTGGCAGAGTAGACGCTGTAGGCCTGACACACACGCTGGCAGGCAACTGACTGCTATTCTATTGCAGTCAAAATTGTATTTTTTTTTTAAATGTAATCTACTGTGCCACCAGATATATGAGTGGTGCCACTGGGCAAGTGGGCACAGTATACGCTGTGAGCCTGTCACACACACGCTGGCAGGCAACTGCAATTAGATTACAGAGAAAAAAAAAAGGCAGACTGATGTATGTACTAGCCCTAAAAAGGGCTTTTTGGGGTGCTGTCAGGACGCTGTCCTTACAGCAGAGATCAGATGAGTCTTTCAGGACTGGAGTGGACACTGAATACACTGGCCTAGCTATAGATTTCCCTATTAAATCAGCAGCAGCTACACTGTCCCTCCTCTCACTAGTAATCTACTGTGCCACCAGATATATGAGTGGTGTCACTGGGCAAGTGGGCACAGTATACGCTGTGAGCCTGTCACACACACGCTGGCAGGCAACTGCAATTAGATTACAGAGAAAAAAAAAAGGCAGACTGATGTATGTACTAGCCCTAAAAAGGGTTTTTTGGGGTGCTGTCAGGACGCTGTCCTTACAGCAGAGATCAGATGAGTCTTTTAGGACTGGAGTGGACACTAAATACACTGGCCTAGCTATAGATTTTCCTATTAAATCAGCAGCAGCTACACTGTCCCTCCTCTCACTAAGAATGCAGCTTCAGAATGAATCTAAAATGGATGCTGTCCAGGAGGTGGGAGGGTCTGGGAGGGAGGGTATGCTGCTGATTGGCTGGAATGTGTCTGCTGACTGTGAGGTACAGGGTCAAAGTTTGCTCAATGATGACGAATAGGGGGCGGACCGAACATCGCTATGTTCACTGGGAACTATTCGCCGGCGAATAGTTTGGGACATCTCTAAGGAGGAGGAGGATTGTGTCAGCATGGAGGTGGAGCCTAGCACTCAGTATCAGCAGCAGTCTTCAAGGGATCGTTTACAGTCCCCAGAAACCCATGGACTTGTACGTGGCTGGGAGGAGGTGGCTGCGGATCATGTCGTCCTTAGTGACCCAGAGGACTCCGGACCGAATGCCTCAGCAAACCTTTATTGCATGGCCTCCCTGATCCTGCAAAGCCTGCGAAAGGACCCTCAGATTCGTGTGATCAAGGAGAGGGATCATTACTGGCTGGCAACCCTTCTTGATCCATGTTACAAGGGTAAGGTTGCGGAACTTATCCAGCCGCCGCAGAGGGTGCAGAGGATAAAACATCTTCGGGAGGCCTTGAAGAAAGGTTTGTGAAACACGTTTCCAGAGCCTGGGAGGTTACAATTTCCTGGTCCTGGACAACGTGTTGCTGAGGCTTCGTCAGTCACAGAAGGAGCGGTGGAGAAGGTGGCCGTCTGACCAATGCGTTCAGACAATTTTTTAGTCCGTAGCCCCAAGGTCTGATCGGTTCCAGCAACCATCGCCAGTGTCTGATTTACATGGTGCAGGAATACCTAGGGGCAAGCTCAGACTTGGAGACCTTGGTCTGTCCTGAATCCAGCGTTCTTTCTGAACGCACATTCAGTGCTGCTGGAGGCTTTGTAACCGATCACAGAGTGCGCCTGTCCACCGACTCGGTTGATCGACTCACCTTCATAAAAATGAATCAGTCTTGGATCACCAGCTACCAAGCACCTGATGCTGATGTAACCGATTAATTATTTTATGAATGTGAGATCCCTTCAAGACTGCCTATGCTGATCCTGAGTGATTATCCTGTTATGCTGAGTGACTATCCTATTCCTCCTCAATGTTCATGTTAATAGCTTCTAAGAACATTTTTGGTTTTGGGCACCACCACCAGTGGCTAAGGTCAAAATTTTTCTTCCCCTGTTTAACAGGGGCGTGTAATTCAAATTTTTGCTGTAATATTTTGCAGCAGGGCTTGCTCCTGCACTCAACTAGAGTATCTGTGAGGGGTTGCAGTGTTGTGGCACCAGCGCCTAAGGCCCACTTTTTCTGCCCCCGTTTAATAATTACAATTTTTGCTGTAATATTTCACAGCAGGGCCCGTTCCTGTACCCACCAAGAGTAACTGTGAGGGCTTACAGTGTTGTGCCACCACCACCACCACCAAAGGCCCAATGTTTCTACCCCTGTTTAACAGGGGCATGTGATTACAATTCTTGATATATTATTTCACAGCAGGGCCCGTTCCCGCGCCCACCAAGAGTAACTGTGAGGGCTTACAGTGTTCTGGTACCACCAACACCTAAGGCCCAATTTTCTGCAGAGTATATAGGGCAGGCCGTATAGTATATACAGGCGGTCCCCTACTTTCAAACATCCGACTTACAAACAACTCCTACTTACAAACGGAGGTAGGCAACAGGAAGTGAGAGGAAATCTACCCCTAGGAAGGGAAATTCTCTACTGTAAGAGTTAATATGGGAAAAAGGTGTCTCCACTGATGCTTTATCACCAATCCTTGTTTCCCTAATAACCACAAATTTTCAAAATCCAATTGTCATTGGGACAGAAAGTGAGGTGAAATCTCCTGAACAGGGGCACAGACAGCAAAACAAATGTTACAGGGGTGATAACTCTTCCCTATGTTATCCAAAAGGTTAAAAATAGATATTTTGGCTGGAGCTACACTTACAAAATGTACCTGTTCCAAATTACAAACAGATTCAACTTAAGAACAAACCTACGGTCCCTGTCTTGTTTGGTCTGCCTGTATACTGCTGTTCAGAGTATATAGGGCCTGGGGGCCCCACGCCTTTTTTTTTTTTTTTTTTTTTTTGGTGCAGGGTTCACCTTAATATCCATACAAGACCCAAAGTGCCTGGTAATGGGCTGGGGGGGGGGTACCCATGTCGTTTTTCTCAATGATTTTCATCCATATTGCCGGGATCCGACATTACATTAAGTAAACAGTTTTAAATGACTTTTATTCCTTTAGAAATGTCATTTTTTGCAGGGAAAGTTCTAAACATGGGAAACACGCGCCACTTTACAGGCATACTATAGACACCCCCCAGGTACGATATTAAAATGAATATTTCACTTTTATTTTTTCACTTTAAGCATCATTAAAATCACTGCTCCTGAAAAAACGGTCGTTTTTAAAACTTTTTTTGCATTGATACATGTCCCCTGGGGCAGGACCCGGGTCCCCAAACCCTTTTTAGGACAATAACTTGCATATTAGCCTTTAAAATTCGCACTTTTGATTTCTCACGTTCGAGTCCCATAGACTTTAACGGTGTTCGAAAGTTTGCGCAAACTTTCGGTCCGTTCACATGTTCTGGATGCGAACCGAACTGGTGGTGTGAAAGGCAGCTGAGCTATCATACAGAGGACGAATGTACGATCCCAGCCATTACCCAGCGTTTTTAGGCAGTATACAGAGTGGTGCACTTAACGCACCTAACCCATGTGAGTATCCAGCATTGGGGTTTTATTTGTCTGCACAATAAACAGTTGTAAACGATATTATGCCATGGAGTTTCTTTTTACCATTTTCCATGTGAGGAGACACAGCACCAGTAAGCAGGTTTGAAACAGACAGCCTGCCTAGAATCGCTAAAGGGATTCATAAGCGTGTTTGACCAAACTTAGCTGTGAGGTCACACGCTCAGGGGTGAGCAGCAATTACCTGAGGGTGGGGAGCACCTGAGTGTGAACACCGCACTCAAGCTGTTTGTCACATTTTTTTGTAGCCATTAAATATATATCAAAAGAACTTTATATCAACTGCATTGGATGGATTTTCCATCTTGAATTAGAATATCACTGTTTTATGCACTACAGCACTTTATGATTCACGTTTGTGGCACTATAATTTTATGAATTATCTATTTATTATATCCTACTGTGTGGCACTATATTTATATATTTGATTTATTTGCATGTTTTTATATAGTATAATAATTTATATTAATATATATTTACAGCGGTGTGTGACATATATGACAGTATAATTTATAGATACAATATATTTCATTCATTTTAATTTGGGAAGATTTTGGGTGAGATAGCGCAGCACATTAATTTAATTTAATTGGCTTCACACGGTATATGAGACGTGATGAGTGCGAGCAGCTGTCACTTATACTTTTATTTGTTGATCATCTTTTTTATTTTAAAAAAAAGTGTAAATTTTGAAAAAAAACTAAAAATATCCCCAAAAATGTTTTTAAAAAACAAATTTCTTCATCGGTTTAGGCCAATATATATATATATATATATATATATATATATTCTTCTACATACTTTTGGTTAAAAAATCGCAATAAACGTATATTGATGCCAAAGTTATAGCGTCTACAAACTATGGGAAAGATTTATGAAATTTTTATGGCATTTTTTTTAACTAGTAATGGCAGTGATCTGCGATTTTTAGCGGTACTGCGACATTGCAACGGACAGATTTGACACTTTTGACACATTTTTGGGACCATTCACATTTATACAGCGATCAGTGCTATAAAATGCACTGATTACTGTGTAAATGTCACTGGCAGGGAAGGGGTTAACACTTAGTAATCCCTTGATGAAATTAAGATATTAAAGAAATAATTGATATATATTTTCCATGTGAAAAATGAAGCCCAATAAATCGGGCCTCCAATACAACCAAAGTGATAAATGATATCAATATAATGAGTCCATACAGTGTCCATACAGAAATCCGTGTTGTAAAGGAAAAAACATGAAGCACTGAAGGGTTATCACATAACTCTTGTAGAAAGAGAGAGGTAGAATACTCTAACTGGAACCTTGGACCTGTGGTTTAAGCAGGTCAAATAGACATACGAGATCCCAGTGGCACTCCTCATCAGTTGATCTGGAAACTGGATCAGACGGGTCCCCAATGTGGACTGCCCGGTAGGCTCCCCAACTTGACAGTAGACTCTGGGTTTCACGCCGATCCGAACGGTCCTCTGATGGAACTGGAACAACCACTCGACAAGAAGACTCTTTACCACGGTAAATATTAACAACCAGTGGCCAAAGGAAGCATTAACTTGACCAGCCACCCATGTAAGGAGAAAAAAGGACGGAAAGCTCCAATGGTGCAGGTCAATGTGGGTTTATTCAAACCAACATAAAAGTGATCACATAACAATAAAATGATTAAAAAGGGCAGTGAGTGAGGTAATGTACCAAGCCCTACGCGTTTCGAACAAGAGTTCTTCAACAGGGGCATCAACCAACCTCTTCCACTGCCAAGATATATATACTAAACATGTACCATCTAACAAGGCTCTCAACCAATCAGAAAGATAATTAATTATAACATGTGATTGGAATAAACAACCCACCTGATCAGAGGTGGGAGGTCTC
This sequence comes from Rana muscosa, assembly GCA_029206835.1. Taxonomy (NCBI): domain Eukaryota; kingdom Metazoa; phylum Chordata; class Amphibia; order Anura; family Ranidae; genus Rana; species Rana muscosa. Next base: position 474,630,570 of record CM055117.1, on the reverse strand, counting down.
CACCAACAGGTCGACCTATCATGTTCGCTAAAAGTTCACACCTCTCAGGAAGCAAGCCATGATAGGTCAAACCAGAGATGGACCGAAACAACTGCCAATGGCCCTAATTCAAAAAGCCCGCCAAGCGAAAGTGGGATGGGGACGACGTGCAGCGTTCAACACCCACACCACATCTCCACACCCACTATAATATAACAAACAGCAATTTGTACATGGTAAATAATATACACTGTGTAAAAACAAAGATGTACAGCTGCAAAATACAACTCACATTATGTCCAGTCCGGGACACAGACTATGAGCAAAAACCAGGAAGTATCGTTCAGCCAAAACGAGGCTTGAAACGCTAAACTTCCTGTGTAAAAGCGCACATCCGTGACTAAAATGTGGACCACACCCCTCTCTCACAGAGAGGCTTTTTTGGTTTCAGAATAGTTTTTTCTTACAAACCAAGGGTGTAGCAATGGGGGCAAAATTTGCCCCCAGCCTGGCCAATTTATTCATGGCCAAGTGGGAGGAGGATGTCGTCTATGCCCACAAGAGACCAGAATTAGTTCTCTGGGCCCGCTACATAGACGACATCCTCCTCCTATGGAATGGCAGCCAGGCATCTCTGGATGATTTTATGGTCTCGCTTAACGCCAATGAACGTGGTATTAAAGCGGAGCTCCGCCGAAAAAAAAAATATTAAAAGCCAGCAGCTACAGCTACAGCAGCTGCTGACTTTTAATATTAGGACACTTACCCGTCCTGGAGTCCAGCGATGTCCGCAGCAGAGGACGAGCGATCGCTCGTCACTCTGCTGCCCCCTCCGCCATCCTCGCTGAGGGAACCAGGAAGTGAAGCCTTGCGGCTTCACTGCCCGGTTCCCTACGTCGCATGCAAGAGTCGCGCTGCGCCGTTCTGATTCGTCCTCCTGTGTTCTGGGAGCCGAGTGTCTCCCAGAACACTACGGGAAGTCTGGGGGAAGTGACGTGTCTCCCGCAGATTTCCCGGAGAGAGGACTTCCGGATGTGGGTGAAAATACCTGTCTTAGACAGGTATCTTCACCTCCCTCCCCCCTGAAAGGTGTCAATTGTGACACCTGAGGGGGGGAGGGTTCCGATTAGCAGAAGTTAACATTTAGGGTGGAGCTCCACTTTAAGCTGAGTCATGAAGCTAGTTCCACATCAGTCCATTTTTTAGACTTGGAAATTAAAGTGGTCGATCATCGGCTGGAATTTTCCACGTTTTTTAAACCAACCGATCGTAACGGTTATATTCCTACATCTACAGTCTTATTATCATTAGCTTTCAAATTGGCCTGAAGTGAGTCTCTCACAGTCTCTGGTGGTCACCCTGAATACTTTTAAATACATCATGGTTTCATTTGGCCGTTTAATTGATGCATGCTGAGAAGTACCGAAAAGGGCATCTTTACTACCAAAATATTATTATATGTGCTTATTCTGCATTTAGTGCCTGTTCACACTGGGGCGACCTGTCAGGTGACTTAGCCACCTGACAAGTCACGCTCCATTTAGTGCAATGGAACTGTTCTAATGGGAGCGACTCAAGTTACTCCGACTTAGAAAAAGGTTTCTATATTTCTTTGGAGGGGGAGCGGAGCGGCTTGCATTGACTTCTATTAAGGAAGTCGTTTGCAAGCCACGCTGAGGACGCGCTGTGTGGGGCGGCTTCAGAGTCGGAAGACTTTGAAGCTGCCCAAGTGTGAACTGGCACTTAAAGTGTTTGTTACCCTTAAAAAAAACAGATCCTGTTCCCTTAACCACTTGCCGCCCGCCCACCATCAAATGATAGCGGGGCAGTGCGGCTCTCATTCTGAGTGGACATCATATGACGGGAGCGTGAGAGCGGTCGTTCTGGGAAGCCGTCATATGAAGTCCACCTCCCCGCCGTCATTTGAATGAGAGCCGCACCGCCCCGCCGTCATTTGACGATAGGTGGGCGGCAAGTGATTAAGGTAACAGGATCTGTTGCTGCGGCCCTTAAACCATGTGATCGGCTGTGTCCAATCACAGCTGGTCACATGTAAACACGGAGATGCTGGTAGTCTGCTCTTTTCGTCTCACACTGACAGAGTGTGAGGAGAGGAGAGCCGATCAGTGGCATCTCCTCGCAGAGGACATCTAGGCATGCAATTAGTGCCCACCAGTGCCAGCAATCAGTGCCCACAAGTGCCAGCAATCAGTGGCCATTAGTGATGCCAGTCAGTACTGGCTATCAGTGCTGCCCATCAATGCCCATCACTGCTGCCCATTATTGCCCATCACTGCTGCCCATCAATGCCACCCATCAATGCCCATCAGTGCCCACCGTTTCTGCCTACCAGTGCCCATCAGTGCCGCCTAGCCGTGCCGCCTATCTGTGCCCACCAGTGCTACCTATTAGTGCCCACCAGTGCTGTCTATCAGTGCCCACCAGTGACACCCATCAGTGCCCACCAGTGACGCCTATCAGTGCTCATCAGTGCCACATATCAGTGCCACCTATCAGTGCCCATCAGTGCCACCAAATTAGTGCCCATAAGTGGCGCCTCATCAGTGCCCATAAGTGCCACCTCATCAGCGCCCATCAGTGAAGGAGAAAAAAATACTTTTTTTTTCCAAATTTACTGACAGAAACGAAGAAAAACTTTTTTTTAGCAAAAAATAAAAAACCTAGAAGTGATTAAATGAAGTGGAATTTACTAAAGCGCTAATGAATATTAAACTTTGGTGTAAGGCCTCTTTCACACGGGGCGGATCCGTGAAGATCCGCCCCGTGAAGCTCCGCTTGCTCAGTGGGGATCGCTCCGTTGATCCCCGCTGAGCCGACGGATGACTGGGCGGTCCCCGCACACTTACACCTCATGCATGAATAACACCAATACAAAAAGTGCTCCGTGGCAATATGCAAAAAATAAATGTAAAATTTAAATGCTCAATGCTAATTACACAGTGTTCATATATAAAGTGCTAGTGCACACAAACAAAAATTGAGCAGCATACATGTGTTGCAATGTGGACTAAATGACAGTCCCAATCAAAACTTTCCTTAAAAGACTTTCTCCACTTTGATACTTGTCTCCAGGTGGGCGTTTGAACAATTCACAGGTTATTAGGTACACAGTCCACCTGCATGCATCAACCAAAAGAAATCTTTCTCATTGCAGTGAATTTGTTCAAAAGGAATTCCCCCTTACTTTCCTTAGTGATCAGCGGAATCCAGCAATATCAATGTGGACATATGCAGGGAATAAACAGAAACAAATCATAGCGCAATACCGCCCCACCACAGTACAATGATCAACTGTGTGTGTGGTTAAACTCACATATCCAGGAATACAGACAGCGCTTAGTTTTAGCTCAGTAAGACGATATCCTCATCAAGCTTCTGGTAACATCAATAGGCTTCTCCCCCTATGCGTTACATTATCGACACCTGACTTATTCATGGGTACGCCTATGCCTACCCATGAATAAGTCATGCCGAGGATGAGAGGACCTCCGTGATAGGCGGAACACAGTGTCAAATGCCTACGGCAGGAGGAAGCCGCGACTTTTAAAAAATGGACGCCTGTCAAGAATTCAGATACTCGGGCACAGTGAGACTGCAATGGGCACCGTGAGGTATGGCACAGTGAGGTTGCAATGGGCACAATGAGGTATGGTACAGAGTGAGGTATGGCACAATGAGGTTGCAATGGGCACAGTGAGACTGCAATGGGCACAGTGAGGTATGGCACGCAGAAGGAGAGAGTTACCGCTCAGATGTGACTGGTGACCCATTCACAAGGTCCAGAGCCGTGGGTGCAGGCAATGCATATGACAATGCAAAAAATCTGAGGAAAACGCTTGGACAGCCGCACTCCAAAAAAGGTTCTTTTATTTAAAACAAAAGCACAAATAACATGCCACAGCAAAAAAAACAGCAAGTATGAGCTGACGTTTCGCACTGCGATTCAGTGCTTAATCATAGCTGTGATTAAGCACTGAATCACAGTGCGAAACGTCAGCTCATACTTGCTGTTTTTTTTTTTTTTTTTACTGTGGCATGTTATTTGTGCTTTTGTTTTACATAAGAGAACCTTTTTTGGAGTGCGGCTGTCCAAGCGTTTTCCTCAGATTTTTTCCAGTGAGGTATGGCACAGTGAGACTGCAATGGGCACAGTGAGGTATGGCACAGAGTGAGGTATGGCACAGTGAGGTTGCAATGGGCACAGTAAGACTGCAATGGGCACAGTGAGGTATGGCACAGAGTGAGGTATGGCACAGTGAGGTTGCAATGGGCACAGTGAGACTGCAATGGGCACCATGAGGTATGGCACAGTGAGACTGCAATGGGCACAGTGAGGTTGCAATGGGCACAGTGAGGTTGCAAATGAGCACAGTGAGGCGTGCAAATGGGCATTGTTGACCCTCTTTTCCACTTACAGCAGTTGCTGCATTCTCACCCTCGGCTTATACTCGAGTCAATACATTTTCCCAGTTTTTTGTGATAAAATTATGTTCTCAACTTATACTCGGGTCGGCTCATACTCGAAGTATATACGGTAAGTTCATTTATATGGAATTGTTTGGCTCTTGGATTAGAACTTCTCTTAGTTCTTCAGCCATAAGCACCCCTCAAATGCCATCTATCAGATATGTCAGGGACATTTGAAAACAAATTTGACTTAATGTACTTTGATTTTGTAATAATAAAATATTTAAAATGCTCATTTAGGAATGATTTTACATTATTATGCTTGGATTAGTCTTTAAGTCCTTAACATCAGGTTATCTACTAATCAATTTTTTATTAATTTCTCATCTGTATTTGGAAACAAGAAAAGCAGCACTTGTGGGTAAAGAGTTACTACTTTTTTTTGTAAGGCATCTGATATGTCTTACATGCCATGTGAACTCAAAAAATGGATATCTTTGATAGCGATCAAACAGCAAAGACTTACAATATGGTGGTGTATACTGAAAGCGAACTAAAGGGCACAACAGAATCTTTAGGGAGACAGTAATTTAATACCAGTCAATTGAGTATCTAATAAAAGACACGTCTGTTATAGAGGTTTACAAGGAAGCTAAGCAAACAAGAGGCAATTTACTAAAAACATACAACAGGCAAGAGAATTATAGTATATTTGGAAACAAGTGTATTTTCACCTAACCTTTGACTTTCTTTGATCATACACTGATAAAGGATTGTGAGAATATGATATGGGGAAATAGATTCCTAGATATCTATTGGAAAAACAAGTAGGCTTATTCTTTATAATAATGAAGAAAGAACTAGAAAAAGGAAATGTGATTGAAATTACTTAATTGGTTCATATATATTAAAATCATGAATACAATCCCCTAACCCAAAAATCTCCCACTATGTTAATAACATTTTGTGAAAATGCTGTCACCCCCCAAACTGCAATACTCCTAAACAACCAGTACATAACAAGGAAAATCAACCGGGACAGGAGAGAAAGCAGTCTCTAATGATAAGCATGTCAGCAAGGACAATAGCACGTACCAATGTAATAAAAAAAAGAACATGTTTGGAGGGTGCCTTAAACTGCCTGTAAAGTGACACACCTGTGTGATGTACTAAAGCAAAAGTGATATTTAAAAAAATAAAAATACCACTTGATATAAAAATGATTTCGAGGCCAGCTTTGTTCTGTTTATAAAAAAAAGTAATTTTATGCACTTTTGAGATCAAATACAACATAGGTTCATTGTACTCATGGATTGAAATATAGTTCTTCTCGTTTGTGATTGTTATTTTCTGCTGCCAAGCCTGATTTAACAATATAAAATGGGGAAGGGTTTTGGAACTTTAAATGAGACATTGAGTGTAAATACCCAGGTGCCTCCATCCCTGTATATCATTAAAAGAATTTTCAGGCATTTTAGCGCTAAAACTAGCGCCTGTAAAGAGCCTCTAATGCCTCCCCAGTGTGAAAGCCTGAGTGCTTTCACACTGGGGCGGTGCGCTTGCGGGACGGGTAAAAAAGTCCTGCAAGTAGCATCTTTGGGGCGGTGTGGGAGTGCTGTATACACTGCCCCTGCCCATTGAAATTAATGGGCAGCGCTTCCAAAGTGCCTGAAAAGTGCTCCGGAAGCACCACAACACGGCGCTTTTAACCCTTTCTTTGGCCGCTAGCAGGGGTTAAAAGCGCCCCACTAGCATCCAAAAAGCCCCGCTAAAATGACGGCAAAGCACTGTTAAAACTACTGGTTAGTGATGAGCCGAACACCCCCGGGTTCGGTTCGCACCAGAACCCGCGAACGGACCGAAAGTTCGAACGAACATTAGAACCCTATTAAATACAATGGATGCGAACGTTCGAATTCTAAAGTGCTAATTATAACAACTATTATGCATGTTATTGTCCTAAAAAGGGTTTGGGAACCCGGGTTCTGCACCAGGGGACATGTATCAATGCAAAAAGAAGTTTTAAAAACGGTCGTTTTTCGGGAGCAGTCATTTTAATGATGCATAAAGTGAAAAAAAAAAAGTCAAATATTACTTTAAATATCGTACCTGGGGGGTGTCTAAAGTATGCCTGTGAAGTGCCACGTGTTTCCCGTGTTTAGAACTGTCCCTGCACAAAATGACACTTCTAAAGGAAAAAAAAGCCATTTAAAACTGCTTGCGGCTTTAATGTAATGTCTGGTCCCGGTAATATGGATGAAATTCTTTAAGAAAAATGGCATAGCTACCCCATGACCCCCCCCCTACCCCAGCCCATTACCAGCCCCTTTGGGTCTTGTATGGATATTAAGGGGAACCCCGCACATAAAATAAAAAAGGCCCTATATACTCTGAACAGCCCTATACAGGCGGTGCATACAAGACAGGGACTGTAGGTTTGTTCTTATGTAGAGTCTGTTTGTAATTTTGAACAGGTACATTGTTGAAGTGTAGCTCCAGACCAAAAATCTATTTTTAAACTTTTTGGAAAACATAGGTAAGGGTTATCACCCCTGTAACATTTGTTTTGCTGTCTGTGCCCCTGTTCAGAACATTTCACCTCACTTTCCGTCCCAATGACAACTGTTTTTGAAATGTGGTGTTTTTCTTGAAACAAGGATTGCTGATAAAGCATCAGTACAGAGGAGACACCTTTCTCCCATATTTATTCTTACAGGAGAGAATTTTCCTTCCTAGTGGTAGATTTCCTCTCACTTCCTGTTGTCTTCTTGCGTTTGCAAGTAGGAGTCGTTTGTAAGTTGGATGTTTGAAAGTAGGGACCTGCCGTATATACTCTGCAGAAATAGGCCCCTTAGTTGTTGGTGTTGGCACAACACTGTAAGCACTCACAGTTACTCTTGGTTGGTGCTGGAACGCCCTGCTGTCAACTATTATATCAGGAATTTTAATTACATATAATTGTTGAACAGTGGTAGTAAAAATTGGGCCTTTGATGGTGGTGCTGGTGCCACAACACTGTAAGCCCTGACAGTTACTCTTGGTGGGTGCAGCAATGGGCCCTGCTGTGAATTATTAGATCAAGAATTGTAATTACATGCCCCTGTTGAACAGGGGCTGAAAAATTGGGCCTTAGGCACTGGTGGCACAACACTGCAACCCCTCACAGATACTGTACTTGGAGCACAGCAATGAGCCCTGTTGCAAAGTATTGCTTCAAAAATTGTAATTACACGCCCCTGTTAAACAGGGGCTGAAAAATTGGGCGTTAGGCACTGGTGGCGGCACCCATAAACAAAAATGATCTTACAAGCTATCATCATCAATCGTATCATTGAGGACTCGGAGGAGGAGGATAGCCAGTCAACATAACAGCACAGGCACTCAGCATCAGCATCAGTCTTGAAGGGATGTGACATGTTAAAATCAATTAGTCTGTTATATCAGCATCAGGTGTGTGGTAGCTGGTGGTGATCCAAGACTGGTTCATCTTGATGAAAGTCAGTCGATCAACCGAGTCGGTGGACAGGCGCACCCTGTGATCCGTGACAAATCCTCCAGCAGCACTGAATGTGCGTTCCGAAAGAACGCTGGATGCAGGACAGGCCAGTAGCTCAATTGCATACTGTGCAAGCTCTGGCCAGTGATCCATCCTCAAGACCCAGTAAGCCAGAGGATTTTCGGTGGGGAAGGTGTCCAAGTCTGACCTTGCCCCTAGATATTCCTGCACCATGTTTATCAGACGCTGGCGATGGTTGCTGGAACCGATCATACTTTGGGGCTGCGGACTAAAGAATTGTCTGAACGCATCGGTCAGACGGCCACCTTCCCCACCGCTCCTTCTTTGACTGGCCGAAGCCTCAGCAACTCGTTGTCCAGGACCAGGAGTTTGCAACCTCCCAGTCTCTGGGAACGCGTTGCACAGACCTTTCTGCAAGGCCTCCCGGAGTTGTCTCATCCTCTGCTCCCTCTGCGACGGTAACATAAGGTCCGCAACCTTACCCTTGTACCGTGGATCAAGGAGAGTGGCCAGCCAGTAATGGTCCCTCTCCTTGATCCGAAGAATACGAGGATCCTTCCGCAGACTTTGCAGGATCAGGGAGGCCATGCAGCGTAGGTTTGCTGAGGCATTCGCTCCGGAGTCCTCTGGGTCACTAAGGACGACATGATCCGCAGCCACCTCCTCCCAGCCACGTACAAGTCCACTGGTTTCTTGGGACTGTAAATCATCCCTAAAAGACTGCTGCTGATGATGCTGAGTGCCAGCCTCCACCTCCATGCTGACACAATCCTCCTCCTCCTCCTCCTCCTCCTCTTCCTCTTCCTGTGCGATGGGTGGGACAGAAGGAACACTGTCTGGGTAAAGGGGGCCTTGAGAGGCAAGGAAGTCCTCCTCTTCCTGCCTCTGTTCTGCCTCAAGTGCCCTGTCCATTATTCCACGCAGCGTGTGCTCCAACAGGTGGACAAGAGGTACAGTGTCACTGATGCATGCACTGTCACTGCTCACCATCCTCGTGGCCTCCTCAAATGGTGCCAGGACAGTGCATGCATCCCTGATCATGCCCCACTGGCGTGGAGAAAAAAAACCAAGCTCCCCTGACCCTGTCCTGGTGCCGTAGTCGCACAGGTACTCATTGATGGCCCTCTGCTGCGTGTGCAGCCGCTGCAGCATGGCCAACGTTGAGTTCCACCTGGTGGGCATGTCACATATAAGGCGGTTCTTGGGCAGGTTCAACTCCTTTTGCAGCTCAGCCAGGCGAGCACTGGCATTATAAGATCTGCGGAAATGCACACAGACTTTCCTGGCCTGCCTCAGGACATCCTGTAAGCCCGGGTACCTGCCCAAGAAGCGCTGCACCACCAGGTTAAGGACGTGAGCCACACAGGGCACATGGGTCAGTTGTCCCTGTCGGAGGGCGGAGAGGAGGTTGGTGCCATTGTCGCAAACCACCATTCCTGGCTTAAGCTGGCGTGGCGTCAACCACCTCTCGGCCTGGCCCTGCAGAGCAGACAGGACCTCTGCCCCAGTGTGGCTTCTGTCCCCCAAACACACCAGCGCAAGCACGGCATGGCATCTTTTTGCCTGCGTACTTGCGTAGCCCCGTGAACGGCTACGGAGCACCGCTGGTTCATAGGACAAACCACAGGAAGAGGCCATGGAGGAAGAAGAAGAGGAGGGGGTGGAGGAGAGAGGTGTGTCACAACCAGTAGTAGCATTTTGGAGGCGTGGCGGTGGGACAACCTCCAACACTACTGCACCTTGTCCTGAATCCTTCCCAGCTGCCAAAAGAGTGACCCAATGGGCCGTGAAAGAAAGGTAACGTCCCTGTCCATGCCTGCTGGACCATGAGTCAGCGGTAATATGCACCTTACCGCTGACCGCCCTGTCCAGCGAGGCCAAGACATTGCCTTCCACATGCCGGTAGAGAGCCGGAATAGCCTTCCGTGAGAAAAAGTGGCGTTTGGGAACCTGCCACTGAGGAACTGCACATTGCACAAACTCACGGAAGGGGGCCGAGTCTACCAACTGAAAAGGCAGCAGTTGAAGCGCTAGCAATTTAGCCAAGCTAGCATTCAACCGCTGGGCATGTGGATGGCTGGGAGTGAACTTCTTTCGACGGTCCAGCATCTGGGGCAGGGAAATTTGCCTGCTAGAATCGGACGTCGGTGTACTGCTAGCAGAGTGGGCGCAAGTACTTGGCTGTGACACACCTAATTCTACACCTTCATTCCTCTCAGTGCATGTTTCAGAGAGGACTGAAGTTATAGTGGGGTTGGAGATCCCAGCTGATGCGGTGCAAGGAGAGGTCCGCTTTGTTCTTTGGTGTGGGTCTTTGAGGTAGGCTTGCCAACGAGCTGCATGGCAGGTCAACATATGTCTGGTCAGGCATGTGGTACCCAAGCGGCTGATGTTTTGGCCACGCGATATACGCTTGAGACATATGTTGCAAACAGCAGCTGTGCGATCTGATGCACTAGCCTCAAAAAAGGCCCACACCAAGGAACTTTTTGAATGACGGGCAGAGGCTGCGCCCTGCACAGGCGGAGCTCTGCGGTGTGATTCCGTCGGTGTACTGCCCTTACGCTGGCCACCAAAGGGCATCCTGCCTCGTTGGAGATGTGCCTCCTCCTCATCCTCCTCCTCCTCCTCTCTCCTATTAGGCACCCACGTGGAGTCAGTGACCTCATCATCCCCTCCCTCCTCATCACTGGAGCCAATCTGGCAGTATGCTGCAGCTGCTGGAACATGACTGCCAGATTGGTGTCCTTCTTGAGCATCCCCTCTGTCTGCTCTCACGCTACTGCCTTCCTCTAGCTGGGTTTCATCATCAGACCCTTCGAAACGCTGGGCATCCTCCTGGAGCATGTACCCAACACTGTGCTGAAACAGTTCGGGGGACTCCTCAGGAGGAGGACATGGTGGGTCTAGGGAAGGAGTGACTGATGATTTGTCTGACATTGATACCAGGGAAGACGACGCTTTGGCAGCTGCTTTTCCAGTACCCTGAGCCTGGGTGAGAGAGGATGAGGAGGAGGAGGAGGGCTTGGTCATCCACTCTACCAAGTCTTCGGCATGATGTGGCTCAACATGTCCAGCTGCCGAAAAGAAGGACAAGCGTGTCCCATGGCCATGTGCTGATGACAATGCACCGCGTCCACGACCAGCACTGTTGCCCCCAGACACAGAGCCTGCTTGCCCTCTTTTATTGCCTCCTGACTGTCTGCCTCTCCTTGTTTGCCTTCCAGACATTCTAATAGATGGCCTGCAGGGAGATGGGAAAAAAGCAATAAGGGCTACCTTCAGGTGTCCTTCTCTGTCCCTTGAAACAAGGACTTGCAGAGTGAAATAAACTGACACTCTCCCTACCTACAGTTTTCTGTCCCTAGAATAAATGTTTTTTTTAATCACAATATAGCACAAGGACAATTCAGTCACTGTCCTTCCAGGTCCCTGGAAACAAGGACTTGCAGAGTGAAATAAACTGACACTCTCCCTACCTACAGTTTTCTGTCCCTAGAATAAATGTTTTTTTTAAGCACAATATAGCACAAGGACAATTCACTCACTGTCCTTACAGGTCCCTGGAAACAAGGACTTGCAGAGTGAAAGAAAAAAAACACTCTCCCTACCTACAGTTTTCTGTCCCTAGAAAAAATGTTTTTTTTAATCACAATATAACACAAGGACAATTCACTCACTGTCCTTCCAGGTCCCTGGAAACAAGGACTTGCAGAGTGAAATAAACTGACACTCTCCCTACCTACAGTTTTCTGTCCCTAGAATAAATGTTTTTTTTAATCACAATATAGCACAAGGACAATTCAGTCACTGTCCTTCCAGGTCCCTGGAAACAAGGACTTGCAGAGTGAAATAAACTGACACTCTCCCTACCTACAGTTTTCTGTCCCTAGAATAAATGTTTTTTTTAAGCACAATATAGCACAAGGACAATTCACTCACTGTCCTTACAGGTCCCTGGAAACAAGGACTTGCAGAGTGAAAGAAAAAAAACACTCTCCCTACCTACAGTTTTCTGTCCCTAGAAAAAATGTTTTTTTTAATCACAATATAACACAAGGACAATTCACTCACTGTCCTTCCAGGTCCCTGGAAACAAGGACTTGCAGAGTGAAAGAAACTGACACTGTCCCTACCTACAGTTTTCTGTCCCTAGAATAAATGTTTTTTTTAATCACAATATAGCACAAGGACAATTCAGTCACTGTCCTTCCAGGTCCCTGGAAACAAGGACTTGCAGAGTGAAATAAACTGACACTCTCCCTACCTACAGTTTTCTGTCCCTAGAATAAATGTTTTTTTTAATCACAATATAGCACAAGGACAATTCAGTCACTGTCCTTCCAGGTCCCTGGAAACAAGGACTTGCAGAGTGAAATAAACTGACACTCTCCCTACCTACAGTTTTCTGTCCCTAGAATAAATGTTTTTTTTAATCACAATATAGCACAAGGACAATTCAGTCACTGTCCTTCCAGGTCCCTGGAAACAAGGACTTGCAGAGTGAAATAAACTGACACTCTCCCTACCTACAGTTTTCTGTCCCTAGAATAAATGTTTTTTTTAATCACAATATAGCACAAGGACAATTCAGTCACTGTCCTTCCAGGTCCCTGGAAACAAGGACTTGCAGAGTGAAAGAAACTGACACTCTCCCTACCTACAGTTTTCTGTCCCTAGAATAAATGTTTTTTTAAGCACAATATAGCACAAGGACAATTCACTCACTGTCCTTCCAGGTCCCTGGAAACAAGGACTTGCAGAGTGAAAGAAACTGACACTGTCCCTACCTACAGTTTTCTGTCCCTAGAATAAATGTTTTTTTTAAGCACACTATAGCACAAGGACAATTCAGTCACTGTCCTTCCAGGTCCCTGGAAACAAGGACTTGCAGAGTGAAATAAACTGACACTCTCCCTACCTACAGTTTTCTGTCCCTAGAATAAATGTTTTTTTTAATCACAATATAGCACAAGGACAATTCAGTCACTGTCCTTCCAGGTCCCTGGAAACAAGGACTTGCAGAGTGAAAGAAAAAAAACACTCTCCCTACCTACAGTTTTCTGTCCCTAGAAAAAATGTTTTTTTTAATCACAATATAACACAAGGACAATTCACTCACTGTCCTTCCAGGTCCCTGGAAACAAGGACTTGCAGAGTGAAATAAACTGACACTCTCCCTACCTACAGTTTTCTGTCCCTAGAATAAATGTTTTTTTTAAGCACAATATAGCACAAGGACAATTCACTCACTGTCCTTACAGGTCCCTGGAAACAAGGACTTGCAGAGTGAAAGAAAAAAAACACTCTCCCTACCTACAGTTTTCTGTCCCTAGAAAAAATGTTTTTTTTAATCACAATATAACACAAGGACAATTCACTCACTGTCCTTCCAGGTCCCTGGAAACAAGGACTTGCAGAGTGAAAGAAACTGACACTGTCCCTACCTACAGTTTTCTGTCCCTAGAATAAATGTTTTTTTTAATCACAATATAGCACAAGGACAATTCAGTCACTGTCCTTCCAGGTCCCTGGAAACAAGGACTTGCAGAGTGAAATAAACTGACACTCTCCCTACCTACAGTTTTCTGTCCCTAGAATAAATGTTTTTTTTAATCACAATATAGCACAAGGACAATTCAGTCACTGTCCTTCCAGGTCCCTGGAAACAAGGACTTGCAGAGTGAAATAAACTGACACTCTCCCTACCTACAGTTTTCTGTCCCTAGAATAAATGTTTTTTTTAATCACAATATAGCACAAGGACAATTCAGTCACTGTCCTTCCAGGTCCCTGGAAACAAGGACTTGCAGAGTGAAATAAACTGACACTCTCCCTACCTACAGTTTTCTGTCCCTAGAATAAATGTTTTTTTTAATCACAATATAGCACAAGGACAATTCAGTCACTGTCCTTCCAGGTCCCTGGAAACAAGGACTTGCAGAGTGAAAGAAACTGACACTCTCCCTACCTACAGTTTTCTGTCCCTAGAATAAATGTTTTTTTAAGCACAATATAGCACAAGGACAATTCACTCACTGTCCTTCCAGGTCCCTGGAAACAAGGACTTGCAGAGTGAAATAAACTGACACTCTCCCTACCTACAGTTTTCTGTCCCTAGAATAAATGTTTTTTTTAATCACAATATAGCACAAGGACAATTCAGTCACTGTCCTTCCAGGTCCCTGGAAACAAGGACTTGCAGAGTGAAAGAAACTGACACTGTCCCTACCTACAGTTTTCTGTCCCTAGAATAAATGTTTTTTTTTAATCACAATATAGCACAAGGACAATTCAGTCACTGTCCTTCCAGGTCCCTGGAAACAAGGACTTGCAGAGTGAAATAAACTGACACTCTCCCTACCTACAGTTTTCTGTCCCTAGAATAAATGTTTTTTTTAATCACAATATAGCACAAGGACAATTCAGTCACTGTCCTTCCAGGTCCCTGGAAACAAGGACTTGCAGAGTGAAATAAACTGACACTCTCCCTACCTACAGTTTTCTGTCCCTAGAATAAATGTTTTTTTTAATCACAATATAGCACAAGGACAATTCAGTCACTGTCCTTCCAGGTCCCTGGAAACAAGGACTTGCAGAGTGAAAGAAACTGACACTCTCCCTACCTACAGTTTTCTGTCCCTAGAATAAATGTTTTTTTAAGCACAATATAGCACAAGGACAATTCACTCACTGTCCTTCCAGGTCCCTGGAAACAAGGACTTGCAGAGTGAAATAAACTGACACTCTCCCTACCTACAGTTTTCTGTCCCTAGAATAAATGTTTTTTTTAATCACAATATAGCACAAGGACAATTCAGTCACTGTCCTTCCAGGTCCCTGGAAACAAGGACTTGCAGAGTGAAAGAAACTGACACTGTCCCTACCTACAGTTTTCTGTCCCTAGAATAAATGTTTTTTTTAATCACAATATAGCACAAGGACAATTCAGTCACTGTCCTTCCAGGTCCCTGGAAACAAGGACTTGCAGAGTGAAATAAACTGACACTCTCCCTACCTACAGTTTTCTGTCCCTAGAATAAATGTTTTTTTTAATCACAATATAGCACAAGGACAATTCAGTCACTGTCCTTCCAGGTCCCTGGAAACAAGGACTTGCAGAGTGAAATAAACTGACACTCTCCCTACCTACAGTTTTCTGTCCCTAGAATAAATGTTTTTTTTAATCACAATATAGCACAAGGACAATTCAGTCACTGTCCTTCCAGGTCCCTGGAAACAAGGACTTGCAGAGTGAAATAAACTGACACTCTCCCTACCTACAGTTTTCTGTCCCTAGAATAAATGTTTTTTTTAATCACAATATAGCACAAGGACAATTCAGTCACTGTCCTTCCAGGTCCCTGGAAACAAGGACTTGCAGAGTGAAAGAAACTGACACTCTCCCTACCTACAGTTTTCTGTCCCTAGAATAAATGTTTTTTTAAGCACAATATAGCACAAGGACAATTCACTCACTGTCCTTCCAGGTCCCTGGAAACAAGGACTTGCAGAGTGAAAGAAACTGACACTGTCCCTACCTACAGTTTTCTGTCCCTAGAATAAATGTTTTTTTTAAGCACACTATAGCACAAGGACAATTCAGTCACTGTCCTTCCAGGTCCCTGGAAACAAGGACTTGCAGAGTGAAATAAACTGACACTCTCCCTACCTACAGTTTTCTGTCCCTAGAATAAATGTTTTTTTTAATCACAATATAGCACAAGGACAATTCAGTCACTGTCCTTCCAGGTCCCTGGAAACAAGGACTTGCAGAGTGAAAGAAAAAAAACACTCTCCCTACCTACAGTTTTCTGTCCCTAGAAAAAATGTTTTTTTTAATCACAATATAACACAAGGACAATTCACTCACTGTCCTTCCAGGTCCCTGGAAACAAGGACTTGCAGAGTGAAATAAACTGACACTCTCCCTACCTACAGTTTTCTGTCCCTAGAATAAATGTTTTTTTTAAGCACAATATAGCACAAGGACAATTCACTCACTGTCCTTACAGGTCCCTGGAAACAAGGACTTGCAGAGTGAAAGAAAAAAAACACTCTCCCTACCTACAGTTTTCTGTCCCTAGAAAAAATGTTTTTTTTAATCACAATATAACACAAGGACAATTCACTCACTGTCCTTCCAGGTCCCTGGAAACAAGGACTTGCAGAGTGAAAGAAACTGACACTGTCCCTACCTACAGTTTTCTGTCCCTAGAATAAATGTTTTTTTTAATCACAATATAGCACAAGGACAATTCAGTCACTGTCCTTCCAGGTCCCTGGAAACAAGGACTTGCAGAGTGAAATAAACTGACACTCTCCCTACCTACAGTTTTCTGTCCCTAGAATAAATGTTTTTTTTAATCACAATATAGCACAAGGACAATTCAGTCACTGTCCTTCCAGGTCCCTGGAAACAAGGACTTGCAGAGTGAAATAAACTGACACTCTCCCTACCTACAGTTTTCTGTCCCTAGAATAAATGTTTTTTTTAATCACAATATAGCACAAGGACAATTCAGTCACTGTCCTTCCAGGTCCCTGGAAACAAGGACTTGCAGAGTGAAATAAACTGACACTCTCCCTACCTACAGTTTTCTGTCCCTAGAATAAATGTTTTTTTTAATCACAATATAGCACAAGGACAATTCAGTCACTGTCCTTCCAGGTCCCTGGAAACAAGGACTTGCAGAGTGAAAGAAACTGACACTCTCCCTACCTACAGTTTTCTGTCCCTAGAATAAATGTTTTTTTAAGCACAATATAGCACAAGGACAATTCACTCACTGTCCTTCCAGGTCCCTGGAAACAAGGACTTGCAGAGTGAAAGAAACTGACACTGTCCCTACCTACAGTTTTCTGTCCCTAGAATAAATGTTTTTTTTAAGCACACTATAGCACAAGGACAATTCAGTCACTGTCCTTCCAGGTCCCTGGAAACAAGGACTTGCAGAGTGAAATAAACTGACACTCTCCCTACCTACAGTTTTCTGTCCCTAGAATAAATGTTTTTTTTAATCACAATATAGCACAAGGACAATTCAGTCACTGTCCTTCCAGGTCCCTGGAAACAAGGACTTGCAGAGTGAAAGAAAAAAAACACTCTCCCTACCTACAGTTTTCTGTCCCTAGAAAAAATGTTTTTTTTAATCACAATATAACACAAGGACAATTCACTCACTGTCCTTCCAGGTCCCTGGAAACAAGGACTTGCAGAGTGAAAGAAACTGACACTGTCCCTACCTACAGTTTTCTGTCCCTAGAATAAATGTTTTTTTTAATCACAATATAGCACAAGGACAATTCAGTCACTGTCCTTCCAGGTCCCTGGAAACAAGGACTTGCAGAGTGAAATAAACTGACACTCTCCCTACCTACAGTTTTCTGTCCCTAGAATAAATGTTTTTTTTAATCACAATATAGCACAAGGACAATTCAGTCACTGTCCTTCCAGGTCCCTGGAAACAAGGACTTGCAGAGTGAAATAAACTGACACTCTCCCTACCTACAGTTTTCTGTCCCTAGAATAAATGTTTTTTTTAATCACAATATAGCACAAGGACAATTCAGTCACTGTCCTTCCAGGTCCCTGGAAACAAGGACTTGCAGAGTGAAATAAACTGACACTCTCCCTACCTACAGTTTTCTGTCCCTAGAATAAATGTTTTTTTTAATCACAATATAGCACAAGGACAATTCAGTCACTGTCCTTCCAGGTCCCTGGAAACAAGGACTTGCAGAGTGAAAGAAACTGACACTCTCCCTACCTACAGTTTTCTGTCCCTAGAATAAATGTTTTTTTAAGCACAATATAGCACAAGGACAATTCACTCACTGTCCTTCCAGGTCCCTGGAAACAAGGACTTGCAGAGTGAAAGAAACTGACACTGTCCCTACCTACAGTTTTCTGTCCCTAGAATAAATGTTTTTTTTTAAGCACACTATAGCACAAGGACAATTCAGTCACTGTCCTTCCAGGTCCCTGGAAACAAGGACTTGCAGAGTGAAATAAACTGACACTCTCCCTACCTACAGTTTTCTGTCCCTAGAATAAATGTTTTTTTTAATCACAATATAGCACAAGGACAATTCAGTCACTGTCCTTCCAGGTCCCTGGAAACAAGGACTTGCAGAGTGAAAGAAACTGACACTCTCCCTACCTACAGTTTTCTGTCCCTAGAATAAATGTTTTTTTAAGCACAATATAGCACAAGGACAATTGACTCACTGTCCTTCCAGGTCCCTGGAAACAAGGACTTGCAGAGTGAAAGAAACTGACACTGTCCCTACCTACAGTTTTCTGTCCCTAGAATAAATGTTTTTTTTAAGCACACTATAGCACAAGCACAAAACACACTGACACTCTCCCTACCTATCCTTCTCTTTCCCTAAACTAAAGGAATCCAGGTTAAGCAAGAAAGAAATAACAGTCACTGTCCCTGCCTATGCTGCTCTATCCCTGCTCCGGAACACACTACACTAGGCCGCCGTGCTGGCGGCCTTTTATAGTGTGGGGCGTGTACTAAACACCCTCAGCAATAATTGGCCACAGGCATCCTGCCTGTGGCCAATCATTGCTCTCCTCGCTGCCGGCGCTGTGATTGGCCAAGCATGCGGGGTCACAGTGCATGCTTGGCCAATCACAGCGCCTGGATGACACTGCGATGGCGTAGTGCATTGTGGGCCGTTCGCGTCACTCGAATTTGGCGCGAACGGCCCAAATCGTTCGATCTTCGTCGAACGATCGAACAGCCGATGTTCGAGTCGAACGTATGTTCGACTCGAACACGAAGCTCATCCCTACTACTGGTGCTTTACCGCTAACGAACCCTCTGCCCCAGTGTGAAAGGAGTCTAAGTAATATTCTTGAAAACACATTTTATTGATACATTGGGGTTGATTTACTAAGACTAAAGAATGCAAAATTTGGTGCAACTCTGCATAGAAGGCAATCAGCTTCCAGGTTTTATTGTCAAAGCCTAATTGAACAAGCTGAAATTAGAAACTGATTGGCTACCATGTACAGCAGCACTAGATTTTGCATGCTCTAGTTTTAGTAAATCAACCCCATTGTCTTGTTACATAACTTCATCAACAAATATGATATATATAGATACTGTATAACTATAATTACAAAATTTCAGTCAGATATTAAAATCATCACAATTGGGCTAGATAATAACATACTAAAATTGTGGATATTGAATGGGGAGCTAATAGAGGGGAAATCTACAGATTTGACATAGGTCCATGATGAGTAGAAAGTAGTTATGAATAATCAAACAGTAAAATACCTGATTGTACACAGAGAATTGCATCCATATAACTTGACACGTTTCGTGGAGTATGCTCCACTTCCTCAGGAGAAGATACAAATCTTAGTATGCTCTCAAATCGATTAGGGGTTCAATATGTGAAATAAGAATTGTGAGGGGGTGTCTGCACCAGGAGCTGTGGGAGTACTGCATACGACTGCAGAGACATGCAAAAAGTGCCTGAAGAAAATTGCAAATCTCCATTGGGTAATGGATGTTAAAAAGGCTG
This sequence comes from Rana muscosa, assembly GCA_029206835.1. Taxonomy (NCBI): domain Eukaryota; kingdom Metazoa; phylum Chordata; class Amphibia; order Anura; family Ranidae; genus Rana; species Rana muscosa. The sequence continues at coordinate 474,611,099 of CM055117.1, read as the reverse complement.
GCAGTCCAAAAGGGGTTTTGGTAATGCATGATGCAGATGCAGTTTGTCTCATAAGCCTCATAAGGGGAAGGGAAGAAAAGCCCAATCGTGATGATTTTAATATCTGACTTAAATTTTGTAAATATTGGTTATGCATTATATTTTTTTATTATTATTATACAGGATTTATATAGTGGCAACAGTTTACCCAGCGCTTTACAACTTGAGGGTAGACAGTAGAAATACAATACACTTTAATACAGAAGGAATCAGAGGGCCCTGCTCCTTAGAGCTTACAATCTAAGAGGAAGGGTCAAGAGATACAAGAGGTAAAAATTGTGGAGGATGTGCTCATGGAGAAAGTAAATGTACAGTTGTTAGGTGGGGGCCAGATAGGCTTCTCTGAAAAGATGAGTTTTCGGGGATCGTCTGAAAGTGGACAAAGAAGGAGAAAGTGGCACAGATTGGGATAGAGAATTCCAGAGAATGGGAGAGGCTTTGGAGAAGTCCTGAAGGCAAGCACGGGATGAGGTGACAAGGGAGTTAGAGAGCAGGAGGTCTTGGGAGGAGCGAAGAGAACGATTAGGTTGGTAAGTTATTGTTAGTATCTTGAATTTAATTTGTTGGTTGAGTGGCAGCCAATAGAGGGATTGGCAGAGGGGTATAGCAGACGCTGAGCGTTTTTTTGAGGTGGATGAGCCTGGAAGCAGGGTCCATGATGGACTTAAGTGGGGATAGCCTACTTAGAGGTAAGCCAATGAGGAGAGTTGCAGTAGTCAAGGCGAGAGATGAGCAGGGAGTGGATTTGAAACTTTGTGGTAGCATTGGTTAGGAAGGTGCGTATCTTGGAGATGTTGCAGAGGTTGAGGCCGCAAATTTTGGATAGAGATAGGATGTGGGGCTGAAAAGTTAGTTTGGAGTCCAGGATTACACCTAGGACTTTGTGGTGGGGGGACACGTTGATAGTTGAGCCGTTGATATTGACATAGAAAGCAGGGGAAGGACATATCTTCATATCATATTTGTTGATGAAGTTATGTAACAAAACAATGTATCAATAAAATGTGTTTTCAAGAATATTACTTATTATTCCTACTGTGTACGTACGTGTATTATCCATAATGTTTTTTTCACTCACAATTATCAACCGCTGACTCTACAATATGCACCTCATTCAAAGTCCTAACCTCCCTTTTTTGTTTTCTTTTCATGATTTAACAGGTCATGGGAGTGGGTTCTGTTGGACCTTAGCATAATATCATTCAACCAGTGGCGGCCCGTCCATAGGGGGCGCCCGGGCGCCGCCCCCCCTCCTGTGGTCACCAAAAAAAAGAAATAAGGGGGGCGTGTCCTGACGTGTGCAGCGGCGGACGTGCTTCAGGGGAGCTCCGGGACTCCCGAACTCCATCCACCGCCATCCGGGTTGATAAATCGACCATCCACGTCCCAATCTCATCCCAGCCCGTTCACCTTGCCCCACCGCAGTGTCCTGGGCCGTTATCGCGGAGCGATTCGACCGGGGGAAGCCCGAAATTCGTAGCCGCCAGCTTCTGCAGCCGCCGCCATCTTGTAGGCCCAAGCCCTCCCGGAGGAGCCAGACCCCGGCATTCCTGGAGGTGAGAGACCACCATCCATCCCCACCCGCCACCCATCCTCCTACCTGGAACAGCCCGAAGACAGGGCCGACTCTCGGAGCCATCTGTGGTGGCCGCGACTCCACGCGGCCTTGTGAGGCCTTGAATCCCCGGTCTTTCCTGCGGACTGCACCTCCGCGAGAGCGCAGTGAGGCCGACCCGATCCGTCTCTGGGGGCCAGATCCCACACACGGCACCCGCCCGGTCCCCCATCCTGGGCCCTGTCTGTGCCGGGGGCACTTAAAGAACTTTTTGGGCTGATCCCATCCACGTGAGATCCGCCGCCATCTTGAGGCCTGTGGGCCCTCCGATTCCCCGGGACTCGGGTAAGGCGGCTACGGGAGGAGGGGGGAACATCTCTGGCCACAGCTATCCCACCTCTCCTGGACAGTCAGGCTGGAGAGGGGGAGTTCTGAAGGCTGGTGGAGGCACCCAATAGTGCTGTTTAAAGCAGGGGAACGGCGGCCATCTTGCTACACCTCAGGCCTACAGACAGCCTCTTCGTCCTCCCCTGCACTAACATCAAGGCTTAATCCTGACACCCCGCCTGCAAGAGGGGTGAACCGGGCTGCTATGCTCTGCTATGCTAGAAGACTTATTTAGGTGGGGATCTGCTCAGACAGCGGCCGGGATGGCGGCATGAAGATAGGACTCCTGCATGACGGGGATGTGAAACGCTTTCTTTAGACACCACAATCAGCTGAATCATGGGGAAATCCACTAGAAGTTCCTCCACACCACGCACTCTCAAAGACTCAGGGGCACAATTGAGCAACAATATTCCGGAGATGTTCAAGAATCGGCCCCCAGGGGACCACGGGGAGATGCAGAATTCACAGAGCTCACAGGCCTCATCCTTGATCCCGCTTGAAAACACCGCTGGTCTGAGATCAGCCACAGACCCTAACCCGAGCCTACTCGACCTCCAAAGAGATCTGCAGAGAGTGGCACTAGACATCAAACATACTCTAACAACGGCCATTGCGGATCTGAAGTCGGACATTCACACAATGAACCACCGCCTCACCGAGGTGGAAGAAACCACCCAAACTCAGGCAGTAGCAATCAGGCAAGTACAAAAGACTTATGACTCACAACTGTCTCACATGTTTGAACTCCACAGACAGGTGGAGGATTTAGATAACAGGGGTCGCAGACATAATGTTAGGGTTCGGGGGGTCCCCGAGGATATAGACCCGGCTACTCTACCACAAACGGTCTGCTCCATTTTCAACGACCTCTTGGGCCGCCCGGCTGACTCCCCCATCGAGATGGAAAGACTGCATCGGGCCCTGAGACCCCCTCCCCGAGACTCTGAGCCCCCCAGGGACATTGTGTGCTGTATCGTAAATTTTCCCCTCAAAGAGGAGATACTGAGGAAGGCAAGAGATTGAGGCCGAATTTTGTTTAATGGCACAGACATTAAATTATTCCAAGATCTCTCTCAAATAACTTTGCAGAATAGGCGCACTCTGCGTCCCCTGTTGGATACACTGCGGGCCCGCAATATACAGTATAGATGGAAGTTCCCGTTTTGCCTCTCAGCGTCCACCAGGGGCCGTACAGCCTTCTTACGGACCCCGAAAGATTTGCCTGTCTTCTGCGAACAACTAGACATACCATTGATTGACCTGCCTGACTGGTACTCTTTCTACTTTCCCACGGAGCCTTGGAAACCTGTCTCGCACAACTCCTCACCAAAAGCTCAGCGACAACGCTCCAGACGTTGCAGATTGGACCCGACATCACCAGGAGACCGCTATGCCCGCCGTGACAACCTCCTGCAACATCCGGACCCGGCTGGAACCCCGAGAGGGGGACTTCAAGATGCTTAACTCTGCTCCTTTCTACATCAAGCCTCTACACTACCTAGTTGAGATTACACAGAAACGTTCTGTTGCTGTTTAAATTTGTTTGCGATTCCGGCACGGGGGAGGGGGGGGAAGGAGGAGAGAGGGGAAGATGTTTTTTTTTTTTTTCTCCTCTCTTTGCTGACCTCACCCCCCAAGCCCGATTGGAACTTACTGCCCCCTTTGATTCCAGCCAAATGAGTTTTCACCTTCACCTAGACGGTTATTTCTAAGCTGTGGCCCTTTGATGCCCTCCAAAGCACCAAAAGCATTCGGTGCCCCCCCCTTTTTTTTTTTTTCTCTTCCAGACATGACTAACTCTGATTTGCTCCTACAGTTTCTCCGGGGGGCCTTCTGGGGGTCCATTCCTTCCAGGGTCTAGGTGATGTATACTACCGAGAAGGTAACAGATGCTCACACGCATGGTTTGCCAGGGATATGCCTTTGCCTACTTAGATCGCTTTGTTTTTATGCCTGCTGATTACTTTGGGGAGGTGGACTCGGCTCCTGACAGCTTGAGGAATGTCTCTACAATCTAGACATAATGTATTTTATATTGGCCCCTGTTGTAGGATTATGCTAAGGGATTCGCCAAGCCAGATTACCGTCTTTCACGGTGGGGCCGGGTTCACTTCTCCACTTTCCCGTTTTTGATTTTTTATGGGTTGAACCTGCACTTATTCTGTAGCTTGTGATAAGCTCTCCATGCTAGGCATTTACTTCTTTCACAATAAGACCTAACTTGAACTACGCCCATGCTTAAGCGGGATGGCATTGGGTCTCAGGGGAAGAGTATACTCTTACCTTGAACACAACCCTGGGGTATCTCCTGAGACTGGTCCTAGACCTGGACAATGGATTTTCAGATTGAGGCCCTACTGGATTGACACACAGTCCGAACCCCTTGGGGGGCGGGGGGGAGCAGCGTTGCAATGTTTCAATGCCTGTTTGTTTATTTGTTTATCTGTTTATATGGTTCTGGTCGGTGGGTTCAGGGGCCTACATATTTGTGGGCTCAGGGACACACCGATCTCCACAAATGTGTGATAATGTTTAAGGATGAATATTGCCCATCCTAAGCCCTTGGTAGGGGGTCCGTTTAGTTTCCGGTCACAATAGGTTTAGACTGGTCTATCATATAACTCGGATAGGCTTTTGGACCGCCCCTGTTATCATTATGCAACAGTATATCCCGAAGTAACAACCTGTGCAGGGGAATTCCACGTCTCAATATTCATTTATTCCTTCTCGATTCCCTTTTGTACTTTTCGTATTTTAATCCCATGATTCTCCTTTACGCCATCCATTGTCTTTTAAGCACCTGTTTTATCTCCTTACGTCCACCGTTGTGCGGGATTCCAGTATCCCGTCCTGGTCTTTCTACCCCTCCACAGCCTCCCACTTGGCGGGAAGCTGACACTCCGGATTTTCCCTTATTAGGCGGTTAGATTTATATTTAACTGCCTCCGGTATTATCACGCACGCGCGGTAGACCCTCTCAGCGTTAGTGCATTGTTCTTCTCCGTGCGTTTCCCCTCCCCCCCTGCTTCCTGACTTCCTTACTTACTCCCTCCCATCTTTCTCTAGATCCTACGTGTCCCCTCCCCCCCTTCCCCCCCCTTTTTTTTTTTCTCTCCTTTCTTTTCTTCATTTTCGTGGGGGCCGCTCCTCTTTCCTCTCTCCTGTCAGGGACAGTGCGGTGGCTCCTGCTCACCGCACTGACAATCAGACTTCGCTCATAAATATTATATTCTCCGTTGGATTACACCATGCAGAAGGAGAATATAATTAAACAACAGCTGTCATTGAAATGTCTCTCACTCAACGTCAAAGGCCTCGTACACACGACCGATTTTCTCGTCGTAAAAAACACGTCGTTTTTTTCGACGAGATTCTTGTTAAGCTTGTCGATTTTCTCGTCAAGCTTTCTATGCGTACACACTGTCATTTCCCAATTTCCTCGTTGTTCTCTGCGCTCACGTCCAGCACGTACGACGGCACTATAAAGGGGAAGATCTTTTTTCTTGGCGCCACCCCTTGTGCTGCTTTTGCTGATCTCGTGTTACCGCGTGTGAAGTAAAAGTTTGGGAAGAGACGATTCACGCTTTTCAGTCTTCGTACTTTTCAGATCGTTTTCTGCCGTTCAGTTTGTGCTTGTGGGTTCGTATCTTGACTTTCAGGGCGTCTAGGCAGGTCGTATCTGTTTTACAGTGCGTTCTTGCCTGTTCGTTTCTGATTTTCAGTTCGTTATTCATAGGCCTTGCTGTTCTAAAGTGCGTTCTGTTCTGTACGTTCTGATTAGACGACCGTTTCCTAGCCATGTCGCCTGGACGTTCTCGTCGTCGAGTTCGTGCTGTGCGTGCGCTTGGTGTTGGTCTGCTTGTTTTGGACCAAGACCAGTCCATGAATGGTGTGAGGAGGAGTTCATGGACCAAGAATTGGTTGCTCCAGCGGGACCAATTCTGCCACATGCCTCTGCTGCGGGAGATCGTCGAGAATAATCCTGAGGACTACAGGAATTTTCTGAGGATGTCTGACCCCGTTTTTCAGGAACTGTTGGCTTTGGTGTCCCCCTATATTACCAGGAAGGACACCATTATGCGGGAAGACATCAGTGCTGAGCAGAGGCTCATCGCCACGTTGCGTTACCTGGCAACAGGGAGAAGTCTTCAGGACTTGAAGTTCACCACAGGCATCTCCCCCCAGGCTCTGGGCCTCATAATCCCAGACACCTGTTCTGCCATCATCCAAGTCCTGCAGGAGGACTATATTAGGGTAAGTTTGCTCCCTTAACATCACATTTTAGGTATTACATGTCTGCTAATGTATTGTATTTCTTTCATCCTTCCCTAATTACCATGATTGTAATATGCTGAGAATGTCCCCTTTGTCCCCATGCATGTTGGAAGCTTTAGATTGCCCCTTTTTTCTCCTCCCTAAATATTTCCCTTCACTTACTTTTCCAGCAGGGGCGCCTGTTGCTCCAAATGTTGGGGGGTTCAAACCCCAATTTAGGAAATAAACTTCCTCCTTTTTTGCTCTGTTGCCTAATAAACGCCCCCAGTTGTCCCCTCCAATGCAGCCATTTTGTTCCCTCAAATGCAGCCATTTAGTCCCCTCTAATGCAGCCAGTTTCCCCCCAGCCCTGCACTTACCTTCTTGTGGTCAGCGCCATCCTTCTTCTGTCCTTGATGTCTTCCCCTTCCCTTCATGTTGCATCAGCCAATCATGTTACCATTAAACAGACTTGGTGAACATGATTGGCAGAGCAGCCTGTCAGTGTTTACACAAGGAATGCCCCCTCCTTGCGTCCCCGATTTTTCTTTGAGGAAGCCAATTACATCCCTCAGGTTGTAATTTGCAAGACTATTTTAATACCTGTTTCTGCTCTGCAATTTTAACCCCCTAAATGCCGCAATGATTCATATGTCGGTCGCTTTACAAGAGGCCATCCACCTGAATAGTGTGCGGCATAGACAATACATAGGTTCATGCAATGCATGAACCTATGTATTGTTCTGAGTGATGGGCACAGGAGAGAGGGGACAGTGCTCCAGCGCCCACTCTGGACGCACCGCCACTGCAATGCTATCCTATGGCCAAACACATCTCCCCCCCCCAAAAATAATTTAGTAATGGCCCATCAGAGGGGGTGATGAATATGATAAATGAGCCTTCCATTATCCTTTTTTTACACACCTTAATAAACGTATAATTAGATTGATGTTGGTCTCTAATTTTTTGGGATAGAATTTCCTTGTAATGTATGACTTTGTTTTTCTAATATTATTTCATCTTGTTTCACTCCACAGCTTCCTTCCACGCCACAGGAATGGCAGACTGTGGCATCGGAGTTTGCCACGCGGTGGGACTTCCCCAACTGCGGTGGTGCCATAGACGGGAAGCACGTCCGCATCGTGCCGCCACCCCGTTCTGGGTCCTACTACTACAACTACAAGGGGTTTCATAGCATTGTGCTGATGGCGGTGGTGTCAGCACGGTATGAATTCCTCTATGTTGATGTAGGGAAGAATGGCCGGATGTCCGATGGGGGATCCTTCATCCAGACGGAGTTTGCCCTCCGTCTCCAGAGTGACGACCTTGCATTGCCACCGGATGCAGGGAATATTGAAGGACTCCCCTTTGTTTTCTTGGCTGATGAAGCCTTCGGACTCGGACGGCATCTTATGAGGCCATTTCCACAGAGGACCCTGACCCCAGAGAAGAGTGTGTTCAATTACCGGCTGGCCAGGGGCCGAAGAGTCGTTGAAAATGCCTTCGGCATAATGGCCAGCCGGTTCCGCCTTTTTATGACTTCCATCCACTTGGCGGACAACAAAATAAACTATGTAGTGTTATGCTGCTGTGTGCTGCACAACTTTCTGAGCCAAAAATCAAATTCCTATATGGCCTCAGTTTTGCCAGAGGCTGGACTTTCCCCTGCAAATCCCCTTCCGGGCCTGGAATCTGTCCGTCTTGGCTTGCCCCCCCAAAATGCCCGTGTGGTTCGGGACAAATACATGGAGTATTTCACGGGTAGGGGGGCAATTCCTATGCCAGCCTATGTCTAAGTATCCCAATAAAAATCTTGTTTAAACCTTTAATTATTTGTTCTTTCCTGTCTCCTAGTTTGTCTTTGTGCATTTGTAGTGGCAAGTGTATTTTACTTTAGTAAATAACAACCATTTCACTATGTTACCTTACAAAAGAACCAAATAAGCTTAGAGGGTATTATAAAAAGAAGCTACACGTTGTTTGTGGTCAAATATTTTACTCTGTGCACATTCTCTTCATTTTTTTTTTTTTACTTTGGGGTTGGCCTGGCCACAACCCTGCAATTTTTGGCTTATGAAAATACAAAAATATCAGTTGCATTTCAAAAATTACAACATTGGATACCTCTGAGCAATCGGAGACATTCACTTACACAAACTCTATGTGCCCGTCCTAATATGGGGTCCTGCCACCCCTTGCCCAGCCAAAAATTGAATATGCACACATTTTTTATTTTTTTCATATAGGAAGTTTACAATCCTGATCCCTATTGTCAACATGTGCTATCTGCCATCAGGGGTGATCAATGGACGTGTTTTGGGGGTGCATCCCCTTCCTCAGTTCACCGACTTTTGATACGAGGAAGGGGTTGCACCCACAAAAGACGTACATGGATATCCCCTGATGGCAGATAGCACATGTTCACACACTGTGTGCATATTCAATTTTTGGCTGGTTTGTTACTCAAAAAATTAGAAAAAATTATAAAAACAAACATGTAAAACAAATGTTTGGATGGCTTATTGAATTCTCCCCAAAACATCGAGAATGTCTTTAAATGTTTGTTCCATCACATGGATTCTTTGTTTAATTAGGTCCAGTTCCGTGCTACATTCCATCACTTGCTGGATGAGGCGGAGGGCACTGTCAGCAGAGAACCGTGTGCTATCCTTCACAACATTTACATCCCCTAAAAAACAAAAAAAATTATTAATAAAACTCTGCAGGCCTACCTCGCTTACCTTAAGCTGTGGTGTCAGATACTGACCTGTTGTGGTGACCAGATCCACAACGTCATCCACCTCTCCTTCCTGCACTTCTCCTTCCTCCACCTCAACTTCCTGCACATCTTTCGGTTGTGGGTCTTTGGGAGTTTGGTGTTGTTTGGAAGTTGTGGGGTGCATGTGCTCCCTGGAGTGTCCTCCTCCCAGTCTTCTCTCCCCTATGAGAATAAAACCAAAGGTCTATTTATCACACTGTAAATCTCCTTGTTAAACTAAAAACAGGCTAAATTGTTTGAAAGTGGGGTACAAGTGTGTGTTTGGGCGGAATTTAAAGAAGAATGCATTATTTATGACCCCAAATATGTTTAGTATTCACATTTGGATGTAATTTTTGGGACATGTAGGCACCACAAAAAATCTCTGATGCACCTGTGTGGGACACCCAAAAAAGGCGGGTCTGTTGGCCCACACTATAGTGTTCCAAAGTACAGATGTGGAAGCAGCTGCTGAGTGTCCTCTCCTTTACACTGATTAAAGTTTGCATTTCATTCTCTTTACAAACACATCATCTAGACTTAAAAATTATCCACAATACTTGATCAAAAATGGCAGATGTCTAATTACTTTTGTGGCTCTTAAATAAGCCAAAACCGCGGATAGTGGCCGAACGAAGTGTCGGTAACGTAACGAACGATTACTGTGCCCAACCTAGTTCAAAATATTACATTTTGGAAGAGAGTCCAATATGATAAAAAAAAAAAACATGTCAGTTTCTAAAAATATTAATAGCAGAAACGTTGTCATTTTACTTACTTTTAGCGAGCATCCTCTTTATGATCCTCAACTGGTCTGGCTCCCTCAGTTTGAGGTCTGACCACCTCTTTCTGAGCTGCTCATTTGAGCGTTTCACCCCGAACTTCGCCCTCAGACTCTTCACAACTTTAGTGAGGATTTTGGCCTTCCTTCTATTTGGTTTGCTATACGGCCCATGCTTGGCATCATAATCAGCCTTGACCAAGATGTCCACCATCTCCGCCATCTCCGCCAAAGACATATTCGATGCCTTGAATCTCCTCCTTGATCGTGACGTGTCCTCAGTCTCCGGGCTTGTCTCCTCGCTAGTTGCGGAATTATCAGACACCTGCTGTAACTCCGCCATATCTGTCTGCGCGCCGAAAGAGAAGGGGCGGGGAAAAGATGTAAGTTAGAACGTCATGGGCGGGCGACGTGTGCTGAGCGACGTGTTCGAATTTTGACGCATGCGTGGTGTGTATATAGCAAACACACATGTGACTATAGTACGTTCGGTGTGCGGAGAGAGGAGTTCAAGTGACGGACGTGCGAACAAAGGTATGTGATTTTGTGACTTGTAAAAATTGTTGGCCTATACTGTCTTGAGATTGTTGGAGAATATATATGGTGACTAGGATGTTAAGGAGGTTAGACTGTTTGCCTCACATTATTTAAATATAATTTATTTTACTTGCAGATACAATATGAATGTCTTTATTAGCGACAAAGGGTTCCTGGCGGAATTTATTGACCGGGTAAGGGAGCTGCCGGTTCTGTGGGAGACGAAAAACCCCATCCATGAAAAAAAAGGGGTGAGAAAAGCAGCGCTGGAGAAGCTGCTCCCATTTGTGCATACCAAGGTGCCCACAGCCACAGCAAAACAAGTGGACACTAAAATTGGGAGCTTGAGAGGTACCTACAGGACTGAACGCTCTAAGGTGCTGGCTTCTCAGAGGTCAGGAGCAGCAGCAGATGATGTTTATGTCCCGATTTTGTGGTACTACAACAGGATGTCCTTCCTGGATGACCACATTGAGACAAGGCCATCAGTCTCCACTCTTCCCCCCAGACTTCCCTGCAGCCAACCTGAGCCTTCTCTGGAGCAAGAGGAGGCAGCCATCCTGGATGATCCTGATTTGTCCATCTGGAGCCAGGTATAGTATTAACTGAAAATGTATTGGGATAAAATTAATGTTTCCCAAATATGTCAGGATGAGAAACATACATTATTTTGTATTCCACAAGTGAAATCAAGATCTGTAGACATTATTCTGCACTTAATTGTGTGGTAAATAGTCAAGCTGATGTAGTGGTAAATTTAAAGCAAGGATTTATGCATTTACATTCTAATTGCTTCCATCAGGATTACAAAGTTCGATGCAAAGATTAAACCAACATATTAAACTATGTTCCTTTTTCATACACAGGATGAAATCAGCCAGGAGGAGGGTCTGGAAACTGTCAGGCAGGAGGAGGAAGGGCCCAGTGGCAGCCAGGAGGTGGCAGGGCCCAGTGGCAGCCAGGAGGTGGCAGGGCCCAGTGGCAGCCAGGAGGTGGTAGGGCCCAGTGGCAGCCAGGAGGTGGCAGGGCCCAGTGGCAGACAGGAGGTGGCAGGGCCCAGTGGCAGACAGGAGGTGGCAGGGCAAAGGAGAAGCACCAGATCCCAGGTGCCTCCCATCCGGCTTCACAAAAGAGGCAGGAGGGACAGGACCACCAGTGAGGCAGCAATGGCCCTTATTAAAGAGGCCCATGCCACCCTCAAGGAGCCCACATCCCCTGAAGAGGCCATTGCCGGCCTAGTGGAGGCTAAGTTCAAGGTGATGAGCATGGAGCAACGCCTCCTATGCGAGCCCCTGCTCATCTCCTTGCTCAACAAGGGGGTGATGGAGAAAATTACACCCAATACCGCCATATGTGAGGTGGCCCAACTGACCCAACCTCAACCTCCACCTCCACCTTCCTCTTCTGCCCCACCCCCTTCTGTTACACCTCCACCTTCTGCCCCACCCCCTTCTGCTACACCTCCACCTTATGCCCCACCCCCTTCTGCTACACCTCCACCTTCTGCCCCACCCCCTTCTGCTACACCTTCTTCTTCTGCCCCACCCCCTTCTGCTACACCTCCACCTTCTTCTTCTGCCCCACCCCCTTCTGCTACACCTCCACCTTCTTCTTCTGCCCCAACCCCTTCTGCTACACCTCCACCTCCTCCTCCTGACAGGAGTACCCCTCCAGTGGGCCAGCCTCCAGCCAAACGAAGAAGGAAGGCTGCAGGAAAGGCTGCAGGAAAGGCTTCAGGAAAGGCTTCAGGAAAGGCTGCAGGGAAGGTTGCCAGGAAGAAGAGGAAGTGATGGCCTTGCTTCATTGTGGTCGGACAAAGGGCAGCCTGTTGTAGTACCACACACTTGGGACATATATCTCACCTGCTGCTGTTCCTGACCTCTGGGAGGCCAGCATCAGATTGTGTTCAGAAATGTGGGCCTTCTCAAGCTCCCAATTTTGGTGTCCACACAGGGTTGCTGTGTGCTCTGGGGTCCCTGGGATGCACAAATGGCAGCAGCTTCTCCAGCGCTGCCTTCTCTTTATTTAATTTATAAACATGAATAAATGTGTTTTTTGTTTAAGTTCATACTTGACTATGTGTATTTTTAAATAAACAAAATCAAGCTTTGGAGTAAGCAGATACATTTGACTGACAATAAAAGGCACAGATATCACCCCCCCCAAAAGAATAACTAAATCTGATTAGCACAAAAACATGGTGTGAAATTTAAATAATATAGATTCCAAAATTAAATGGGAGATCGCTATCAAAACATTGAGAAATTAGAATTAACATCATTTTGAAAAATCAAACCATTTAAATTATTCCTAAAAACTTGCACGATATAATACACATAAATCTTATAAAGAGCAGCATGAAAAAGGTTAAAAATAAGGCATAACTCTGTGTGAATATCAGCAGCAAAAGAAGGTCACTCGTTTTGATTAATGTAACATTCTAACGAAGATTTCAATGCAGAACATTTAAACGATGAAATATTTATGAGCGTGACGAATATGCTCTCTCCATTATGAAGGCTTGTTTTACCAGAAGATGCGCTCCCGTCTCATAGTTGCTTGTGAGCATGCGCGCTTTTGGAAGAGTCGTAAAAGCATACACACGAACCATTTTCTCGTCACAAAACAGGCCGATGAGAAACACGACGAGGAAATCTGGAATCCTGACGAGAAAATAGAGAGCAGGTTCTCTATTTTCTCGTCGAGATTCTCGGCAAGTTTCTCGTCGTAAAACCATACACACGAACGTTTTTCTAGACAAAAAAACTCTTGCGGCACTTTTCTTGACTGTTTTGGACGAGAAAAACGGTCGTGTGTACGAGGCCAAAGGCCTAAATCTCCCTGAAAAGAGAACACAGGTATTGTCAGCATTGACTAAACACAATGCTCACTTTCTTATGCTCCAAGAAACTCATTTCAGATCTGATGCAATCCCCAAATTGGGGAACCATATTTACGAACAGGGAATACATTCTACGAACCCAGAGTCCAAGACGAAGGGAGTTTCCATACTGATATCTAAACGCGCTGATTTTCGATTGTCGGACTCCATAATCGATCCGGAGGGCAGGTACATTTTTATTAAAGGTACCTTTGCCTCTAAACCAATCACACTAGCCAATGTGTACTGCCCAAACGAGCACCAAGTGTCGTTCTTTAGGAAAGTCTGTGACCTGCTTGCCACATTCCAGGAGGGTATTGCACTCTTGGGAGGGGACTTCAATGTTCCATTAAACCCAACTATAGACTCCTCTACTGGCACATCCATCCTCACACACCGGGCACTTCGCCAGATTAGACTCCAAATGCAATACCTAAAGCTCCATGACACATGGTGTACCATGTATCCTACCGATAAAGATTACACTTTTTTCTCTCCACCCCACCAGAAGTACTCTAGGATAGATTACTTTTTTCTCTCACAGACTGACCTATCCCTCCTCTCGCAGGCCACTATAGAGCCAATGTTCTTATCAGACCACCACCCTATAACAGTAACTCTTACGTTTCCTGACGTCCATAAGACAACGAAAACCTGGAGACTGAATCCAACGCTATTCAAAGACCCTGAAAATGTTAGACAAGTGCGTACCCGAATTCAATTGTACTTTCAAGAAAACTCTACCCCAGTTGTCTCTCCCATAACACTTTGGGAAGCACACAAATGTGTCCTAAGGGGAAAATTAATCTCTTTAGCCACGATAGCCAAAAAAAGACACCAGGAAGACGTTAAATCATTAATTGAAAAAATAAACCGCCTGAAAAGAGCCCATAAACAGTCATCCATGCAAGCTACACTGCAGGAGCTTTTGCAGGCACGTTCTGATTTGGTGGGTGAGTTAGGGAAGCGCACTAGAAGGCGATACGTCCTCAGACAGAAAGTGTTCTACGAACACGGTAACAAAAGTGGGAGACTGTTGGCTCGCACGATACAGGCAGATAAGGTCTCGTCAGTGATTCATCATATTCGTGACAGCCAAGGTACACTCCTTTCAAAGAACGAAGAAATAACCAAACACTTTGAAAAATTCTACTCCAAATTGTACAATTTGGCGCAAGATGGGGGAGGGGTGACCAATATGGCCGGGCGTTCCTCTCAAATATCGGACTTCTTGGCGGATTACTGCCCCAAACCTATCACCCCCCAACAGGCTGAAGCCATGGAGAGCCCTTTCTCCATGGAAGAACTTCACTTAGCAATCAAACAGATGAAGGTGGGGAAAAGCCCAGGCCCCGATGGCCTCCCGCTGTTGTACTACAAATGCTTTCAGGAGGACCTTACTCCCAAAATGCTAAACACATTTAACTCCCTTTCGTCCCCCCACACTTCCCTAGGCAGATTACTGGAAGCCCATATAGCAGTTATCCCGAAAGATGGGAAAGATACCACACAAGTTTCTAACTATAGGCCGATCTCCCTGCTTAACGTGGATATAAAAATCTACGCCAAGATGCTAGCAAATAGGTTACTCCCCTTGATCCCTGGCCTCATATCATCTGACCAGGTGGGCTTTATCCCGGGTAGGGAGGCTAGGGACAATACTATCCACACTTTAAACCTGCAGCATTGGCTGGCCTCATCGAAGACCGAGGGATTCCTCCTCTCCCTTGATGCTGAGAAGGCGTTTGACAGGGTGTCATGGGATTACATGCGGGCGGTCTTGGAAAGCATAGGCCTCCTGCCACGTATGCTTGCACATATCACTGCCCTCTATACTAACCCCTCCGCGAGGGTGAGGGCTAATGGCCTCCTGTCAGACGCCTTCTCGATTAGCAATGGTACCCGTCAGGGCTGCCCGTTATCTCCCCTGATCTTTGTTTTGACTCTGGAGCCCCTACTAAACAGACTGAGGTCCAACACGGATATCAAGGGAATCTCCATTGCCCACAGAGAATTTAAAGTTGCGGCCTTTGCTGACGATATCTTATTGTCCTTGCAATCCCCTCGGATATCGCTACCCAATCTTTTGAAAGACATAAAACACTTTGGCGAGCTATCAAATCTCAAAATCAATTATTCCAAATCGCATGCCCTAAATGTATCCCTTACCTCTCATGAAGTCACACATTGTCAGGAATCCTTTCCCTTTCATTGGCAGAAGACAGCCATTACCTATTTAGGCATCCAGATCACTAAGAACATAACGGATCTTTATAGCCACAACTTCCTCCACGCCCTCTCTAAGCTCCAGGCAAATTTGAAGGATTGGGACAACCTTAACATTTCTTGGTTTGGGCGCTCGGCCCTCATTAAGATGGTTGTTCTCCCCCGCCTATTATATTTAATGCAGACAATCCCGATTCACTTACCCCCCTCATTCTTTGCGGCATATAAAAAAGCATGCACTAGCTTTATTTGGAAGAATAATGCCCCACAAATTAAATACTCACGGCTGACATGCTCCAAAACAACCGGTGGGATTGGGTTACCAGACCTTTATAAATATTACCTGGCCTGCCACCTAACTAGAGTGGTGGACTGGAAACTTCATAAACTAAGGAAAGCATGGGTGACGCTAGAAAATTCTCTCACGCAAACTCCGATTGCCACATTACCTTGGCTGTCACCTCGATGCTGGCCCCTGATCCTCAAGACACACCCGCTCATTGCACCTTCCCTATCGGCCTTTAGGAAAGCGGTCGCTCTCTTTAACCTCTCCTCACAACCGGGTCCACTAACCCCTCTGAGAGGCAACCCGGGAGATTCTAATTCATTCCTCCACACGGAATGGCCACACGAGGAGGTTCTGGCGTGCCATTTCTTTCATAAGGGCCGAAGACGAACCTATGAGGAGCTTACTTCTGAATCACGTACTAACACTTTTCCTTTCTGGTCTTTTAGACAGCTGACTCACTTTCTTACCTCCAAAGATGCGAAGGACACGTGGGATAGACAACTTACACCATTTGAAGTACTTTGTTCACGCAATGCACCACAACGACACCTCGTGTCACACATTTACGCCCTATTACAGGATGTCCCTGGTACTCCCACGATGCAGAATATACGTGCTTCTTGGGAAAGGGACCTGCAAATCACACTTGAGGACGATGACTGGGAATCCATATTCACTCTTGCGCATAAAGGCTCAATGAACGTTGCGATTCAAGAAAACGGTTATAAAATTATCACGAAATGGTATAGGACCCCATCTCGTCTACATAAATTCTCACCCTCTATTCCGGATACATGTTGGAGGTGTACAGAAGAGGTAGGATCTATGATCCACATTTGGTGGGAGTGTACCTTGCTCCAACCTTTTTGGAGGGAGGTCCACTCCATCATTAAACGGGTCACCACTTTCACTCTAGACTACACTCCTGCTCAATACCTTCTACACCATACTACTCTACCCAAACGAAATTACCAAAAATCATTGGCTATGCATATGGTTAATGCAGCCAGGCTATGCGTCCCTACACATTGGCGTTCAAAGGATATCCTGACCATTCGAGAATGGTTGATCAGAGTCGCTAAGATAGAGGAGATGGAGGAATTGATACACACAGCCCATGACCGCTTACAGAAGTTTAGTTTGACCTGGTCCTGTTGGACGCATTTTAGGACTACGGATTACTATAAGTCCTTCTTCTAGAATGCTGTCCTGAAGTATTTGAAGTAAAAACAGTTCACACAGTAATCTTTCCTGCGTTTTGAGCTGGTGCAGGGGCCTGGGACGGAGAGCGGCCCCCACCACCCCCCACCTCACGCTTCTCTTTTCGCCACACTTCTCTCTATTTTCTATTCTTGACTGCTACCCTCTACCTACCTTTCTTCTTCTCCTTTTACCCCTTTCCCACGCCTATGTCAATGTAAACCTCTTCTCTGTCTGCCTCCCCCCCCCCCCCAATATGATTGTTATTTTTCTCTATTTGTCTTTCCCAATACCGAATTAACCGATCAAAAGATAGCCTGGAGCCTTACTAGGGGCTCCCAATACCTATACAACCAGTGCAGTTTCCGATTTCAGAAGTTTTACCATGACCCCGGATAGGCCTGCTGATATTGGCCTAGGGCGGGTCCTTGCACTCTTACACAGGTTTACTTGCTCTCTTTCAGTTACTGGTTATTGCTCTGTGTTAGCGTTGGTTAGTCTTGAAATGTCCATGAGCCTGTATGTCTTGTATGTACATGTAACCTTACTTTTCTTTCAATAAAATCATTTATGGAAAACATAAATAAATAAATAAATGTCCTTTTTTTCACACATGGCGGTGCGTCCATAGTGGGTGCAGAAGCGCCGCCCCCGCTCGCTTCTGCTCCCCGGCCGTCACTCCAACAATACATAGGTTCATGCATTGCATGAACCTATGTATTGTCGCCACCGCTGCCGCCCACTATTCAGATGGCCGGCCCCTTGAGCGCCGGACATCTGAATAACAGCGTGTGGTTGGCCTTTAGAAGTGCCTATCAGAGCCAGCGGCTCTGATAGGCTTCCCGACTACAGCCTGAAGGCTGTAATCGGCTTCTAAATACCTAATGAGAGGACGCACGGGGGTGCATTCCCTGGCCAATCAGGTTCACCGGGTCTGGTTACCGGTAACCTGATTGGCTGAAGCGACATCGAGGGCGGGAGAAGACATCGAGGACGGAAGAAGGATGGCGCTGACTCGAAGAAGGTAAGTGCAGGGCGGGGGGGACAAACTGGCTGCATTTGGGGAACAAACTGGCTGCATTTGGGGGACAAACTGGCTGCATTTGGGGGACAAACTGGCTGTATATTGGGGGGACAAACTGGCTGCATTTGGGGGACAAACTGGCTGCATTTGGGGGACAAACTGGCTGTATAATGGGGACAAACTGGCTGCATTTGGGGGACAAACTGGCTGTATATTGGGGGGACAAACGGGCTGTATATTGGCGGACAAACTGGCTGCATTTGGGGGACAAACTGGCTGTATAATGGGGACAAACTGGCTGCATTTGGGGGACAAACTGGCTGTATATTGGGGACAAACTGGCTGTATATTGGTTGGAAACTGGCTGTATTATGGGGGGAAACTGGCTGTATTATGGGGGACAAACTGGCTGTATATGGGGGGACAAACTGGCTGTATATGGGGGGACTGGCTGCATTTGGGGGACAAACTGGCTGCATTTGGGGAACAAACTGGCTGTATTATGGGGGACAAACTGGCTGTATTATGGGGGGACAAACTGGCTGTAATATGGGGACAAACTGGCTGTATATGGGGGGACAAACTGGCTGTATATGGGGGGACAAACTGGCTGCATTTGGGGGACAAACTGGCTGTATATTGGGGACAAACTGGCTGTATTACGGGGGACAAACTGGCTGTATTATGGGGGACAAACTGGCTGCATTTGGGGGACAAACTGGCTGCATTTGGGGGACAAACTGGCTGTATATTGGGGGGACAAACTGGCTGTATAATAGGGACAAACTGGCTGCATTTGGGGGACAAACTGGCTGCATTTGGGGGACAAACTGGCTGTATATTGGGGGGACAAACTGGCTGTATATTGGGGGACAAACTGGCTGCATTTGGGGGACAAACTGGCTGTATTTGGGGGACAAACTGGCTGTATATTGGGGACAAACTTGCTGTATATTGGGGGGAAACTGTCTGTATTATGGGGGGAAACTGTCTGTATTATGGGGGACAAACTGGCTGTATATGGGGGGACAAACTGGCTGTATATGGGGGGAACTGGCTGCATTTGGGGGACGAACTGGCTGCATTTGGGGGACAAACTGGCTGCATTTGGGGGACAAAATGGCTGCATTTGGGGGACAAACTGGCTGTATTATTGGGGGACAAACTGGCTGTATTATGGGGGACAAACTGGCTGTATTATGGGGACAAACTGGCTGTATATGGGGGGACAAACTGGCTGTATATGGGGGGACAAACTGGCTGTATATGTGGGGACAAACTGGCTGCATTTGGGGGACAAACTGGCTGCATTTGGGGGACAAACTGGCTGTATATTGGGGACAAACTGGCTGTATATTGGGGACAAACTGGCTGTATTATGGGGGACAAACTGGCTGTATTATGGGGGACAAACTGGCTGCATTTGGGGGACAAACTGGCTGCATTTGGGGGATAAACTGGCTGTATATTGGGGACAAACTGGCTGTATTATGGGGACAAACTGTCTGTATTATGGGGACAAACTGGCTGTATATGGGGGGACAAACTGGCTGCATTTGGGGGACAAACTGGCTGCATTTGGGGGACAAACTGGCTGCATATGGGGGACAAACTGGCTGTATATGGGGGACAAACTGGCTGTATATGGGGCACAAACTGGCTGTATATTGGGGGACAAACTGGCTGTATATGGGGGACAAACTGGCTGTATATGGGGGACAAACTTGCTGTATTTTGGGGGGAAACTGGCTGTATATGGGGGACAAACTGGCTGTATTTTGGGGGGAAACTGGCTGTATATGGGGGACAAACTGGCTGTATATGGGGACAAACTGGCTGTATATGGGGGGCAAACTGGCTGTATATTGGGGGACAAACTGGCTGTATATGGGGGACAAACTGGCTGTATTTTGGGGACAAACTGGCTGTATATGGGGGACAAACTGGCTGTATTTTGGGGACAAACTGGCTGTATATGGGGGGAAACTGGCTGCATTTGAGGACAAACTAGTGGCGTTTGGGCACAGTGGCTGCGTTTAATGGGCACAGTTGCGGCAATTGATGTTTTTTTTTTTATTTTTTTGTGCCCCCCCAAAAAATTTGAGCACCAGCCACTGCATTCAACCTTCGACTTTCTCATTGCCTGAGGCTCAAAGAGTTGCTCCATCATCAAGACCACACTCCAATGCTTGTCAATGGGCCTAATCACCACTCCTAACATTTATATTCTCCTTTTGTTCTTTCTTTATAAAAGTCCTTCTTTCCCTTTTGGAATGGTTATCCTATTTGCCTAGAGACTGTTGGGAAATTACTTTGCTTAATTTCTTTAGCCATCCTTTCTATGATTAGTCTGTTATAACTTAATTAGAGAACTTTCTTTGATTTGTTTTTAAATTGACAAGATTCCTTCTTATTATTTTCCTATAGGGAACTTTGCCCATTTCTCTATAGAGTTCCTCTAAAATTTCTGGTGCTATTTGATCTTCACTAGACACCTTATTCACCAATGGATCTTTCAATTCTTCTAAACTGATAGTTTCTTCAGTATCCTGACCTTGCTTAACCTACATCAAATGCAAGGACAACCTTTAAAAAATAAAATAAAATCTTTATAAATAATGAAAACTTATTACCACCACTGATGGGCAAAAATGACAACCACTTATTTATTACGGGCCACTACATGTTAGGAATTCCACTGCCAATCCAGTGCTGAAGTCTGTTGGAGGATGCCAAGGGGGTTGAATGCACTTACTTCAAGACGATAATGTACTTACCTGAAAGGTGGAATTTACATACTCTAGAATCCAGGAGATCATTTGATTAACTATGCAGTGCATTTTGTCAGCAACTTGGGAGTAGATTTTGAACTTGTGGTGCATTCCTATTGGTAGGGGGTCTTCATGCTTATCAAGCATAGTAGAAATTGCAAGTGCTTTTGACAGCTGATGTATGTTTCCATGAACTTTTTGATGGTGCTAACATCTGTGCTGCTGTGCAATAACCTCCATATGTTCTGAGCTTTAGAGTTACATGGACTCCCTGCTTTTCTCTGAGAATGTGTTTTTATATGGAGTTACAGTCACTTACTTGATGCACTGGCCATTGTGACGTATAATATAATATATACAGCCAGCTCCCTATCCATGTTCTGGCTCTTCCTGGTCCTAAAGCTTCAAGCTTTGATCCTGCAATGATCTCAACTTATGACAACTTTCAAAGCTGCACAATCTGAAGTATCAACGTGCAATATATATTGCCTGCCTATATTTCCTAGATCACTCTATGTGCTTTAGCATTTGCTGTTTTAGATTGTTTACATTGACATTATTGTGCTGTCCGATATTGCTATTGTCCTGGCTGACAAGCTTAATCGTAGAGGCTGCTTTCACTTTTGTTGTGTTAGATTTTATTCTGTTTAGATATTCTTCATATGTTTTGGTTGTTTAGGAGTACTGCAGTTTGGGGGGGCTGACAATGTCGTCACAATATTGTCTGATATTGTCTTAACATAGTAGAGTTAGGCCCGGTTCACATAGGGGCGACTCCTCAGGCGACTCGGTCGCCTGAGGAGTCGCGTCCCGCTCTGTACAATGGAACCGTTCTAATAGGAGCGACTCATGTCGCTCCAACTTAGAAAAAGGTTCCTGTACTTCTCTTAGGGGCGACTCAGGGCGACTTGCATTGACTTCTATACAGAAGTCAATATGCAAATCGCCTCAGGCGGGCGTCTCAAGTCGTCTTGAGATCGCGCCACCGAGTCGCCCCCGAAGTCGTGCCGCCCCTGTGAGAACCGGGCCTTAGGCCTCTTGTACACTGCTGCTGGTAAACTGACGTTTAGGAGCAGTTGGGCATTTTTTTCAGCTGCCCCTGAATGCTCCTCTATGTTATCTTACCAGTACATGTACACAGGGTCGTTTACAGTAGTTTCTAGGCAGTTGAGTTTAAAAGCATTTTTTGGAATGCCAAAAAAAAACGTTCAGGACGAATGTTCAGAGGCATTTGAAACGCCAAATGCCTGTAACAGCCAGTAAACGCTGCTAAACGCGGTAACTCGCATTTAGCAGCATTTAGTTTACAGACGTTTTTAATTTTAACAACAAAAAAAAATGAACGCGGCATGTAAACGCGGCTAAACGGCCGTTTTTAGACGCCGGTTTCTAGCTGTCAAGTTAAATCGTTCAGGAGAACATGAAGCCTTAGAGGATTGTTTACAAGGTTTTAATATTATGTGGTCTAAACATTGTTATACCATTTCTTCATTTTAGGTTTAAGATTTTTGGTATCTAATCTATCACAATATATAGATTTGAATTTTCCACTGGATTGGGGTGTGGGAAGTCAATGACAACCAAAAGAAAACAGAAATTTTGCTTCATGTGTCTGTCCATTCCATGCAACTGAAAGATTTTTTTATTGCCTGCTTCAGGTTATTTCACACAGTGTTTCTTTTTGGTTAAAAGAAAAAATATGCTTTGAAGTAGGAATTTAAAGAGAACCAGTCAGTCATGTTTTCACTAACTTGTTGAGAATAGTAGACTGGTTTTGCCAACCGCCTGCTAATTTATTAACTTCATATGAAATTGTACTATAAAGCAGTAATGTCTAGACATGTGTGATTTGTCTTGTTATGAATCGAAATTCGGATGAAATTTGCGTGAGACAGAGATTCGGATGTACCCGAATCTCCAAATCACAATAGTAACAAATTTTAACCAACCCAAAATGAATTATAACAAAGATAATGAATTCATTTGTATTCATTTGTTTTATTCGGATGATATGATGCAATAGTTTGGGCCTTTTGTTAATGTTTGAAGCATCCGAAATAACGAACGACATAACAAATTATCCAAATTAATTCAGATCCATCCGTTTTTATTCTAGTGAGAGTAGTGTGAATATTTTAATAAAATTATTTTTGTATTGGGTTTGAGAGACCAGTCGTTTAATTTGTATGTGCAAAATCAAACAAAATCAGTTGGGAACAGGGAAATTAATTCAACTTTATAACATACCGAATAGAATGAAAACAGAACTTCTGAAAATACGAATCGATTCAGAACAATGGAAATATTCTCTCCTGAAATAACGAATCAGTCCGAAAGTGAATCGCTCTAACATAACGATTATGATGAAACAAAATGATTTACTTGATAAATGAAACTGAATCGAAACAAAACAAATTTTTCTGTTGTGCACATCTCTAGTAATGCCCATCAGGGGAGGGCTGGCAGCCTTAGGCCTGGGGGGCAAGTCCAGTCCAGTGGCCCAATAAACCACCAAATCAGCTCACCATCACCAGTGTGTGTCTATCATAGGAGCTGGTCCATGAGGCAGGACTTCGTATGACAGCGGCCACTGGGTAAGTGGGAGATCCCTGCTATGTAATCGGGTGGTGCTTGCCCCTCTGAGGCAGCCCAATGGGTTCAGTGGGACCCATGGTAGGGCCGGCCCTGGGCTCTCTCCCTCTGCCCCAGCTTATGTTGCACCCACACAGGATTGGCCCTGAAAAGTGGGGACAAAATCGGGCACAGACTTGGTCTGAAGACAGTGTCCTCAGTCCGGGGACTTCCCCGGGGACGTCTGGTCACTCTAAGCTAGTGGCCAGCAGGACCCACAGGCCAGTGACCAGCAGGACCCACAGGTCCGCGGGCAGCTTCCAGCAGGACCCACAGCCTGTGGGTCCTGCTGGGAGCTGGCTGCTGACCTGAGGGTCCTGCTGGCTGCTGACCTGTGGGTTCTGCTGGGAGCATGGGCAGCTCCCAGCAGGACCTACAGGCCAGTGGCCAGCAGGACCCATAGGCGATGGCCAGCTCCCAGCAGGACCCAAAGTGATGAGAGCTATTTTGAAATTACTGGGTGGACACTGGGGCAGGGTAAATAGTGTATGGGGGGGACTGGATAGATGGGATGTGGGGTTCAGCTGGGAGTGTCAGGGTCTCTCACCTCAGCAGGTCCTTGCACAGCCTCCTCCAGTCCTGGGGGGGGGGGGTTTGATGCTGCTGTCCTGGGGTAAAGTAAAGTTGCAGCCCGAGCCAGTCACAGACGTGGGTCCCGACTCCCTGGCGCGCTCTGCTGCCTCTACCTGCCTCCAAGATCTGGGAGTGGTAGTTTTTCCTGGCTACGCTGCTCTCAGTTCTCCACTCACCGGAAGCTTGAGCACTACAACTCCAAGAATTTCACAGCCACTGTGCCCATCATAGGCAGCCACTGTGCCCATAAAATGCAGCCACTGTGCCCATAAAATGCAGCCACTGTGCTCACCACTGTGCCCATAAAATGCAGCCACTGTGCCCATAAAATGCAGCCACTGTGCCCATAAAAAAGCAGCCTC
The DNA here is from genome assembly GCA_029206835.1 of Rana muscosa. Taxonomy (NCBI): domain Eukaryota; kingdom Metazoa; phylum Chordata; class Amphibia; order Anura; family Ranidae; genus Rana; species Rana muscosa. The sequence goes on along the minus strand of CM055117.1, from coordinate 474,586,828 downwards.
TTTGCCCATCATATCCAGTCTCTCTGCCCATCATATGCAGCCACTGTGACCCCCCTGCCCGCTGTCTGACCGGCACTTACCCAATCCTGGTGGCGGGTCAGGCAGCGGGTGAGGCCCTCGAGCTGTGGGACATGCAGCGGGTCAGGCGACAGCTCATGCATCCTCCATGGTTTCCCTGTGTCTCTTCTTCTGTTCCGCTAGGCGTCCAATAGAGATGCCTGTGCCTTCAGCCAATCAGGTAATGGGTATTAAATCCGCACTTCCTGATCGGCGGAGAGGAGGTTCAGTGTTAGAAAAGCAAATATTATTTTGCTTTTCTAACACACTTAGGTGGGCTCCGAGCGCAATGCTCTGCGCTCCAAGTCCAGCTTTTTTCAAGCCTATTAGAGCCTCTGGCTCTAATCGGGTGCTTCAAAAATACCCCAGCAACTGTAATTCAGGTGCCCAGAGTCCAAAAAGGGGCCGGACGCCTGAATAGGGGGTGGTTACAGCAGCCATGGATAGATTCATGCAATGCATGAATCTATCCATTCTACACAGAGGGGGGTGGCTGGAGAGAGGGGGAGGGGCGCCTGTGCGCCCTTAATGGACGCACCGCCACTGGGTTTAGGCATGAAAGGGTTAGTGGTTAATATCAGCTCCCAGCATGAAATAATGAGGAAGACAAACAAGAAGGAAGAGGGAAACCCTTATAGCGTAAGACCTTTCTTTTCAATAATAAAAAAAAAAAAACACATTCACCAAAAAAACTTACATTATCTCTGCCCTGTCCTCTCACCTTAATGGAGTGACCGTCCGTTCCCCCTGCTGCCTCTTGTCCGTCCTCCTCCTGTGGGCTGGGGAGTTTCTGCCCCCGGGTATTGCTAATGGGACTGCTGGTGTTAGTGACTATATGTCCCACGATGCTTTACAGCTACTGGAGGCCTGGCTGATGGGCTTCTCCCCCTACCAGTGGCGTCACTAGGGTTGGTGTCAGCCGGTGCGAAAAAAAATGGTGTCACGCACCACCAAGTATAGTCCCCGCTCAGTACAGACCCCCCTCCACTAACCACAGACCCCCCTCCCGCAGTATAGATTCCCCTCCCTCAGTACAGACCCCCCACCAATATAGACCCCCTCCCTCAGTATAAACCTCCCCCCTCAGTACAGACACCCCCACCTCAGTGCAGACCGCTCCATCAGTACAGTCACCCCCACCTCAGTGCAGGCCCCCTCAGTGCAGACCCCCCAGCAGTACAGACACCCCCCTGTAGTGCAGACACCCCCTCAGTTACAGACCCGCCTTAGTTACAGACCCCCCTCAGTTACAGACACCCCCCAGTTACAGACACCCCCCAGTTACAGACACCCCCTCAGTTACAGACACCCCCTCAGTTACAGACCCCCCAGTGCAGACCTTCCTCAGTTACAGACACCCCCATAGTTACAGACATCCCCCAGTTACAGACACCCCCCCAGTTACAGACACCCCCCCAGTTACAGACACCCCCCAGTTACAGACACCCCCCCAGCTACAGACACCCCCCAGTTACAGACACTCCCTCAGTTACAGACCCCCCCAGTGCAGACCTTCCTCAGTTACAGACACCCCCTCAGTTACAATCACCCCCCATTTACAGACCTTCCTCAGTTACAGACACCCCCTTAGTTAAAGACCTTCCTCAGTTACAGACACCCCCTCAGTTACAGACCTTCCTCAGTTACATACACCCCCTCAGCTACAGACCCCCCTCAGTTACAGACCCCCTCCAGTGCAGACCTTCCTCAGTTACAGACACCCCCTCAGTTACAGACACCCCCCAGTTACAGACACCCCATCAGTTACAGACACCCCCTCAGTTACAGACACCCCCTTAGTTACAGACCCCCCTCAGTTACAGACCCCCCCAGTTACAGACCTCCCCTCAGTTACAGACACCCCCCAGTTACAGACACTCCCTCAGTTACAGACCCCCCCAGTGCAGACCTTCCTCAGTTACAGACACCCCCTCAGTTACAATCACCCCCCATTTACAGACACCGCCCAGTTACAGACACCCCCTTAGTTACAGACCTTCCTCAGTTACAGACAACCCCTCAGTTACAGACACCCCCTCAGTTACAGACCTTCCTCAGTTACATACACCCCCTCAGCTACAGACCCCCCTCAGTTACAGACCCCCTCCAGTGCAGACCTTCCTCAGTTACAGACACCCCCTCAGTTACAGACACCCCCCAGTTACAGACACCCCCTCAGTTACAGACACCCCCTCAGTTACAGACACCCCCTTAGTTACAGACCCCCCTCAGTTACAGACCCCCCCAGTTACAGACCTCCCCTCAGTTACAGACACCCCCCAGTTACAGACACTCCCTCAGTTACAGACCCCCCCAGTGCAGACCTTCCTCAGTTACAGACACCCCCTCAGTTACAATCACCCCCCATTTACAGACACCGCCCAGTTACAGACACCCCCTTAGTTACAGACCTTCCTCAGTTACAGACAACCCCTCAGTTACAGACACCCCCTCAGTTACAGACCTTCCTCAGTTACATACACCCCCTCAGTTACAGACCCCCCTCAGTTACAGACCCCCTCCAGTGCAGACCTTCCTGAGTTACAGACACCCCCCCCAGTTACAGACACCCCCTCAGTTACAGACCCCCCCTCAGTTACAGACCCCCCCTCAGTTACAGACCCCCCTCAGTACCAGACCCCCCTCAGTACAGACACCCCCTCAGTACAGACACCCCCTCAGTTACAGCCCCCCTTGGTGCAAACCCCACTAGTGCAGACCCCAGCAGTACAGATGCCCCCCCTTACCTTACAGACCTCAGAACAGAGCAGCAGATACACACAGCAGTGTGTCCCTCGAGCGCGGGCTCCTCCTCTTCTGTGGATGTAAACAGAGAGGAGGGGGTGGTGGCTTCCTTTAGCTCCACTGAGGGACACAGCCGCGGCGCAAGCTGCAAGGCAGAGGGCAGCGGGCGGGCGGGGCCCACCCCCCTCCCGCATCTGGCTAGCAACGCCACTGCCCCCTACCAATGAGGAGGCAGGGGAGGGAACAGAGTGGGCGGCTGGGCTCTGAGAGCGGAGCTAGCACATGCTGCATTTTCCGGGGGGGAGGCGGGGGGGAATCCCCCGAAGGAGCGGACAGACTAGCTCTCACTCCACTGTCAGTGGATTAGTGTGTGAGCATGACCAGCGGGGGTGCGGGGCCGCGAGTGACAGAGCGGCCCCCCGCCACATAAGTGATTGGCATTGGAACCTCACCACTGCCCTGACATGACTTCCTCCGGAAAAAAAAAAGTGAGCGGACGGCCGCCGGCCCTTATGCATATAGGTTAGAGCAGCCTGGGGGGAAATCTCCACCCTGCCACCTAGCCCAGTCCGCCCCTGATGCCCATAGACAAGCATCATCAAACAGAGGAGACAGATGTAGCACATTTTCTCTGTAAGTCACTTCCCTATCATTCCTTTTGTATTATCTGGCTGTCTGTTGCAGAGAATGCTAATAGTAGTGCTATCACATCTTCTCCTGTCTATATTTAATATGTTCAGCCTGTAGCACAAATAGGGAAAGAAAGGATGTCATAAGAGTATACGAATGTTTGATGATAATACATGCACTTTACTGGGTTATGCCCTGGCCCTTATCTTCTGTTGTGGTCATGTAAGATTAAAATGGACCTTTGAGTTACATTTTGGGTCTGTATGACTAAATTCCTGACATGCCGCAACATACTCAGCAGTATACTTTTTTTTTTTTCAAAAAGCTTTATCTTTTATCTAAAAGCAGCCCTTGAGCTCAAGTCAAATAACAGTGCCTAAACTGAGATGATATTATCAATCTGCTACAGGCAGGATGAAGAATTCCTCATTCTCCTTTCCTTCAGTTATCAGACTACCTCATTGTAACTTTGTAGCAGGTCACTGAGAGAGACTGCAGTAATGCATTTGTGAACACAGGCAAGAAGTGTACAGGCACTTTTACAAGATATACATGATTGTGTCACCATTGAGACATCATTGATCCAGAATCTCAGTCCAGGTAGAAGATTCTCACAATGGATATTTAGACCCTACTCAAGACTTAGTATGTATGCACTACACATAAAAAAAAATATTTAATACTAGGTCCACTCAAAGAAAAGAAGCAATGAATGAACCAATGCAAACGCTTAATCTTAACAGATAGAGTATTAGGCACTACTCTGTATTTGCCTGTTTCGTTGCTCAGAACTTTCATTTTTTCCCATATAAATGTTTCTTTACTATTGACTGCATTGTAGGTCTTTCAGCTACCTGTTCAACTGCATGGCATGTGAGAGTGAAAGTGCCCTGGCTCATGCAACAATGTAAAGCATTCTTTCATAGCAAAGGCTTTAGAACAAAACGTTTAAAGGCAAGAACCTAGACCTAGCAACAGGTTTTGATTGTATTTCCTTGTTTAAGCATTTTTACTGTACTAGCCTTATTAATTTAACATGAAGAGGGCTTATACATATTTTCATTTTTGGTCCATTGAGATGGTACTTTATGTTAAATAATTTTTTTATATATCTTGTTGGTATTGTTTATCTACTGGGTGATGCTTTTCCACCTTTATATTTTATTGCACATCAAGAGGATTATAACCATAGATCCTGTATTCTGTATTGCTTTGCCATGTTTGTGTTGTTTAGACAAATGCTGCATTACCATTGGAAATATGCAAAACAATCCCTATATAAAGACTAATATTGTTTTGGCTTCTATAAAGTGCTGCAATGTGCATATATTTATTTTAGAAATTGATCAGTAAAAAATAGAAAGAGGGCTGACAAATATTTTAGCATGCATTGTACCCAGAAGTGGCTCAAATATTTTATGAAGCCACTCTGAATGCACACTGCAACCATGCCCGGCATGAGGCAAAATGAATTGGCTGCTTTAAGTGGCTGGTTTGTGGGCTGTAGAGTGGTGATAAAGCAGAAATACTGCATTGGCAGTTCAGTGGGCAAAATCCTTTGTGCCTCCCACTTAACTAAGCAGACCTGAGATCATAACAAACAAGTCCACTTATAGGCAACCACCCTTGCCCTTGCTTTGCTCAGAGCAGACCTGCCTAGATGGTGGGAAGAAAAGACCAGAGAGAGAGAGAAATGGGTCTGCTCCAAAGCACACCCCGCCCTCATGTTGAGGGCATGTGGCCTGGTATGGTTCAGGAGGGGGGCACTTGCTCATCCTTCCCCTTTCCTGGCCTGCAAGGCTGCTTGCTCAGATAATGGTCTGGTACGCCATTTTTTAAAACAATTTTGGAGTGGTGGGTTCCCCTCAAAATCCATACCAGACCTAAGGGTCTGGTATGGATTTTGGTGGGACCCTATGCCATTTTTACAATTTTTGGCATGGGGTTCCTTTTAAAATCTATACCAGACCCAAAGGGCCTGGTATGGATTGGGGGGACCCCACGCTGTTTTTCCCACATTTTTGTATTGTCGGAATTATTATTATTTTTTCATTGAGCTTTCAACGGGGAAGCCCGCAAACAGCTGATGTCAAGACTCAAAATTGTGCACGCCCATTAACCGCTTCAGCCCCAGACTATTTTGGTGGTCAAAGACCAGGCCACTTTTTGCGATTCGGCACTGCGTCGCTTTAACTGACAATTGCACAGTTGTGCGAAGTGGATCCCAAACAAAATTGACGTCCTTTTTTCCCCACAAATAGAGCTTTCTTTTGGTGGTATTTGATCACCTCTGCGGTTTTTATTTTTTGCGCTATAAACAAAAAAAGAGCAACAATTTTGAAAAAAATTCAACATTTTTTACTTTTTACTATAATAAATATCTCCAAAAAATATATAAAAAACATTATTTTTTTTCCACAGTTTATTCCGATACATATTCTTCTACATATTTTTGGTAAAAAAAAATCACAATAAGCGTTTATTGATTGGTTTGCGCAAAAGTTATAGCTTCTACAAAATAGGAGACTGTTTTATGGCATTTTTATTAATAATTTTTTTTTACTAGTTATGGCGGCAATCATCGATTTTTATTGCAACTGCGACATTATGGCGGACACATCGGACACTTTTGACACCATTTTGGGACCATTGTCATTTTTACAGTGATCAGTGCTATAAAAATGCACTGGTTACTGTAAAAATTACACTGGCAGTGAAGGGGTTAACCACTAGGTGGCGCTACAGGGGTTAAGTGTTTCCTAGGGAGTGATTCTTACTGTTAGGGGGCGTGGCTACATGTGACACATCACTGATGAACGTTCCCAATCACGGGGAACGGTCATCAGTGACAGTGTCACTAGGCAGAATAGGGGAATGCCTTGTTTACAAAGGCATTCCCCTGTTCTGCTCTTGCCGACCGCACATGCGGGCCGCCCAGGAACATCAAGACCAGGACCCGCGGCCAACCTCGCGAGACCTGTATGCCCATCTGCCTGCCTGTGCCATTCTGCCGACGTGCGGCGGTCGGCAAGTGGTTAAATGGCAACAAACTATGGTACCTAAAATGTTTCAGGTGATGCTTTAAAAGCCTTTGCAGGTTAGTAGTTTAGATTAAACCATGAATTATGACCCTAGAATTTTTGCTCTCCCTCTGACATTTGTGACAAAACCTCACGTAATGTTTATCACGTAAGTAATATTTATGACTGTGTGTACAGGGAGATGAGAGCAGTACAGGGAGATGAGTGAAACACATGGTGTTAATGGTGTTAATGAGACCAAAGGGCTCTTTCACATGGGTGGCCAGGGGAGGGAGTAGCGGTTAAAACAAGCTGCTAAGCAGTGTTTTTTTTGGCCCTCCCAACCACCCAAATGCTAACATTACAGCGTAAGAGGGATTTACACATGCCACAACCACAATACTTTGTTTTGCACCGCCTGCCAAACACACCCATTAACCTCTTCACACCAGCCGTACACATATATGCGGCCTCTCGGCATGTGGGCCTTAACACCGGACAGCCGCATAAAAAGTATGTGGCCCTGTGTAAACCACTTACTGTGCTGGGAGCGCGCTCTCTGTGCGCTCCCAGCACGGTAGCTGGCAGGGATTGGTAAACTCCTAAAGCATACTTGCAATCAGGAGCTTTCAGATCATGTAACCGCTGTGATAGCCAATCACAGTGGTCACATATCCAAAATGCCCACCTCAGGCCTCCCGGTTTTTAGAACTCTTAAAGGGCTGAGAGGCGGTTGGTGTGAAAGGGTTAAGTTCAATGGAAGTGTACCGCAATCATGAGCCAAAGATTAAAATAAACACAAAGATGAATACTTCAAACTGCTGGTCAGTAATTTATATGCATCAAAGTGGCGCTCCTGTCAGTTAAAAACCTGACTGGCTAGTACATGTAATTCAGCATATACGCATAAAATAGTCAAAACAGATAGACAAATAAATCTGGTAAGGAGGAAGTCTCTGATAGGCACAGATGGCTTTAGAAGATGAATACTGATGTGGGCACCTATCACCAATTATTCTTCCACCACGTGCTTCACACACCCCTCTGGGGTTTAAACTCACCAGATGGGCGGAATATAAAGCATTAAATCGAAATCCTGCCGTGTGCTCAGTCTGAACCTCCTATGGAAGCCTCCGTCATTCAGAGACATCCAGGGGCATAAGAAGAAAGACTTCACATAGTCTAATTCCGTTTGACCATTTATTCAATACTTCGATAATTCCATAAAAATGTCAATGTTCCATAACACTGCGACAATTCCAAGTGATCATATAGCTCAATGTCTTGATGTTTAAAACACTCCGTAAATCACTTTTACCCAGAGCTAGAGAGGCTGAAAGTGCTTCAATGCTGATCGTTTGACGTTACTCAGGACTTTCTCCCAGAAGTGCCTAGCCTGAGGGTCTCTTCCTCTCACTTCAGTGGGTAGAGTGAACCTCATAAAGATGGTCTATTTAGCTAAGTTTCCATACCTTTTTCATAATTCTCCTTTTTTGCCCCCAGCTTCCTTTTTTGATAAACTGAATAGTATTATATCCTTCTTTGTGTAGAACAGGAGACCTCCACTTTTGGCCCTCTCCACTCTCCAGTTGCCTTTCACACAGGGGGACCTGTCTCTACCCAATTTTTAAGTTTATTTCTGGGCAGCAGTCCTGGTGACGGTAAGGTGGTGGTTCTCCCAGCCTAGAGATAACCCTGCTGTAACTCTGGAGGCAGCCATTATGGGATCGTATCCCACCCTCAGCAATCTGGTGTTTCAAAGTGCAGGGTCTCACCCTGGGGTTACGGAACTAATGCGCACCACCATCTCGGTGTGGCGTAGGGCTAGAGCCCGTCATCGCTCTACATGGATGTTCTCCCCTCATATTCCCCTTTGGGGTAATCCAACTCTTCCACATATGAATAATGTTCCTGATCCTCAACTGTGGGCTACTAGGGGGATATTGGGTCTAAAACATGTTGTCTCAGATGGCAGGCCGCGCTAATTTCCCAACCTTAAGGCTGCTTATGCTCTACCACAGTGGATGCTTTTTAGAAATTTTTAGCCTCGATATGCCTTTCATAAACAGTTCCCACCCTCTCTCACCTTGGAATCTGATCCACTAGAGTGATTACTCACTGCTAGGATAATAGACAGGCCCTTATCGTCTTTATAATTCCGCCTCTCTATAGCCCCTATTAATAAATTAGAAAAGACCTTTGGTAAATGGTAGGTGGACCTTCCTGGTTTGATGGAGGAGGAATGGGAGGATTGTTTGTACTCTTTTGTTACTAATATGATATCAGCCAGAGATCGTTTCCTTCAAATACATTTTTTACATAGGGCCTATTTCACCCAGTATCTTGCCCTAGGTATGGTGCACAGGCTGCTTCATTTTTACATATGGTCTGGTCATGTCCACTTCTTGATTCATATTGGTCAGTGGTCCTAGCTAATCTAAATCAGACTACTAATCTAACCCTTGAGTCGTATCCCAAGTTTATGCTGTTAAATGTATTTGATGCTCAGGATAAAGGCCGGTATACTAAACAATTTTTAGGTTATGCCACCTTCTATGCACGCGGAGGGAGATATTTCTTTATTGGAAACATGCTACACCACCCACAGTATCTACATGGCACTCTATTTTAAACGTTGTTATACCACTGTATAAGATCACTTACCTTAATCAGAATTGCCCAAAAAAAATTGACAAAATCTGATCAGGATGCCTGGGGCTCTACGAGTGCAGATGTCCCTCCACTTGGTCACAATGTTGTGCCCTGATTTGCATTTACCCTTGTGTATACATGTCCCTTTATACCCTTAAAGAGTTTGTACTCAGTACTATCCTTTGTCCTCCCCCTCCACCCCCCCCTTTCCCTTCCCCCTCCCTCTTTTATCCTTCCTCTCCTCCGAAATGTCAACCCCTTCTTTTTTTTCCCGCCCCTTCTTCTCTCTTCCCCACTTTTTCCTCCCCCAGATTATAAATTTTTAGATGTGATGGCTGCATTAGTTCATCCCCCTCCCCCAATCCCTTTCCTCTCCCTATGTTTCCTTTTATTTCTATAACACAGCACACATATCTGGATGATTATCTTATCACAGGCCGGGTTTTACTACAATAATAAAGAAACTGCAGAGGATACAGTAGTTTAGTAGCTCCTTGTAAGCCCGGTGGACTGTGGATTCGCCTGGTGGGAGCAGGGGGGGACGTGTGTAGCAATCTGGTTTGTGCGATACATTCTCACTTTTTAATCCACTAAATGGTAAATATACCTCTATGTATATGGAGATACATCTTTTGCACAATTTGAAATGTCTAACAATGTTTTGTATACTGTCAAATGCCTAAAATTAGAATTTTTTGATATATTTCCCTAGAATAAAAATCCCCCTGAAGAAGACCAGAAATAAAAGGGTTGAAATGCATTGGGGTATTCATGTGGATAGCAATGCTGTAAATGTAATTGGGAAACCATGGTTTCCTTGGGGTATTTTTTGCCATGAGTGATTTTTTATGTTGTTGTCTGTGTCTCTAACCAGAGCTTTTATTTTAAATTTATCGTATATCTGAAATTATCATTTATTTTCTGACCTAATAAAAGATTTTTACTCAACCATCCTCTTATAAGCTTTTTGCTGCCTAAAAAACCCCCTGGGGAAATTCTTCCATTTTTTACAGTAGTTTTAATTAGCCAGCAGCAGGAAAGTATTAATTAGGGCAGGGCTCAAAATTTCAAGTCCTGAGCTACTAGCCTGGCCTTAAGAGTTACTCGCCACCAGTTGCCCCACCCAACCCCTACCCTGCCCCGCCCCTAATTCCGCCCCCCTAAACACATCCTCTTAAATTAATTAATGAAATGACACTACTAAATGTTTTGTGCAGAATTAAGTTGCAAAAATAAATATTAACAACAACAACAACTTTAACATCATTAACATAAAGCATATGTCATTGCTCTGACTGTGATAAATAAAATAAGGATAAAATATGATTGACTACTATAGGCACTGTATACATCATAACTGCCTTGTTAAGTAAATACATACAGACTGCAGGGTTGAGAGGTGCACTACCCTAGGCGTCCCTTGGTGGCAGTGACACCTTCTTTCTGGGTTCGCACCGATCCCATACCTAAGGCTCCTCTCACACCTACGCATTTTGTAAATGCATGCAAAGTTGTGTATTTTTGCATGCAGTTATAAAACAAGCTAAAACTATATCACGTTTGCTGTGCCATTTATTATTAATGGCATCCCAAACACCGCAATGACATGCATTGCACATGCGTTTGTGTGCATGCAAAAATGTGCAAACACTGTAAAATGAGTTGTAATTAAAAAAAAAAAACACCCAAAACTGAATGCGGCAAAAGCTCCTGCGCCCACCATCCCTGTACATTGTTGGCCTGTGAATACTTACATACTCAGACTTGTCTCAGTCTCTGACGGTCTTCCCAACCTCTCAGTTCTCACTTCTCCCTGGTAGGCCTGGCTGTTTCCCAGAGCCCGTGCTTTCGCTGACAGACTCTTCTTCCTCCTCCTCGCTGTCCTAGGACATGCATCCCCTCCGCCGCCTCTTGTGAGCCATGTTGGTAAGAAGAGAATCTACGGGTCTGCACTGGAAACTACACTTTCCGGCTTGCAGCGTGGCACACGGAGCCCTCCGTATAGTTGACTGGGGGACGCCACCCCCTGCCCAAACGGGAACATGTGCCCTCAGCTTATTTCAACTCGCCAAATGCGAACAGGCGAGTGGAAATTTTGATGGCTGGTATGGGGTACCCATAGACACAAGATGATATTGGTTCAAGCTAGCCACTTTTGGCCAGATAAGATGGAGATTCCATGTCCATGATCCTGACAGTCAGTCACTTTGTGGGAGGATAGTTGAAAATTCAGGTTTAAAAACCTGCAATGATTGCTATTGTTCCCCCTGAGATATGCAACTCCAGCAGCATCGACCTGTTCCACTCTACTCTTACACTGTTGGTGAGGAGAGAATCCGCGGGGCTGCACTGGAAACTACAGTTCCCGGCGTGCAGAGCGGCACACGGAGTCCTTTGTATAGATGACTGGGGGAGGCGGCTTGTGTGAGGCGAGCGGCCCGCCCCCGCCCATGCCTGTCGAGTCGAGCAGACCTATCTAAGCACCCGAGCTGAGCAGACCCGCCCCCTGCCTGAGCCAGGCCGAACTGGCCCGAGTTGAGCAGACCCGCCCCCTGCCGAGCTGAGTGGATCTGTCCCCCGGCCGAGCCGAACTGGCCCAAGCTGAGCCGAGCAGCCCGCCTGAGCTAGCCGAACCAAGCGGACCTGCCTGAGTGATCGAGGCGAGAAGACCCGCCCACCGCCGGAGTGAGTCGACCCGTCCGAGTCGAAACACTCGCCCTCAACTAAATTTCACTCGCCAGGCGAGTGGAATTTTTGAGGGCTGAATTAGGGATAATTATTATTATTATTTAGGTACTTATATAGCGCTGTCAATTTATGCAGTGCTTTACATATATATTTTGTACATTCACATCGGTCTAGGCCTGACTGGTGTATGCCTACCTTTTTCTTTATGGGGATAGGGGGTGCATTAAATGTGAGTGATATAATATGAGGTGGTTTCGCTACACACTGGGGGAGATTTACTAAAACTGGAGCACTCAGAATCTGGTTCAGCTGTGCATGATAGTCAATCAGCATCTAACTGAGCATGGTAAAAAAAACACCCCCTGTTCGGTTTGCAGCAGAACTCCCGAACAGGGAAATGTTCTAAACCGAACAGCGAACCCCATTGAAGACTATGGGAGCCGAACAGCAAAAATGAAAAGTGTCCATTTTGAAGGCTTACTGTATATGCAAATAATTGGCCATAAAAAGGGTATGGGGGTCTGGGTACTGCCCTGGGGGACATGTATCAAGGTAAAAAAATGTTTTAACAACAACAGTTTTTTCAGGATCAGTGATTTTAATTATGCTTAAAGTGCAACAATAAAAATGAAAAATGTATTTAAATATAGTGCTTGGGGGGTCCCCTTAATGTGACTGTAAAGTGGCGCATCTGTAGCATGCATAAAACATGTTGTAGCAAAAATTATATTTCTAAAGAAGAAAAAAAACGAGTCAAATGTCATTTAAAATGACTCGCAGTTGCAATTGTCGTCACCCGGCTATTGAGAAAAAAAAAATGGTGTGGGGTCCCACCCAGTCCATACCAGGCCCTTTGGGTCTGGTATTGATTTGGAAGGGAATCCCATGACAAAATTAAAAAAAAAACTGCATGGGGTCCCCCCAAAATCCACAGCAGACCCTTTTCCTGACATGCAGCTTGGCAAGTCAGGAAAGGGAGGGGGCAAGGGAGCGCCCCCCTCCTGAACCATAACAGGCCACATGCCCTCAGCATGGGGAAGTGGGTGCTTTGGGGTAAGGGACAAGGGCCTCATCCCCACAACTGTGACCGTGGTTCTCAGATTCCGCCCCCCCCTGTGAATGAGTATAGGGTACATAGTACCCCTACCCATTCACCAAAAAAGTGTAAAAAAGTTATAAAAACAAGAGACACGTTTTTGACAATTCCTTTAATAAAAAATTAAAAAACTAGTATCCCTCAATTGAAATCCATTGTCAATTAAGCTGCCTGCCAGCCCTCAAAATAGAAAGCTCCGCCCTCTGGGACGGCCTCCCGCTGAATGCTTCCTCTGCGCTTTGACATTTCTTATTTAGGTAAAGGGCGGGCCCTTCCGCCTTGTGACATCACAGGCCCCGCATACACCAGTCTGGGACGTCAGAAGGGGGCGATGCCACCAGGTTATGTAGCCAGGTGGCCCTGCCCCTTACCTATATAAGAAATGTAAATGCGCAGAGGAAGCATTCGGCAGGAGGCTGTGTCACGTGTGTACTTACCGAGGCCGAGATGCCGAGAGCGGTTCACCCTTGCAACTTGACGCACTCCGCCCCATGGAGGCGAGACAGGGAGAGGATGGCGCGAAGAGGCACTGGCTACCAGCAGGTGAGGTAGGTTTTGCTAGCAGATCTGGTAGAGCTGAAGTAACCAAGAGCAGGCTGAGGGTCAAACACCAGACGGGTGCGGCTCCTTGCAAGATCCTAGCTGAAGACACAAGTCTAGAGCGTGACAGGGGACAGGACAAGTAAGCAAAGTCTGAGTCCGGGTGCAGGCTGAGGGTCCGGTGTTGGAAGTGCAGGCCGAGGGTCTAGTACAAGAGACAAGTAGCAAGTCCGAGAGGTACAAGCAGCAGAGCAGGAGCTGGAGACAAGTAGCAGGTCCGAGATGCAGGCAGGAGGTCAGGGGCTGGAGACAAGCAGTAGATCCGAGTCACAGGCCGGGGGTCAAACACAGGCAGCAAGGAAGATCCGTAAAACAAGCCAAGGGTCAGGTCCAGGAGAGAAGAGCAGAGTAGTCAAGCCGATCTGGGTCACAACAGAAGTTCAGATGCAGGTAACAGGAAATCAGGTACAACAGGAAGCTGACAACAAACCAGCAACCTGTCAGAGTACCTAGGCTGCTTTATATAGGCCCGCCAGAGCCCTGATTGGCGCGCTAATGCGCATGCGTGCGCGCAATTCCACCGACCCACGCACGCGCCGAAGCGTCGTTCCGCCGCGCATGCGCGCAGGACAGCGGCTGGCGCGGCTGAATTGGGAATTCCTCTGACAGTCTGTTCCAGGAGGCGGAGCATTTTTTATTTTATTTTTTTGGGTCGGCAGGTGGCTTGATTTACATTGAGGGACACTATTTTTGGCTTTGTCTCATGGTGGCATCGCCCCTTCTGACGTCACGGACTGGTGCATGCTGGGCCTGTGATGTCACAAGAAGTCCATTACCTATATAAGAAATGTCTAAGCGCAGAGGAGGCATTTGGCAGGAGGCCATCCCAACAGGCAGAGAGTAATTTTTATTTTTCGAGTCAGCGGGCAGAGCGTGATTGACAAGGGATTTACATCGAGGGATACTGTTTTTTTCTTTTTTAATGAAGCATTTGTCAAAAACTTGTCTCTTGTTTTTATTACTTTTTGTAAAAAAAATTGCTGAATGGGTAGGGGTACTATGTACCTGATGCTCGTTCACATGGGGGGGCGGGATCTGGGGGCCCCCTTGTTAAAGGTGGATTCTAGATTTCGAAAAGGCCCCTCCCGCAGACCCCCGTGCGGTTCCCCTCCAAATCCATACCAGACCCGAAGGGGGACCAAACTCCATTTTTTTTCTTCTTTTTTTTTAACTGACACTTTTTTTTTACTCAGCTGTCAGAGGGGAAACCCATTGACAGTTGATGACTCATTGGTTGTTAAGGACACCGCAGCCAGCTTCCTAGTCCCACTCCTTAACAACCAGCTTACACTGCGCCCAATTAGGAAGCAAAAACCCAGCGAACACCCTGCTAATTCAGGTGTTCCCTACTTCTAACTTCAGCTTGTTCAATTAAGCTTTGACAATAAAACCTGGAAGCTGATTGGTTTCTATGAAGAGCTGCACCAGATTTAGCACAATGCAGTTTTAGTAAATTAACCATACTGTTCTTTCATTTTTCTCTTTCAATATTTTTTTAATTAAAATTTTTAAAGGACACAGAGTTTAACCTTCTGTAGATCTTTAGGCGTGGTGAATGTATTGGTGAATTACAAAACAGTATCAATCAAACATTGAGTTAAGAAAAAAGGGTATAAATAAAAACAGAATAAAATGTATAGTTTATGTTAATAATACAACAATGGTTTAGCAATGTATGCAAAAACAGGAATTGAGTGCCAATAACAAAGTGAGGGGCGCTTGTGGCTTGATGAGGATAGTGAATTCAAAGAACAAAGACATATACAGTATAAACAGGGGCCTCCAAGAGTGGAGAGCCAGAGAGAATAGGAGGAGAAAAGGTGTAAAGATGAGGAAGAAAAAAGAAGAGGGGGAAGAGAATGTCAGAGATACCCTAGCCAGAATCTTTGGGTCTCAGCAGTGTATAAGAGGGGTGGATATTGAATATGAATTCTCTCAAATTCTAATCTCTCAATTGGGTTTTTCCGAGAAGAGTGCCTGCAACAGGTCGGTAACAACAGAGTTTAAATCCTTGACGAATTCAGGAAGACCTAAAATTCCGAAGTTCCGCTCCTGCTTTGGTGTTCCAAGTCCTCGTTTTAGAAGGGCGGAAGAGAGATCCAACTTGACTGTGTCGATATCTTATTTGTGATTATAGATTACAGAGATGGCGTTTTGTGTTCGAGGTCATCGATTTGGGAGCCTAAAGCCCTGTACACACGATCGGTTTAACCGATGAAAACCGTCCGATGGATTGTTTTCATCAGACAAACCGATCGTGTATGGGACCCATCGGTCTTTTTTCCATCGGTTTTAAAAAATAGAACATGTTTTACATTAAATAGAACATGTTTTAAGATAAAAAAAAACACGCATGCTCAGACTGAATTAGGAGACGGGAGCGCTCGTTCTGGTAAAACTAGCGTTCCTAATGGAGAGAGCACATTCGTCATTCTGCAAGTTATTGCCTCGCTAAATGCAGTGCATTGTTTTTTGCTTTAGAATGGTGTTTAAAATCTAGTTTTTGCTGCACTTCTTTATCACTAGTTCTGACTAACTTATGTCTTTCTTGTTTCTTGTGATCTTCTTAATAATTAGATTTATTTTTAAAGGCCGACCTCACAAATTAAAAAATTTTTTTTTTTTTTGTTAGCATTTTTTTTGTGTTAATTTCTCACAACAACATTTGATTATTTAATTTTTCCCTCATGGAGGTTGGTGTCCCTTGTTATTAATTACACATTGTATTTAGGAAATGTTATTGCTACTCCCAATAAAAACACATCAGGCAAGTATTTTGGCTGAAATCAAATCTCCTTTTATTCTGGGAAAATATCAAACAAAAAACGAAGGGCAACAATTCAGAAATCAGCGGAAAATATGAAGTCATTGGACCCCAAAGGCAGACATGACTATGATGAACAATAAGATAAACAACAGCATGAAATCAGGAGCAGCAGCCGAAGACATACATCATCCCAAGCTGTGGTACTCCATGAAACTGCAACTTCTGGAAGAACAGCTCGAAGCCAGGGAATCACTTCCTGCTCTTCCCTGTAGTCTTCCCTCCACGCTTCCCTGTAATGTTCCCTCCACGCCTCTCTGCAGCGTTCCCTCCACGGCCCCGTCCACACACCCTTGCAGCCTGGGCCACTGTGGGTGGTAATGTGGCAGGAGGAGGAGGAGAAGGAGGAGAAGGATTGGCCTGATGAGAGATATGGGTGGCCTCAGTCAGCTGCCCCCTCACCCCCATGTTTACGGCCATGTAAATAATGTTCTCGCAGATGGCACGTTGTCCCGCCTCAATTTGGAGTAATTTGTCTGCGAGATACGAACTAAACCCCTCTACAGGGTTGAGGGGGGCCCTCATGATGGCAGCAGCCTCACGGATCATCTTGAGTGACTCCTCCTCCACCTGTGTCATCTGCCGATGTTTTTTGGTCTGACGTGGAGGGGAGCCACTTGTGAGACTGTGCTGCCACTAGGCCTGGGGACCTGCTGAGTCCCACGTGGCCCTGCCACCCCTGCCTCCTCCTGCCTGCCACATTCCTGCGCCTCTTCCTCCTGGCTGGCCTCATCCTGTGTAGAAAAAAGGCACATAGATATTTTGTGGAAACACACAATTTTCATCTCATGACTGTTTCAATATTTTGGTTTTAGAAATAGAAAAGTTTTATTCTGACCCTGTTCTTTTTAGATACTTAAACAATCATTTTTGTCCCCCTTTTTTTTATTTTTTTTTGGGGGGGGGGAATGTTATCATTTTGGGAGAATAAATCAAGTTCATCACAATAGTACTTTGAGGCCAATATTTATGTTCGAAAATACTATACCTGGCTGAAGATGCGAAGATCAGGCTCTTCAAGCTCAGGTGGCTCCTCCTCCACCTCTGCAGGGGTGGAGGGAAGGGTGGAAGGAACGCTGGAGGGAAGGGTGGAAGGAAGGGTTGAGGGAAGGCTGGACATTGATTCCCTGGCCTGAATCTGGTCATCCAGAAATTGCAGGTGCTTGAAGTACCACAGCTTGGGCTGTAGTACATCGTCTGCTGCTGCTCCTGATCTCTTTGAATCACGGACTTCTTTGTAGATTTTTTTATATGCATTACGCATGTTGTTTATCTTATTGTTCATCATAGTGTAGTCTGCGTCTGGGACCCAGGGCTTCATATAATTTTTCAATTGTTGCCTGACGTAAAGCACTCTTGTGGTAAGAGGGATGTTTAAGTTCCCAGAGGTTTCACATTTCTTTATATTTCTCAATAAAAATCAGCATGACATCCGTCTCACGTAGTTTATGCATATTTGACTGTCTGCAAGTAAAAAACCCCGGGAAAAAAATGACAGATCAGATTTGATTCTCCTCAACTTATCACAATATTGGCTTTTACAATGAACCATTATAGGCCATTGCAGGCCCCAGTTCCCTTCTTACCTTAGTTGTGGTATTTTCTGCACTTCTGGTCGTTCTTACTCCGCGCAACCCTAATAACTTTGTTCCCATTTTTATACCCTGCGCATGCGTGTAACTCCGCCCGCGTCTCCCGCCCATGACGGTATTTTTCAGCATTTCCCCGCCCCTTAACGTTCGGCGCACAGTGGGAGACGGCGAAATGTCGGTGACACAGGTGTCTTCTTTACTCAAAAGTAACGACGAGGAAAGCCCGGAGGCGGAAGCGTCCCGATCCAGGAATAAAAGATATAAGGCGACTAATATGTCATTTGCTGAGATGGAAGAGATGGTGGACATCCTGCGGAGGAAGGATTACGATGGGAAGCATGGGCCATACGACACCCCTAATCTCAGGAAGTCACAAATAATGGACAAAGTGGCGAAGACTCTCTATCAGAAATATGGGGTCATGAGATCCAAGGAGCAGCTCCGTAAAAGGTGGTCTGACCTGAAGCTGAGGGAGCCGGAGCAGTATAGGAAGCTTAAAAAAAGCATTGAAAAAAGTAAGCTTTTATTTTGACTGTGTTCTTTCACATTGTAATATGGATCCTTCCATGTTTTGCACCATGTGCTTGGATTGACTGGTTTCACATTTGAAAAAGGCAACTTTAATGTTAAGTTGAGGGTCCACTTATTTGGTTTTAAAAAATAAATAAAAATTGTTCGTCTTCCACAAAACATGTTTAGCACATATACACGTAAACTACATGTGGGCATGCCTCATTTTCCTAAAACAATGTTTATCTACACATTGTTGGCTAGATGATGTGTTGTAAGTAAAGTAGAATGTGAATGAAAGGCTAAACTGGATTCTGGGTAAAAGAGATGACACTCAAGCAGTTGGGTACACAGCTTTTTGTTCAGGAGCAAGATACTATAGTGTTGCCCGCATGACCAAATTTTTAAGGGTGTCACACACAGGTGCTCCAGTGGATACCTTTGTGGTTCTCCAAGTGTGTTTTTTAAGCGTCTAGAAAAAAACATGCTGCTTTGTAGAGTTCTCAAGATCTCATGTGTTCATCTTGGAACTCAGGCCCAAATATCAATTGTACCCCACTTCAAAACAATGTATATAATATCTGCGCTAAAATCTCTGTGTGCTAAAGGATACCTTTTTTTTGTCATTCCCATAGGGGAGAGGAGACTGGGAGGACAACAATCTGAGGAGATGAGGAAGCACAGACCACCTAAACTCCCCCAAGATCCAAAAGCAGCCCAAGATCAGCATGTTGAGGAAGTGGAGGTGGAGGAAGCGGAGGTGGAGGAAGGGGAGGTGGAGGAGGGTGAGGTGGAGCTTATCCCCACAACAGGTCAGTGTCTGTCAACACAACTTCAAGGTAAATACAGATGTAGGCGTGCATATTTCTAAATTTCTTTTTTTTTTTAGGGGATGAATGTGGTGGTGTGTCAGGAACTCAAAATCCTCCATTCTCGAGTGCTAGTGCCAAAATAATTATTCAAGAAATAATGGAATGCAGTAGCGAAATGGACATTATGAGAAAGAGAATGAATGTGATTGAGCAAAAATATAAAAACATTATAGATATTTTGGGGCGAATAGTGTGACCCCCCCCGCTGTTTTTGTGTTTTGTTTGGCGTAACAAATTTGCAATGGTATTTCCACCAGCCCAAATGTGAAGATGCACACAGTGACTCAACATGTGCTATCTGCCGTCACAGAATATCTATGTCCCTGTTTTGGGGGTGCAACCTCTTCCTCCCTGCTCAAGTAGGTTAGAGGAAGGCTTTGCACCCCCAAAGCACGTCCTTTGATCACCCATGATGGCAGATAGCACATGTTTACCTTAGCCATGGGATCATGTTGAAAAGACACATTTGAGCCACAAAAAGAAAGTGGGGTTATTCACATTTGGGATGGATCAGGGGTGACATCACCCCATCTCAAGTTTCTACTTTTCACTTTGTTCTTTTGTTTCAATTTTTAAAACAAATTTGACGATTTTGACCCTTGCATGTTTCTGCCAAACAATCCTCCAAAAAAAATAAAAAATTTTGGGGAGCTCAAACTTTCTACATTGTATTTGTATAAAAGCCACAAAAAATGTGTTGCACAGAGTAAAAAGTTTCTGGAACACTCAAAAAGGTGTGGCTTGTTCTTTCGATGCTCAATAGCAGTTTAGAAAATGCAAAATCAATGTTTTTTAAAGGGACAATTGTGGCTATTTACTAAGGAGAAATACACTTGGCACTACAAGAACCTGGGAGACACATAAACCCAAAAATCAAGAATGACAAAACATGTTTTTAGAAAATATAATAATAATTTATTGATAAAACAAAAAGGTCAGATGTGGTCTGGCATTGTGATGGCCCCCCTACCCGTGAAGTACTCAACGTATTTATCACATACTTCACGGGCACTTTGGGGGGCCAAGCCAGGACGGGCAGTGTCGAGGCCGGTCAGAATGGTCATCTCGGATGGACCGGCCTCAGGCCCAACTGTTGACACATATGTTGGGGAAAAATGTCTCAGAAAGTTGTACAATATGCAGCAGCAGTAAACTATGGTGTTCAGCTTGTATTCCGCCAAATGAATAGCTGTCTGAAACAGGCGGAACTGGCTGGCCATTATCCCGAAGGCATTCTCCACAACTCTACGGGCTCTGGCCAGCCGGTAATTAAAATCCCTCCTCTCCGGGGTGAGGGTACATTGGGGAAATGGCCGCATGAGGTGTGGTCCCAGTCCAAAGGCTTCATCTGCGATGAAAACAAACGGTAGTCCTTCCACGTTCTCTGCATCTGGAGGCAGTGCAAGACCCCCAGCCTGCAGACGGTGAGTGAACTCCGTCTGCGCGAATACTCCACCATCGGACATCCGGCCGTTCTTCCCCACGTCCACATACAGGAACTCGTACCGTGCCGACACCACCGCCATTAACACAATGCTATTAAAACCTTTATAGTTGAAATAGAATGACCCCGAACGGGGTGGCGGCACTATGTGGACGTGCTTGCCATCAATTGCCCCTCCACAGTTGGGGAAGTCCCACCGCTGGGCAAATTGATCAGCCACAGTCCGCCAGTCCTGTGGTGTGCAAGGAAACT
The DNA here is from genome assembly GCA_029206835.1 of Rana muscosa. NCBI lineage: Eukaryota > Metazoa > Chordata > Amphibia > Anura > Ranidae > Rana > Rana muscosa. The sequence goes on along the minus strand of CM055117.1, from coordinate 474,565,846 downwards.
GTGGAGTCAAACAAAAAGAAGACATTAGTACGTTTTAAGTTTACAGTGCAAACAGATAACACAAAGACATTGTTGACCAACATCAGGCTAACATTATTATTTAAGGGAGTATTTCATGGCCAAAAAAGAAGGCCCACTTAGCACATGACTCACCCCCGCTGAGGGGACATTAGAAAATATTCTAAGTGGGGGGTGTTTGGGGTGATTTTGGGGGCCCCATATAAAGGCTCTACCACTCTGCTGAACTTGAATGAGTAATAAAACATTTGTACACATTTTAGGGGAGGGGGGGGGTTGCTAAACTACAATGGCAATGACCCAAAAAAATCCTGAGTAAAAAACTAGGCTAGCTGTGTTTGGGCCCTGGATAGCATGCTGGAGAGGTTAGTGAAGGGAAATAGGCATGTAGGCCCAAAAAAAGAGCAATAGAGGTAAAAACATGCATGGGGAAAATTTCCCAGGATATTACAAACAGGCAAATTTGGGAAGAAGGAAAAAAAAAATAACATTAGCAAACAATCAAAACATATAATGTGATGTTAAAGGAGCAAACTTACCTTCATATAGTCCTTCTGCAGAACCTGAATAATGGCAGAACACGTTTCAGGGATAATGATCCCGAGAGCCTGGGGGTGATGCCTGTTGTGAACTTGAGGTCCTGCAAGCTTCTCCCAGTCGCCAGGTATCTCAACGTGGCAATAAGCCTCTGCTCGGCAGTGATCGCCTGGCGCATCACAGTGTCCTGCCTCATGATATAGGGGGACAGCAAATCCAACAGATGGTGAAATACGGGGTCCGTCATCCTGAGATAATTCCTGAAATCATCAGGATTATTCTCATGGATTTCCCGCAGCAGAGACATATGAGAGAATTGGTCCCGCTGGAGCAACCAATTCTTGGTCCATGAACTCCTGCTCACCCTGTTCACGGACTGAACTCGGGTTACAGTGTAGTCCATAGCCAGCATGAGCTCGAGAACGAGAACGCACTTCAAACATGGTTTTAAACCGGTCGCCTGGTCAGAACGAACTCAAACAGAACGCACCGTGGAACAGCAAGGCCTGAGAAGAACGACCTGAAAAACAGTAAACGAACGGCCAAGAAGGCACTTCCAAGCAGTAACGACCTGACTGCACGCACTGAAGAACAAATACGAACCCACAAGCACAAACTGAACACCAGGAAACGATCTAAAAACACAGAGACTGAAAAGCGCGAATCGGCTCTCACCAAACTTTTACTAACACGCGGTAACACAAAATCAGCAAAAGCAGCCCAAGGGGTGGCGCCATTAGTTTTGAACTTACCTTTTATAGCACCGTCGTACGTATTGTACGTGCCGTCATTTTGTTGCAGTCGGTTTTTGAACTGATGGTGTGTGGCCAAGACTGATGAAAAACAGTTTCATCGGATTTCCGATGGAGAAATCCATCGGACGAAAATCCATAGGAAATCCGATCGTGTGTACATGGCTTTAGTCCCTTATTTGATAAGTTATTTTAGTAGTCAGCTGTTCCATGGCAATGTTTAATTCCTGCTGGAGGAGAGCCGTGATTTTCTCAAGGAGTGTGGAGTCTCAAACAGTCACTTCATTAGGATCATCCAGTTGTGTGAGAGGGATGTCTAACTGTCGTTAGAGGAAGCATCCAGATTGGATATCAGCATCCTGGGAGAAGGGTGGTTGTTTAAGTGAAGGCTGTGGAGTGGCAATCTTGGAATGAGGCCATTTCGAAGAAGTTGCAAAAGCCTTAGAGGAGCCCATTGTTGATTTGTTTGGTTTAGTGTTCTTTCCCTTTTTTTATTACCAATGATGCAATGGCTTGTTGCAAACAGACGGCAGCTTAAAATTTAGATGGTTAGTGCTTGCTGCACTTTGAGCAGTAGCTTGGGGGTACAGCATAGGAAAAGAGGGAGGAAGAAAAGGAAGGAAGGAAGGAAGGAAGGAAGGGAGGGAGGGAGGAAGGAAGAAAGGGAGGGAGGGAGAGAAGGAAGACTATATATTTCCTTTCAGTTCTCTTTTCCCAGTTTTTATGAATCCGGCCCAGAGTGTAAGACCACTGCAAATGTTCTATTTTCCCAAGTACTGTACATTTTATGAGCCTTGAAACTAACACAGATATGAACTATAAAAACTACAATAACTATGCACACATTTGACCTTTGGTGGTCTGGTAAATAATACACATGATATATTCCAAATGTCCCAGATGTCCACAAACTATGATGTGATGTTCTGAGCTTGTGATAACAGTAATTTTATTATGATTTAATGTTTTTTTTTTTCTATTGGGATTCTGAAGATTATAACGCATTTAACAGAATCTCAGCAACTGCTGTTTCGAATTTCTCTTGGATGAAAATATCATTGCAAACTGATAAAAGAATACATTAGACTGAATCAAGGGTTTGTCAATGTCTTGTCTAAGATGTTAAATGTGTTTATTCTTGTGTATCTGGGAAAGATATAAATGAAGTATATTTCTCATCATGATTATCTTGGCAAAGGAAACATTTAAATTTTTTGGACAGATTAGCTTCCTTCTGCCTTAAAATGAAACCAACAGCTGTTGGCAGTATGTCTGAATATAATGTTTAGGTTTCCCATTCAAAAATTTGAGAACAAATGACTTGACTGCAGGGGGCGTGTGACACACTGGGGTTGATTTCCTAAAAAGTGCAGCTCAGCATAGAAACCAATCAGCTTACAGTTCTTTTTTTCTTTTTTTTTTTGTCAAAGCTTAATTAAACAAGCTGATTGGCTACTATTCACAGCTGCACCAGATTTTGCACACTCCAGTTTTAGTAAATCAACCTCACTAAGTTCAGGATGGTGGTACTAGTTTACAGTATGTGCTATTTACTCTTAATTTTGGTTGGTTTACTAAAGGCAAATGGGCTGTTCACTTTGCATGGAAATTTTCACTTTGCAAGGGACTTTTGACTTAGTAAATGAAGTGAAGAAACACTGACTTCCATTATCCAATCATAACCAATCAAAACACTGGTGTTTTATGTTTGTTTGTTTTTTTGTTTGTTTATTTTTTGTTTGTTATTTATTTTTATTTTTTTCCTTGAATGTGATTTGGTATTCTTTGCAAACTGAATGTTCACTACATTAACCAAGCTAAGGTAAAATTCTCCTGCAAAGTGTTAATTCCCTTGACAAATGAACAACTTATATGCCTTTAGTATTTCAACCTCACAGAGTGAAAAATTGTACTTGCTAGCAGGCTTTCACAAGTTGGAAAGTCTATAATAACAAGTTCTCCTTCCTCAAGAGGATCTCTAGTATGAAGTAAGAATCTACTGCATATTTTCAGTTGATAAATAATTTCACCCAAACCAAAAACTCGATGGAGTGAATAATAATAATAATTTGCAGGTGTAACTTTCATCTGCACACTCAATTCATCATTCCTCTGTAGGGATGAGCTTCGAGTTCGAGTCGAACTCATGTTCGACTCGAACATTGCCTGTTCGCCCGTTCGCCGAACAGCGAACAAATTGGGGTGTTCGCGGCAAATTCGAAAAATCTATGGGAGAAATCTAAAGTGCTAATTATAAAGGCTTATATGCAAGTTATTGTCCTAAAAAGTGTTTGGGGACCGGGGTCCTGCCCCAGGGGACATGTATCAATGCAAAAAGAAGTTTTAAAAACGGCCGTTTTTTCGGGAGCAGTGATTTTAATAATGCTTAAAATGAAAAAATAAAAGTGAAATATTCCTTTAAATTTCATACCTGGGGGGTGTGTATGATATGCATGTAAAGTGGCGCATGTTTCCCGTGCTTAGAACTGTCCCTGCAAAAAATGTCATTTTTGAAAGAAAAAAATGCATTTAAAACTGACTCGCGGCTATTAATGAATTGTCGGCTCCCGGCAATACATACAAAAGTCATTGATAAAAAAAAAAAAAAAAGCGTGGGGGTTCCCCAGAATTCAATTACCAGGCCCTTCAGGTCTGGAATGGATATTAAGGGGAACCCCGCCGCAAATTTAAAAAAAAATTGACGTGGGGTTCCCCCAAATATCCATTCCAGGCCCTTCAGATCTGGCATGGATTTTAAGGGGAACTCCACCCCAAATAAAAAAAAAAATGGCGTGGAGTCCCCCTAAAAATCCATACCAGACCCCTTATCCGAGCACGCAACCTGGCCGGCCACAGGGGAAAAGGGGGGGACGAGAGAGCGGACCCGCCTACGTCATTGGCTTGAGCGGGGAACTTCCTTCACTGTGTAATTTAAATTTACATAGTGAAGTAAGTTCCCCGCTCAAGCCAATGACGTAGGCGGGTCCGACATACCGAGGGGGCGGACCTGATGGGGAACTGCTCTCACTTTGGTAATACATGTATAGACCCGCCCCTTCTCATGTTCCGCATCTGGTCCGCTGAGCGGACCTGATAGTGAACTTTAGAAGGGGCGGGTCTATACATTTAAAATACTGAGAGGGAGTTCCCCATCAGGTCCGCTCAGGCACAACCAATGAAGGACGGCGCTGGACATCGGGATTGCCGCGGGACACTGGATTTCACCGCTGGAATGTTTTTTTGTTTGTTTTTTTAAATAAAGGACTTTTTCAAGGTGTTTGTGTGTTTTTTAAACATTTTTTTACGCTTTCTTCGTGAAATGGTAGGGGTACAATGTACCCCTTACCAATTCACATAGGGGGGGGGCCGGGATCTGGGGGTCCCCTTTGTTAAAGTGGTCTTCCAGATTCCGATAAGCCCCCCGCCCGCAGACCCCCACAACCACCGGGCAAGGGTTGTGGGGATGAGGGCCTTGTCCCCATCAACATGGGGACATCCTCCCCATGTTGAGGGCATGTGGCTTGGTACGGTTCAGGAGGGAGGGGGGCCGCTCTCTCGTCCCCCCCTTTTCCCCTGTGGCCGGCCAGGTTGCATGCTCGGATAAGGGGTCTGGTATGGATTTTTAGGGGGACTCCACGCCATTTTTTTTTTAAATTTGGGGTGGAGTTCCCCTTAAAATCCATGCCAGATCTGAAGGGCCTGGAATGGATATTTGGGGGAACCCCACGTCAATTTTTTTTTAATTTGCGGCGGGGTTCCCCTTAATATCCATTCCAGACCTGAAGGGCCTGGTAATTGAATTCTGGGGAACCCCCACACTTTTTTTTTTTTTTTATCAATGACTTTTGTATGTATTGCCGGGAGCCGACAATTCATTAATAGCCGCGAGTCAGTTTTAAATGCATTTTTTTATTTCAAAAATGACATTTTTTGCAGGGACAGTTCTAAGCACGGGAAACATGCGCCACTTTACATGCATATCATACACACCCCCCAGGTATGAAATTTAAAGGAATATTTCACTTTTATTTTTTCATTTTAAGCATTATTAAAATCACTGCTCCCGAAAAAACAGCAGTTTTTAAAACTTCTTTCTGCATTGATACATGTCCCCTGGGGCAGGACCCAGGTCCCCAAACACTTTTTAGGACAATAACTTGCATATTAGCCTTTATAATTAACACTTTAGATTTCGAACGTTCGAGTCCATTGTATTTAATAGGGTTCTAAAGTTTACACGAACATTTTGTCTGTTCGCAGGTTCTGGTGCGAACCGAACAGGGGGGTGTTCGGCTCATCCCTGTTCCTCTGTATCAAAAACCAAACGTTTTTTCTTTTTCTTTTAATTTGGTTAGGTGAGTGAGGAAGGGTTAGCAAGCCCTCAGGTTTTATTGTTGTCTATATCCTCTCTTGGGAGATTAACACCTTCTCCTTTTCTACTAGTAACTATTGTTTCCAAAATTTAAAGGGAAAATCCAACATTTTCAGTTGTCACCAGATCAGTTATAGATGGTAAATCTTCCAATTTTCCTCACATTGAAAGGATTTTCTCTTGTCTTGCATTAGCTTAGTTCACAATAATGGCCCTGACTGGAGGGTTTAAGGTGACCAGAGAGAATGGTGATAGAGTTGCAATGATGGAAAACAATTGGGTTTTTTAGATTCCTTTATTTGTATTCTGCCTGTGAAGCCCCGTACACACGATCGGTTTGACTGATGAAAACCGTCCGATGGATGGTTTTCATCAGACCAACCGATCGTGTATGGTACCCATCGGTCTTTTTCCAAAATAGAACTTGTTTTAAAATTTTCCGATGGATAAAAAAACCGATGGGAATTTCCGATCGTCTATGGGCAAGTCCATCGGTTAAAAAACCCACGCATGCTCAGACTGAATTAGGAGACGGGAGCACTCGTTCTGGTAAAACTAGCGTTCCTAATGGAGAGAGCACATTCGTCATTCTGCAAGTTATTGCTTCGTTTAATGCAGCGCATGTTTATTTGCTTTAGAACGGTCTTTAAAATGTCATTTTGGCAGCAGATCTTTCGCATGAGTTCTGAGAAACGTATGTCTTTCTTCTTTCTTGTGATCTTAGGAATAATTAGTTTAATTCTTCAAGGCCGACCTCACAAATTACACCTTTTTTTTGGTTTTTGTATTAAAATTTGTGGTGCATTTTTTGGTGTGTCAATTTCTCCGAAGAACATATTTTTTTTATTTTTTACTCATGGAGGTTGGTGTCCCTTGTTATTAATTACACATTGTATTTATGAAATCTTATTGCTACTTCAAAAAAAAACACATCAGGCATGTATGTTGGCTGAAATCAAATTTCCCTTTATTTCGGAAAAAAAACAAACAAAAACCGAAGGGCAACTATTCAGAAATTAGCAGAGAATATGAAGTCATTAGATCCCAAATGCAGACCTGACTATGATCAATAATAAAATCAACAACAGCATGAAATCAGGAGCAGCAGCCAAAGACATACATCATCCCAAGCTGTGGTACTCCATCAACCTTCAATTTCTGGATGAGCAGCTCGAGGCCAGGGAATCACCTCCTGCTCTTCCCTGCAGCGTAGCCTTCCTTCCACGCCTCTCTGCAGCGTTCTCTCCACGGCCCCGTCCACGCACCCTTGCAGGCTGGGCCACTGTGGGTGGTGATGTGGCAGGAGGAGGAGGAGAAGGAGGAGAGGGATTGGCCTGCTGCGAGATATGGGTGGCCTCAGTCAGCAGCCCCCTCGCCCCCATGTGTACGGCCATATATATGAGGTGCTCACAAAGGGTCCGTTGTCCCGCCTCCATTCTGAGCAACTTATCCGCCAGATAGGTGCTAAAGCCCTCCGTAGGGTTGAGGGGGGCCCTCATAATGGCAGCAGCCTCCTGAATCATCTTTAGTGACTCCTCCTCCACTTGTGTCATCCGCCGTTGTTTTGGCGGTCTGACGTGGAGGGGAGCCACTTGGGAGACGGTGCTGCCACTAGGCCTGGGGACCTGCTGAGTCCCACTTGGCCCTGCCTCCTCCTGCCTGCCACACTCCTGACCCTCTTCCTCCTGGCTTGCCTCATCCTGTTTTTAAAATTAAATGAAAAATTGGATTATTTGGGGAATCTATCACACACACTTTTGATCTCATTACTGTTTTTTTTTTTTTGGGGGGGGGATGATATCATTTATTGCTAATCCAAACAGTTCAACAAAATATTACTTAGTGGACAATAATTATGATCAAAAATACTATACCTGGCTGAAGATGCGAAGATCTGGCTCTTCTAGCTCGGGAGGCTCCTCCTCCGCCTCTGCAGGTGTGGAGGGAAGGGTGGAAGGAACGCTGGAGGGAAGGGTGGAAGGAAGGGTTGAGGGAAGGCTGGAAATAGATTCCCTGGCCTCGATCTGGTCATCCAGAAATTGAAGATGTCTGTAGTACCACAGCTTGGGCTTTACTACATCGTCGGCTGCTGCTCCTGATCTCTTTGACTGGCGCACTTCCTTGTATTTTTTTTTATACGAATTACGCAGGTTGTTGATTTTATTATTGATCATAGTGTAGTCTGCATCTGGGATCCATGGCTTCATATCCTCTGCTAATTTTCTTAATAGTTGCCCGACGTACATCACTTTTGTGGTACGCAGGGTGTTTCAGTTCCCACAGGTTGCGCTGTTCCTTATATTTTTCAATAAAAGTCAGCATCACCTCCGGCTCTCGTAGTTTATGCATCTTTTTGGATCATCAAGTAAAAAAAAAAGTAAAAAAAAGGATCAGAATTGATTCTCCTCAACTTATCACAATATTGCCCTTTACAATCATGAACCATTATAGGCCACTGCAGGCCCGAGTTCCCTTCTTACCTTAGTTCACTTCGTTGGTTCACTTCCGGTCGTCCTTACTCCACGCATCCCTAATAACTTCTTTCCCCTTTTTATACCCTGCGCATGCGTGTAACTCCGCCCTCGTCGCCCGCCCATGACGGACTTTTTCAGCATTTCCCCGCCTCTTAACGATCGGCGCACAGTGTGAGACGGTGACATGTCGCAGACACAGGTGGCTTCTTTATTAGAAATTACCGACGAGGAAAGCCCGAAGGCGGAAACGTCCCGATCCTGTAAAAAAAAATACAAGGCGACTAATATGTCTTTTTCTGAGATGGCGGAGATGGTGGACATTTTGCGGAGGAAGGATTACGACGGCAAGCATGGCCCATATGACACCCCTAATCTCCGGAAGTCACAAATTATGGACAAAGTGGCGAAGACTCTCTATAAAAAATATGGGGTCAGGAGATCCAAGGAACAACTCCGTAAAAGGTGGTCAGACCTGAAGCTCAGGGAGCCGGAGCAGTATAGGAAGCTTATAAAAAGCATTGAAAAAAGTAAGTATATTTTACTGTGTTCTTTCACATTGTAATATGTATTCTTCCATGTTTTGCAACATGTGCTTGGCTTGACTGGTTTCACATTTTAAAATCTCAACTTTTATGTTAAGTGGAGAGTGTAAAAATAATTGCTGCTCTTCCCCCAGACATGTTTTGCACATATCCACGTAAACTACATGTGGGCATGCCTCATTTTACTTCAACAATGTTTATCTACACATTGTTGGCTAGATGATGTGTTGTAAGGAAATGTAGAATGTGAATGAAAGGATAAACTGTATTCTGGGTAAAGGAGATGACACTCCAGCAGTTGTGTACTCTTTTTTGTTATTCATCAAGATACTATACTCTGGGCCACATGACCAAATTTCTTAACGGTGTCACACACAGGTGGTCCAGTGGATACCTTGGTGGTTATCCAAGTGTATTTGTGAGTGTCCTCCAAAATAACATGTTGCTTTGTTGAGTTTGCAAGATCTCATATGTTCATCTTGAAACTCAGGGCCAAATATCAATTGGACCCCACTTTAAAACTTTGAGAATCAATTTTCAGGCCTAAAAAGTCTGTGTGCTAAAGGCTACATTTTTTTTGCTATTCCCATAGGGGAGAGGAGAGTGGGAGGACACCATGCTCATGAGACGAGGAACCCAACACCACAGAAACTCCCCGAAGATCCCAAAGCAGACCAAGTTCAGCAGGTTCAGGAAGAGGAGGGGGAGAAAGTGGAGGTGGAGGAAGGGGAGGTGGAGGAAGGAGAGGTGGAGCTTATCAGCACAACAGGTCAGTGTCTGTCACCACAACTTCAAGGTAAATCCTGATGTAGGCCTGCATAGTTTTAAAATATTTGTTTCTTTTTAGGGACTGAACGTGGGGGTGTGTCAGGAAGACCAAATCCTCCATTCTCGAGTGCCAGCGCCAAAATAATCATTCAGGAAATCATGGAATGCAGTAGCGAAATGGACATTATGAGAAAGAGAATGATTGTGATTGAGCAAAAATATAAAAACATGATAGATATTTTTGGTAGAATAGTGTGAACCCCCCCTTTTTGTGTGTTTTGTTATGTGTCGGATTTTTTCTATGGGATTTCCACCAGCCCAAATGTGATGCACACACTGAAGACTCAACATGTGCTATCTGCCGTCACAGGATATCTATGTCCCTGTTTTGGGGGTGCAACCTCTTCCTCCCTCCTCAAGTAGGCGAGAGGAAGGGTTTTCACCCCAAAAGCACGTCCATTGATCCCCCATGATGGCAGATAGCACATGTTTACCCTAGCCATGGGATCATGTTGAAGATACCCATTTGAGCCCCAAAAAGAAAGTGTGGTTCTTCACATTTGGGATGGATCATGGGTAACATCACCCCATCTCCTGTTTGTATTTTTCACTGTGTTATTTTATTACTTTTTCTTTAAAAAAAAATGTGGCTTTTGACCCATGCATGTTTCTGCTAAAAAAGCCGCACAAAAACCCCCAAAAAAAAAAACTGTGGTGCAATCAATAAAAACATTTGGGAAGTCAAAAAAAGGTGTGCCTTGTTCTTTCTATGCTCAATAGCAGTTCTGAAGATGCAAAATGAGTGTTTTTTACCTCTGAGATTGGAGGCTATTTACTAAGGAGAAATACACTTGGCACTACTAGAACCTGGGAGACACAAACCCCAAATACAAGAATGACAACACAAGTTTGTAGTAAATCAAATATTTTTGTTTATTTTAAAATGGTAAAAGCAAAGGTCAGATGTGGTCTGGCATTGCGATGGCCCCCCTACCCGTGAAGTACTCTACGTATTTCTGATGTACTTCACGGGCACTTTGGGGGGCCAAGCCAGTACGGGCAGTGCTGAGGCCGGTCAGATTTATCAGTTCAGAGGGACCGGCCTCAGGCCCAACTGATGACACATAATTTGTGGAGAATTTCCTTAAAAAATTGTGCAACAAGCAGCAGCAGTATACAATGTTGTTGAGTTTATAATCCGCCAAATTTATAGCTGTCTGGAACAGGCGGTAATTAAAAACCCTCCTCTCCGGGGTGAGGGTGCGTTGGGGAAACGGCCGCATGAGGTGTGGTCCTAGTCCAAAAGCTTCATCCGCAATGAAAACGAACGGTAGCCCTTCCATGTTCTCTGCATCTGGAGGCAGTGCAAGAACCCCAGCCTGCAGACGGTGAGCGAACTCCGTCTCTGCGAATACTCCGCCATCGAACATCCGGCCGTTCTTCCCCACGTCCACATACAGGAACTCGTACCATGCCGACACCACCACCATTAACACTATGCTAAAAAAAACTTTATAGTTAAAATAGTATGACCCCGAACGGGGGTGGCGGCACTATGTGGACGTGCTTCCCATCAATTGCCCCTCCGTAGTTGGGGAAATCCCACCGCTGGGCAAATTGGGAGGCCACAGTCAGCCATTCCTGTGGTGTGCTAGGGAACTGTGGAGTCAAACAAAAAGAAGACATTAGTACGGTTTATGTTTACAGTGCAAGCAGATTACACACAAAAACAGTGTTGACCAACATCATTCTAACATTATTATTTAAGGGAGTTTTTCCTACCAATAAACAAAGGCCCACTTAGCAGATGCGTCACCCCCCCTGAGTGGACATTCTAAAATAATGTAAAGGGGGGGGCCTAAGGTGATTGTGGGGGATCCAAAAAAAGGCTCTACCACTCTGCTGAGCTTGATTGAGAACTAAACATTTTTTAACATCTTTAGGGGGGGAGGGAGGGTTGTCAAACTACGCGGACAATGACCCCAAAAAAAGGAAAAGGAAAATAGAAGGCTAGCTGGGTTTGCACCCACGATAGCATGCAGGGGAGGTTAGTGAAGGGAAATAGGCATGTAGGGCCCAAAAAGGCCTTTACAGGTAAAAAAATGCATGGGGAAAATGGGGACATTACCAGGATATTACAAACAGGCAAATTTGGGTTAGGAGGAAAAAAAAAAGAAGATTCTAAAACAATCAAAACATATAATGTGAGGTTAAAGGAGCAAAATTACCTTCATATAGTCCTTCTGCAGGACCTGAATGATGGCCGAACACGTCTCAGGGATAATGATCCTGAGAGCCTGGGGGAGATGCCTGTTGAGAATTTGAGGTCCTGCAAGCTTCTCCCAGTCGCCAGGTATCTCAACGTGGCAATAAGCCTCTGCTCGGCAGTGATGGCCTGGCGCATCACAGTGTCCTGCCTCGTGATATAGGGGGACAGCAAATCCAACAGACGGTGAAATACGGGGTCCGTCATCCTAAGATAATTCCTGAAATCATCAGGATTATTCTCATGGATTTCCCGCAGCAGAGGCATATGAGAGAATTGGTCCCGCTGGAGCAACCAATTCTTAGTCCATGAACTCCTCCTCACCCTGTTCACAGACTGAACTCGGGTTACAGTGTTAACTGCAACACCAAGCCCAAAGCCAGCACGAGCTTGAGAACGAGAACGCACTTCAAACATGGTTTTAAACCGGTCGGCTGGTCAGAACGCACTCAAACAGAACGCACCGTGGAACAGCAAGGCCTGAGAAGAACGACCTGAAAAACAGTAAACGAACGGCCAAGAAGGCACTGCAAGGCAGTAACGACCTGACTGCACGCACTGAATCACAAATACAAACCCACAAGCACAAACTGAACACCAGGAAACGATCTGCAAAGCACGGAGACTGAAAAGCGCGAATCGGCTCTCACCAAACTTTTACTAACACGCGGTAACACGAAATCAGCAAAAGCAGCCCAAGGGGTGGCGCCATTAGATTTGTTCGGCCCTTTTATAGCGCGTCGTACGTTTTGTACGTGCCGTCGTTTTCTTGCCGTCGGTTTTTTAACTGATGGTGTGTGGCCAAGACTGATGAAAAACAGTTTCATCGGATTTCCGATGGTCAAATCCATCGGATGAAAATCCATAGGTTATCCGATCGTGTGTACAGGGCTTAAGGGTTCATCTAAAGAAAATGGTGAAAATTTGCATCTAACCTTCATAACTTAAGTTCCATCCCATCTGGTGAACCTTTCTGAAGGTGGTGGTGGATAACGCAGTTGGAGCATATTTGATGTGGATTTCAGAACACCAGTGGTGCTGTACATAATTTTCCTGGTTAAAGCTGGATGATCTATTTCCAGATAAATTTTTCTGTGGTGGATGAAACATAATATATTATTTGTTACATATGTGTGTTTTAGGGATGGTTGTTTCACATTATTTAGGTATTTACAATTTGTTGATTTGCATAGCACAGTTGTAGGGAATATATTAAAAATGAAATAGTTCATATTTGGCAAGAGTTTCTGAAACATTTGGAATTCAAATTTGTATTAGGAAATCAAACTTTACTCCTATTTTTAAGTTGCTAGAAAACAAACTTGAATCCTCTTTGAACTAAATAAAAATGAATGCAAAAAATGAACAAGCACAAATCCATGGGCAAATGAGGTTCCAATACTTTGTTAAATTGTGCACAGTATAACAAAATTAGATTCACATTTTTAGTTTTAGCAGCTACAATATATACAGTACATTTAGAGAATATAAACCTAACATTCCACATCAGTGCATTTTCTGCCCAATTAAAAGGATGAAGGTTAACTTGGATTTGGAGGTTTGAAAAATATTTCCTGTGGTCACTGAGCAATTGATTTTATAACTTTCCTTGATTTCTCAATACTTTGAAAAAAGGCCTGTGGCTTGAAAAGCGCATGTACACACAGATTACTCTGGCAGTAAAACAATTCATCCTAATGTAACTGTGTCACTGTTTATATTTTTACTGGCTGGTTTACCAAAGAATGCATTGGACTTGCTAATTACTGTGCGTTTTGGAACTAATACTATACAATGTAGCTTTATTTTTCTGCATGAAAATTTCAGTTGTGAAATGTGTGAAAAGAAAACCTCAAGCTTTTAGAGAACTTGGAGGATTAAAGGAGGTTTTAAAATGGTTGTTAGATCAGCAACTATTGTTAAACTACAACAAATATTATCCTCTTACATATATTTCAGTGTTTGATTCTAAGATGGGACAATTTTATAACAAACCCTATTTAAACAAAGAAATGTCTATAGTCTAGCCATGCCTATATTTGCGTGATGTATTTATTCCAGTTTGAACTGTTGCAGCTGAGAATCAGAAATCTATATTGATAAATTTTACAATATGGTACAATGATAGAAATTCAAGCTTTTTAGGACGTTTTTACAACTGCTCCTAAATGATTAAACTTGACAGATAGTAACCCACATTTAAAACGTCTGTTTTGCCACATTTACATGCCGCGTTTAGCGGCGTTTTGCCACATTTGAATTTAGAAGCGTTTAAAAAAAATATATATATATATATATATATATATATATATATATATATATATATATATATATTTTTTTTTTTTTTTTTAAATGCCCAAAAACGCCTATAAACGAAACGCTGCTAAACGTGGGTTACCGTGTTTAGCCGCGTTTAGTCGCGTTTTGCATCTGTGGAAATCTTCTGCGTCTGAACCCATTTTTTTGCTTTCAAAGAAACGCTGTTTATTGCCTAAAAATGGAAATAAACGAGACTGTGTACATGGTCACATAGGATAACATTGAATGAGTTCAGGTGCAGTTGAAAAAAGTGTCCAACTGCCTCTGAACGCGCGTTTAACAGCGTCCCGTGTACATGGGGCCTTACTGCTTATAGGCTTTAGGCCGGGTTCACACTAGTGCGACACGACATCCGTCCTACTTTGGATCCGACTTTGCCCTGCGACATGAAGCCGACATATGTCCGACTTTCAATGAACGGGGATCCGACTTGGATCCCTGCCAATATCAGGCACTGTGTTTGGTATGAATCTCGAGGGGGAACTCCAGGCCAAATTTTAAATTAAAAAAACGGCGCGGGTTCCCCTCCAGAGGCATACCAGGCCCTTGGGTCTGGTCTGGATTTGAACAGGCGCCCCTACGCCGAAAAAACAGCGTGGGGGTCCCCCCAAAATCCAAACCAGACCCTTATCCGAGCACACAACCTGGCCGGCCGCAGGGGAAGAGGGGGGGACGAGAGAGCGCCCCCCCCCTCCCTCCTGAACCGTACCAGGCCGCACGCCCTCAACATGGGGGGTTTGGTGCTCTGGGGCAGGGGGGCGACCTGCGGCCCCCCACCCCAGAGCACCCTGCCCCCATGTTGATGAGGACAGGGCCTCTTCCCGACAACCCTGGCCGTTGGTTGTCGGGGTCTGCGGGCGGGGGGCTTATCGGAATCCGGGATCCCCCCCTTTAATAAGGGGGCCCCCGGCCCCCCACCCTATGTGAATGAGTATGGGGTACATCGTACCCCTACCCATTCACCTGGTGGACAAAAAATTGCAATAAAAAAACACTACACAGGTTTTCAAAGTAATTTATTACACAGCTCCGGGGGTCTTCTTCCGACTTCCGGGGGTCTTCTTCCGACTTCGAGGGTCTCCGGTGTCGTCTCCCGCTCTCCAGTTCTTTCTTCCGCCGGGCCTCCGCTAACTTCTTTTTAGCTCTCTTGCTAACAGAGGCCCGGTCTTCCCGTTGTCTCGTCCGGCTCTCCCTTGTCCTTCTGCCGGCCCCTCCACTAACTTCTTTAGCTCTTTCGCTAGTGGAGGGGCCGGTCTTCCCGTCGCCGTCGGCGTCTTCTTCCCTCTTCTCCTACTCGATGTTGACGCGTCGCTTCTTCCCGCTGTAATACTGGCTCTCCGCTCCGCTCCGCATTAATATAGGCTTCTCATGACGTCACAGTCACATGTTCCCATGACGTCACAGTCACATGCTCCGGGGCCATGTGCCCCGGAACATGTGACTGTGACGTCATGAGAAGCCTATATTAATGCGGAGCGGAGCGGAGAGCCAGTATTACAGCGGGAAGAAGCGACGCGTCAACATCGAGGAGGAGAAGAGGGAAGAAGAACCCGACGGCGACAGCGACGGGAAGACCGGCCCCTCCACTAGCGAAAGAGCTAAAAAGAAGTTAGTGGAGGGGCCGGCAGAAGGACAAGGGAGAGCCGGACGAGACAACGGGAAGACCGGGCCTCTGTTAGCAAGAGAGCTAAAAAGAAGTTAGCGGAGGCCCGGCGGAAGAAAGAACCGGAGAGCGCGGCGACGACACCGGAGACCCTCGAAGTCGGAAGAAGACCCCCGGAAGTCGGAAGAAGACCCCCGGAGCTGTGCAATAAATTACTTTGAAAACCTGTGTAGTGTTTTTTTATTGCAATTTTTTGTCCACCAGGTGAATGGGTAGGGGTACGATGTACCCCATACTCATTCACATAGGGTGGGGGGCCGGGATCCGGGGGCCCCCTTATTAAAGGGGGGGCTCCCGGATTCCGATAAGCCCCCCGCCCGCAGACCCCGACAACCAACGGCCAGGGTTGTCGGGAAGAGGCCCTGTCCTCATCAACATGGGGGCAGGGTGCTCTGGGGTGGGGGGGCCGCAGGTCGCCCCCCTGCCCCAGAGCACCAAACCCCCCATGTTGAGGGCATGCAGCCTGGTACGGTTCAGGAGGGAGGGGGGGCTGCTCTCTCGTCCCCCCCTCTTCCCCTGCGGCCGGCCAGGTTGTGTGCTCGGATAAGGGTCTGGTTTGGATCTTGGGGGGATCCCCACGCCGTTTTTTCAGCGTAGGGTCGCCCGTTCAAATCCAGACCAGACCCAAGGGCCTGGTATGCTCCTGGAGGGGAACCCACGCCGGTTTTTTATTTAAAATTTGGCCTGGAGTTCCCCCTCAAGAGCAGTACAGCACAAGTCGCATGCCAAAGTCGGACCATGCAAGACTGCGGTCCGACTTTGATCCGACTTCAATGATAGTCAATGGGCTGAAGTCGGATCAAAGTCGGACCAAAGTAGTACAGGGAGCATTTTCAAAGTCGGACCGACATGTGTCGGACCAGTTAAGACGGCTCCCATAGGGAAACATTGATTTTCACACGTCATGCGACATGAGCTCCTAATGTCGGAGCGTTTGTCGGACAAGTGTGAACCAGGCCTGAGGGTTCATTTTCATCCATTGGTATAAGACAGTAATGGCTTATGATATAACTTGTTAGATCAATAGAAAGATAAATAAACAAAATGTTGCACTGTCATACATTGCATATAAATAAACAAATATCTATATATAATAAGTCCATAAAAATAATCTGCAAAAATAATAATAATTGGAGTGAAAATCCAAAACACCCAAAAAAGTGAATATTTAAATGTGATATAAGTCCCAAAAAATAATAATTCACAAAACTTGATATTAACTGGAGCGAAAAGAGAAAAATGAAATGAAATAAAATTGGTGATCTCCTTCCAAATCAGCTGTGAACATTAGACCTCATGCTCCCCAGAAGGTAATTGAAGTAAAGATATCCTCTTACCAGATATCCTTACCTTTCAAGGCCAATAGGTGCATCAGTGAGGTATACCCCTCACTCCAGGTAAATTCAGCTCAGCTTTTCACCTGTTATAGACAACACCAATACATATCTCACGATTTCCCACAGGTCTCAGATCTAATTAAGCCATATAAGGAAAAGAGGAAACAACCCTCATTGCGCAACATCCAGTTACAAAGCACAAGAGTTTATAAAAATTCTACTTACAACAAGGATAGAAATACAGGCATATTGGAATGTATATCAGTCCCACGCTCTGCTCGTGTACTGAGACCGTCACTTCTATTCCTTGCTTCGCCGACGTATGTTTTGTTCAAAGGTACATTGTCAACAGGCCTTATATGACTTAATTGGATCTGAGACCTGTGGAAAATTGTGAGATACGTATTGGCATTCCCTATAGCATGTGAAAAGCTGAGCTGAATTTACCTGGAGTGAGGGGTATAACTCACTGATGCACCTATTGGCCTTGAAAGGTCAGGATATCTGGTAAGAGGATACCTTTACTTCAATTACCTTCTGGGTAGCACTAGGTCTTATGTTCACAGCTGATTTGTAAGGAGATCACTAATTTTCTTTCCTTACAAGAACTCTTTGGTGTTTTGAATTTTTCTCTTTTCACTCCAGTTAATATCAGGTTTTGTGGATTATTTTTATGGACTTATATCACATTTAAATATTCACTTTTTCTGGTGTTTTGGATTTTCACTTCAATTATTATTATTTTTGTGGATTATTTTTATTGACTGATATTTTTTTATTAATATTCAATGTATGACAGCGCAACATTTTGTTTATTTATCTGGTTATGGTGTGAACATACACATGAGTGCAGCTGTTGGGTCATTGACATTTATATTCACTGAATCATGGAGCGCAGATTTTTTTTTACACAGATAAATAGAAAGACAGATAGAATGTGCATGCCTTGCTGATTACAAATACTTTTGAAGTCCTAGAAGAGCATATGTAGAACTGAGAAATTACATTTTAGTGTGAGCTTGATTTAAACATCACTCCTGTGTAGACATGGGCGCCGTCAAAAAATTTGTTTTGTTACGTTCCGTTTCGTATAAAAAATAAATCGTATTTCGTAATTCGTGTATGAAATTTAATTCAGATTCGTACGAAATACGAATTTCATACGAATCGTAAATTTTAAACGTCGCGCATGTTTCCTGTGCTTAGAACTGTCTCTGCACAAAATGTCATTTTTGACGGAAAAAAAGTCATTTAAAACTCACTCGCGGCTATTAATGAATTGTCGGCTTTTATCAATACATAGAAAAGTCATTGATAAAAAAAAAAAGCGTGGGGGTTCCCCCAAATTCAATTACCAGGCCCTTCAGGTCTGGAATGGATATTAAGGGGAACCCCGCCGCAAATAACAAAAAAAAATGGCGTGCGGTTCCCCCTAAATATCCATACCAGGCCCTTCAGATCTGGCATGGATTTTAAGGGGAACTCCACCCCAAATTTTAAAAAAAATGGCGTGGAGTCCCCCCAAAAATCCATACCAGACCCTTATCCGAGCACGCAACCTGGCCGGCCGCAGGGGAAGAGGGGGGGACGAGAGAGCGGCTCCCCCTCCCTCCTGAACCATACCAGGCCACATGCCCTCAACATGGGGAGGATGTCCCCATGTTGATGGGGACAAGGGCCTCATCCCCACAACCCTTGCCCGGTGGTTGTGGGGGTCTGCGGGCAGGGGGCTTATCGGAATCTGGAAGACCCCTTAAAACAAAGGGGACCCCCAGATCCCAGCCCCCCCTATGTGAATTGGTAAGGGGTACATTGTACCCCTACCATTTCACGAAGAAAGTGTAAAAAAATTTAAATAAAAACACACAAACACCTTGGAAAAGTCCTTTATTAAAAAAAAAAAAAAACATTCCGGCGATGAAATCCAGTGTCCCACGGCGATCATGATGTCCAGCGCTGTCCGTCATTGGTTGAGCCTGAGCGGACCTGATGGGGAACTTCCTCCGCAGTGTTTTAAATGAGGGGGAGGACCTGATGGGAACTTCCTTCACTGTGTAATACATGAATAGACCCGCCCCTTCTCACGTTCCGCATCTGGACCTGATGGGGAACCTGATGGGGAACTTTAGAAGGTGTGGGTCTATTCATGTATTACACAGTGAAGGAAGTTCCCATCAGGTCCGCCCCCTCATAGAGCGGACCTGATGGGGAACTTCCTTCACTGTGTAATACATGAATAGACCCGCCCCTTCTCACGTTCCGCATCTGGTCCTCTTAGCGGACCTGATGGGGAACTTTAGAAGGGGCGGGTCTATACATTTAAAACACTGCGGAGGAAGTTCCCCATCAGGTCCGCTCAGGCTCAACCAATGACGGACAGTGCTGGACATCGGGATCGCCGTGGGACACTGGATTTCATCGCTGGAATGTTTTTGTTTTTTTTAATAAAGGACTTTTCCAAGGTGTTTGTGTGTTTTTATTTACATTTTTTTACACTTTCTTCGTGAAATGGTAGGGGTACAATGTACCCCTTACCAATTCACATAGGGGGGGGCGGGATCTGGGGGTCCCCTTTGTTAAAGGGGTCTTCCAGATTCCAATAAGCCCCCTGCCCGCAGACCCCCACAACCACCGGGCAAGGGTTGTGGGGATGAGGCCCTTGTCCCCATCAACATGGGGACATCCTCCCCATGTTGAGGGCATGTGGCCTGGTACGGTTCAGGGGGGGGGGGGCGCTCTCTCGTCCTCCCTCTTTTCCTGCGGCCAGCCAGGTTGCGTGCTCGGATAAGGGTCTGGTATGGATTTTTGGGGGACTCCACGCCATTTTTTTTTTATGTGGGGTGAAGTTCCCCTTAAAATCCATGCCAGATCTGAAGGGCCTGGTATGGATATTTAGGGGGAACCGCGCGCCATTTTTTTGTTTTATTTGCGGCGGGGTTCCCCTTAATATCCATTCCAGACCTGAAGGGCCTGGTAGTTGAATTTGGGGGAACCCCCACGCTTTTTTTTTTTTTTTTTATCAATTACTTTTCTATGTATTGATAAAAGCCGACAATTCATTAATAGCCGCGAGTGAGTTTTAAATGACTTTTTTTCTGTCAAAAATGACATTTTGTGCAGGGACAGTTCTAAGCACGGGAAACATGCGCGACTTTACATGCATATCATACACACCCCCCAGGTACGAAATTTAAAGGAATTTTTCACTTTTGGATCCGAAATTCGTAAACGAAATTTCGCATTTCGTACAGAATTTGTATGCATAAAAATTTGTATTTCGGATTCGTGCGAATGTACAAATTTCCGGAAATTCGTACGAATTTTAGATTCGTGCGAAACTAATCGCACATGTCTACTCCTGTATAGAGTTGGATCAAACACCCCCGGTTCAGTTTGCACCAGAACTCCCAAACAACATGGAAAAAGTTCGGACCTGAACCGCAAACCCTATTAAAGTCTATGGGACCCAAACCACAAACCCTATTAAAGTCAATGGGACCCAGACTTGAAAAATCAAAAATCCCCATTTTGAAGGCTTATATGCAAGTTGTTGGACATAAAAAGGGTATGAGGGCCTGAGTACTGTCCTGGGGGGCATGTATCAATGCAAAGATTTTTTTTTTAAATATCGTTTTTAAAGGAGCAGTGATTTTAATGATGCTTAAAGTGAAACAATAAACATGAAAAATTCCTTTAAATACAGCTTCTGCTGCTGACCTTCTCTGTGTACTCGGCAATGCAGCTGTGATTAATTAGAGCTGAATTGTCAGGTACTGGGACAGGGAAGGATCCTGGCAGCAGGGCAGATGGACTGGACGTACTAGACACGCCCTGTGTACAATGATGACATGTTTTTGGGTGTGCCTAGCATGCCCAGAAGTCTGCAACTGGATATAATTGTGTAGCACTACCCCCATAGGAGCTGCTGGTTTAGGTTTGGGCTTTGCACGTTACCTCACCATTCGTTGTCTAGGGGATGAGAGTCTGTAGAAACTTCAATGTCCACACAAGTTATAAATCCTTTTCGTTAGGCTTTATTTTCACACAAACTTGCACCGGTAGAGGGATGGAGGGTCAGGGGAAGGTTCAGGCACACGATGCAGATCACTAGGGAAACTTCTAAGCTTCAAAAAGTTACACTCACCACTCTCCTTCAAGTGGGTATTGCCCACCCGGATAGGCCCCTCTCACTAGCCTAGCAGCTGTGATAATGCACGAACAAAATGAAGAACAACAGTCTCTGCCACAGACTTTAGTACGATATAGATGAGCTGTTCAATGATCCTCTGACACAGGATTTAGAAACCGAAGATCCAGCCTTACAGTTTCAGAGCCTTTAAGCTGACCTGGCACACTGTAAGGCAACATAAGCTACGGTGCATCCTCCAATAAGGTCACCAGGCCTTCCCCGAGACACCAGCCTTCCGCTTGGTCCTCTCCAGGACAGGTCCTCCCCTGGTTTCCATCATTGAGTGGCTTCCTCCTGCAGGACAGACAGCACAGGATCACCTTCAAAGTGCAGGTTCCAGTCAGGACAACTGGGCCTACCTGGCAGAGATGCAGCCTCGGGCCAACATGGCTCCGCAGCTGAAATTTGAGTATCACATACTTTGAGCCAGGAGGGCCACAAGGCAAAGAGCCCCGAAGAAATGGCGTCTGCCCCTTAAGTACCCTTCCCCAGCATGCCCAGCGAGCTGTTCCTGGGGAAAAATACCCAATACACTCTGGCCTACTTGTGTTCCAACACTGGCCTGTGGTGGTAACGCCACCTTCGGGCAACAATGGGAAATCCCTACAAGCACAGCCATAGCCGGAACAGAAGCTGATTTAGCCTTAATCATCAGAGTCTGAGCTAACTACCAGCTCAGACACCCACTAAATTTAAACATAGCGCCTGGTCATCAGGAGCAGGGCGCTACAAATGTATTTACAGTGTTCCAAAATAAGCTATTAAGCAATAATACATAAAGGGGGATTTATTAAAAGTGGAACATACAAAATCTGGGGCAACTGTGCATAGAAACCAATCAGCTTCTAGGTTTTATTGTCACAACTTCACTGAACAAGCTGGAGTTAGAAGCTGATAGGGTATCATGCACAACTGCACCAGATTCCGAGTGCATCAGTTTCAGTAAATTTCCCCAAAAGTTATATAAAGTTCATAAGCTGTGTTCCTAACAAAATTCTCTTATTTATAATGCAATAATTCACAAATCCAGCTTAGGTTAATCAATGGCCCAAAACAATTTCAATGATAACTAACTTGATAGTGAAATAAACGAGTGAATTGTATTCACACTCAAATGTGCCGGTACTACAGTGTACCTCCTTTGTGCTCACTCCTTCTTCCTCTGCTTCACAATGCACTCACCAGATCTTCAGTACCCTTAACTTAGTATGCAGGTCTACATCTGCTTGTTATTATACAACTTGGTTGGACTCCAGGCCCGAAGTCCCAACCACGCGCTGCTTCTCCTACTCCTGGATAGGCCTCAGGAAGCCTATACGCCAGGTACTCCCGGGATAGACCTCAGGCTTCCGGCCTAGCAACCCGAAGCATTTTAACACACATCCACCCAGACAGCCATCCAGGTGGCACAGAACCCCGATTACCTGACTCCGCCCAAATAAGCAGGAGAAGACAGCGGAGAGAGGAAACCCGGCAGAGGCAGAAGACATCACAGAGAGGAGAAGAACCAGACGGGGAAAGAAGACATCAGCGGAGGAGGGAGAAGAACCGGAGGATGAAGAGATTGCCAGAGGGAGAAGAAATCGGAAGAGACGCCGGAGCTGCCTTAATAAATTACAGTACTTTAAAAACCTGTGTAGTATTTTTATTCTTGACACTTTTTTGGGGGGTGAATGGGTTGGGGTACATTGTACCCCATACTCATTCACATAGGGTTGGGGGCTGGGATCTGTGGGGCCCCCTTGTTAAATTCCGATAAGCTCCCCGCCCACAGACCCCGACAACCACCAGCCAGGGTTGTCGGGAAGAGGCCCTTGTCCCCATCAACATGCAGACAAGGGGCTTTGGAGTGGGGGACGCAGACCCCCTGCCCCAAAGCACCCACACCCCCATGTTGAGGGCATGTGGCCTGGTATGATCCATTTGGGTGGAGGTGGTGCTCGCTAATTTTTTGGGGCGTTGGGGTTCCCCTTAAAATCCATACCAGACCGAAGTTTTTTCTTCATTGTGGCGAGGGGTTCCCCTTCAAGATCCTCAGCACACAAGCCGTGCCGTAAGTCGGATCATCATGGATCTTGGGGGGGCCCCGCGCCACATTTTTGGACGTGGGGGTTCCCCTTAAAATCCATACCAGACCGAAGTTTTTTTTTCATTTTGGCAAAGGGGTTCCCCTTCAAGATCCTCAGCACACAAGCTGCGCCCCAAGTCGGATCATCATAATCTGACTTCTGGTGCGACTTCTATTCAAATCAATGGGCTCCCATAGGGAACCATTGATTTTGAATAGAGGCAAAGAAACACTGCCAAAAGCTAGGGCGGCTAATGCCATGTACACACGACCGTTTTTAATGACGAGAAAAATGAAATTTTTTAACCACTTGCCGACCCCTTCACGGAGATATACGTCGGCAGAATGGCACGTACAGGCACAATCACGTACCTGTACGTGGCCCTTTAACTGCCGAAGTCGGGGTCGTGCGCGCGCCGCCCCTGCCTTCCCCGTGAGTGGGACCGCGGCTCCCGTGGACTCGATCGCCGCGGGGATCCCCGCGATCGTCTCACGGAGGCTCGGAGCGGGGAGATGTGTGTGTAAACACATCATCTCCCCGCTCCTCTACTGACAATGTCAGCGATCTCCGCTCTGTGTAATCAGAGCGGAGATCGGTGATGTGTCAGTCGTAGCCACGCCCCCCCTCAGTTAGTAACACGTCCCTAGGCACACTTAACCCCTCCAGCGCCCCTAGTGGTTAAACCCTTCACTGCCAGTGTCATTTTCATAGTAACCAGTGCATTTTTATTGCACTGATCGCTGTGAAAATGACAATGGTCCCAAAAATGTGTCAAAAGTGTCCGATGTGTCCGCCATAATGTCGCAGTCACGAAAAAAATCGCTGATCGCCGCCATAACTAGTAAAAAAAAAAAAAATTTAAAAATGCCTTAAAACTATCCCCTATTTTGTAAACGCTATAATTTTTGCGCAAACCAATCAATAAACGCGATTGCGATTTTTTTTACCAAAAATATGTAGAAGAATACGTATCGGCTGAAACTGAGGAAAACAAATGTTTTTTTATATATTTTTGGGGGATATTTATTATAGCAAAAAGTAAAAAATATGTAATTTTTTTCAAAATTTTCGCTCTATTTTTGTTTATAGCGCAAAAAATAAAAACCGCAGAGGTAATCAAATACCATCAAAAGAAAGCTCTATATGTGGGAAAAAAAGGACGCCAATTTTGTTTGGGATCCACGTCGCACGACCGCGCAATTGTCAGTTAAAGCGACGCAGTGCCGAATCACAAAAAGGGGCCTGGTCATAATGGCCCGTATTGGTCCGGGGCTTAAGTGGTTAAAATGATCATTAAAAATGATCGTTTGTGGGCTTCAGAGCATTTTTCACGACGTGAAAAACGGCCATGAAAAAATTGGAACATGCTCTAATTTTTCACGTCGTTTTTTACATCGTCGTTTTTCTCGTCATGAAAAACGGCTGTGTGTGGGCTTTAACGACGTGAAAAAAAATGCGCATGCTCAGAATCAAGTATGAGACGGGAGTGCTTGTTCTGGTAAAACTAGCGTTCGTAATGGAGATAGCACATTCGTCACACTGTAACGGACTGAAATGCACGAGGCTGAAAAGCGTGAATCGTCGCTCAACAAACTTTACTAACATGGAGGGTGGCGCCATCCGAATGGAACTTCCCCTTTATAGTGCCATCGTACATGTTGTACGTCACAGTGCTTTGATCGAGCATTTTTTTTCACGATAGTGTGTAGGCAAGGCAGGTTTGAGAAGACTCACGTCGAGAAAAACAACGTTTTTTTCAATGACATTAAAAACAGTTGTGTGTACACGGCATGATGCGCATTAATGCCAATGCAATAAGCTACTAAAAGCAAGTTTTTACAGCCGTTTTTTCCTGTCATTGGTAGTGGCGTTTTTTCTAATGCCCCTGTGCACGAGGCCTTAATTTGTCTCGGAGTCTGCTAATTACCATTGCATTTGCCTAAGGGTGTCCTAGCCCTAAACCTCTCTCACCCTGTTTTTGTTAAGAGACAATAAATCTCTTCTGTTCGCATCCAAAACATGACTGGCGCCCAATTATTCCATCTTGCATTACACCCACTATGCCTAGTAACCCACTCTACGAGGAAGGATGTCAGCTCTCCCTGACTCTGGAGGTCACCATTAGGTTTCATGGGTCAGGGCCAGCGCTACATGTGCACCAAAGCACTGCATATTTATCTTACCTATTGCCATAACTACTATTACATTTGGGAAATCCACTTTATTTATTGCAGAGGTTCTGCAGGCAGAGGCAGTAAGGGGCGAGCAAGTCCTTCAGGACAAAGAGGGGGTTGGGCTGCACGTCTGCCTTTTCATTCACAGAGTGGCCATGTTTTACAGCCACAGCATGCCCAGTAGGTAGATGAGTTTCCAAAAGTCTTCCTCATCTTCCTCCTCCCAGGAGCAGAGCAGCTCTTTCTCCTCAACTTCTATTAATCACACCATAGGCCTTGACTATGAGGAATCAGTGGAATTAGGTGATCACATAATTTCTGTCTTGCTGCAGAATGATTTTTTGGGTTATGCACAAGCATTTCTCTTTTCAGATATTGAGGATGAGGAGGATAGCACCAGGACCATAGAGAGAGAGAGGAGGGTTCAGCCAAACAACAGTAAGGGGACATAAGAGACATAAGGCAGGGAGTAGCAAGTAGGATTAATGTTCCAGCAGATGGAATTTACTGCAAAGTGGGCTCCATCAATGAGAATGGGTTGGTTGATGAGGTAGCAAACTGCCCATGGGTGCCAATGACTTGTTCTGAGGGAGAGGCAGAGGGGTAGCAAGGGAGGATTTTGTCCATATGCAACTTGCAGAGAACCGGAGGGAGTAGCTGCCCTAATCCATCTGGTGGCACTGTCACACAAGAACAGGCCTCTGTTATGTCCAGTGTCTTTCTACAGAGCTTTGCAGTGTGGGCCTTTTTAGTCTATCTGCTGCTTATTTAACTGTTGTGATCTGCAGCCTGTAGTGTCTCAGATCTGGTAAATATACTGGACACTTGGGTACTGCATGTATGAGCAAGCACATGAATATGCACCATAGAGTGTGGTGGGAGCAGTACATTAATACAAAAAGTCAGCAACAGGCCCACACTGGTCCATGCCATTTTCAAATTTTTGCATTTCCCACTCCTTCATAACTTCCCCTTGTGCATCCGCCATCACATCTGTAGCCTCCAGTAATAGACAGGGAAGTCTCAGAGTCTTGAGATACACCACGTCAAGTAGAGAAGAGGGTCAAAATGTTTTTCGGTACTAAAAGATAAAATGGCAAGGTCAGCCTGTGGTCTTAGTTTACTTATTTCAAGGGCCAATAAAACCTTTCAAATATGTAGCGTGGCTGATCTACCGTTAATAAAATCATATTGAGATAAGTGTATCATAGAAAGAAGTATATCAGCTAACCTAGTCGCTATGATTTTGGATATAACTTTTGCATCAAGGAGATTTGCCTATAAGACCCAGAGAGGGTAGGATCTTTATCCTTCTTTGCTATAGGTTTAATAGCTATAGGCCTGAAAGCTCGTTGGGAGGTAGGAACTGCCTTCCCACATATACTGATAAACTGAAAGCAGAGTATGGGGGATGTAATCACTGGATAGTTTAAAGAACATTGATGAAAAGCCTTGTTGCTGGCTAAGGTTTTAGTCATTAAGAAGATTTCTATCAGTGATGGGGGCATTTAAATCATCCTATTGGGAGGGAGTCAATTCCAGCAAGCAAACTTTTTGCAGGAAAGAGTTTTCTGCAGACTGATCTATTGGGTCAGCACAATAGAGACTAGTATAAAAATGCTCCAAAATCTGATTAATTTTAAACAGGGAAGTGGAGATAGACCTGAAGGGCGTCTTAGGGTGGCTATGTGGGTAGGCTAAGAGGGGCCCCTACACAGCTTGGCAAAGAGCTTGCCCACCTTGTGGCCATATTTATGGAAGCAAAGGGAAGAATAAGAGGTGTTAATGCGCTCTTGTAGGTCAGCCCACAGATCAAACTGGCGCTTCGCTTCATGCGTGTGCAAGGTTGGTTTGAGCAGATCTTAGGGCTTCACTAGCCTTCAGATAATGTGACATTGTGTTTTTCTTGAATTTGGTAACATAAGAGATGATTTTGCCCCTCAGCTTTGGTGAATTTGTATTCGCTCCAGGCACAGTGAATGGCATGAGCAAAATCTGCAATATTCACTAGATAAGAGGAGAACCAGCATAAACAAACATTGCCTGTTGGTTGCGAGTCTGCAATTACTTAGGAGACAAGACTGTGGCTTGAGATGGCTATAGGATGGATCACGGGTTCAGTTACGAAAGGAAAGGTGAAGGCGGTCCCAAAAAAATAATCAAATCTAGGAAAAGAGTCATAGGGTGGTAAATAAAAAGTAAATTACCTGTCAATGGGGTGTGGAATACACCATAAATCTGTATTTCGGAAAATAGAGGTCATATGGTATAGGGGAGTGGGAGGAGGTAAGGACCCGATTTGTCTTCCTGCAGATTCATGACCATATTGAAGTCCCGCCCACTATATGAAGGGGTGTAGAGGTCTGCAATAACTCTGTGAAGAATAAGTGGCTATGGGAGTTAGGGGCATATACATTCCTTACAATGAGGTCAAGAGAGCCAAGTTTTATATGAATACAGCAGAAAGAGGGTGCCTGGGTCAGTATGATAGTAAAAGCAAGTAACACTTTATTCAGATACACTTACATAAAAGTATCTTGCAAGCTGCACACAGGGTGGATCACCAATCAAGTAGTCAGCCGTCACAAGGGATGAGAAGACCACTGTGGGGATAATCTCAGACCTGCTGTATGGAGGTATATATAACCAGCAGCATCTCCAGCTCTCACACCTGCTCTCACAGAGCTAGCAAGAGACCAAATCAGGACAGGGCTGCAATGTGTTTCTGAGGTGCCGCCTCCTTCTTCACACTTTTTTATGTAAGTGTATCTGAACAAAGTGTTACTTGCTTTTACTATCACACTGACCCAGGTGCACTCTTTCTGTTGTTTTTGTTTGTCTGAAGGAACTCCCATTTCCGGTGACTGTGTGTGCAATCCCCATCCACCTGTGGATCCATCCGTCCTGTGGATTTCTCCTTGATATCCCTTACTACTATGGACTGTATGTACTAAATCTTATTAATTTATTTTGGATATATCTTGTTTTTCACCCTCCCTGTTATTGATCCCTTATGGTCCACCTTATAGCTGCCAGTGAGCACTGACTCACACACTACCTGACAGGTCTGTGTGATATATTGCAAGTTTCATATGAATGGTTAGTTTTTGGTTAGCCTCGTCTGCCTTTGCATATATTAGGGATTAGGATAATTGTTAGTGCAATAATACGGTGACGTCAGCTTTGCCTACCCAAAGTTAATCACTGGAGATTGTCGTCCATGAGATGTGTCTCTTGAAGTAAAGCTTTGTCCACCCAGAGGCGTTGCAAATGGCAAATTACTTTCATCCGTTTAGTGGGGGCACCGAGACCTTTAACATTACAGGATATGAGTTTCATATTATGGGGGTTGGTCATAGAGGAGATGATGTAAAGGGAGTTTAAACCCATAAGGCATTTAGAGGGCATGAAGCAGAGGCAAAAAATAGGGAAACTGGGGAATAAAAAGGTAACCCCTATGACGGTTGGTATAAGGTTCTAGCAAAGTAAGGGGAAGTAGCAAAGAGAAGTTTCCTAGGCAAAATAGGTCAAGGTTAAATATAAAAAAACAAACAGAATAACAGCAACCAAAAGCACAACAATTTGCAACAAAGTGACTTCACCTTATTCCACCACCATGAGCAGCGTAACCAAGGGGCTTATTATAGTTATGGAAGGAGCCAGGGGCAGCGGCAGTGGTGATAAGAGTGAACAGTTACAAATAGCCGTTATGCAGGTAATAGCAAAGAGATACTTCCAAAAATATATAAAGCCTTGGCCAGACTGTAGGGTGGCTGTAATCATTCGGCAACAACATAGAAGGGGAGAGAGCAAGGTAAGAAATAAACAATACATGGTAATAAAATAAGGAACTGATCATATCCATCAAAAGATAAAAAGTAAGCATAATGATTAGAAGTAAATATAAACAGGGCCATGGATGAATCCATGGGAAAAAACAAGCTTACGTACCGACCAGCTCGCAGACAATCAATTAAACCTGTCTAACAGTATGCGTTAAAAACAGGGGTTTAGTCCACACGCATTTGCAAATGCATGCGGAAGTTACAGAGCCTCGCCACGGCACCCTGGTATCTGTGGTACCTAACACTAACTTATGAGTGTCCCCACATTGGAGGCACATGTATTCTGATGGATAGGTGAGGGCACGTGGACTGAAGGGGAGCCCACCCCTTCTTAAAGGTACAGGAGCGTACTGAGCACCCAGCAAGTAGCTCAATGGCTGCAAAGGTGTCAGTGTGTTGCCCGACCAATACACACAACAGTGAGACAAAAAGATGCCACTTCCCCTATCTATAGCTGGCCATCACAGTAAGCAGAATTGGAAGGCTACATGATATACTGTATAAACAGGGCCATGGATGAATCCATGGGAGAAAAACCAAGCTTACTTACCAACCAGCTCGCAGACAACCAATTAAACCTGTCTAACAGTATGCGTTAAAAACATGAGTTTAGTCCGCATGCATTTGCAAATGCATGCGTAACCAACAGAGCCTCGCCACGGCACCCAGGTATCTGTGGTACCTAACACTAACTTATGAGTGTCCCCACAGTGGAGAAACATGCATTCTGATGTATAGGTGAGGGCAGGTGGACTGAAGGGGAGCACACTCCTTCTTAAATGATTAGAAGGCATACCTATGTGTCACATAGTAAAAGCATTTAGAGAGATCAGTGGTATTAATGAGGTCTGGACGAACCAGAGATATTGGAGTATAAAGGCTTTTTAGGAGGATCCTTTTGAGGACAACGCTGTTCTCTAGGCCCAGTAATAAGGTTTTGGTTGTTAGTGAGAGCATCTTGATGAGTCACCGGCAGTAAATGTAAATATCGATCAGCTTCCTCCAGAGTCTGGAAAGATAATGAGTCACCATTCGGGAGGTGGAAATGCATGGCTAGGTATGCAAGGGTAAATTTGATGCCTCTTTGGAGAGCTGAACAGATTGGTTAAAAGGACTTACGTCTGCAGGAGACCTTTGGCGAGTAGCCTGCAAAGATCAAAAATGTGTGCCCATCAATTGAAAGGACTGCAGAATAGCTAACCTGTCCCCATAGTTCAGAAACCAAACGATGATCGGTCTAGGAGACGTGCGCTCATTTGACAGAGCACCCAACAGATGAGCCCACTCAACCACACACTTCTCATGTAGACCTAGAGCTTCCGGGATGTGGATGGGAAAACCTGTATTGTATGTTTCAGGGAAACTGATGAAGTGAAGATTGTTTCTCCGAAAAAACTTTTCACATTCCTCCATTTTGAAGCTGGGTCTGATGTAGCTCATCCTCAAGATCAGAAACCAGCTGCTCTGCCTCTGTGAGCCTGTGTGCATGATCCACAAGCTCCCTCCTAAACTGCTCTATGTCTGCAACCACCGCTCTTAAAACACTCCAATTTTTCCTTCTACAATTTGATCCCATTTAATGACCTGCAGTATGGAGCAGTTTACAAAGTCGTCCCTTTTGAAATTTAGTGTTCTTGTACTACTACCCTTGTGTCTCATTTTCCTATGATTTATGTTGAATGTATTATTCTGTGATCACTGTTCCCTAAGTTATCCATCATTTCCACATCTGTGATCATATCTGTGTTGTTTGTAATTAGTAGGTCTAGCAGGGAATTTTTACTAGTTAGGGTGTCTACCAATTGACACATGAAACTGTTCTGCAAGACATTTAAAAAATGATGAGCCCTAGTTGTATGAGCAGTTCCCTCTCCCCAGTCAATATCTGGATAATTGAAGTCCCCATGATAATAACATTGCCCTGCTTTGCCACCAATTCAAACTGTGTTTGTTCTTCACCCTTCAGGTTTGGTGGGGGCCCTGTAACATGAACCCACTATTCATTTACCTTTTTTTCATCCTCAGAAGCTTTAGCCACAAAAATGTTACCTCCTCCGTTGCCCTGTTATTAGTGCCATCCCTCGTATTTACTATAAGATCATTCTTGACATACAGGCACATCCCACCTCCTTTTCTGCATACCCTATCCCTCTGATACAAGGAGAACTGTTGGACAGTTGCAAGCCAGTCATATGAGCTTTCAGACTAGATTTCTGATACTCCCACAAAATCAAAATCCTCCTTATCTATTAGCAGTTCCAGTTCTTTCATTTTATTAACCAAGTTTCTAACATTTGTGAACATGACTTTTAATTTTGTATGAGGGCATAATATTTTATCCTTACAGACCTTGGTTTTGGATGCCCCAGTTACACTACCAATGTTGCCTCCTGTAGCACCCTCTGACCTTCACTCACTGCCAGCTATAGCTTTCTCTTATCAAACACAACCCACCCATAGCCACCATCAGCACCTGGTTTCACAGTACCTCCCAAGTTCCGCCATCTTCTTCCCCAACAGAGCTGAACCCCCCCCCCCCCAAGTTTAGGTGCAGTCTGTCCCTGCTGTAGAGCCAGTAGTTGACCGAAAAGTTAGCCCAGTTTCTTCATGAACCCAGAACCCTCCTTCCTACATCAGTTCCTCAGCCACTCATTAATTTCTCTAAGCTCCTGCTGTCTCTCTGGTGTGGCTCAAGGTACATGCAGTATTTCTAAGAAGGTCCTTTTCTTTAATGTGGCACCCAAGTCCCTGAAATAACTTTTTAGGATACTAGGATGCTCTACCTTCCTCTAATTTTGTCTGTGTTCTCAGTAATCACAGTACCCCAGTCACATGCCACAGTACAAACTGTACTCCCAATGTCTCTTTACTCACAGGGTTCAGGTTACAATGCCTCAGTATTCACAGTGCCCTAATAACAATGCTTTGGTACTCTCAGTGCCCCAATCACAATATGTCAATACTTCTCAGTGCCCCTTTTCCAAAGCTTCAGGGTTTCCAGTGTCCCAGTTACAATACCTTAGTACTCACAGTGTCCCAATCACAAAGCTTTAGTACTCACAGTGCCCCAATCATAATGCTAATGTACGTACGTACTGGGCACTCAGTAACAATGCTGCAGTACTCACACTTGTAAATGTGTCAAATAATGTCTCCAAAGCTTGACCTCAGCTGCAAAAATTTTTAAAATCCTGCTTTGTGTCTTAAAGTTTGCAGCCTATTTCAGGGCACCAGCACTGTAAAGGTACCACATGGTTTCACCTAGAGTTCAACCTCAGCTGCAAATTTTCTAATGTACGCTGCAGGGTAAATCTTGCATTATGTCTTGAAGTTTGTGGCCTGTTTCAGTGCTCTGGCACTGTGGAGGTGCCACACAATGTTTACGCTGCAAATTTCTAATGTTTTCTGCAAGATAAATCCTGCAATGTGTGCAATAAAAGTGCCCAATAAGCAAGTGGTTAAATACAACCAAAAGAAAGCTCTACTTGTGTGAAAAAAATGATAAATTGGTACAGTGTTGCATGACCATGCAATTGTCTTTCAAAATGTGTAGCGCTGAAAGATGAAAATTTCCTGGGCAGGAAGGGGGTACAAGTGCATGGAATTGAAGTGGTTAAAGTGATTAAAACGGAGTTCCTCCCAAATTTGGAACTTCCGCTTAATCCACTCCTCGCCCCCTTACATGCCACATTTGGCATGTAATTTTTTTTTTTGGGGGGGAGTGGGGGCTTCAGTAGGAATGGGACTTCCTGTCCCACTTCCTCCTTCCGTCCTGGGGCCGCCTAGGCGATTTGTCATATCGCCTTTTGGCGGCCCCTCCCTGTAGGCGATCACCTGGGACATGACAGGTCCCAGGCGATCGCCTGTCCACTCAGAGAGCGCTGCGCCGTTCGCGCATGCACAGTGAGTGCCCGGCCGTGAAGCCGAAAGCTGTCAAGACCGGGTGCCAACACTATGAATGGAGGCGCCAGCGGAGAAGGGGGGGAGAGGAGCGGAGCTCCGGGCGGCGCGGCGCTGGACAGTGGAACAGGTAAGTGTATGTTTATTAAAAGCCAGCAGCTACCCTTTTTGTAGCTGCTGGCTTTTAATAAACATAAAAAAAAGCTGGAACTCCCCTTTAATTAGATGTTAGTTTGTGTGTTTAAGCAGTCTCTATATATGCTAGAATACCTCATTTTAATTTTTGCAGTACTTTTTTGTTCTTGTTCCTTTAGCAATAAAAACCCACTAAGGGATCTGACCCCACACTGTAGTGGGATTTCAGGATACTAGTGGGCCTATTACCAGCCATCCCACATTCTATATAAGAACAGGATTAGATATACAAGTGCGATTCTTCCATTTTTGCATTCAAGCCTTAGAGATTTTTCCAATGAAAAATGGTATAGTTCTCTTTTCTAAAAAAATTGTGAATGATGACAGGTGATGTTTAGTGTATCTAAAATAATAGTACTTTGCCATGTTTGTAAAATTTTACTTTGTCATTATATTGTGGAAAACTATGGAAATATTACCCCCAAAAAAATGGCTCAAATTTAATTCCAGCCCTTTATAAATAAACCCCAATGCTTATCAAACGCAATTTTGCATTGTTTACATGCTTTTGTAAATCTCAGTTCTATTACATTGTCCAATCAAACCATGGGGAAGTCTCATCTCATAAAAGCATTGTATTTCCTTGCAAGTTAGCCTATGAACAATGGAACTTTAGCTCTCGCACACATTTTATGAGATTCTTGTTCTGGGTTTGTTAAATCCATTGACAGCAGTGAAGGTTTATGAATGGCAACTGCTAATAGAGAACATCTTTACACAATGCAGATCTTCTAAGAAGGTGGTCTGGCTTCTCCCCCTTGGGATATATGTGTTCTATGTTTTCAATTAAAAGAGAAACCATTTACAAAAATGTTGTGGAAAACACAAAATAAATCATATTTCAATGTATATCTCTGTACACTTGAGTGACCATGAATGTATGAAAAAGCATAATGCAAATATACTATATATATATATATATATATAGACGGGGAGAGATAGAGAAAGAGAGAGAGGGAGAGAGAGAGAGTCTTTTCATAACTATCATACTGCATATACAGTTTTTGTATATTTTCACAATTGAAAGGATCAGTTTGTGAACTGGTAAAGGTGTCTTATGGAACCCATTCAATTTTAATATGGTAATGATACCTCAGTAACAGGGATGAGCCGAACACCCCCCTGTTCGGTTCGCACCAGAACCTGCGAACAGACAAAATGTTCGTGTAAACTTTAGAACCCTATTAAATACAATGGACTCGAACGTTCGAAATCTAAAGTGTTAATTATAAAGGCTAATATGCAAGTTATTGTCCTAAAAAGTGTTTGGGGACCCGGGTCCTGCCCCAGGGGACATGTATCAATGCAAAAAGAAGTTTTAAAAACGGCAGTTTTTTCGGGAGCAGTGATTTTAATAATGCTTAAAATGAAACATTAAAAGTGAAATATTCCTTTAAATTTCGTACCTGGGGGGTGTGTATGATATCCATGTAAAGTGGCGCATGTTTCCCGTGCTTAGAACTGTCCCTGCAAAAAATGTCATTTTTGAAAGAAAAAAATGCATTTAAAACTGACTCGCGGCTATTAATGGACTGTCGGCTCCCGGCAATACATACAAAAGTCATTGATAAAAAAAAAAAAAAGCGTGGGGGTTCCCCAGAATTCAATTACCAGGCCCTTCAGGTCTGGAATGGATATTAAGGGGAACCCCGCCGCAAATTTAAAAAAAAATTGACGTGGGGTTCCCCCAAATATCCATTCCAGGCCCTTCAGATCTGGCATGGATTTTAAGGGGAACTCCACCCCAAATTAAAAAAAAAAAATGGCGTGGAGTCCCCCTAAAAATCCATACCAGACCCTTATCCGAGCACGCAACCTGGCCGGCCGCAGGGGAAAAGGGGGGGACGAGAGAGCGCCCCCCCTCCCTCCTGAACCATACCAGGCCACATGCCCTCAACATGGGGAGGATGTCCCCATGTTGATGGGGACAAGGGCCTCATCCCCACAACCCTTGCCCGGTGGTTGTGGGGGTCTGCGGGCGGGGGGCTTATCGGAATCTGGAAGACCCCTTTAACAAAGGGGACCCCCAGATCCCGGCCCCCCCCTATGTGAATTGGTAAGGGGTACATTGTACCCCTACCATTTCACGAAGAAAGCGTAAAAAAATGTTTAAAAAAACACACAAACACCTTAAAAAAGTCCTTCATTAAAAAAAAACAAAAAAACATTCCAGCGGTGAAATCCAGTGTCCCGCGGCGATCCCGATGTCCAGCGCTGTCCTTCATTGGTTGTGCCTGAGCGGACCTGATGGGGAACTCCCTCTCAGTATTTTAAATGTATAGACCCGCCCCTTCTAAAGTTCCCCATCAGGTCCGCTCAGCGGACCAGATGCGGAACATGAGAAGGGGCGGGTCTATACATGTATTACCAAAGTGAGAGCAGTTCCCCATCAGGTCCGCCCCCTCGGTATGTCGGACCCGCCTACGTCATTGGCTTGAGCGGGGAACTTCCTTCACTATGTAAATTTAAATTACACAGTGAAGGAAGTTCCCCGCTCAAGACAATGACGTAGGCGGGTCCGACATACCGAGGGGGCGGACCTGATGGGGAACTGCTCTCACTTTGGTAATACATGTATAGACCCGCCCCTTCTCATGTTCCGCATCTGGTCCGCTGAGCGGACCTGATGGGGAACTTTAGAAGGGGCGGGTCTATACATTTAAAATACTGAGAGGGAGTTCCCCATCAGGTCCGCTCAGGCACAACCAATGAAGGACAGCGCTGGACATCGGGATCGCCGCGGGACACTGGATTTCACCGCTGGAATGTTTTTTTTTTTTTTAAATAAAGGACTTTTTCAAGGTGTTTGTGTGTTTTTTTAAACATTTTTTTACGCTTTCTTCGTGAAATGGTAGGGGTACAATGTACCCCTTACCAATTCACATAGGGGGGGGCGGGATCTGGGGGTCCCCTTTGTTAAAGGGGTCTTCCAGATTCCGATAAGCCCCCCGCCCGGAGACCCCCACAACCACCGGGCAAGGGTTGTGGGGATGAGGCCCTTGTCCCCATCAACATGGGGACATCCTCCCCATGTTGAGGGCATGTGGCTTGGTACGGTTCAGGAGGGAGGGGGGCCGCTCTCTCATCCCCCCTTTTCCCCTGCGGCCGGCCAGGTTGCGTGCTCGGATAAGGGGTCTGGTATGGATTTTTAGGGGGACTCCACACCATTTTTTTTTAAATTTGGGGTGGAGTTCCCCTTAAAATCCATGCCAGATCTGAAGGGCCTGGAATGGATATTTGGGGTAACCCTACGTCAATTTTTTTTAAAATTTGCGGCGGGGTTCCCCTTAATATCCATTCCAGACCTGAAGGGCCTGGTAATTGAATTCTGGGGAACCCCCACGCTTTTTTTTTTTTTTATCAATGACTTTTGTATGTATTGCCGGGAGCCGACAATTCATTAATAGCCGCGAGTCAGTTTTAAATGCATTTTTTTCTTTCAAAAATGACATTTTTTGCAGGGACAGTTCTAAGCACAGGAAACATGCGCCACTTTACATGCATATCATACACACCCCCCAGGTACGAAATTTAAAGGAATATTTCACTTTTATTTTTTCATTTTAAGCATTATTAAAATCACTGCTCCCGAAAAAACGGCCGTTTTTAAAACTTCTTTTTGCATTGATACATGTCCCCTGGGGCAGGACCCCGGTCCCCAAACACTTTTTAGGACAATAACTTGCATATAAGCCTTTATAATTAGCACTTTAGATTTCTCCCATAGATTTTTCGAATTTGCCGCGAACACCCCAATTTGTTCGCTGTTCGGCGAACGGGCGAACAGGCAATGTTCGAGTCGAACATGAGTTCGACTCGAACTTGAAGCTCATCCCTACTCAGTAAGCAAGGACCCTCTGCCTTTAGTGTGGGCCTTCGGTCAGGATAGGGTTTTACAGTTTAAATTTCATATATTAGAATACTTGAGAATGACATCAATCTCATGAGTTAAGGTACACAAGCAAATTTTGTACAGATATAGCCCTGTTAGGATCTGAACCAAGGACCTAAGTGCAATTTCACTATTGTAATTTAATTATTGTGAAACTTATATTTTCT
This sequence comes from Rana muscosa, assembly GCA_029206835.1. Taxonomy (NCBI): domain Eukaryota; kingdom Metazoa; phylum Chordata; class Amphibia; order Anura; family Ranidae; genus Rana; species Rana muscosa. The sequence goes on along the minus strand of CM055117.1, from coordinate 474,528,367 downwards.
TAAAATGACTAGCACAGCCTAATTTGGTCCTGATTAGGTTAACATAATACATCATAAAGACTAAACACCAATCAGTAATGAACATCTCTACTCATGTTTAAATCAATAGATGCCAAAGTTTTAAAAATTGTTTTATTGTGCTCTTTTGACCAAAACAACTACAAAACACCAGCACACTAGAACATGTCACAACTGCTACAATGAACAAAACCTATGTGGTAGAGGATATTGTCCTGTGTTCACATCTAAGGAAACTCCCAAAACAGATTTGTGTCCTCAATTTGTCTCTGTGACAGAAAACCATTTTTTTTTAAATCTGCAAAGGAGTAGCAAAAAAACAACATAAGTCCTCCAAAATAAAATTTGTGAATTAGTGATAAGTTATTTGTTCTCCCCTCAGAGCCAAGCTTTTGAGTATCGGTTTCTTTGAAATCTACTAATCTATTTCCTCCCCTGGCTGGTACCACTACCATAAAGATGGGAACCTTCCTTTGGCTTTGGTAGGCCAAACACAACCAAACACAGGTCAAACACATACACTTTCATGGTCATGATGCCACTAGAAAATGCTACAGCTAACAAAACCAATTTTGTAGAGAATATTGTCCTGTGTTCATATCTAAAGAAACTCACAAAACACATTTGTGTCTCTCATGCTAGAAAATCCAATTTTTTATGTCTGCAAAGGTGTAGCAAAACACAACATGATAAATCCTCCAAAATAAAATTAGTGGAATGGTGATATGTTTTTGTTCTACTTTACAGAGCCAAGCTTTTGAGTATCTGTTTCTTTGAAGTATGCATATCTACCTCCTCTCCTGGCTGGTGGCACTACAGTAAAGACTGGAAACCCTTGGCTTTGTGGTCAAACACAATCATACATAGGTCAGATACATACACATTCATAGTAGAAAGCGGTCATGGTGACAAAGTAATTAGTGGACTTGGTAAAGGTGGATGCTCTTAAAGAACCTGGTTTATTATAACACACATTTTCACATGTTCCAGCATCAGCTTCCATTGCAGCATATGATATTCTATCAGATTAAATTTCAGAGCCACAAAGGAAGTGGTTTCTGCAACACCTCTCTCTGCCATACATTGTAATCACAGAGCTGAGTGGGGAGCAAGTAGTTATATAATGTTCAGCTTGAGTCATTGACTACAGTTCCCTTTCTGAGTCAGGTCTGAATGGTTAATAGGGATGATCCGAACACCTCCCCCCCCCCCCGGTCCGGTTCGCAGCAGAACATGCGAACAGGCAAAAAATGTGTGCGAACATGCGAGCACTGTTAAAGTCTAAGGGACACAAACGTGAAAAATCAAAAGTGCTCATATTAAAGGCTTGTATGCAAGTTATTACCATAAAAAGTGTTTGGGGACCCGGGTCCTGCCCCAGGGGACATGTATTAATGCAAGAAAACGTTTTTAAAACTGTAATTTTTTCAGGATGTGATTTTAATAATGCTTAAAATTAAACAATAAAAATGAAATACCGTATATACTCGAGTATAAGCCGACCCGTATATAAGCCGAGGCACCTAATTTTACCACAAAAAAATGGGAAAACGTATTGACTCGAGTATAAGCCTAGGGTGTCCATCTGCATGCCTCACTGTGCCTCACTTTGCCTCACTGTGTCCATGTGCATGCCTCACTGTGTCCATGCCTCACTGTGCCGATGCCTCACTGTGTCCATGCCTCACTGTGCCCATGCCTCACTGTGCCCATGCCTCACTGTGCCCATGCCTCACTGTGTCCATGACTAGACTGACGTTTAACATGGGAGTCTATAGAAGAAGTGCCCAGCTTTAAAAAATGGGTGTTCCCCGGCCGTAGGTCCCCCAGACAACAAACTTTGCACACTTGTAGAGGAGAAATTGAGCTACATGTTTACCAAGTTGCGGGTCCAGAGGACCTACGACCGGCCGGTACCGGGTCCCCAAAGTCACCAGAGAAATGACCATTTAACATGGGAGTCTATGGAAGGGGTGCCCGGTTTGAAAAATTGGTGCTCCCCGGCCGTAGGTTCCCCGGACAACAAACTTTGCACACTTCTAGAGGAACAGTGGGGCTACATATGAGCCACATTTGGGGTCATGGGGACCTAAGACCGGCCAGTACCGGGTCCCCAAATTCTGGGAGATCATACACAAAAAGGTGACTTGAGTATAAGCCGAGGGGGGCATTTTCAGCACAAAAGAATGTGCTGAAAAACTCGGCTTATACTCAAGTATATACGGTATTCCCTTAAATATCGTGCCTGGGGGGTCTCATTAGTCTGCCTGTAAAGTAGAGCATCTTTTCCATGTTTATAACAGTACCACAGCAAAATTACAGTTCTAAAAATGTCATTTAAAACTGCTCGTGGGTGTATTATAGAAACCCGGCAATATAGATAAAAGTCATTGAAAAAAAATGGTGCGGGTTCCCCCCAAAATCCATACCAGGCCCTTCAGGTCTGGTATGGATATTAAGGGAAACCCTGCACCAAAATAAAAAAAATGGCATGGGGGTCAGCAGTATATACAGTATCTCACAAAAGTGAGTACACCCCTCACATTTTTGTAAATATTTTATTATATCTTTTCATGTGACAACACTGAAGAAATTACACTTTGCTTCAATGTAAAGTAGTGAGTGTACAGCTTGTATAACAGTGTCAATTTGCTGTCCCCTCAAAATAACTCAACACACAGCCATTAATGTCTAAACCCTGAAAATGTCCAAATTGGGCTCAAAGGCCTCGTACACACGACCGATTTTCTCGTCGTAAACAGTCAAGAAAAGTGCCGCAAGAGTTTTTTTGTCTAGAAAAACGTTCGTGTGTATGGTTTTACGACGAGAAACTTGACGAGAATCTCGACGAGAAAATAGAGAACCTGCTCTCTATTTTCTCGTCAGGAGTCCAGATTTCCTCGTCGTGTTTCTCGTCGGCCTGTTTTGTGACGAGAAAATGGTTCGTGTGTATGCTTTTACGACTCTTCAAAAAGCGCGCATGCTCAGAATCAAGTATGAGACGGGAGCGCATCTTCTGGTAAAACAAGCCTTCGTAATGGAAATAGCACATTCGTCACGCTAAAACGAACTGAAAGCACGAAGACTGAAAAGCGCGAATCGTCTCTTCCCAAACTTTTACTTCACACGCGGTAACACGAGATCAGCAAAAGCAGCCCAAGGGGTGGCGCCAAGAAAAAAGATCTTCCCCTTTATAGTGCCGTCGTACGTGCTGGACGTGAGCGCAGAGAACCACGAGGAAATTGGGAAATGCCAGTGTGTACGCATAGAAAGCTTGACGAGAAAATCGACAAGCTTAACAAGAATCTCGTCGAAAAAAACGACGTGTTTTTTACGACGAGAAAATCGGTCGTGTGTACGAGGCCAAAGTGTCATTATTTTGTGTGGCCACCATTATTTTCCAGCACTGCCTTAACTCTCTTGGGCACTGAGTTCACCAGAGCTTCACAGGTTGCCACTGGAGTCCTCTTCCACTCCTAAATGAAGACATCACGGAGCTGGTGGATGTTGGAGTCCTTGCGCTCCTCCACCTTCCATTTGAGGATGCCCCACAGATGCTCAATAGGATTTAGGTCTAGAGACATGCTTGGACAGTCCATCACCTTTACCCTCAGCTTCTTTAGCAAGGCAGTGGTCATCTTGGAGATGTGTTTGGGGTCATTATCATGTTGGAATAATGCCCTGTGGCCCAATCTCCAAAGTAAGGGGATCATGCTCTGCTTCAGTATGTCACAGTACATGTTGGCATTCACGGTTCCCTCAATGAACTGTATCCCCCCAGTGCCGGCAGCGTTAATGCGTTCATGCAGCCCCAGACCATGACATTCCCACCACCATTCTTGACTGTAAGCAAGACACAATTGTCTTTGTACTCCTCACCTGGTTGCTGCTACACACACTTAACACCATCTGAACCAAATAAGTTTATTTTGGTCCCATCAGACCACAGGACATGGTTCCAGTAATCCATGTCCTTAGTCTGCTTGTCTTCAGCAAAATGTTTGCAGGCTTTCTTGTGCATCATCTTTAGAAGAGGCTTCCTTCTGGGACAACAACCATGCAGACCAATTTAATGCATTGTATGGCGTATGGTCTGAGCACCGACAGGCTGACCCCCCACCCCTTCAACCTCTGCAGCAATGCTGGCAGCACTAATATGTCTATTTCCCAAAGACAACCTCTGGATATAACTAAGCACGTGGACTAAACTTCTTTGGTCGACCATGGCGAGGCCTGTTCTGAGTGAAACCTGTCCTGTTAAACCGCTGTATGGTCTTGACCACCGTGCTGCAGCTCAGTTTCAGAGTCTTGGCAATCTTCTTATAGCCTAGGCCAGTGTTTCTCAACTCCAGTCCTCAAGGCGCACCAACAGGTCATGTTTTTGGGATTTAGAACTTCTAGTGACCAGTATGAGAGAGTGAGAGCGATAACACCAAATTAAACACACCTGCTCCCCATCCACACCTAAGAATTTGTAACACTAAAGAGTCACATGACACCGGAGATTGAAAATGGCTAATTGGGCCCAATTTGGACATTTTCACTTAGGGGTGTAATCACTTTTGTTGACAGCGGTTTAGACATTAATGGCTGTGTGTTAAGTTATTTTGAGAGGACAGCAAATTTACACAATTTAACAAGCTGTACACTCACCACTACTTTACATTGTAGCAAAGTGTAATTTCAGTGTTGTCACATGAAAAGATAATAAAATATTTACAAAAATGTGAGGGGTGTACTGACTTTTGTGAGATACTGTATACTATATAATTGGGCCTTAGGTGTTGGTGGTGCCAGAACAATGTAAGCCCTCACAGTTACTCTTGTTATGCGTAGGAACGGGCCCTGCTGTGAAATATTATATCCAATTTTTTAATTACATGGCACTGTTAAAGTGGGTGTAAACACACTTTAAAAAAAAAAAAACTAACACCTGCAAGACAAAGGCATAATGAGCTAGTATGCATAGCACACTAGCTCATAATGTAATACTCACCTGGGATCGAAGCCACCGCTGCGGTGCCCGACACAGCAACATGTCATCCCGGAGTTTCTTTCGGGTATCGCAGCTCCGGTGCTGTGATTGGCCGGAGCCGTGATGACGTCACTCCTGCGCATGCGCGTGGGAGCCGCCAGTCATGGCATTTAGAAATGGCACGATCGCCGCTTCTAACCACCTCTTAGCCTTCCCCTGCAGAGCTGACAGAATCTCTGCCCCAGTGTGGCTCCTGTCCCCTAAGCAGACCAACTCAAGCACCGCATGGCATCTTTTTGCCTGACTGCTTGCGTAGCCCCTTAAACACTTTACGGAGCACTTTTTAAGGTTCAGCAACTGGGGTATGAAATTTGCCTGCTAAAATTTAGATGGTGGTGTACTGCTAGCAGATTGGCTGCAAGTACTTGGGACACCTATTGCTATACCTTCATTCCTCTCAGTGCAGGTTTTTGAGAGGGCTGAAGATGTAGTAGGGTTGAAGATCACAGATGAGGAGCAAGGAGAAGTTCACCTTTTTCTATGATGTGGGTCTTTCAAGTGCTGTTGCCAACGGACTGCATGGCAGGTCATCATATGTCTGGTCAAGCATGTGGTGCCCAAGCGGCTGCTGTTCTGGCCTCTTGGTCCACTTCAGACATAGGTTACAAACAGCAACAGTGCGATCTGCTGCACATGTGTCGAAAAAGGCCCACACCAAGGAACTTTTAAAAGTCAGCGGGTAGTCAGCAGCGCTCTGCACCTGCGGAGCTTAGCGGTGTGATGAAATAGGGTGGCTGCCCTTAAGCTGCCCCCTAGAGGACATCCTGCCTCATTTGAGTTGTGTCTCCTCCTCCTCCTCTCTTCTCTCAGGCACCCAAGTACAGTCAGTGACCTCATCACCTCCCTCCTCTTCACTGGAGCAAACTTGGCAGTATGCGGCAGCTGAGGGAACATGGCTGCCAGTTTCTTGTCCTTCTGTTTCTAGGCTCACGTTACTCCCTTCCTCAACCTGTGAACCATTATCGGAGCCTTCAAATTGCTGTGCATCCTCCAGCAGCATATAACCGACACTGTGGTCAAATAATTCTGGGGACTCCTCCATGCATGATGGTGGGGCTATGGAAGGAGTGACTGTGGACAAGGAGCCGGTGGAAAAGGTCGCTTTGGCAGCTGCATTGAAAGGCACACTACTCTGAGCCTAGGTGACAGAGAATGAGGAGGATGAGGACGGCTTCGTTATCCACGCCACCAACTCTTCTGCATGTTGTGGCTCAATAACACGGCCAGCAGCAGAAAAAAAGGACAAGTGTGCCCCACAGCCACATGCAGAAGATGCACCATGTCCACGACCACCACTGTTGACTGTAGACACAGAGGCTACTTGCCCTCTTTTAGTGGCCTGTGAGCGTTTGCCTATCCTTGGTGGCCTTCCGGACATGATGTATTTTTTGCTTTGCAACACCACACTACACTATATACTGTGTACACCACCTGAAGTGTATTAGAAACTATACACCACCAAATGCACTGTATATATAGGCTACACTGGATGCAGAGTATATACTGTATATGTATATATATATATATATATATATATATATATACTGGGCTGTATATATATATATTAATACACTGCCTGAAGTGTATTAGAAACAGTACAGCACCAAATGCACTGTAGATATAGGCTACACTGAATGCAGAGTATATATATATATATATATATATATATATATATACATTAGACTGACTGTATATATATCTCAAATACACTGCCACTGACTGATTAACCTGCCTGCTTAATCTAACTCAAGCTGTCCACACCAACAATACTACACACGGCCGCAATGTAAGCAGCCTTATATAGTGTGGAGCGTGGACTTAGTCCCCTATAGGCATGATTGGCCAAAGGCCTTTGGGCAATTATGTCTCTTTCAGCAGAGCACGCTGTAATTGGTCAAAGCATGCATCATACAGCAATGCACTGCGATCTCGCAGTGTATTATGGGGCGTTCCACGGCGCTCAAACTTCCCCTAAACGGCCCATATGTTCGGTTTGTTTTAAAACAAACGAATACCCGATGTTCATATCGAACTCGAACCTCTGGCTCATCCCTAAGGCCCCTTTCACACTGGGGCAGTGGGTGCGTCGGCGGTAAAGCACCACTCACTCCAACGGCAACACTCTCGACCTCGTATTCTCCCATCACTGCACTCCCTGCAACCTCTCTAACACACCCTTTCCTCTCACTGATCATAACCTTATCCGTTTCACACTCTGCTTGTCTCCTACATCCCATGCTGCCAACCCACTAACCGCAGAAACCTTCGCAACCTCAACCCTTCCCTTCTACACTCTGCTACTGATGGCCTTTATGACAAAATCGCACCCCTGTCCTGCCCAGACCTAACCACTTCCATCTACAACACTACGTTATCATCCTCCCTAGACATACTTGCTCCTCTTTCTACACGCAGAACCAGGCCCCATCTGCCACAACCCTGGCAAACAGACGACACCAGAAGTCTCAAGAGATGCAGCCGTGCTCTTGAGCGAGCATGGTGTAAATCTAAATCCCTACAAGACTTTACCCTCTACAAATTCGCCCTTCTCAAATACAACTCCTGCCTCCACACTGCTAAACAAACCTATTACAACACTCTCATCAAAACCCTCTCATCCAAATCTCGTCAACTCTTTTCTACACTTAATTCCTTACTTCACCCCCCACTCCCCCCACCCAACAACTTGCTTACCGCTAAACAGATTGCAAACCATTTCAAAGGCAAAAAAGACACAATTCGCAAGGAGATATACAGCATTCAAATTCATCCCCTACCCAACACATCGGGTCCAACACCACACTCAATCCTCTCTTCCTTTTGCCCAGTTACCACAGATGAAGTTGATAAACTCCTCTCTATGGCCCACCTCACTACCTGTCCCCTGGACCCTGTCCCCTCTCAATTACTGCAACCACTTTCCAGCTCTATCCTTAACTCCCTAACCCACATCTTCAACCTCTCCTCCAGCACCTTTCCTTCCCCACTCAAACATGCACTGGTTATCCCCATACTTAAAAAACCCTCACTCACTAGACCCCACCTGCTTGAATAACTTAAGACCCATCTCCCTGCTCCCGTTTGCCTCCAAGCTCATCTAACGCCTTGTCCATGACCGAATGAGTTGCTTCCTCACGGATAACAACCTTCTCGACCCTCTACAGTCTGGCTTCCGCCCACAACATTCTACTGAAACTTCCCTACTAAAATTCACCAATGACCTACTAACTGCTAAAACCAATGGTCACTACTCCATACTCATACTTTTAGACCTCTCTGCTGCCTTTGACACAGTTGACCACCTGCTCCTCCTCAGCAAATTACACTCCCTTGGCCTCCGTGATTCTGCTTTATCCTGGTTCTCCTCCTACCTATTTCAGCGCACTTTCAGTGTCACTTACAACTCCATCTCCTCTGCTCCTCTTCCTCTTTCTCTTGGGGTACCCCAAGGCTCCATCCTTGGGCCTCTCCTATTCTCACTTTATACCTCTTCCCTGGGCCAGTTGATAACCTCCCATGGCTTCCAATACCACCTCTATGCCGACAACACCCAGATCTATCTCTCCACTCCTCAACTCACCACCTTGATCTCCTCACGGACATCAAACTTACTGAATGACATATCGGCATGGATGTCACACCACTTCCTCAAACTGAATCTTTCTAAAACTTAGCTTGTTATATTGCCTCCTTCACGCCACCCCCCCCCCCCGTGTGACTTCACCATTAATATAAATAACACAACCATTGGTCCCTCCACACATGCCAAGGTCCTGGGTGTAATCCTTGACTCAGACCTCTCCTTCAGCACCCATATTCAATCACTGGCTAAATCCTGCCGCCTTAACCTTCGCAACATCTCCAGAATTCGACCCTTCCTGACTAATGACACCACAAAGCAACTTATTCACTCCTTGATTATTTCCCGCCTTGATTACTGCAACTCTCTCCTTAATGGCCTACCCTTAAGCAGGCTATCCCCCCTTCAGTCTATTATGAATTCTGCTGCTAGACTAATACACCTCACTAACCGATCCATAACTTCTGCTCCTCTCTGCCAATCCCTTCACTGGCTTCCCCTACCCCACCGTGTAAAATTCAAAATGCTAACCATAACATACAAGGCCCTTCACAACATCGCCCCCATCTACATCATCAACCTCATCTGCAGATATCACCCAAATCATCCCCTCCGCTCCTCCCAGGACTAGGGATGAGCCGAACACCCCCCCGGTTTGGTTCGCACCAGAACCTTCGAACGGACCGAAAGTTCGCACGAACGTTAGAACCCTATTAAATACAATGGACGCAAACGTTCAAAATCTAAAGTGCTAATTATAACGACTACTATGCATGTTATTGTCCCAAAAAGGGTTTGGGGACCTGGGTTCTGCCCCAGGGGACATGTATCAATGCAAAACTAAGTTTTAAAAACGGCCGTTTTTCGGGAGCAGTCATTTTAATGATGCATAAAGTGAAAAAAAAGTGAAATATTCCTTTAAATATCGTACCTGGGGGGTGTCTAAAGTATGCCTGTGAAGTGCCACGTGTTTCCCGTGTTTAGAACTGTCCCTGCACAAAATGACATTTGTAAAGGAAAAAAATTCATATAAAACTGCTTGCGGCTTTAATGTAATGTCTGGTCTCAGTAATATGGATGAAAATCTTTGAGAAAAATGGAATGGCTACCCCATCAACCCCCCCACCCCAGCCCATTACCAGCCCTATGGGTCTTGTATGGATATTAAGGGGAACCCCGCACCCAAAATAAAAAAAGGCCCTATATCAGGGGTCTCAAACCTGCGGCCCTCCAGCTGTTGCGGAACTACAAGTCCCATCATGCCTCTGCCTATGGGTGTCATGCTTGTAACTGTTTAGCCTTGCAATGCCTCATGGGAATTGTAGTTCTGCAACAGCTGGAGGGCCACCAGTTTGAGACCCCTGCCCTATATATGTCACGTACCTACAGCGGAGCCGGGGTAGTGGGGGCAGCCTCTCGCACGATCCCGGTCCCCGTACCCCCTGGAGGTGGGAACAGGGAATGCAGGGGCACGAGAATGTGCGGGTGCCTCTTAGAACTGGTAGAGCCACTGGAAGGCACTGGAACCCTCTTCAGGCACAGGTGTGGTGGAAACCAGGCGTCAGATCCGTTCAGGGAAGATCCAGAGGGACAACAGGTGGAGGCAGAGGTTCAGCAGCGAGCTAGCAGAGAGGTACAGATCGTGAGGCAATATCGTGGTCAAAGTCCAGGCCGAGGTCAGAGGTACAGGCAGGCAGGAGAGCAGGTAAGGGGAATCCGGAGAAGGGTAACCAAAAGCAAGCCAGGAGTCTTCAGGAGGAGATCAGTCAAACAAGCAGGTTTTCAGACAGGGACACAGGTACTAGCCAGAAAGACAATCCAGCACTGACACTCAGGTGAACCTGGTTTAAATAGGGTGCTGTGCGCCGGGATTGGAGGTCTCCTTCCGTTTGCAAGTAGGAGTCGTTTGTAAGTTGGATGTTTGAAAGTAGGGGCCTGCCGTATAGACTCTGCTGAAATTTAACCCTTAGATGTTGGTGTTGCCACAACACTGTGAGCCCGCACAGTTACTCTTGGTGGGCGCTGGAACGCCCTGCTGTGAACTATTATATCAGGAATTGTAATTACATGCCATTGTTGAACAGTGATAGGAATAATTGGGCCTTTGGTGGTGGTGCTGGTGCTACAACACTGTCAGCCCTCACAGTTACTCTTGGTGGGCGCAGGAATGGGCCCTACTGTAAATTATTAGATCAAGAATTATAATTGCATGCCCCTGTTGAAGAGGGGCAAAAAAATTGGGCCTATGGTGGTGGTGGTGGTGTTGCCACAACACTGTAAGCCCTCACAGTTACTCTTGGTGAGCGCAGGAATGGGCCCTGCTGTGAATTATTAGATCAAGAATTGTAATTACATGCCCCTGTTAAACAGGGGCAGAAAAATTGGGCCTTAGGCACTGGTGCCACAACACTGCAACCCCTCACAGATACTGTACTTGGAGCACAGCAATGAGCCCTGTTGCAAAGTATTGCATCAAAAATTGTAATTACACGCCCCTGTTAAACAGGGGCTGAAAAATTGGGCCTTAGGCACTGGTGCTGGTGCCACGACACTGCAACCTCTCCCAGATACTCTAGTTGGAGTGCAGGAATGAGCCCTGCTGCAAAGCATTGCATCAAAAATTTTAATTACATGCCCCTGTTAAACAGGGGCTGAAAAATTGGGCCTTAGCCACTGGTGGCGGCACCCAGAAACAAAAAAGTTCTTCCAAGCTATCATCAAGAATCGGATCATTGAGGAGGAGGAGGATAGTCAGTCAACATAACAGGACAGTCACTCAGCATCAGCATCAGTCTTGAAGGGATGTGACATTTGAAAATAAATTATTCTGCTGTTATATCAGCTTCAGGTGCTTGGTAGCTGGTGGTGATCCAAGACTGGTTCATCTTTATGAAGGTCAGTCGATCAACCGAGTCGGTGGACAGGCGCACCCTGTGATCCGTGACAAAGCCTCCAGCAGCACTGAATGTGCGTTCCGAAAGAACGCTGGATGCAGGACAGGCCAGTAGCTCAATTGCATACTGTGCAAGTTCTGGCCAGTGATCCATCCTCAAGACCCAGTAAGTCAGAGGATTTTCGGTGGGAAAGGTGTCCAAGTCTGACCTTGCCCCTAGGTTTTCCTGCACCATGTATATCAGACGCTGGCGATGGTTGCTGGAACCGATCATACCTTGGGGCTGCGGACTAAAAAATTGCCTGAACGCATCGGTCAGAAGGCCACCTTCTCCACCGCTCCTTCTGCTACTGACCGAAGACTCAGCAACTCGTTGTCCAGGACCAGGAGTTTGTAACCTCCCAGTCTCTGGGAAAGCGTTGCACAGACCTTTCTGCAAGACCTCCCGGAGTTGTCTCATCCTCTGCTCCCTCTGCGACGGCAAAATAAGGTCCGCAACCTTACCCTTGTACCGTGGATCAAGGAGAGTGGCCAGCCAGTAATGGTCCCTCTCCTTGATCCGAAGAATGCGAGGATCCAGGTACTCATTGATGGCCCTCTGCTGCGTGTGCAGACGCTGCAGCATGGCCAACATTGAGTTCCACCTGGTGGGCATGTCACATATAAGGCGGTTCTTGGGCAGGTTCAACTCCTTTTGCAGCTCAGCCAGCCGAGCACTGGCATTATATGATCTGCGGAAATGCACACAGACTTTCCTGGCCTGCCTCAGGACATCCTGTAAGCCCGGGTACCTGCCCAAGAACCGCTGCACCACCAGGTTAAGGAAGTGAGCAACACAGGGCACATGGGTCAGTTGTCCCTGTTGGAGGGTGGAGAGGAGGTTGGTGCCATTGTCCTGGCTTAAGCTGGCGTGGCGTCAACCACGTCTCGGCCTGCCCCTGCAGAGCTGATAGAACCTCTGCCCCAGTGTGGCTCCTGTCCCCCAAACACACCAGTGCAAGCACGGCATGGCATCTTTTTGCCTGCGTACTTTCATAGCCCCTTGAATGCCCACGGAGCACCGCTGGTTCCGAGGACAAAGCACAGGAAGAGGCCATGGAGGAAGAAGAGGAGGGGGTGGAGGAGAGAGGTGTGTCACAACCAGTAGTAGCATTTTGGAGGCGTGGTGGTGGAACAACCTCCAACACTACTGCACCTTGTCCTGCATCCTTCCCAGCTGCCAAAAGAGTGACCCAATGGGCCGTGAAAGAAAGGTAACGTCCCTGTCCATGCCTGCTGGACCATGAGTCAGCGGTAATATGCACCTTACCGCTGACCGCCCTGTCCAGCGAGGCATGGACATTGCCTTCCACATGCCGGTAGAGAGCCGGAATCGCCTTCCGTGAGAAAAAGTGGTGTTTGGGAACCTGCCACTGAGGAACCGCACATTGCATAAACTCACGGAAGGGGGCCGAGTCTACCAACTGAAAAGGCAGCAGTTGAATTGCTAGCAATTTAGCCAAGCTAGCATTCAACCGCTGGGCATGTGGATGGCTGGGAGTGAACTTCTTTTGACGGTCCAGCAGCTGGGGCAGGGAAATTTGCCTGCTACAATCGGACGTCGGTGTACTGCTAGCAGAGTGCCCGCAAGTACTTGGCTGTGACACACCTAATTCTACACCTTCATTCCTCTCAGTGCAGGTTTCAGAGAGGACTGAAGGTATAGTGGGGTTGGAGATCCCAGCTGATGAGGAGCAAGGAGAGGTCCGCTTTGTTCTTTGGTGTGGGTCTTTAAGGTACGCTTGCCAACGAGCTGCATGGCAGGTCAACATATGTCTAGTCAAGCAAGTGGTGCCCAAGCGGCTGATGTTTTGGCCACGCGAGATACGCTTGAGACATATGTTGCAAATAGCAGCGGTGCGATCTGATGCACTCGACTCAAAAAAGGCCCACACCAAGGGACTTTTGGAATAACAGGCAGAGGCAGCGCCCTGAACAGGCGTAGCTCTGCGGTGTGATCCAGTCGGTGTGCTGCCCTTACGCTGGCCCCCGGAGGGCATCCTGCCTCGTTGGAGATGTGCCTCATACTCATCCTCCTCCTCCTCCTCTCTCCTATCAGGCACCCACGTGGAGTCAGTGACCTCATCATCCCCTTCCTCCTCATCACTGGAGCCAATCTGGCAGTATGCTGCAGCTGCTGGAACATGACTGCCAGATTGCTGTCCTTCTAGAGCATCCCCTCTCTCTGCGCTCACGCTACTGCCTTCCTCTAGCTGGGTATCATCATCAGACCCCTTCGTAACGCTGGACATCCTCCTGGAGCATGTACCCAAAACTGTGCTCAAACAGTTCGGGGGACTCCTCAGGAGGACATGGTGGGTCTAGGGAAGGAGTGACTGATTATGACATTGATACGAGGGAAGAGGACGCTTTGGCAGCTGCTTTGCCAGTACCCTGAGCCTGGGTGAGAGAGGATGAGGAGGATGAGGAGGGCTTGGTCATCCACTCTACCAAGTCTTCGGCATGATGTGGTTCAACACGTCCAGCTAATGAAAATAAGGACAAGCGTGTCCCATGGCCACGTGCTGATGACAATGCACCGTGTCCACGACCAGCACTGTTGTCTCTAGACACAGAGCCTGCTTGCCCTCTTTTATTGGCTCGTGACTGTCTGCCTCTCTTTGTTGGCCTTCCAGATATAGTAATGGCCTGCAGGGAGATGGGAAAACCAGCAATTAGGTAGTGTATATTGTGCTGGAGGCACACAACACCCACTAACTCCAGCAGATGCCTTTATTAGAGAACAGCAATGACGGGTATTTACAGGTATATACTGTACTAGGGCACACAACACCCACTAACTCCAGCAGATGCCTTTATTAGAGACCAGCAATGACGGGTATATACAGGTGTATACTGTACTAGGGCACACAACACCCACTAACTCCTGCAGATGCCTGTATTAGAGAACAGCAATGACGGGTATATACAGGTGTATACTGTGCCACTAACTCCTGCAGATGCCTGTATTAGAGAACAGCAATGACGGGTATATACAGGTGTATACTGTGCCACTAACTCCTGCAGATGCCTGTATTAGAGAACAGCAATGACGGGTATATACAGGTGTATACTGTGCCACCAACTCCTGCAGATGCCTGTATTAGAGAACAGCAACGACGGGTATATACAGGTGTATACTGTGCCACTAACTCCTGCAGATGCCTGTATTAGAGAACAGCAATGATGGGTATATACAGGTGTACACTGTGCCACTAACTCCTGCAGATGCCTGTATTAGAGAACAGCAATGACGGGTATATACAGGTGTACACTGTGCCACTAACTCCTGCAGATGCCTGTATTAGAGAACAGCAATGACGGGTATATACAGGTGTACACTGTGCCACTAACTCCTGCAGATGCCTGTATTAGAGAACAGCAATGACGGGTATATACAGGTGTACACTGTGCCCCTAACTCCTGCAGATGCCTGTATAAAAAGGCAGACCTTACTGTTGCCATTGATCATTTTGACAAAGCGCTGTTATATTCATCTAAATGTAAGTGTATCTACCTACATTAAATACCCCTTTTTATACAGTATCACACTATGTGCCTTTTCTTTCCTTCTAATTTTAGCAATGACGGGTATATACTGGTGTATACTGTGCCACTAACTCCTGCAGATGCCTGTATTAAAGAACAGCAATGACGGGTATATACAGGTGTACACTGTGCCACTAACTCCTGCAGATGCCTGTATTAGAGAACAGCAATGACGGGTATATACAGGTGTACACTGTGCCACTAACTCCTGCAGATGCCTGTATTAGAGAACAGCAATGACGGGTATATACAGGTGTACACTGTGCCACTAACTCCTGCAGATGCCTGTATTAGAGAACAGCAATGACGGGTATATACAGGTGTACACTGTGCCACTAACTCCTGCAGATGCCTGTATTAGAGAACAGCAATGACGGGTATATACAGGTGTATACTGTGCCACTAACTCCTGCAGATGCCTGTATTAGAGAACAGCAATGACGGGTATATACAGGTGTACACTGTGCCACTAACTCCTGCAGATGCCTGTATTAGAGAACAGCAATGACGGGTATATACAGGTGTACACTGTGCCACTAAGTCCTGCAGATGCCTGTATTAGAGAACAGCAATGACGGGTATATACTAGGGTTGTCCCGATACCACTTTTTTAAGACCGAGTACAAGTACCGATACTTTTTTTCAAGTACTCGCCGATACCGATTACGATACTTTTTTTCAATGTCATGTGACAGTTTGAAAGATGGGGACTGATAGGTGGCACTTATGGGCACGGATCGATGGCACTTATGGGCACTGATAGGTGGCACTTGTGGGCAGTGATAGGTGGCACTGATAGGTGGCACTTGGGGGCACTGATAGATGGCACTTGTGGGCAGTGATAGGTGGCACTTGTGGGCATTGATAGGTGGCACTGATTGCACAGAAAGGTGGCACTTGTGGGCACTGATAGGTGGCACTTGTGGGCACAGAAAGGTGGCACTTGTGGGCACTGATAGGTGGCACTTGTGGGCACAGAAAGGTGGCACTTGTGGGCACAGAAAGGTGGCACTTGTGGGCAGTGATAGGTGGCACTTGTGGGCACTGATAGGTGGCACTGATTGCACAGAAAGGTGGCACTTGTGGGCACTTATGGGCACTGATAGGTGGCACTTATGGCCACTGATAGGTGGCACTTATGGGCACTGATAGATGGCACTTATGGGCACTGATAGGTGGCACTGATTGCACAGAAAGGTGACACTTGTGGGCACTGATAGGTGGCACTTGTGGGCACTGATAGGTGGCACTTGTGGGCACAGAAAGGTGGCACTTGTGGGCAGTGATAGGTGGCACTTGTGGGCACTGATAGGTGGCACTGATTGCACAGAAAGGTGGCACTTGTGGGCACTGATAGGTGGCACTTGTGGGCACAGAAAGGTGGCACTTGTGGGCACAGAAAGGTGGCACTTGTGGGCACTGATAGATGGCACTGATTGCACTATTAGTGCAATCAGTGCCATCTATCAGTGCCCACAAGTGCCACCTATCAGCGCAATCAGTGCCCATAAGTGCCACCTATCAGTGCAATCAGTGGCATCTACCAGTGCCACCTGATAGGTGGCACTGGTAGATGGCACTGATTCCACTGATAGGTAGCACTTGTGGGTACTGATAGGTGGCTGGCACTGAAATGCTGCGGGGGGTGGGGGGGAAATGACACAGGATTTAAGAAAAAAAAAAACTGCTGCAACGCCCATCTTGGTACACCCTTCACTCGGCTGCAGTAAGCAACAGCAGACATCTTGTTACACCCAGCCCATAGAGCTCGGGCTGGGTGTAACAAGATGTCTGCTGCTGCTTACTGCAGCCGAGTGCAGGATGTACCAAGATGGGCGTGGGGACGTTCAGCCGCTGACGGCGACCGAATGTGACAGCACCGGTCACCGATCCTGATGCGGCTGCGCCCTGAACCCCTGCCAGCTTACCAGGTTCAACTGCAGGTGAGGGACTCGCTCTCCGCCCGAGGACTCCGAGGACTCCAAAACAGCAATGACGGGTATATACAGGTGTACACTGTGCCACTAACTCCTGCAGATGCCTGTATTAGAGAACAGCAATGACAGGTATATACAGGTGTACACTGTGCCACTAACTCCTGCAGATGCCTGTATTAGAGAACAGAAATGACGGGTATATACAAGTGTACACTTTGCCACTAACTCCTGCAGATGCCTGTATTAGAGAACAGCAATGACGGGTATATACAGGTGTACACTGTGCCACTAACTCCTGCGGATGCCTGTATTAGAGAACAGCAATGACGGGTATATACAGGTGTACACTGTGCCACTAACTCCTGCAGATGCCTGTATTAGAGAACAGCAATGACGGGTATATACAGGTGTATACTGTGCCACTAACTCCTGCCGATGCCTGTATTAGAGAACAGCAATGACGGGTATATACAGGTGTATACTGTGCCACTAACTCCTACAGATGCCTGAATTAGAGAACAGCAATGCCAGGTATATACAGGTGTATACTGTGCCACTAACTCCTGCAGATGCCTGTATTAGAGAACAGCAATGACAGGTATATACAGGTGTACACTGTGCCACTAACTCCTGCAGATGCCTGTATTAGAGAACAGCAATGACGGGTATATACAGGTGTACACTGTGCCACTAACTTCTGCAGATGCCTGTATTAGAGAACAGCAATGACGGGTATATACAGGTGTATACTGTGCCACTAACTCCTGCAGATGCCTTTATTAGAGAACAGCAATGACGGGTATATTCAGGT
The DNA here is from genome assembly GCA_029206835.1 of Rana muscosa. Lineage (NCBI taxonomy): Eukaryota > Metazoa > Chordata > Amphibia > Anura > Ranidae > Rana > Rana muscosa. The sequence continues at coordinate 474,510,505 of CM055117.1, read as the reverse complement.
GTATACTGTGCCACTAACTCCTGCAGATGCCTGTATTAGAGAACAGCAGTGATGGGTATATACAGGTGAATACTGTGCCACTAACTCCTGCAGATGCCTGTATTAGAGAACAGCAATGACGGGTATATACAGGTGTATACTGTGCCACTAACTCCTGCAGATGCCTGTATTAGAGAACAGCAATGATGGGTATATACAGGTGTACACTGTGCCACTAACTCCTGCAGATGCCTGTATTAGAGAACAGCAATGACGGGTATATACAGGTGTACACTGTGCCACTAACTCCTGCAGATGCCTGTTTTAGAGAACAGCAATGATGGGTATATACAGGTGTACACTGTGCCACTAACTCCTGCAGATGCCTGTATTAGAGAACAGCAATGAAGGGTATATACAGGTGTACACTGTGCCACTAACTCCTGCAGATGCCTGTATTAAAGAACAGCAATGACGGGTATATACAGGTGTATACTGTGCCACTAACTTCTGCAGATGCCTGTATTAGAGAACAGCAATGACGGGTATATACAGGTGTATACTGTGCCACTAGCTCCTGCAGATGCCTGTATTAGAGAACAGCAATGACGGGTATATACAGGTGTATACTGTGCCACTAACTCCTACAGATGCCTGTATTAGAGAACAGCAATGACGGGTATATACAGGTGTACACTGTGCCACTAACTCCTGCAGATGCCTGACTGCCTGTATTAGAGAACAGCAATGACGGGTATATACAGGGGTACACTGTGCCACTAACTCCTGCAGATGCCTGTATTAGAGAACAGCAATGACGGGTATATACAGGTGTACACTGTGCCACTAACTCCTGCAGATGCCTGTATTAGAGAACAGCAATGACGGGTATATACAGGTGTACACTGTGCCACTAACTCCTGCAGATGCCTGTATTAGAGAACAGCAATGACGGGTATATACAGGTGTATACTGTGCCACTAACTCCTGCAGATGCCTGTATTAGAGAACAGCAATGACGGGTATATACAGGTGTACACTGGGCCACTAACTCCTGCAGATGCCTGTATTAGAGAACAGCAATGATGGGTATATACAGGTGTACACTGTGCCACTAACTCCTGCAGATGTCTGTATTAGAGAACAGCAATGACGGGTATATACAGGTGTATACTGTGCCACTAACTCCTGCAGATGCCTGTATTAGAGAACAGCAATGACGGGTATATACAGGTGTATACTGTGCTGGGGCACACAACACCCACTAACTGCTGCAGATGCCTGAGAAAAGAACACACTGTCCCTGCCTGCCTATCTAGCTTAGAGAACAGCAATAAAGTGTAGATCCAGGTGTATACTGTGCTGGAGGCACACAACACCCACTAACTCCTGCAGATGCCTGAGAAAAGAATAGAACATAGAACACACTGTCCCTGCCTATCTATCTCTTTCCCTGCACGCCAGAACACACTGCACAAGGCCGCCGCGCTGGAGGCCTTTTATAGTGTGGGGCGTGTACTAAACCCCCCTGAGCTATGATTGGCCACAGGCATCCTGTCTGTGGCCAATTATGGCTCTCCTCGCTGCCGGCGCTGTGACTGGCCAAGCATGCGGGGTCACAGTGCATGCTAGGCCAATCACAGCACCGGGATTGCACTGCGATGGCGCAGTGTATTGTGGGCCATTCGCGTCACTCGAATTTGGCGCGAACGGCCCATAACGTTCGATCTTCGGCGAACGATCGAACAGCCGATGTTCGAGTCGAACGTATGTTCGACTCGAACACGAAGCTCATCCCTACCTAGGACCTCCTGCTCTCTAGCTCCCTTGTTACCTCCTCCCATTCTTGCCTTCAGGACTTCTCCAGAGCCTCTCCCATCCTCTGGAACTCCCTGCCCTAGTATGCCCGATCAGCCCCTACCCTGTCCACCTTCAGGAGATCCCTGAAAACTCATTTATTCAGGAAAGCCTATCCCACACCCACCTAACAACTATCCCAGAGCCTCCCCCATCAAATTCTCTGCAGCTATTACCTTTTGTACCACCACCCCTTCCTTTAGAATGTAAGCTCTACGAGCACGGCCCTCCTGTACCTTTTGTATTGAATTGTACTGTAATTGTGTTGTCCCCCCTATACATTGTAAAGCGCTGCATAAACTGTTGGCGCTATATAAATCGTGTATAATAATAATAATATAATAATAATAAAGCGCCGCTATTTTTAGCGGCACTTTACCGTCAATTCCGCTGCACTATTCGGCTGCTAGCGGGGCGCTATTTTTAGCGTTATAGCACCTGCAAAGCGCCTCAGTGTGAAAGGGGTCTAAGCATATCCCAAAAGGGCCAACAGCAAGGCATATATTAGTACTAGCTCAGCTGTAGAAGTAATATCTTTGGTTGGGTAACAACTGTTTCTTTGAATTAATTAAAATTTTTAAAAAATGATACTTCTTTAGCACTTTAGCAAACATCATATATTTTTTCAGAAAAGGTTTTTTTATATTTGTCAACTAAGAATTTAATTTTGGAATGCATTTAACCATAAATACAGCATTAATTTCTCCTGTTTATTTAGTGGACACCCACATATTTATGTTTTATTAAGCTCTATTTGAGAATACATTTCAAAGTTGCCTAAGAAATTTCTGTTATGATATGAAGGTTTGCTTCTTAACCCTTTCACTGCCAGAACTGAAAAAAATAGGGGTATTTCCAAATTTTTATTTCACACAATAGTACCACAAAGGTCTAGGAAACGCAAAATGTAAGAAAAAAATAAATTAAAGTCTATTTTAGGGCACACATACACAATCAATTGCCTAATTTATTGTTAACCACTTCCATACAGGGCACTTATACAGCTTCCTGCCCAGACCAATTTTCAGCTTTCTGCGCTGTTGCACTTTGAATGACAATTGCGCGGTTGTGCTACACTGTACCCAAACTAAATTTTTATCATTTTGTTCCCACACATAGAGCTTTCTTTTGGTGGTATTTGATCACCTCTGCGATTTTTATTTTCTGCTAAAATAATTTAAAAAAGACCGATTTAAAAAAAAATATATATTTTTTTTTGTTTCAGTTGCAAAACTTTGTAAATAAGTAAGTTTTCTCCTTCACTGATGGGCACTGATGGGGCTGCACTGATGGGCACCGATAAGGCGGCACTGATGGGCACCGATGAGGCGGCGCGGATGGGTACCGATAGGCGGCGCGGATGGGCACCGATAGGCAGTGCGGATGGGCACCGATAGGCGGCGCGGATGGGCACAGATAGGCGGCGCGGATGGGCACAGATAGGCGGCACAGATGGGCACAGATAGGCGGCACGGATGGGCACAGATAGGCGGCACGGATGGGCACAGATGGGCACAGATAAGCGGCACGGATGGGCACAGATAGGCGGCACGGATGGGCACCGATAAGCACGACACGGATGGGCACTGATAGATGGCATGGATGGGCACTGATAGGTGGCACGGATGGGCACTGATAGGTGGCATGGATGGGCACTGATAGGTGGCACTGTAATGTGTTAATGGATGCCAATCAGTGCCAAACAATAATGCCTGCCAATCAGTGATGCCCATTGTGGGCACTGATTGGAATCCATTAGGGGCACTGATTGGCATCCATTAGGGGCACTGATTGGCATCCCTGGTGGTCTAGGGAGGCATACCTGGTAATGGACATCCCTGGTGGTCCAGTGGCATCCCTGGTGGTCCAGTGTGGGCATCCTCGGGGGGGCTGTGCTGATAATTGATCAGCACAAACCCCCCTGTCAGAGGAGCAGCCGATCGGCTCTCCTCTACTCGCGTCTGACAGACGCGAGTGAGGAAAAGCCGATTACCGGCTTTTCCTGTTTACATGTGATCAGCCGTGATTGGACACGGCTGATCACGTGGTAAAGAGTCTCCGTCGGAGACTCTTTACCTAAATCGGTGTTGCGGGGTGTCAGACTGACACCCTGCAACAACGATCGCCGCAAAACGCGCGCCCCCTGGGGCGCGCAGTGGCTTAAAATCCTGAGGACGTCATATGACGTCCAGTCAGGATTTTAAAACGACTTTGCCGCCGTCAATCCGCTATAGAGCGGGCGGCAAGTGGTTAAAATATAAAAGATGAGGTTGCACTGAGTAAATAGATAACCAACATGTCCAACTTTAAATTTGCGTGCACCCATGAAATGGCGACATACTTCAGTACCATATATTTTATAGGCAACGCTAAAACGAAACTTCAGTACCCTATAATTTCCATAAGAGACGCATTTTTTTTTTTTAAACAGCTTTCAAATGTAGTTAGGACTGCACTGGGGTGCCATGAAGTGGCTCAGCAGCTTACGCATGTTTTTGGAATTGTGTGCAAACTGTAATTTGATTTTTTGCAGGCCGGTTGGTGAGTTGAGCTGGGAATTTTCTTCAGTTTTTTTTGACATGCGTGGCCCTTTCATGTGCTCCTTGCTGCAAAGACCAATTATAGGTGGGGGAAGTGGCCATTTGTTTGGATGCTTTAAAAGCCCCCTACAGGTTATCAGTTTAGCATTACAGAGGCGGTCTGGTGCTATAATTATTGCTCTCACTCCGGTGTGTGCAGCAATATGTAATATCATTATTATAATAGATATTTTTATTCGTAGACAGCCCATTTACGTTCCTACATTCATGTATGTGGGGGTGGGGGGTTTCAAAAAAATTGGGGGGAGTATATTATGTACTTGGATGTAACTTTATTTTTAACAATTCAATTTTTTGTTTTACCTACCTTACCTCACATAGGGGACCAAAATTCCCCTGATTATTTGAGGACAGGTTCTCTTTATTGAGATATTCAGGGTCTAAAAGACCCTGGATCTCTCCCCTGTGCTCCAATGAATCTAATGCAGTGGAGATTTTCTCCCGGCCATGTTGACTGGGAAAACTGACATGGGTATAGAGTTGTGACGTTTTACGTTTCCCCTGCTGTTCTATTGTGTTCTGACAGGAGGAGGGCCCCCCGCCTGAACACTCCGGTCAGCGCTTTCAGGCATTGGCTGAGAGCGCTGATTGGGAGCTGATCAACAGAAGCCGACTTCTGTCAGACTGGCTACAATACACACGGGCTAAATATCTGCCAGTTTCTATTGAACCAGCCGATGCCGCCCGGCATTCGGCCTGTGTATAGGGGACTTATTTCATTGTAAATATGCTTTTGTGTGTAATTGTAAATATCATGTAACACACCATACTTATACTGTACATTGTGTTGTAAATACTGTTTAGTGTTTTTTTTGTAAATATTATGTAACCTTATCAATAAATGTATATTGCAGATTGAACTACTCCTTTTGTCCAAGAATCATTAGATCTAGCTGTTTATATACAGCAATGACTCATATAGTGATTGAAGTATTTTCACGTATACACCTAACCTAGTTAACAATTTCTTTTAATCCTATTTTCAGTTATGTATTTCTTTCCTGTTCCCATCCAATGAGATTCTGACTCAGGTTGTGTTTAGATTGTGATTTGGGCTTGGCTATTTCTCGTTTTCTTAAAGTGTCCATCAGGGCCAGTTCACACCATAGAAACGCAGTCCTTATGCATTCCAGATGCTTTTCTGCATGCACATTTTTGATGCTGTCCAGTGCTTCCCTCCCCCCCCCCACTTTTTTCTTAACTTTAAATAAGGACATGTGCATTCCAGTGCGTTTTTGGTGCGTTACAGTGCATTTTTGATGCATTCTACAGCATTCCAGTACAGTCCAGTGCAGGGAAAATGCAGCAAGTTCTACTTTTTATTCTGGAACTGCAAGCACTGGTGTGAACTATGCCATTGAAAACCATATAACCTACTTTTCATGCATTTTTGATGCAGAAAAAAAAATGCACTGGACTGCATCTGGTGTAAATTGGCCCTCAGGGCCAGTTCACACAGGATGCAGTACCGTGTGCTTTTTTCTTCACTAAAAATGCATGTACAGTATTTTCCATGTATTCCAATGGCTTAAGTTCACACCAATGCAGTCAGTTCCAGTCAGTTTCCGGTCAGTTTCTGCACCGGAAACTGCCGGGAAACTGACTGGAACTGACTGAACTCGTGTGAACTAAAGCCATTGGAATACATGGAAAACATTGTGCATACATTTTTAGGGCCCGTTCACACCACAGAAATGCACTCCAGATACGTTCCGGATCAGTTTTTGCTTACAGTTCACCAGGGATGAGCCGAACACCCCCCTGTTCGGTTCGCACCAGAACCTGCGAACAGACAAAATGTTCGTGTAAACTTTAGAACCCTATTAAATACAATGGACTCGAACGTTCGAAATCTAAAGTGTTAATTATAAAGGCTAATATGCAAATTATTGTCCTAAAAAGTGTTTGGGGACCCGGGTCCTGCCCCAGGGGACATGTATCAATGCAAAAAGAAGTTTTAAAAACGGCCGTTTTTTCGGGAGCAGTGATTTTAATAATGCTTAAAATGAAAAAATAAAAGTGAAATATTCCTTTAAATTTCATACCTGGGGGGTGTGTATGATATGCATGTAAAGTGGCGCATGTTTCCCGTGCTTAGAACTGTCCCTGCAAAAAATTTCATTTTTGAAAGAAAAAAAGTCATTTAAAACTGACTCGCGGCTATTAATGAATTGTCGGCTCCCGGCAATACATACAAAAGTCATTGATAAAAAAATAAAAAAAAAGCGTGGGGGTTCCCCAGAATTCAATTACCAGGCCCTTCAGGTCTGGAATGGATATTAAGGGGAACCCCGCCGCAAATTTAAAAAAAAATTGACGTGGGGTTCCCCCAAATATCCATTCCAGGCCCTTCAGATCTGGCATGGATTTTAAGGGGAACTCCACCCCAAATTTAAAAAAAAAATGGCGTGGAGTCCCCCTAAAAATCCATACCAGACCCCTTATCCGAGCACGCAACCTGGCCGGCCGCAGGGGAAAAGGGGGGGACGAGAAAGCGGCCCCCCCTCCCTCCTGAACCGTACCAAGCCACATGCCCTCAACATGGGGAGGATGTCCCCATGTTGATGGGGACAAGGGCCTCATCCCCACAACCCTTGCCCGGTGGTTGTGGGGGTCTGCGGGCGGGGGGCTTATCGGAATCTGGAAGACCCCTTTAACAAAGGGGACCCCCAGATCCCGGCCCCCCTATGTGAATTGGTAAGGGGTACATTGTACCCCTACCATTTCACGAAGAAAGCGTAAAAAAATGTTTAAAAAAACACACAAACACCTTGAAAAAGTCCTTTATTTAAAAAAAAAAAAAAAAAAAAAAACCATTCCAGCGGTGAAATCCAGTGTCCCGCGGCGATCCGATGTCCAGCGCTGTCCTTCATTGGTTGTGCCTGAGCGGACCTGATGGGGAACTCCCTCTCAGTATTTTAAATGTATAGACCCGCCCCTTCTAAAGTTCCCCATCAGGTCCGCTTAGCGGACCAGATGCGGAACATGAGAAGGGGCGGGTCTATACATGTATTACCAAAGTGAGAGCAGTTCCCCATCAGGTCCGCCCCCTCGGTATGTCGGACCCGCCTACGTCATTGGCTTGACCGGGGAACTTCCTTCACTATGTAAATTTAAATTACACAGTGAAGGAAGTTCCCCGCTCAAGCCAATGACGTAGGCGGGTCCGACATACCGAGGGGGCGGACCTGATGGGGAACTGCTCTCACTTTGGTAATACATGTATAGACCCGCCCCTTCTCAACTTTAGAAGGGGCGGGTCTATACATTTAAAATACTGAGAGGGAGTTCCCCATCAGGTCCGCTCAAGCACAACCAATGAAGGACAGCGCTGGACATCGGGATCGCCGCGGGACACTGGATTTCACCGCTGGAATGTTTTTTTTTGTTTTTTTTAAATAAAGGACTTTTTCAAGGTGTTTGTGTGTTTTTTAAACATTTTTTTACGCTTTCTTCGTGAAATGGTAGGGGTACAATGTACCCCTTACCAATTCACATAGGGGGGGGCCGGGATCTGGGGGTCCCCTTTGTTAAAGGGGTCTTCCAGATTCCGATAAGCCCCCCGCCCGCAGACCCCCACAACCACCGGGCAAGGGTTGTGGGGATGAGGCCCTTGTCCCCATCAACATGGGGACATCCTCCCCATGTTGAGGGCATGTGGCTTGGTATGGTTCAGGAGGGAGGGGGGGCCGCTCTCTCGTCCCCCCCTTTTCCCCTGCGGCCGGCCAGGTTGCGTGCTCGGATAAGGGGTCTGGTATGGATTTTTAGGGGGACTCCACGCCATTTTTTTTTACATTTGGGGTGGAGTTCCCCTTAAAATCCATGCCAGATCTGAAGGGCCTGGAATGGATATTTGGGGGAACCCCACGTCAATTTTTTTTTAATTTGCGGCGGGGTTCCCCTTAATATCCATTCCAGACCTGAAGGGCCTGGTAATTGAATTCTGGGGAACCCCCACGCTTTTTTTTTTTTTTTTTATCAATGACTTTTGAATGTATTGCCGGGAGCCGACAATTCATTAATAGCCGCGAGTCAGTTTTAAATGCATTTTTTTCTTTCAAAAATGACATTTTTTGCAGGGACAGTTCTAAGCACGGGAAACATGCGCCACTTCACATGCATAGCATACACATCCCCCAGGTACGAAATTTAAAGGAATATTTCACTTTTATTGTTTCACTTTAAGCATTATTAAAATCACTGTTCCCGAAAAAACGGCCGTTTTTAAAACTTCTTTTTGCATTGATACATGTCCCCTGGGGCAGGACCCCGGTCCCCAAACACTTTTTAGGACAATAACTTGCATATTAGCCTTTATAATTAGAACTTTAGATTTCTCCCATAGATTTTTCGAATTTGCCGCGAACACCCCAATTTGTTCGCTGTTGGGCGAACAGGCAATGTTCGAGTCGAACATGAGTTCGACTCGAACTCGAAGCTCATCCCTACAGTTCACACCACACGCAGTTCCAGTGCGTTTTTGATACAATTTGCTATGTTACAGTACAGTTCTGTGCAGAAAAAATGCAGCACGCTCTACCATTTTTCTGCACCAGAAACTGACTGCACTGGTGTAAACTAGAGCCATTGGAATACATGGAAAACACTGCATGCATTTTTAGTGCATGCACATTGTATCCTATACTCATTCACATAGGATGGGGGCTGGGATCTGGGGTCCCCTTGTTAAAGGAGCTTCCAGATTATCAAAAGCCCCCTGCCCACAGACCCCCACAACCACTGCCCAGGGTTGTCGGGAAGAGGCCCTTGTCCCCATCAACATTGGGACAAGATGCTTTGGGATGGGGGGCAAAGAGCCCCCCTGCCCCAAAGTACCCACCTCGCCAAGTTCTGGGCATGTGGCCTGGTATGGTTTAGGAGGGGGGGAGCTCGTTCGCCCACCCCTCTATCCTGACCTACCAGGCTGCGTGCTCGGAAAAGAGTCTGGTATGGACTTTGGCGTGACCCCACGCCATTTTTTTTTTATAATTTTGGCATTGGTTTCCCCTTCAAGATCCTCAGAGGATAAGTCGTATGCCACAAGTCAGATCTGTTAAGATGCAACTTACAGTACATTCCAATTAATGGGCTGAAATCATGCCCAATTCCGACCAAAGTAGTTCAGGAACCTTTTTCAAAGTCGAACCGACACAAGTCAGACCAGTTAAGATGGCTCTCGTAGGGAACCATTGATTTATACACATCATGTGACATGTGCTCCCAAAGTCGGAGCGTATGTTGTACCAGCGCACCAGTCAGTAAAAGTGAAAATATTAGCTGCAAGTAGACCACAGACAATACAGGTGATGAATCCTTTAATTTCTGCTTGCCTCATTCTGGCCACAGCTTTAAAGAAGAAGTAAACCCTGATGGGTTTTACTTCCTCTTTATTTCTCTGCAAAGGTAAAGCATAATGGGCTACTATGCATCGCATTGTAGCCCATTATGTGTCACTTACCTGAAACCCGAAGCCTGCAATGTCACTGCTGTCCCCACTAGCAGCAAACGTCCATCTTCACCCCTCTTCCTTCCGGGGCTGCGAACTCCCGCTCTGTGACTGGCCGGAGTCGCGTGACGTCACTCCTGCGCATCTACGCGGGAGCCGCCAGTCACTGCATGACCTCCTTTAGAAATGGCACAATTGCCGTTTCTAAAGTGTGCCTGTGCTGTTGTCTACGGTGCATTCACGCAGTAGACATCAGCACTCGTCTCTATTGTAAATATCTCCTAAATGGTGGAGGTTTAGGAGATATTTCCAGCACCTACAGGTAAGCCTTAATCTAGGCTTACCTGTATGTAAAAGTGTACAAGGTGTACAACCACTTTAAGTTCCTCTTTAATTCCAAAACACATAGCGGAACCAATTGATTCAAGTAATGAGGCACTTTTAAGGCTCCTCACCAGTGGCAACAAAAACACAATTAAGAAGTATAAAAAAAATATTACCGTATATACTCGAGTATAAGCCAAGTTTTTCAGCCCTTTTTTTAGGGCTCAAAGTGTACCCCTCGGCTTATACTCGAGTCAGTACCTGAAAATCTTCTTATTCCGCGGCCGGCGTCCATTGTTTAAATCTCCCGTCTTTCTTCTGGTCCCTTCCCTGATAGGCGTTTCCAGCAAACACTGTGTTGAGTGTTGCGCCTATCATGGACGTTCTCTTGTCCGACGTCCGTGATTGGCGGAACACTGAACACAGTGCCTGCTGGGAAACTGAGTCTGAGAATGAGAGGATCTCCGTATTAGGCGCAACACTCAACACAGTGTTTGCTGGAAACGCCTATCATGGAAGGGACCAGAAGAAAGCCGCGAGATTTAAACAATGGACGCCGGACGGGGAATAAGACGATTTTCAGGTACTGACTGACTCGGGCACAGGAAGGCTGCAATGGACACAGTGAGGTGGCAATGGGCACAGAGAGGTGGCAATGGGCACAGTGAGGTGGCAATGGGCACAGTGAGATGGCAATGGGCACAGTAAGGTTGGGCAATTGGCACAGTAAGGTTGGGCAATTGGCACAGTGAGGTGGCAATGGGCACATTTCCCCCCCTAGGCTTATACTCAAGTCAATACGTTTTCCTATTTTTTTGTGGTAAAAGTAGGTACCTCGGCTTATACTCGGGTCGGCTTATACTCAAGTATATACGGTATTCACAATCTTTTAGTAAAATCATTACCCATTGAATTGGTATACTTCCACAATTTCACAAATATCATAAAAATAGTGCACTTTACAGTGTTAAAAAGACTTAAAGAAAGCCCATAGTGATATTATTTAGCATTCTCCAAAATCTGGCTAATGCCACCTGGTTCAATGTATTTTGGTTAGCTATTCTGGGATGTGGCATTGTACAAGTATTCCCCAAGATATGGTTGGCAATTTAACTGCAGTAGAGAATCACTGAGATCACTTTGCTCTCCAGCAAGGGTGCCATGGTCACAAGACTGGCTAAACACAATTACAAATCATTTGGCAGATAAAACCCTTTATGCAATGTATATTTATGGTGAGTATTTAGCTGTTTTCCTGGATTTTTTAATTACTGCAAGTATTCTAATCAGTGAGTGCTATTTTCTAAATAATTTTTATGCATATTATTAGCAAATATAAGTGCATGGAGAAACCATTTGTGTAATACATATTTTATGTAGGCTTGGTAATACTGCACATTGACTTCAATTCACTGCTTTTGTCTCTCAGTACAAGTGTGTGGATCTGATTTACTAAAAAAAAATGCAAAAGGTCAGGGAAAATGTGCTATAAAGATTATGGACATGCGTGTGTTGTGGGCTCATATGAACATGTCAGTTCACACGCCTAGGGAACTTGAACCATTATCTGACCTGGTAAAATGTACACTGCAATACCTGTTTATCTGTAACAATCAGATTCAGTGAAACCCCCTCCACTATAGAGTATTTCTTCATTTACAATGGGACAAAAAAGCTGTTCCCTAGCGTGTTTTTTAAAGGCATAGGGCCTTTGGCAGCACAGACTAAATTAATTATTGTTTTAATATAAAAGGATTTCAAGTTATTGCTTTTTGCAGACAGCATACTCACCATGATCAATAAACAATTACTGTCCCTGCCACCTGTCTTGATATAAAATTATTTAATCAAGCTCCGGAGCTCTTCCTATTAATATATCCTCTCAGTAGCTACAATTGCTTATGTCGGGGGGCAAGATACTACCTGTACACCCGCCATTCATTCATGCCACTTAATATGTAAAAACTGTTTAACACATTTCAAATATCTTAGAGCAGACCTTCACTGAAATATAATACTTAACATCATTTAACCCCCCTTTCTCCCAGTTACATATTTGCAGATTTTTTTTTATTTGAACACATATGTTAAACTTTTTGTTTTGGCTGGTGCTCTGGTCCACTTCCTTATTTCTAACTTAGGTGAGCATGATGTACACTCACCCTATCTATGGCTACGGATAGAGTAAGAGATGGTTATAACCCCTGTCAGGTATTTTCTGCCATCTGTGTTCCATTGGGGAGATTTAACTTCACTTCCTGTCCCATAGAAAAGTTACAGGAAGTGAAAGGAGATCACTCCAAAGTGAGAGAATCCCCTGTTGTTACCAGGGTCACCAGAACTAGTGACTCCCATTTGCAGATTTCCCCTCTATTCCTGTTCTGTGGACAACTCATAATTTTGGAGTTTTGATTTGGGAGCTGACTGTCACTCTCTGACTACTCAGTCAAAATCCAAATCCAAGATGGCAGTCTGCCAACCCATGCATGTGCAGTGGTACTTCAGCAGCCATATTTTATTTAGTAATCATCTCTCACATCCTGATCACTCAGTTGGCTCCCAAATTTAAGATGGAGATGCAGGAGAAAAAAAAGCTGAGAAGACTTTAGGTTGTAGGAAGACAATGATGGAATCCATGGGCAGGTAAGTCTATGTTTTTTTAAACTTTTGCTGTCAGAGCTAGTTTTATATTTTTTGCACACTTATTTAAAAAATCATTTAGGCTTGAAGAACACTTTAAACCCCCAAAACATTATTTTCTGAAAGCGGACACCCTGAAGAATAAAATCATGATAGCTTAAAAAAAATTGAGCTATGCAATATTAGTGCAATGATTTATCAAGTGCAAACTTTCTGTGAAAATACACTAAAGTTGATTTTAGGACACACAGACACAATATGTTACTTAATGTTTGGTAAAATATAAAATATGAGCTGTGTAAATAGGTACACAACATGTCTTTTAAAGGTGTAACTTTAAATTTTTACACAATATTTTTGACTAAACTTTATTTTTTGTCACATAGGGGCCGAAAAAAATCTCCATGTGGTGCTTTTTTTGGTGACAAATTCTCTTTAATGAGACATCGGGGGTCTTTTAGACCCCTGATGTCACACCTGCCCACTACTTAAATGAATGGAGAACGCTTTGTTAGCTTTTTCCCCACCAAGACTGTCCCAAAAAAGTGACAACCAGACATTATACACATCACTCCTGGGTTCTTAGTAGGAAGGGGAGATCAGCAAACATCTGTTCATGGTCTCCCTCCCCTCTACCGTGTGGCATCCACCATGTCAGTTATGAGTTAAGTGAGGAGACAGGGAAACATGCCCGGGGGGCGGTGTGCCCGGGGGGGGGGGGGCGCTAACTATTGCTTGTGTGGAAGCAATCAGTCATCTTGTCAGATTTACACACATTACCAGCTGCTGTGGCATGCATCAATGCCAGTAAAAAAAAGTCAGCAGCTACAGTACTCACATACTCATTTTTATTCTGCTGTATTATTTGTAATCTCTAAATTGTAGTTAGACACCTGCTTGTACTCTGGGTTGATTTTCTAAAGGCAAATAGACTCTGTACTTTGCAAAGTGCAGTTGTACTCTGCAAGAGCAGTTGCTCCAGAGCTTAGTAAATGAGCAGAAGCTCTGCTGACTTCCATCATCCTGTCATGGATATGCATTAATGTCTGTCTGCCATCTTACCTTCCTCCTCATGTGTTCATCTAGAGACCAGACCTCCTTCACCTGGCTTCCTTTATAATCTCCTCCCAGCCTGACTCCACCCCAGGCCCTATCACAGAACACTATATTAACCTGTGCACTGCAAGCCTGCTTTGCTGATCAACGTGTTTGTTAGGCATTGTGTGTTTGGGTTCCTGCCTGCCGTGTGCTACGTCTGTCTCTCTGTTACGTTATTGGCTTGTCCCCGACTATCCCTGTCTGCTCGTGACCCTTGACCTTCGGCTCGTTCTTCGTTATCCTTGTCTGCTTGTGGCCCCTGACCTTCAGCTTGTTATTCGGTTCTCTCTATCGTGTGCTGCTGCTTCCCCTCTTTTCCCCTTATCCTACGGGGCGTGAGCTAGGAAACTCCAGGGGCCGCGACCTGGTCCCAGCCTGCAGCGTAACATCCTCACCACTAGAGGCCCTGGAGAAGACCAGCTGGGTCTTAGACTCCGCGCCCTGGGGAATCTTGGCTCTCGCTTCCATTAGGATCCCAGTTGTGCTCCTCTGGTCCCGCTTTCCACAACCACCCAGTTTCCTATCCGCAGAAGCCAGCCATAGGGTTCACTACCCCGCGGTGCACTCCTGTCCCCCTACGGTGTGCATCTGTCACCTGGCCACAGGTGACCCCGACAGTTTGATCAGCCATGAACCCGGCTGACATCCCGCTTCCCGCGGATGATCCATTGCAGGGCATAGTTCGCAGACTTCAGTCCCAGGAATCAAATCAGACCCAGGTGATGCGATTCCTCCAGGATCTGGCTTCTCGATTCGAGCAGCTTCAGGTCTCCTTGGGAACCCCGAATCCGCAACCCCAGGTAAAACCAGCGGCTGTACCTATCGCACCAGTCGCAGCCTCACACTCACTAAGATTGCCAGCTCTGTTCCGTTTCTCTGGGGACTCCAAGGCCTGCAGGGGCTTTCTCAGCCAATGCACAATTCATTTTGAGCTTCAGTCTCAAAGCTTCCTGTCTGACCGGGCTAAGGTAGCCTATATCATTTCCCTCCTCTCCGGTGAAGCTTTGGCCTGGGCTGCCCCCCTGTGGGAGAGGAACGATCCGGTGGTTTCCAGTCTGTCCGATTTCTTGAAGCTCTTTCGTAATATCTTCGAAGAGCCGGCTCGGGCTTCTTCAGCGGCTAGTGCTGTCTTACGTCTTCGCCAAGAATCTAGTTCAGTGGGGCAATATGCTCTTCAGTTCCGTATCCACACAGCTGAATTGAGTTGGAATAATGAGGCCCTGGTCGCTACCTTTTTACATGGCTTCTCTGACCGAGTGAAAGACGAATTAGCGGGAAGAGCCATTCCCGTCGGTCTGGACGATGTAATTTCATTATGCAACCAGATCGACATTCGTTTTCAAGAGAGGTCCTTAGAAAAAAGACGCCAGCACTCTCTGGGTCCTAGCCAGTCTGAGCTCCCCTCCCTTCATTCCGTGGAGCATCCTCTACCTGCTGAAGAACCTATGCAGCTGGGCCGGACCAGACTAACCCCCGAAGAACGTGCTAGGCGCAGAACTCTGGGCTTGTGCCTCTATTGTGGGGGCAAGGGTCATTTTCGTGACTTTTGCTCGCTTCTGTCCGGAGAACGTTCGGGCGTAATACATTTGGAAGGTGGAGTATTGGACCCAGAAACATTACCTTCTCGCCTGCTCTTGCCGGTGTTCCTTCATGTAGGCACTTCTCCTCAGTCAACCCTTGCATACCTGGATTCCGGGGCTGCCGGCAATTTTATGGATTGGAGAACTGCTTCTTCTATGAAGCTTACCCTTTCACCTCTCACTACCCCATTGGTAGTCTCGGCAATTGATGGCACTGTTCTCCCAGGGGGCCCTATTCGCTTCCAGACGCTACCCATTAGGATGTCGGTAGGGATTCTCCACCAGGAGTGGATATCCTTTCTTATTCTACCCAAGGCCTCTACCCCAGTTGTATTGGGCCTCCCTTGGCTACAGCTCCACTCTCCACATGTGGACTGGGTCTCTGGGCAGATCCTGGCCTGGGGTTCCTCATGTTTCTCGTCGTGTCTTCTCAAGGTGACCCCCAAGGAGAGTCTTCCGGTTGCTGCCACTTCTGTTTCTTCTGATCTTCCTGCTGCATACAGCGATTACCGGTTTGTGTTCTGTAAAAAATCAGCTGAGGTGCTTCCTCCCCACAGGTCTTTTGACTGTGCTATTGATCTTGTCCCCGGAGCAACTCTACCCAGGGGTCGTACCTACCCTCTGTCCATCCCAGAGACCCAGGCCATGTCGGAGTATGTCGCAGAGAATCTGGAGAGAGGTTTCATCCGGAAATCCTCATCGCCTGCAGGGGCAGGGTTCTTTTTTGTTGCCAAAAAGGATGGTACCTTAAGACCCTGCATCGATTATCGGGGTTTAAATGTGGTTACTATTAAAAATCGATACCCCTTACCCTTAATATCTGAGCTATTCGATAGGTTGAAGGGTGCCTCCATTTTCACCAAGTTGGATCTCAGAGGTGCGTACAATCTCATTCGAATACGGGAGGGTGACGAATGGAAGACTGCATTCAACACTAGAGACGGGCATTACGAATATCTGGTGATGCCTTTTGGTCTGTGTAATGCTCCAGCCGTGTTTCAAAACTTTGTCAATGAAATCTTCAGAGATCTGCTGTACCAGTTTGTTGTCATCTATCTGGATGACATTCTGATCTTTTCTGAAAATCTGCTCATCCACAGAAACCATGTCCGCACTGTACTTCAACGTCTTAGAGAGAACAATCTCTATGCCAAGCTGGAGAAATGTTCCTTTGAATAATCTGAGGTCCTGTTTTTGGGGTGCTTCGTCTCATGTTCGGGGCTTCGTATGGACCCTGGGAAGGTCTTGGCTATCACCAACTGGCCTCTTCCTGCTAGCCTCAAGGCCACACAGCGCTTTCTTGGCTTCACTAATTATTATAGGCAGTTCATAAGGAATTACTCTTCCATTGCCGCGCCTATTATCGCTTTGACCAAGAAGGGTGTGAATGCCAGAGACTGGCCTCCCGAAGCTGTCTCTGCATTTCACAACCTGAAACAGGCCTTTGTTTCTGGCCCCCTCTTGAGGAGACCAAATCCTGGGAATGCATTTTTTATTGAAGTGGACGCTTCCTCAATGGGGGTGGGAGCTGTGCTTCTTCAAATCTTTGAGAAGAGACGCCAACCATGTGCGTTCTTCTCCAAAAAAAATTCTCAGGCAGAGAGGAATTATGCCATCGGTGATCGGGAACTTCTCGCAATTAAATTGGCGTTAGAGGAGTGGCGTCATCTCTTGGAGGGTTCCCCTCACTCCATAACGATCTTTACCGATCACAAGAATTTACAGTATCTACAGAATGCTAAACGTCTGAATCCTAGACAGGCCAGGTGGAGTCTCTTCTTTGCCCGTTTTAATTTCACGATTACCTACAAACCTGGTTCCTGCAACGGTCGGGCTGATGAGCTCTCTAGGTCATTTGACACTTTGGACGAGGAGTCCGCCCCTGAACCTGAGCCGATCTTTCCCACCTCATGCATTGTTGCCGAATCTACCACCCTGAAGTCTAAAATTCCGCCTGGTAAGACCTTTGTCCCCACTGAGCTAAGAGCTAAGATCCTTCGTTGGGGACATGATTCCAAGGTGGCAGGGCATTCTGGATTCCTCCGATCCTTCCTACTCATCAGTCGTCACTACTGGTGGCCTAATCTCCGCTCAGACGTCAAAGACTACGTTAAAGCTTGTCATGTCTGTGCTCAGTCCAAATCCTCCACACAAGCTCCTGCTGGTCTCCTCATGCCCTTGCCCATTCCTAAGGAACCCTGGGCCCATATTGCCATGGATTTTATCACCGATCTCCCACTGTCTGAGAATAATACAGTCATTTGGGTGGTAATCGATCGATTCTCCAAGATGGCTCATTTTGTTCCTCTTCCTGGTCTTCCTTCTGCCCCTGCCTTGGTTCCCATTTTCATTCGGGAAATTCTCCGCCTACATGGGGTCCCTTCTCATATTGTTTCCGACAGGGGAGTCCAATTCACGTCTCGTTTTTGGAGAGCCTTTTGCAAATCCCTCAATATTGTCTTGGATTTTTCTTCCTCTTACCATCCCCAATCCAATGGACAGACTGAGAGGGTTAATCAGGAGTTAGAGGTCTTTCTTCGCACCTTTGTGTCTTCTCACCATGACGATTGGTCCTCTCTACTCCCGTGGGCAGAATTCTCCCATAACAATCATGTGAATACCAGTTCGCAGAAGACACCCTTTTTCACAGTTTATGGAAAACACCCTCAACTTCCTCTTCCCATAATCTGTTCTCCAGACATTCCAGCTTTGGCTTCGGTTCAGGAGTCTCTCAATTCCGTTTGGGGTCACGTTCATGATTCCCTCCGGGCAGCTGCTGAAAAATTCAAAGGCTTTGCCGACCGCCGCAGGCGTAAACCGCCTTCTCTTCAGCCAGGGGACAAAGTCTGGCTCTCTACCAGGAACATCAAGCTCCGAGTTCCTTCTCTGAAGTTTGCTCCACGATTCATCGGTCCATACACGGTAATTGCTAAACTGAATCCGGTTTGTTTCAAACTCCAGATTCCTAAGAGCCTTAAAATCACTAACTCCTTTCATGTTGCTCTTCTAAAGCCTTTAGTCCTCAATAAATTATCTCGTCCTCTCCCTACCGTGGCGCCTGTCTCTGAGGATAATCAGGAGTACGAGATCAGTCAAATTCTGGACTCCCGACTCTGTAAAGGTGTTCTCCTGTACCTCGTTCATTGGAAAGGGTTTGGTCCTGAGGAGAGGTCTTGGATCACTGCATCTGAGGTCTTTGCACCTCGTCTGTTAAAGGAGTTTCATCTGAAGTTTCCCTCTAAACCTGGGCCCAGGCGGGGAAGGGGGAGGCCTCGTAAGAGGGAGGGTACTGTCATGGATATGCATTAATGTCTGTCTGCCATCTTACCTTCCTCCTCATGTGTTCATCTAGAGACCAGACCTCCTTCACCTGGCTTCCTTTATAATCTCCTCCCAGCCTGACTCCACCCCAGGCCCTATCACAGAACACTATATTAACCTGTGCACTGCAAGCCTGCTTTGCTGATCAACGTGTTTGTTAGGCATTGTGTGTTTGGGTTCCTGCCTGCCGTGTGCTACGTATGTCTCTCTGTTATGTTATTGGCTTGTCCCCGACTATCCCTGTCTGCTCGTGACCCTTGACCTTCGGCTCGTTCTTCGTTATCCTTGTCTGCTTGTGGCCCCTGACCTTCAGCTTGTTATTCGGTTCTCTCTATCGTGTGCTGCTGCTTCCCCTCTTTTCCCCTTATCCTACGGGGCGTGAGCTAGGAAACTCCAGGGGCCGCGACCTGGTCCCAGCCTGCAGCGTAACATCCTCACCACTAGAGGCCCTGGAGAAGACCAGCTGGGTCTTAGACTCCGCGCCCTGGGGAATCTTGGCTCTCGCTTCCGTTAGGATCCCGGTTGTGCTCCTCTGGTCCCGCTTTCCACAACCACCCAGTTTCCTATCCGCAGAAGCCAGCCATAGGGTTCACTACCCCGCGGTGCACTCCTGTCCCCCTACGGTGTGCATCTGTCACCTGGCCACAGGTGACCCCGACACATCCAATCATGTGAAAGCAAAAATGCTGGGTTTTTTTTCATTTTATTGCATGTGATTGGTTATTAAGTAAAGCTTTACCTAATTTACTAAGCTCTGAAGCAACTGCACCCAAAGTGCACATTCTATTTGCCTTTAGTAAATCAGCCTTTTTGTGTCAATATATTTTGGGCAATTCTCCAAAAATGGCAGCTTCCTTGGTTGAAAACGATAGGGGGGTTTACTTACACTTTAATCAGATTGGGGTGTTACTGATGTAAGTAAGTTAAATAACAATCAAATCCATAGCCAAATATGGGCTACCAAAACACATAGTTGCTGAGGCCGTCTGTAAAAACCATACTGTTTCGTAACACTACGTACAGATTGTAGACTTCCCCAAAGCATGTAATTTGAAGCATTTATGAATTTTCAATGTCACCCTTTAAACCACATGACATGAACCACTTTCTGCTGTGTGGTATGTCCCCCATGGCAGTACCCAGCTTCCTATGTGCTTTTTTAAGAAAAAGTTTTGCCTAATATCCCTAAAAATGGTCAGAAATATAATACAGAATTCTCTTCCAATAGCCTTCAATGGGATTTAATAAAAGTGGCTCTGAGTGCCGCTCTGAGCGCCACTGCTAATGCTCCAGTGAATCACTGAAGATGCAGGTGCCAGCATTCACAGAGCTCATCTAAGCCCAAAAAGAAATACTGAAGCACACGGATCAGCCCAGGTATACAGTATAGAACTATAATGGCCTCAGCCTTGGCTCCTCCTAGGTCACACCCCCTGATATGGCCCTCACCTCAATGTCTAAGCACTGTAGGTGGGGAAAATGCATCAGAGGTGTGGCCTGAGAGGAGCTGAGGCTGAGACCATTCTAGTTCTCTACTAAATAGATGGCATCTCTTTGGTTCATTGTTCATTGGGATTTACTAATTAAATTCAGGTTTGCCAAATTTCAAACAAGAGTCACAGAACACAGAACATATACACAAAGATATGCACAGTACAATATGCTTTATACCATTTTATTTATTTATTTTTTACAGTCTCTAAATGAAAGAGGGTCTGCACTTGATTCAGTTTTATTTATACATAGAATGGGCATTTTAAAACACAGTTGTTAGACAGGCTCAAGAACATTAAAGATAATCACATTTTATTTTAGGCCTCATGAATTAGCTGGCACATCTTCAAATGCTGGAGAGCTACATTCCATATCAAACAACACTTAAAGGGGTTGTAAAGGTTCGTTTTTTATTTTCAAAATAGGTTCCTTTAAGCAAGTGCATTGTTGGTTCACTTACCTTTTCCTTAGATTTCCCTTCTAAATATTTTTTTTTCTTTGTTTTCTTTGTCTGGATTTCTCACTTCCTGTTCCTCCTCAGGAAGCTGTTCAGTAAGCTGTTCTGGCTGACTCCACACCACTCGGATGATGGTGTGAAGTTTAGTGAGGAGAAACAGGAAGTGAGAAATTCAGACAAAGAAAAAAAACATTTAGAAGGTAAATCAAAGGAAAAGGCAAGTGAACCAACAATGCACTAGCTTAAAGGAACCTATTTAGAAAATAAAAAAACAAACCTTTACAACCCCTTTAATAGTACACTCCACATACAGCATATACACTGTTTATTGCATCTCAGGTGCATAGTAAATTCTGTAGCATCTAATTGACTTGTTTGTGCATGATTGATGCAATGCCATATGCACTTATCTTGAATGTCAACCCTGTTGCTTCTTTCTGTTGCCTAATATAGCATTTAATGTATTGTTTGTTCTTTGCATGCTTTGCTTTACATTCTGTATTTAAAAAAAAATAACTCTGTCACCAACTTAAACAAATTTCAGGTTAACGTACAGAAATATTAAGTACTTTAAATACTTTCAGCAATTTTTCTAAACAAATTTTAATCCCTTCCAACATGCCTTTCATCTTACCAGTGAAGCTGACCACTCCTGGAAGTGTTGATTCCATAGCACAGCCACAGTCCTCTGTCCTCCTGCTTGGCCATAGCCATTTCCTCTTCTGATAGTTTATAATTGCTATCTGTGCTGATCCAGCTCCTCTGTCTCCCTCCTCATCTCCCTACCTACATTTTTATCTAGCTGCCAGAGGAGGAGCAATGAGAAATACTATAGACTGTAACTTGAGTGACAGCTTTGAGTCTGCTGGAGTTGCTATCATTACATCAATATGGCGGCACCCATCTGTAGTTTTAGGTCTTTTTAGATGCATAACATATGTTAAATGAACACATAATCTTATGTGAAGATTGTTATTAAATATTAATGGTCTTTCCCTGATTAAATTTTTTGAAAGGCTTTGCCATGATGTAGTTCTCATTTCAGACCTCTATCTTTTAGCTGTTGTTTCCAATTTTGCTAGTGTGCTCCCTTATATGAGTAAATAGGAGACTGATTGCGCTATGCAAAAATGTCCCTATAGAGGACTGGGATAGTATGCTGGATAACTTACGCAAATGTACTAAATCACTTGCGATTAGGGAGACTGTCCTTAAATTACTGACCAGATAGTATTATATCCCCTCCAAACTTCAAGCTATCTTTCCTGGAGCCTCAGGATTATGTTTTCATGATTGTCCACTCTCAGGTTCCTTTAACCACCTGCTTACTGGGCACATAAACCCCCTTCCTACCCAGGCGAAATTTCAGCTTTCGGCACTGCGTCTCTTTAACTGACAATTGTACGGTCGTGCGATGTGGCTCCCAAACAAAATTGACATCCTTTTTTTCCCACAAATAGAGCTTTCTTTTGGTGGTATTTGATCACCTCTGCGGTTTTTATTTTTTGCGCTATAAACAAAAAAAGAGCGACAATTTTGAAAAAACACAATATTTTTTACTTTTTGCTATAATAAATATCCCAATTTAAAAAAAAAAATAATTACTCAGTTTAGGCCGATACGTATCCTTCTACATATTTTTGGTAAAAAAAAATCGCAATAAGCGTATAGTGGTTGGTTTGCGCAAAAGTTATAGCACCTACAAAATAGGAGATAGAATTATGACAAAAAGTAACCAGACGGACAGCAAGGAGAAGAAGAAAGAAAAAAAAAACCCAAAGTAAAAACTCTGCAGAGACTGATACATTATCAGAGTCCAGAATAGACCAAGAGCCCGAAGTAGAGCCTGAGCAGAGAAAAGAGGAAGAACAACAAAACAAGGCGCTATTACCAACAAAAATAGAAATAGAGGGCATGTTTGCGGCCCTGGAAAAATCTCTAAAAGTGCAAATGGAGGTAATACAGGAAAATATGGGGTTCATGCGTGAAAGAGTGGAGGAAGTGGAAAAAAAACAGACTGTAATGAAATCACCATAAAAAAGCTTGAGCAAGAAATAAAATCTATCAAAAAAGAACAACAGAAAAAAGCATATAAATTGGAAGATCAAGAAAACAGAGACAGAAGGAAGAACATTAGAATTTGAGGGATACCCGAGACATCCCAGCCAGAGAACCTATCAGAAATAATAAGGAAATTTGTAACCCATTGCTAGATAGAGAAATAACATCCCCAATAAAAATTGAGAGAGCTCAAAGAGTAAGAAGACCAAAAGAAATACCACAGGAAAACCCGAGAGATATCATCGTGCGATTCGAAAATTGGGAGGAAAAAAATCAACTATGGAGAAACCTGAGGGGAAAGTCACCAGTAAAAGTAGAAGGAAAATACATTCAAATTTTTCAGGATTTATCTCAGGAAACGCTGAAGAGAAGAAGGAATTTAAAACCCTTACTGAAGGTCCTCCAGGAACACGAGATCCACTACAACTGGGGTTTCCCAGCATGCCTGATTGGGAGGAAAAATGGCATCTTGGCAAGACTGAGATTTATCGAAGAAACATGGATGGGTGGAGGGATGGATAGGTGGGGGGAGGGGGGTGGAAGGAAGGGAGGAATTAGGATCTGTACATCTCAGGAAAAAAAAACGAGAAAAAAAAACTTACATGATGGACGTAAATTTCCTCACATCTAACGTGAGAAGTCTTAACTCCCCAGAAAAAAGGCATATGGTGTTAAGGGAGTTGGAAAGGTACTCCACAGAAATAGTCTTCCTACAGGAGACACATTTAGCACTAGAACTAGATTCCAACACAAAAATATACTCCCTGCGATCCCAACCTGGTACTATGGAGACTCCCCAAACAAAAGAGCAAAGGGAGTAGCTATAGTTGTAGGGAGGAAAATAAGCTTTATAGTTGAAGAAAGAAGAGTGGACCCAGAGGGACGCTACTTGCTCTTAAAAGGGAATCTTCAGGGGAAAAAATACACATTAGCAAATGTATACTGTCCTAATAGGCACCCTAAAAATATCTGAGTAGGATCTTAAATGCCCTAATGGACTTTAAACAAGGTCATGTAATTCTTGCTGGAGACTTTAAATACTCAATGGAATACATGCTCGATAGTATGTCTGGTGCACCGATACGAGATTGTAAACAATTAAAACTGGTCAAGAAAAAAATATATAATCACAAACTAGTAGACCCGTGGAGATTGGTGTATCCATGTAAAAAAGATTATACTTGGGGGGCGTGGCTAGCCACGGACGGAGATGGCGGTGTGAGAGCTGAGCTCCGTGACCCAGGGACACAAAGCGGCTGTTAACGACCTTCCGAGGACCGGAATTGATTCACCGACAGAGCGTTCAGCACCCGAGCATCCGAGGGAGCATGACCAAAAAGAGAAAAGAGCTCAGAAAGCCCCAGAAACTGACAGACTTCTATACATGGGGAACGCGTGGAGGTAGGCAAAATGGCGCCGGCGTCACATCAACCCCGGTCCTTAGCACAGGCCCTCGCTCCCAATCTAAATCTGCAGCTCACAGCAGAAATGGAGATTCTCCAAACAGCTCCCAATCCATCCCTAGCACTCCACAGTCGGCCAGCCCTGCTAAAGCCAGGTTTAGGCTGGATGGCTCTGGATGTGATACATCGGCAGGCCCTGATACAGAATCCGGGGAAGACACTAGGGAACTTCCTGATAACATTGAACTGTTCCCCACCACGAATCAACCTGTCATAGATACAGTCCTGAAGGACATGCTTTTATCCCTCAGAAGCTCACTCCATACGGACATTATGTCATGCATGAAACAGTTTAATAAGGAGATTCAGGTGGTGGAGGCAAGAGTAGAACATGTTGAGAGCAAGATGGGGGAATTTGCTGAAACTATTACCGACTTGGTGGACGCGCATGATGAGCGCGGGGAGGATATAGATGAGCTTAAAGCGAAAATCGCAGATTTGGAGGACAGGGCAAGAAGAAATAACTTAAAGATCAGAGGTGTACCGGAATCAGTACAACAGGGAGAGATGAGAACCTACGCCATCACCCTCTTTAAAGATATATTGCCCGATCTTACAGAGCTGGATGTCTCCATTGACAGGATACACCGCTTGCCCAAACCATCTTACCTCCCTGACCAAGTGCCGAGGGATGTTATTCTTAGGCTACATTTTTATTACACCAAAGAAAAATTAATGGCGGCCATGCGCACTAAAGATCAAATTCCCCTACAGCACCAGCATTTGCAGTTCTTTGCAGATCTTTCACAACACACTCTCCAGAAAAGGAGATATTTGAACACTATAACTAAGGCCTTAAGGAACCACAAGATTAGTTATAGATGGGGTACCCTACCAAGCTTACAATCACTAAAGATGGGAAAACCTTTGTTATAGACTCTTTGGAAAGGGGCTTAAAACAACTCAAAGAATGGCAGATCATCCCAGAGCCGGAAGGTCACCCAGCTTCCTTCAGAAACCCTCACCACAAAGAGCTTGAATGGAAAACGGTGGATGCAAAAAATGCCCAAAAACACTGACTTCGGAAGTAATGAAATTACAACCATAAGTGCCCTGAGGAGAGAGGCTTCTCTCCCACTTGAACTCACCCCTAAGTTCACTTGAGCAGCAAGTGCTGCACCCGGGGGTTCTACCCTTATGTTTAGTTTCTCATTCAATTTGAGATCTATGTTTGATACTTTCCAGCCATTTGGCCTGGTGCTGCTAAATATGCAGCGGACTTTCTTCTTTAGTTTTGTTTTCGTTATTTTGTTGTTCATCAGTTTCTTTTTTACAATGCAGCATATATGGGAAATCTTGCTACCTTTCCTAACGTCTGTACCAGTACCACTCATGGGCCATACGAAGAAGTCGATATGTCCATACGACGCCACTTGTCCACATTCCAGAAGACCCATAGAGATCCATGTAACTCATCTAACAGTAAGTGATATCATAGCACTTCCTTTCAACACAATATTTACCCAATGCTTTTCTGCCTTTTGCCACAAGAGGGACTGTGTGGTCATTTCTACCATAACCTTGGAATCTAGTTACTACATTAGCACGTGCTCCCTAATATCATTGGGATAACATTTTTATCAATTAATGCGAAGGGTTTGAATCACCCTGCAAAAAAGGAGATCCATGTGGAAGGAAGCTTTTCAACATAAGTGCGATGTACTTTGTGTGCAGGAAACCCACTTTGCTTTCAAGGAGCCTCCTGCATGCTCCCACAGGAGCTTCCCTTTTGTTTTTATTGCCAATGCAGAGGCTAAAAAAAGAGGAGTCCTAATAGCGTTCAGAGATACTATCTCTTTTCAATTATTGGAAGAAATTACAGACCCACAGGGCTGATTTATCATACTAGTCTGTGAACTCAATTCCTCAAAATACACGATTGCCAACATCTATGCTCCAAATTCCAACCAAATCCATTTTTTCAACAAAACTCTGCGTAGGATACGGAAATATCAAAAGCGTTCCTTGATTATATGCGGGGACTTCAGCCTAATCCCTGATCCCAATTTGGACTCCACCTCGCCCACAACTAGACTCAGTAGATGCCTTCAACCGTCTATACACCATCATGGTCTGTTCGACGCCTGGCGTTGCCATCATGCCGGG
This sequence comes from Rana muscosa, assembly GCA_029206835.1. Classification (NCBI taxonomy): domain Eukaryota; kingdom Metazoa; phylum Chordata; class Amphibia; order Anura; family Ranidae; genus Rana; species Rana muscosa. Next base: position 474,484,079 of record CM055117.1, on the reverse strand, counting down.
GAAAAGGACTTCACCTTCTTTTCTGCCCCACACAGGTCTTATTCTCGGCTGGATCTCTTCCTGGTAGATCAGGGGGTACTGATCAGGGCTAAGTCCTCCTCTATTAACAATATCACATGGTCAGACCATGCTTCGGTGACACTGACAATAGCTGATTCTTTCTCTTCTAACCCAACACCTGTATGGAGGGCTAACTCTATCCTTTTGCAGAATGAGGACTCTAGAAAATTATTAGAACGTCACTTGACCCAATATTTCATACATAACGAAGCGTCTGTTAGTGATAGTTTTGTATTGTGGAACGCCCATAAGGCATTTATGAGGGGCATGTTTATCCAACTGGGGGCGAGGAGGAAGAGGCAGCAGCAAAAGCAATTAACGGAACTCACACACACTATACAGCTCCTAGAAGCGCAAAATAAACAAGGCCCCTTGCCCAAAATCTCTCACCAATTATCCCAACTCCGCAATGACTTGTTGCTTGCTCTTATTAGGCGAGTTTGAGCAATCCTCCAGACGGCTTAAGACTAACTACTATGTAAATGGTAATAGAGCAGGAAAGCTATTAGCCCAGCGCCTGAAAGGTACCAGATACAAGACCAAAATCCCCTTCCTCATTCATCCGCTCACTAAGACCAAACAATACCACCCTAATGATATAGCAAATGCATTTAGCCAATATTATGGATCATTATATAATTTGGCGAAAGATCCCAATACTGTTCAGCCCTCTCTTGATTCTATCAATGATTTTTTAAATAACGTATCCCTTCCCAAAATCAGCCCAAGTCAACTCTCGCATCTTAACTCCCCATTCACTGATCTTGAGGTTTTACAAGTCATAAATACACTACCAGCAAACAAGTCACCTGGCCCAGATGGGTTCATTAGTGAATATTACAAGACCTTCCAATGTCTCCTAGCACCACATCTAACTAAAGTGTACAATGCTGCGGCTGCCTCTTCGTCCTTCCCCTCAGAAATGTTGAAAGCCTTAATTATAACGTTACCGAAACCAGGGAAGGAACCAACCATTCCTCAAAATTTTAGACCAATTTCTCTCCTTAACAATGATTTGAAACTGTATGCCAAATTATTAGCTCTACGTCTCCTTGACATCCTCCCACAAATTATACACCCTGATCAATCAGGATTCACAAAAGGTCGACAGACTTCCGATGCTACGAGGCATTTAATTAATATTATCCATCATGCAAAGCTGAATAGAACGCCTTCTCTGCTCCTAGCTTTGGATGCAGAGAAGGTGTTCGACAGGGTGCACTGGGGGTACCTCACGAGGGTATTGGAGTCCTTCGGATTCGGGGGCCCGATATTATCGGCAATTATGGCCTTATACTCCGTACCCTCAGCCCAGGTATTTAATTCGGGGGTGCTCTCCCAACCATTTCAAATCACAAATGGGACTCGCCAGGGGTGCCCTCTCTCACCTTTGATTTTCAATATGGTTATGGAACCCCTGGCCAGCCACATATGCACTCATCCCCTCATAACTGGATTTAATTTCCGAAACTCATCCCAAGTCATTAGTCTGTTCGCAGATGACGTCATCCTGATGCTTACAGATGTGAAACGTTCCTTGGATTCGGTACACTCGGTGTTGAAACAGTTTAATAGCCTCTCCTATTATAAAGTAAATGAAGATAAGTTGTACATTCTGGGTATTAATGTGCCTCTTAAAACAAGGGAAGAATTAGCTACTAAATATCCCTACACCTGGACCAGCTCAGGGTTAAAATATCTTGGCATCCAACTAACTGCTACTACGGATGGGTTGGTTAAAGCGAATTACTCAGTGTTTCTGGACAGCCTACACAAGAAACTACAATCCATTACTAAAACCGAGTTGTTATGGTCAGGCAGATTGGCAGCTTTTTAGATGCTAGTACTCCCTCAATTTCTATACCTGTTTAGGACCTTACCTATGCCGGTCCCCAACAGCTTCTTTGTCAAAGCCCAATCGCTGATAGGTAAATATCTCTGGATGGGTAAGCGGTCGAGGTGTGCTTTCTCCAAACTAACTTCTTCTCGGAAAGTGGGAGGAGTAGGCTTATCAATAATAATAGATTACTATACGGCAGTTATCTTATCCCAAATTAGGGCCTGGTTTCCCCAAAACACTCCTAATAGGTGGATGGAACTAGAAAACATTCAAATTACAAATGGCACTCTACACCATTTTCTTTTACACAGTCCTCAAATCGCTATTCAGTCTGAATTATGGTCACCTACCATTATAGCGTCATTGTTAGCTTGGAGGACTCTTTTGTCTACCAAGATGCAAGATTTCATGACCTCACCTCTTCACTTTCCATTGTCAAGCATATCCGCCATTATTCCCGATATAGATGTAACTACCTGGGTACAGAAGGGGGTTACTCAAATAGGACACCTTTTAGTAGGACCCGCCCCTAAGACATTCCGATCCCTTCAAATAGAATACGACCTTTTGGATACGGACTATTACACGTACCTCAGATTGAATAGCTATTTACATACCTCCCCTCCCACAGAAATAAACCTCCCATGGCAGGTTACCAATTACTATACTGCAATGACCTCCAAAACGAAGGGAATATCTTTATTTTATGACATACTGGGGAACAAAAACACTTTCATCAAAACTTGTAACTTACAAGCGTGGGAGAAAGACATAGGTGAAGGATTTACCGCAGAGTAATGGAAAATTGCTCTACGAATGAACTACTCTGTGACTAGGAGTGCAAGCTTATGGGAACTTACGCAAAAAATCTTATTAAGATGGTACTTGACTCCCCACAGGCTTGCCAAATTTGCCCCTCAAATCTCCAACAAATGTTGGAGGAACTGCGGGATGATAGGATCCCTGTATCACATTATATGGTCCTGTCCGGTGATATCCACATATTGGACAAAAGTGTTTGACTTAATTAATCAAGTCCTACAGTTGACAGTGCCTATATCTCCGGGATTGGCACTCCTAACGTTGACAATAGAATCAATCCCTAATGAGCATAGGACTATATTAGTACATATATTGATAAGTGCACGCTTAGTGATTATGCGACATTGGAGAAAGCACATCTCACCGACAGTGAATGAGGTTATTCTGACTACCAATACCCACTCCACATACGAACGTTTGTTTGCTAGGGCCCAGAGTGCTCATCTGTTGATTGATGGTAGGTGGAAAAATTGGGTGTCATGGTACGAAGCAAATAAAATACTGGTATAATATAAAAACTGTATCTACGTTATGAATTGGGGACCTTTCCTAACATAGGAATAAGCTCCAACATCTTTATAGCGCTGCTCATGTTTGCTGCTATCCTTTTCTTGTCTTTGTAAATTTCGATTGATATTTCTTTTGTCAATTTATTGATCGTATTCAGTCCTTTCTCATACCAGTATTGACCTCAAATGTATCTGAATTCTGATAGGAAAAATTTCTTCAGTGCCATGCATGAAATTTGATTTGTATGAACGGCCGCCGCTCTCTGCCGAGTGGCACAGCATAATCCCCTTGGGGGTGCGCAAGGTAGAGGGGGGCGCCTTGTCAATGAGGTACCATTAGGTGATGCATATTGGTTTTCTGGGAACTACATAGGTCATTACCACATTATGGTGAATCTGTATTTTGAACTGTGTGGTAATTAGAAAACATTGGATCAATGTAGGATAAACCACAATACTGTAACCATATCTCTTTTTTTCTTTTTTGTTTATTTTATTTCCGTTTGCATTCTGTTTCTTTGATGTATGAAAAAAAAAAATTCTCAATAAAAATTTATTGAAATTAAAAAGATTATACTTATTATTCATCGGTCCACGATACGTACTCGAGATTGGATTACATGCTGGTTGATCATGGGCTCTTGGAATTTATAATGGATGCCAAGATAGGAGTAATATCAATCTCAGACCACGCCCCAGTAATAGTAAAAATAAGATTTAATAATACAGAACAAAAAAAGGGTATATGAAGATTGAATGAGGACCTCTTAGAAAATAAAGAAGTAGGTGAGATAATATCGAAGGAAATTGAAGAATATTTCAGAATAAACAATACTCCAGACATAAGTTTGGCAACAATATGGGAAGCTCACAAGGCACTTATAAGGGGTAAGTTAATCTCCATAGGAGCGGGGAAAAAGAAGGAAAGAGATTTGAATAGGAAAAACCTGTTGAAAGAATTACAAGACCTGGAACAAAAAGATAAAAAACAGCTAGATAGAGGAATACATCAAAAGATAGTAATTAAGCGGGGTCAACTCAGAGATCTGATGGAACAAGAAATCAGAAAAGTATTTAAAAATCTAGCAAAGGAAAGGTATAAGTGGGGGAACAAGCCCGGGAAATATTTAGCAAGAATAGCAAAAGATAAAAAAAAATTAAACTACATAGGTAAAATAAAGAACCAGAGAGGGGAGTTGAAATATAAAACATCAAAAATCGCAGAAGTTTTTAAGACATATTATAGACATATTATAGTGCATTATATGACATCAGAGTAAAAGAGACACAACACAACAGGAAGAAGAAAGATAGAAACTTAGAACCTTAGGAGTACCTAGAGGAAACCAACCTACCAAAGATAACATCGGATAGAGCTGAGCTATTAGAAGACCCAATCACACATGAAGAAATTAATAAAGCCCTCCGAGAAACACCAGGGGGGAAAAGCCCAGGACCGGACGGATTCCAGATTATGTACTACAAAAAATTTAAAGATCAGTTAGTCCCAGAATTATGTAATTATTTTAACGGAATAGGGGAAGACGCAGAAATAAGAAAATAATCTCTCCTTGCCAATATCTCTGTTATTCTAAAAGAAGGAAAGGATGGAACTAATTGTTCCAGTTACCGGCCCATAGCGCTACTTAACACAGATACAAAGTTATACGCAAAGGTATTGGCAACGAGATTAAAAACGCTAATGCCGGAACTAATAAACGCAGACCAGGCGGGTTTTGTAGCAGGAAGGGAGGGGAGAGATAATAGTATAAGAACTCTATTACTAATGCGGAAAGGGAAGGAGAAGAAACACCCAGTCGTACTCATGTCAATAGATGCTGAAAAAGCATTTGACCGAGTCGACTGGGGGTTCATGATGGAGACACTCCGTAGTATAGGACTGGGACCCAAATATATGAGATGGATTAAAAATCTATACGCCCACCCTACGGCCAGAGTAAAAGTTAACGGGAGCACCTTTTTTTTTTGGGCCATGGAGTTCCCCTTAAAATCTATGCCAGACCCAAAGGGAGGGGACCCCATGCGATCTCACAGTGCATTATGAGGCACTCGTTGGTATGCGAACGTCCTGCGAGTGCCCCATATGTTCGTTTGTTCTACTTACGTTCGACTCGAACATAAGGACCACCCTTAGTCCTAGGGTAACAACACTTAATCACTGTACTGTATCTATGGAAGAGTATTGTTGTCATCCTAGGACAGAATGCCAGAATGCCTCCCTTTCTCCCTGCCCCTATAACAAGGGGTGTGGTTTGTGGTCTACAAAGATATCTAAGAACAATGCTATTTTTTAAATGTGCAGCATAGGCAGAGAACTCAGAAAATTATCACGTTTTACAATTCCTAGCAGTTTTTTTGGCATTTGTTACATGTAACAAAATACTTTCAATGGTATATTTTATAGACTTAAAGTGGTATTAACCGCTTGCCGACCGTATACTGTATATATACGGCAGCAAGGTGGCTCTCCTGTACAGGATCATGTACCTAGTACATGATCCTGCACCTGCGGGTCTGGGCGCCCTGGGTGCCGCCAGCGGCCTGCTCCCGCTGTGATTAGACACAACGGGAGCTAAATGGAGGGTACGATGGGCTTGATGTCTGCCGGCACCTGCCGATGCTTCCATACACAGGCAAAACGGCGGTCTGCCTATGTAAACAAGGCAGTTTGTCGTCCTGTCACTACAGAAGACACGGATTCTGTGTCTCTGCTAAGCAGAGGCACCGATCCCTGCCTTCTCCTAGTACAAGCACCTCCCCCACAGTAGTAAAGCACTGGTCAGGCAAACATTTAACCCTTTGATCGCCCCCGATGTTAACCTCTTCCCTGGCAGTGTCATTAGTACAGTGACAGTGCATATTTTTTAGCAGTGTCAAAAGTGTCAGTTAGTGTCCTGACTTTCCGCCGCAATGGCTGATTGCTGATTGCCATCATTACTAGTAAAAAAAAAAAAAATACAATTATCCCATAGTTTGTAGACTATATAACCTATGCGCAAACACATCAATATACACTTATTGGAAAAAATATGTAGCATAATTCATATTGGCCTAAATTGATGAAGAAATTCGATAAAAAAAAATATATATATATATTAGATATGTTTTAGAGCAGAAAGTAGGAAATATGTTTTAATTTTTTTCAAAATTGTCGACCCTTTTTTGTTCATAGCGCAAAAAATAAAAACCGCAGATGTTATTAAATACCATCTCTATTTGTGGGGGGAAAAATACTTTTTTTTTTTGGTACAGCGTCGCACGATTACATAATTGACAGTTAAAGTAACAATGCCGTATCACAAAAAATGGCCTGGTCATGAAGGGAGGGTAAACCTTCCTGGAGCTGAAGTGGCTAAAACCAAAAGCAACCATTTATTATATTGCAGCTTAACAATTCTTGGATGTGATAGCTGCATTAGTTTTCTTTTTATCCTTTTTTTTTGTATTCTCACCTGGTGATCCAGCCAATACGTCTTTTGTTTTTCAAACAAACAAGCTCTCAAGCAGAATGTGTCAGTTTACAGGGATGGGACAAACCATGTACCACTGGCAAAGGGTACTTACAATGATCAGCCTTTATTTATGTAAAACCTTTATCCCAAAAGGAAAAAAAGTATTAGCTGGAGTTTGGCTTCAATTTGTTAGTGTGTTTAAATCTGTTAGAACATCTAACACTCCCCTGCCCCCCAGGCTGACTATGCTCCTTTATCCAGAGTGTAGACACTCAAATAAAGGAGGTGTGATACTGGGCAGATCACCAGCTGAAAACAAAGAGAAAAAAGCCTAAAAAATAAAATTGATGCAGCCACCGCATCTAATGATTGATAAGCTGCAATATATTACAGTTTGCGGTTTAACACTGCTTTAAAATTTACATACACTTGAGAGTATGAGTCCATGTGGCTCTGACTCACATTCCATCTATAAAACTTCCAGATTTTATGTATGTCCCTGAATGTACCTTAAATCTATCTGCTGATTTCAGTATCTGAAACCTGTAAAAATATATGGGGATAGCCTTTAGAGATAGTTTGGGCATTTAAAACGGGAAGCCTAAACAGAGAAACTACACTTTCTAGATAATTCTTTTTGACATTAGATAACATTAGATGAAGTATAAAATCTGTTTTGTCAGTTTGAAAACAAGAAATGCTGAGCCTAGATGATGTGGGGATTGAGCTGATGACAGTCTTATGGTGAGAGATGCCTTATGCTAAAGTGTCCTTATGTTGACATCTAAAGTACTAGGGAGCATTTTGCCTGTATATAAAATGAGTGCTTGCTAGTCTGTTATATTTGCATCTGCATTACCATTTCCCTTCTGTAGCAAGTGGATTCAATTCTTATGAATGGCAAGTCAGAAATTGTTATGACTCAGAGGACTCCCTGTCTACTTTGTGTTTATACAGAAATATTTTAAGAATTCTTGAATATTAAACATACAGTACTCACTTTACTCCTTTGTGTGTGTGCAATTTATCATATTTACTTAAGCTTTGTAGATAAAATTTTTGCTGTGAGACAAACTGACAGTAAATATTTTTCTAGTTAAAGAAAAAACATTTCTTGCTTGGAATATAGACAATAAATAGGATTTAAAACTAGATAAAATTTAACAGAACCTAAACAATGATATATTATATTATGGTATGTAAGCAGTTACTAGGGATGCGTAACATTAAGAAATTTATTTTAAACCAAAACAAAAAAAAAAAAATTGCACATCTTGCATATTAAGGAAAAGAGGAGTAGAACTTTATCTAAGCAAATTTGGTGAAATTTGGTGTAAAATCTATTTATAAAAAATCATTCCACTTATCCCTAATGCAATACAAAAGTTTCTCCTTGGGGGCGGGACTTTTTAGGCACAGACTGTGAGACACTGTATTTAAAAAAAAAGTATATAAAGTAGTTTATTTAACAGTTACTCATCCCTAATGGTACCACATGTTTCTTACAGAGCTGGGTTTTGGATTCATATGCTCCTCTTGTGTTAGTGTGGTTCTTCAGTCTCTGTGCTCCCGTCTACTTTGAAACCTCTGGTATTATATGGCATCTAAACTGCCTGAATAAATCTGTAGTAATGTTATGTAACCTACAGTTATTCTGCATGCATGGTATGTAAAATATGGCATGCAAGGTTACTTTTGCAAAGTATACTTTTTTAAGTTTTTACTTTTTTTTTTTACGTTTTTAGACTCACAACTCAAAACTGTCAGTTTTTTTTCCCCTTCACTTCCTGTGCAACGAAGCAGTGGGTAGTTCAAGGAATTCTCTACGAAGATTATGTTCTCTCTCTGACACATGTCCCGATTCAAAGGTTTACCTTCACCTGTTTTGGTGACAACTTTAAAATGTTGGTTTTCCCATCACTTACATTCTCAGTGACAATGGTCCTCAGGACAAACAGAAAGGATAAATCCCCTAGCAGGTATGCAGAAAGCGATAAAAGTCTTTTACACCTTAATAACTATCCTAAACATATTTGATGCCTAATTGGTACCTTGCTTGGCTGTAGTTATACAGGCAATATTATCGATGCTGCTGTACTGTATCACAATAACAAAGGGTTTTAATGAATTCAAAAATGGTCTTTAACCAAGCCCTGGACCATTTTGGCTGGTTAAAGACCAGGCCCCTTTTTGCGTTTCGACACTGCGTCGTTTTAACTGACAATTGCGCAGTCGTGCGACATGGCTCCCAAACAAATTGAGGTCCTTTTTTTCCCACAAATAGAGCTTTCTTTTGGTGGTTTTTGATCACCTCTGCGGTTTTTATTTTTTGCGCTATAAATAAAAATAGAGCGAAAATTTTGAAAAAAAATCAATATTTTTTACTTTTTGCTATAATAAACATCCCCCAAAAATATATAAAAAAACATATGTTTTCCTCAGTTTAGGCCGATACGTATTCTTCTACATATTTTTGTTAAAAAAATCGCAATCAGCGTTTATTGATTGGTTTGCGCAAAAGTTATAGCGTTTACAAAATATGGGATAGTTTTATGGCATTTTTATAAAAAATAATTTTTTACTAGTAATGGCGGCGATCAGTGATTTTTCTCATGACCGCGTCATTATGGCGGATACATCGGACACTTTTGACACATTTTTGGGACCATTGTCATTTTTACAGCGATCAGTGCTATAAAAATGCACTGATTACTGTAAAAATTACACTGTCAGTGAAGGGGTTAACCACTAGGTGGCACTGTAGGGCTTAAGTGTTCCCTGCATTGTGTTTCTAACTGTAGGGGGGATAGACTCTGTGTCACATGACACCGATCTCCGCTCCAAATACACGGAGCCGAGATCGGTGTCATTGTCACTAGGCAGAGCAGGGAGATGCTTGTTTATACAAGCATCTCCCTGCTCTATACCTCCGTGAGACGATCGGTCCAACTCACGGGGAAGGCAGCAGGGTCGCGAGTGCACTGCCGGCGGCGCACGCGCGACACCCACGTCAGGCAGTCAGGCACATGGATGTGCCTGTACGTGCCATTCTGGCGACGTATAAGTACAGGAGGCTGTCGGCAAGTGGTTAATATAAACCAACATCTTAGATTTAAATACTGGAATGAAGCTCCCATAATTTTTATGCAAAGGTTCTGACTGCCTAGAAATTTCCCACAAATCCAAGTATAACAATACTCAAAAGGGCATTGGGGTTCATTTATTGGGCTATCTAAATGACATGTTATATTGGGTTTGGAGACTGGTATATGGGGGTCCATAGCAGTTACCCTGCTTATGATATTTTGTAAAAAAAAAAAATGTACTCCTTGAAAGACCATTTGAGCGTTAATGCATTCCAATGCCCAGATAAATGAATAGTCTGGCTGATGGAATCCAACAAAATGTCCAAATGCTTGATGTACCTAAACACACCTAAACATGTATACAATGCACTGCTTAAGGTGCATTTTTAAATTTTTTCATCATGCACATGTCTAGTTCAGAAGAGAAATGCAAAGGGCTGATATATGGCCTGATTCACTAAAGGTCTGCATTTCTTATTTCAGCACACTTTCACATGCAAACTTTTTTTTTTAACCTTATTCACTAAAGTTTTCTCACTAAGGTAAACCTCAGTTATACATTTTTTTTGTGTGCTTAATGTGGATATACAAGAGTTTTTGCTTGCAATTTGCATGCATTAAGCAAGCATGTGCCTAGTTCATTTTGCTCCTGGGTCATGAATGAGTTTCAGGCGTTCAAGTGGGTGTTTACTGGCAAAATTAACCACTTGCCTACCGCTGTATAGTAAAATGATGGCGGAAGGCACCCTCCCTCCCTCCTTGCAGGAGGCGCGCGTGCGTGCTCACCGCATCACTGTGTACTCGATGCGCGTGCCCGGCGGCCGCGATGGACGACGGGCACCCGCGATTGCTCATCACAGAGCAGGGACGTGGAGCTGTGTGTGTCAACACACAGCTCCACGTCCTGTCAGGGGAGAGGAGAACTGATCGTATGTTCCTTGTATATAGGAAAAACGATCGGTTTCTTCCTCTCATCAGTCCCCTCCCCCTACAGTTAGAATCACTCCCTAGTACACACAATTAACCCCTTGTTCGCACTCTAGTGTTAACCCCTTCCCTGCCAGTCACATTTATACAGTAATCAATGCATTTTTATAGCACTGATCGCTGTATAATTGTGAATGGTCCCAAAATAGTGTCAAAGGTGTCCGATATGTCCGCCGCAATGTCACAGTCACAATAAAAATTGCAGATCGCTGCCATTAGTAGTAACTAAAAAAATAATAATAAAAATTACATAAATCCATCCCCTATTTTGTAGATGCTATATCTTTTGCGCAAACCAATCAATATACGAAAAAAATATGCGATTTTTTTTTTACCAAAAATATGTAGAAGAATACTACAGGCCTAAACTGAGGGAAAAAAATGTTCTTTTTTTTTTAAATTGGGATAATTATTATAGCAAAAAGTTAAAAATATTGGGTTCTTTACAAAATTGTCTTTGTCGCTCTTTTTTTGTTTATAGCGCAAAAAATAAAAACCAATAAAAATTAATTTGGGTACAACGTCGCACAACCGCACAATTCTCATTGAAAGTGTGACAGCGCTGAAAGCTGAAAATTGGCCTGGGCAGGAAGGGGGTGAAAAGGCCCGGTATGGAAGTGGTTAAGACAACTCATCCTGACCTGCTGAAAGTTTATTATATTAATTTACCATTTAAAATGTGACTGTATTCTCATCAATACAGAGATATCTTACTTTTTTGGGAGGTACTATATTTGAATTAGTTCAAGCTGAACAAGGTAGGCTATGCAGTATGGGTATATGCTATGTCATTTTTGCATGTGAAATGTAAAACTTTTTTTAGAACCATCTTTTTATCCCATTTTTAATGATATTCCAAATAGTTTTCTATGTTATATTATTATTGCTAGGGTATATATAGTTCTATAGCCTGTATGTGTGTCAGATTTTGAGAAAGAGGCATCCCCCAAAACATGTCATCCTGGTAACCAGCTTAGTGTAATGTTTCTTGGGGACCCTTCAGTTTGTTCCCGGGTTCGGTGGCTGAGGAACTCCGGGTTTTTTGTGTCATCACTTCCTGTCTAGAGTCCCTTGGAGCTTCCTCATCATGGCTGGTAGCTATCTATCCCCTTGTCTTTGCTGAATGTTTGACTGGAGATCGGCACCCTACATCTGCTCTCAGCTTGTTAACTATTTGACTACTTCAATAAACTTGGGATCTTTTTTGGACATTATTGTTTTTTTGGAACTTCCTTTAGCCAAAGACTGTGTTCATATGCTTTGAGTCCAGCTATTACGTTTCCCATTAATACAACAGTTTTTTACACTGCAGCTCCTGTCTAGTGTTTTCTCTTGCCATTTGATATTATCATGCCTACTTTGGCAGGTAATACAGGATAGTTAAGCTAACACTCTCCTTCCTTTTATAACCTTAGTTTGTGCACTTTCTGGTATTTTAGTGCTTAATAGTGTGTGCAGAAATTTGCTTTGTAAAATGTTCCCCTGCAAACTGTATTGACAGAACAAGGCACATAATGTAGTCTGATAGGTGCACATTAATTATTTTGTGAAAAAGGCCCAAATACTCATGTGAGAGAGTCATTTTTTTTTACATGCAAAAATGTTCTCTTTTGGTTTAGGGAATTAGACCATTGGCCTGCCAAAGGTGGGCATGTACTGTATCTCCCTCCTAATAGCAGACGTAAGAGTAATTGTGACAGTAGTGTTTGCTATTATGAAAAAGGCTTAATAATAAGTATGCTTAGGTAAGTGAATTAATTTAAGTGTGCATGGGGTGGCAGATTAGATTTCACTTTATTATTTCTGTGGAAGGAGTATTGGAATAATGACTATAAGACATGTGCTTACTATTTGGGAAACCTCATACCAATTGCTTCTAATATTGTCATTCTTATCACTGATATTGTTTTGACTTTGCTTTAGAGGTTTGGGCCACACAAGTTTCTCATTCATATTTGCTTGTCTGAACTTGCCACAAAGGTGTCAGCATCCCTTCAAATCTAAGTGATATATGTTACCTCTTACAACAGTAATTAACATCCCATGAAATATTTCTGGAATCTTCCTTAAATGTAACACTGTGTCATGCTGGGGTTAGTGAACTCCTGACATTTTGATCTATTACATTTAGTATGTCCCTAAAATTTTAATTAAAGGAAGATCTGAAAGAAAAGTACCTTTACTTTAAATGGATTTTAAGTGAATACCTTGTAAAGTAATTAGTAGCACAAGTTATTATATAATTATATAATTCACAGTTTGGTTTATAATATTTGTTTCATTACTATCTGTATACTTACAAGTCTATTTGTTTTTTGACACTAAATGTGCTTTGCCAGCATTTTCCAGAACAACGAGCAAGAGATGACTACTGTATACTTTAATGGGGTTGATTTACTAAAGCAGTAGAGGATGTTACCTTTGCAAAGTGGATTTCTACTTAGCTTTGTGGATGAGGTGAAGCTGTGTTGACTTCATTCAATTAATTAATTAATCAATCAATCAACAATGTTAGAGTAACTATTTTTCTTGCACAATACTGGGTATTCTTTACAAAGTGAAATGTTGCTTATCTTCACCTAATTCACTAAGCTTAGTGAAAACTGACTTTGCAATGTGAACATGCTCTACTCTTCAGGTATATCAACCCCATTGCTATGACCTTGATTGATTAATAAAAGGGAGTAACTTTTACAAATATGTTCTACAAGCAATTTCACAATTTTCTCTGGTGATTAAGTTAATAGGTTGGAAATCCAGTGGAACAGATTTTTTCCTCTGTGGGCTTTTATTTTATATCAATATTTTATTGTATTATGTTTTTCATATTTTGGGTTAGTAAATTATAAAAAACACTTCAGATAATGAAAAAATAACATAACCATCAATTGTTAACTGATACATACTGTGATGATCAGCAACATATCTCTAGGGTAATGTTCACCAACAATTATTTCAGATCAAGCAAGCTTTAAATATCGGGATTCAAGATATGTGAATATCAAGGTATTGTTGTGTAAAATAATTGTTTTGGTACACAGATTACATCTATCAAGTCTATGAGCAACTCATGTCAAACTGTTTTATATTTCTGACATCAGAATGTTACAAATATTATGGTAAACTACCATCCCTCATCTTAAATATATACTGTATTTATTGGCGTATAACACTCACTTTTTTACCCTGAAAATAGAGGGTAAACTGTGCCTGCGTGTTATACGCAGGGAGCTGTGTAAAGTTTTTTTCCTGAAACTTCCCTCCTAAAGTTAGGGTGCGTGTTATATGCCTGTGCGTGATATATGCCAATAAATACGGGTAGTTGCCTCATTCTCACTATCACTATCTCTTGCAGTCTTCAGCCCCAGCAGCCAAAATCTTTTTACCACTGGCACTTCCCGATCACTAAAATGAGTCGGGAGAGTTGGCCTAATTTTTTCCAAGAAGCCTAAACAGGAAGAATATTTGTGCTTTTCTTTAATAGTGAAAAAGTTCTTTAAAGTAGATCTACACTTCAACTGATGGTATCCTGTTTGTTAAGCATTTTGCATAATAGTTAACGTTTCATAAAGTACTGTCTTCTCTTCTTTTTCACCTTAAGCCTTCTTTAACACACTTCAGGGTTGATTTACTAAAACTTGAGAGTGCAAAATCTGGTACAGCTCTGCTTAGAAACCAACCAGCTTCCAGGTTTTTTGCCAAAGCTTCATTGAACAAGCTGAAGTTAGAAGCTGATGGCTACCATGCGTAGCTGCACTAAATTTTGCACTCTGAAGTTTTAGTAAGTCAACCCCTTCCTGTATACATGTAGGCTGTACATTGCTCAGTACTGTCACAATGTGGGCTGTACATTGCTCAGGACTTGTGATGAGATTAACTGCCTTGGGTTCAGTTTGTGCAGAGTTTGGAGTACTTCAAAGAAGTTCAGAAGCCAAGCCCATTTAAAAATTGCTGGCAATCCCTTGCCTTTCAGCCCAGAAAATGGCCATTATTAATTTTTAAGATTTGTCTCTCATTGACTTCAATGGGGTTGGGATTTATATGACATATTTATCAAACCTTGCATTGAACCAAACCTAGGTAGGCTCAGCTAAACCCTATTCAGCACTGGCTTTCTAATACTGACAATGATGGACAATGCCTGCTCAATATGTATCAGCTGGGGAGCACAAAACAGAAAACGGTGAACAAGGAAAGTATTACCAGGATCAACATTTATTAGTTATTGAAAGCTGCATTAAACAAAAAGATTGTAAACAACTTTAAAAATGACAATAACACATTAAAGCTTATATAAGATTTTTTTAGTAATTATATTTAAATCTAACATAAGTGGCGTTCACCTCTTACTAGTATTTTAGCCATACATTTCTTTTTTCTGCTAGATAAATTAAAGGCTTTGTTCCCCCACCCAAAAAAAAAAAAAACTCTCTTTTTTTTAACAGTGTCATAGCACTAAATTAAACTAACAGAAAGGTCTATAATGAAAAACAAGAGCTATCGTAAAAAAAAGATTATTTGATATACATGGTCTATTATTTTATTTATTATTTAGTATTATTTATTATATATATATATGGTCTATTATCTATTTGAAATACATGGACTAGTATAGACTTCATGTTATTATCTCACCTGGTCTTACTTAGTAAATGTCAAACTATGAAAATTTCTAACATTACTATATATTTTTTTTTTTTATTAAAAAGGTTGAACTGGTAAGTTACTGTTCACAAACACAAAAAAAAAAAATATGCCAAACAAAATAACCTTCCGTTGCTAGATACCAACAAACCTGGGAACCCCAGAGAACCTGTCAAAAAATTCCATGACAAACTGGAATAAGAAAAGCAGATGGAGAAGCAGAATTAACTCTCTATTAAACTTTTAATAATATGAAATATATATGCAAACTAT
The DNA here is from genome assembly GCA_029206835.1 of Rana muscosa. Classification (NCBI taxonomy): domain Eukaryota; kingdom Metazoa; phylum Chordata; class Amphibia; order Anura; family Ranidae; genus Rana; species Rana muscosa. The sequence continues at coordinate 474,468,385 of CM055117.1, read as the reverse complement.
CCATTTCTATCCCACAAATATCAGTAATATTAAACAGTTTTGTTTTTAGAGAAATTTACAGTTTAATGAAAGTTTATGCCATTTGTAGCTATAATGTGCTTGAGTATATGTTAACCACCATATCAGGGATGATTCAGTAAAACTGGAAAAAGCAAATGAGCAGAAAGGGGAAAATGTTTTACAAAGTGACCAATCATAATGTTTGTTTAATTTTTCCATAAAATAAAAGAAGAAATATGACTGATAGCTAAAGGGAAAAGAAATCAGCTTTGTGTTCATTTTCTTGTGTTTTAGTTGAATTGAGTGAACTATATTGTCTCAAAACATTTAATTTGCAGGGATTAATTTACTTAGCAATATACATGTAAGCAGTTTCCATAAAACCAGGCTAAACAGCTAAAGTGTACTCTCACAATATTTGCTATGCAACAGCAATGCTTTCAGAGATGCGGATATTGTCATTATGATTGTATGGATAAGACTAAGTCACTAATCATGTGGTTTGCACATGCTTTAGTGTCCAAACATATGCCAGCTAAGTGGTGGTGTACCTAGAATGAATTTTTTTATTTGCCTTTCTGTTTATCAAACATTTTCAAAAGATACATACGCACATTTTGTTACAGAAGATAATAATGTGTAGTAAAAGATATAATTCATAGTAAAAGGCATATAGGACATTACTTTCCTTTAATTTGAGAAAAACATCAGTATGGATGTGTATAGTTGCCAGTGATGCATGGCAAGTATTAGCATAAGTAGAGCAATGACATATATACTAATATTGGTTCTTACAATAAGCAAGTAGAGGATATCTACTATAACCCACATTACATTTCTGTAGTGCAGATAAAGAATAGAGTTAAAAAAACGCATCGGGAGAAGCCAGTGATGTCACTTCCGAGTGTCTGTGAGACACAGAAGTTCATACAGAGGAGGAATACTGCCGATTCTCTACATTTGTGTATATGCTGAGTCCAAGAATTTTTACATGTAAGTGCACTATATATTTCCTAATAAATCAGTTAATACTAAACATACTCCACTATGAATGGATTTTGCGCGCTTGCTTGAGCCGAACTTGAGGTTTAAAGTGGTTGTAAACTCTTACAGACCACTTTTTACTACAGGTAAGCCTATAATAAGGCTTACCTGTAGCTACCACGGATATCTCCTAAACCTACACGGTTTAGGAGATATTCCCTCTATCAGCTCATGCCGACATTATCGGCACATGCGCACTGAAGCAAAAGGCACGTTTGTGTCGTTGCTTCAGCTAGTGTGCCGTTACCTGTGGCTCAGCGGGCATGCGCGGTTGTGACATCATCGCGGCTCCTGCCAATCAAAAACCCTGAAGCTCCTGATACCCGGAAGTAACTCTGGGAGCGATGTACGGGGACCGCTAAGGGGGCTTCGATCGAGGGTGAGTATTTCATGATGAGTTAGTGTGCTGTGCATACTAGTTCATTATGCCTTTGTCTTGCAGGTTTTTTTAATTAATTTTTTTATTGTGGGTTTACAACCACTTTAAAGTGGATTAACGTGGTATGGACTATGAACTATGAACTATGAACATGGTGGATCAACAAGGCTAGCCTTTTTATCTGCGTATACTGATTTTTATGGTCAATATCTAAGATGAGCAAGCACTTCACCTGGAGGTGACTGGTGATTGGAAGAAAACTTGGGAGATTCACCTTTTTCTTGCTACACAATTTGAAGTGTGGACTTTATTGGAGCATATTATCACATACGGGCACTCACAAATTAAAACTTTTTTTTTTTTTTTTTTTTGGAGCACCAATAATTGTTAATGAATTTTGTATTACATTTATGTATTTATCACAAAATGTTATGATTTATTGCAATAAGGTGACTAAGTTATAGCCAAATAGAATAGATTAGAGCTAGTTAAGGGGACAGCGCACTACCAAATATTTTTTGTTACTTTGGTTTTAAAAGTGATTGAGTACACTTTTGAGGGGTGGTTTGTGGCACTTCCAAGCTTATTCTTGAACACTGTTTTTTTTAGTTAGTTAGCAGCTCATGAGTTTATTATTATTTGAATTCCTCCCACTGACACCAACAATAAGACACTATTACTCCCATTGATAACAACAATGTAGTACTATTACTCCCCCTAATACCAATCACGGGGCATTGTTTAATCCCACTGATGCCAGGACATTTTCTTCTTTCTCTGGCCACAGGACTGGCCCTCCTAAAGTTCGATTGACAATAAATTGGCCTTTTGTTTAGGAAGTTTGGAGACCCCTGCTCTAGGGGAATGCAGATCTGAGACTATATTTTCTTTAATGTTTAATTAATGCCATTTTGCGTTAACTTTTGATGTGAAAACAATTCAAAATAAAAAGTGCACCAGTCTTGCTAAAGATGGCAGAAGGTGGCTGTAAAAACACAGTGAAAGTCACCATATTATTTTGTTGCAGTATCACAGTATGCATGGGCATACCTGCATGCTTTGGCCATCGCAAGCATATATACAATATTTGATATTGCATGCTGCTTGCAAAATCATGTTGTGGTGCTAAAACATGCATACTGTATTGCTTCTTTGGTGCTACTCTTTTGTTTAGTAAATGCACCTTGCATACCACGGTGTGCTTTTTTAGGCATAATTTTAGCACAAATATTTTTAAAAGTATAAAACTAAACCCAAGGACAGCATTTTATTTTATTGCAGTTTACCAGTTCCTATATTGGTGACTGCATTATTTTTGTTTTCAGGCATAGTACATTTTTTTGTTAATACAGAAAATTGCCTGGTGTTCAAGAAAAAAATGTCATGTGCTTGTACCTTCCTGTGCAGTGTACTGAACTGAAATCACAAACAATGTGCCTTCACAGCTATCTTCTGTAGACTACAAAACAGCTTCTGCTGTGCTAAATAGATGAGTAGTGGGGAGTGTTTGTAAAGAAAATTACTAGTGCAGCCTAATAACAACATTTATCCTCCATAGACATAGTACAGTGAGTGTTGTAACCCTAAAGCTTTGTACACACGATCGGATATCCTGTGGATTCTAATCCGATGTTTTTTTCCGATGAGACTGTCTTCCATCAGTCTTGGCCACACACCATCAGTCAAAAAACCGACTGCAACAAAACGACGGGACGTACAACACGTACGACGGCGCTATAAAAGGGAAGTTCAAATCTAATGGCGCCACCCCTTGGGCTGCTTTTGCTGATTTCGTGTTACCGCGTGTTACTAAAAGTTTGGTGAGAGCCGATTTGCGCTTTTCAGTCTCCGTGCTTTTCAGATCGTTTCCTGGTGTTCAGTTTGTGCTTGTGGGTTCGTATTTGTTCTTCAGTGCGTGCAGTCAGGTCGTTACTGCTTTGCAGTGCCTTTGCAGTGCCTTCTTGGCCGTTCGTTTACTGTTTTTCAGGTCGTTCTTCTCAGGCCTTGCTGTTCCACGGTGCGTTCTGTTTGAGTTCGTTCTGACCAGCCTACCGGTTTAAGACCATGTTTGAAGTGCGTTCTCGTTCTCGAGCTCGTGCTGGCTATGAACTTGGTGTTGCGGTTAACACTGTAACCCGAGTTCAGCCCGTGAACAGGGTGAGGAGGAGTTCATGGACCAAGAATTGGTTGCTCCAGCGTGACCAATTCTCTCATATGTCTCTGCTGTGGGAAATCCATGAGAATAATCCTGATGATTTCAGGAATTATCTCAGGATGACGGACCCCATTTTTCACTGTCTGTTGGATTTGCTGTCCCCCTATATCACGAGGCAGGACACTGTGATGCGCCAGGCGATCACTGCCGAGCAGAGGCTTATTGCCACGTTGAGATACCTGGCGACTGGGAGAAGCTTGCAGGACCTCAAGTTCACAACAGGCATCTCCCCCCAGGCTCTCGGGATCATAATCCCTGAAACGTGTTCTGCCATTATTCAGGTCCTGCAGAAGGACTATATGAAGGTAAGTTTGCTCCTTTAACATCACATTATATGTTTGGATTGTTTGCTAATGTTTTTTATTTCTTTCCTCCTTCCCAAATTTGCCTGTTTGTAATATCCTGGCAATGTCCCCATTTTCCCCATGCATGTTTTTTCCTCTAATGCCCTTTTTTGTGGCCTACATGCCTATTTCCCTTCACTAACCTCTCCAACATGCTATCCTGGGCCCAAACCTAGCTAGCCTAGTTTTTTACACCTGTTTTTTTTGGGTCAGTGCTATCGTAGTTTTGCACCCCCCCCCCTAAAATGTGTTCAAATGTTTTCTTTCTCCTTAAAGCTCAGCAGAGTGGTAGAGCCTTTATTTTGTGCCCCCCAAATCACCTCAAACCCCCCCCCTTAGAATATTTTCTAATGTCCCTGCTAAGTGGGCCTTCTTTTTTGGCCATGAAATACTCCCTTAAATAATAATGTTAGCCTGATGTCTTTGTGTAATCTGTTTGCCCTGTAAACTGAAAACGTACTAATGTCTTCTTTTTGTTTGACTCCACAGTTTCCTTGCACACCACAGGAATGGCAGACTGTGGCTGATCAATTTGCTCAGCGGTGGGACTTCCCCAACTGTGGAGGGGCAATTGATGGCAAGCACGTCCACATAGTGCCGCCACCCCCGTTCGGGGTCATTCTATTATAACTATAAAGGTTTTAATAGTATTGTGTTAATGGCGGTGGTGTCGGCACGGTATGAGTTTCTGTATGTGGACGTGGGGAAGAACGGCCGGATGTCCGATGGCGGAGTATTCGCCCAGACGGACTTTGATCACCGTCTGCACTCTGGGGGTCTTGCACTGCCTCCAGATGCAGACAACGTGGAAGGACTACTGCTTGTGTTCATCGCGGATGAAGCCTTTGGACTGGGACCACACCTGTTGCAGCCGTTTCCCCAACGCACCCTCACCCCGGAGAGGAGGGTTTTTAATTACCGGCTGGCCAGAGCCCGGAGAGTTGTGGAGAATGTCTTTGGGATAATGGCCAGCCGGTTCCGCCTGTTTCAGACAGCAATACATATGGCGGAATACAAACTGAACCACATTGTTTTCTGTTGCTGCATCTTGCACAATTTTCTCCGTCAGTTTTCGGCAACATATGACTCAACAGTTGGGCCTGAGGCCGTCCATCCGAGATGTCCATTATGACCGGCCTGGACACTGCCCCAAAGTGCCTGTGAAGTACGTGAGAAATACGTTGAGTACTTCACGGGTAGGGGGGCCATCGCAATGCCAGACCAGATCTGACCTTTTGGTTTTTTAAATAAAATATTATTATATTTCAAAAAATCTTGTTTTGTCATTCTTGTTTTTTGGGTTGATGTGTCTCCCATGTTCTTGTAGTGCCAAGTGTATTTTCCTTAGTAAATAGCCACAATTGTCACTATGAAAAGCATTGATTTAGCTTTTTCAGAACTGCTATTGAGCATAGAAAGAACAAGCCACACCTTTTTGAGTGTCCCAGAAACTTTTTACTCTGTGCCCCACATTTTTTTTAGGTACTATAGAAATACAATGTAGAAAGTTTTTCCTCCCCAAAAATTTTGGTTTTATTTGGAGGTTTGTTTTGCAGAAACATGCATGGGTCAAAATATTAAACATTTGTCCAAAAAAGGAAATATAAAAATTCAATGTGAAAAGGAGAAACAGGAGATGGGGTGATGTCACCCCTGATCCATCCCAAATGTGAAGAACCCCATTTTATTTTTGTGTCTGAACTGGGGATTTGCCACATGATCCCATGGCTAAGGTAAACATGTGCTATCTGCCATCATGGGGGATCAATGGACGTGCTTTGGGTGTGCAAACCCTTCCTCTCACCTGAGTAGGGAGGAAGAGGTTGCACCCCCAAAACAGGGACATAGATATCCTGTGACGGCAGATAGCACCTGTTGAGTTACTGTGTGCATCTTCACATTTGGGCTGATGGGAATAGCAGTGCAAAATTTTAAGGGCAAAAAAAAACACAAAAACGGGGGGGGGGGGGGGTCAGACTATTCGCCCCAAAATATCTATAATGTTTTTATATTTTTGCTCAATCACATTAATTCTATTTCTCATAATGTCCATTTCGCTACTACATTACATTATTTCTTGAATAATTATTTGGGCACTAGCACTCGAGAATGGAGGATTTGGAGTTCCTGACACCACGTTCATCCCCTAAAAAATAAAAAAAAATCAGAAATATGCAGGCCTACTTCTGTATTTACCTGGAAGTTGTGGTGACAGACACTGACCTGTTGTGGTGATAAGCTCCACCTCTCCTTCCTCCACCTCCGCTTCCTCAACATGCTGATCTTGGGGTGCTTTGGGATCTTGGGGGTGTTTATGTGGTCTGTGCTTCCTCGTCTCCTCAGATTGGTGTCCTCCCAGTCTCCTCTCCCCTATGGGAATGGAAAAAAAAAGGTATCCTTTAGCACACAGAGATTTGAGGGCAGAAATTGTATACATTGATTGGAGTGGGGTGCAATTGATATTTGGGCCTGAGTTCCAAGATGAACACATGAGATCTTAAGAATTCTACTAAGCTGCATGCTTTTTTTTAGGGGCCTAAAAAACACACTTGGAGAACCACCAAGGTATCCACTGGAGCACCTGTGTGTGACACCCTTCAAAATTTGGGCATGTGGCCCACACTATAGTATATTGCTCCAGAGCAAAAAGCTGTGTAACCAACTGCTTGAGTGTCATCTCCTTTACCCAGAATCCAGTTTAGCCTTTCATTCACATTCTACTTTAGTTACAACACATCATCTAGCCAAAAATGTGTCGAAACGTTGTTTTATTAAAATGAGGCATGACCACATGTGGTTTACGTGGATATGTGCCAAACCTGTTTTGGGGAAGACGATCAAGTGTTTACTACGAAACATTACCAAATAAGTGGTCCCTCAACTTAACATAAAAGTTGCCATTTGCAAATGTGAAACCAGTCAAGCCAAGCACATGGAGCAAACACATGCAAGAATACATATTACAATAAGAAAGAACACAGTAAAAAGAAAAGCTTACTTTTTTCAATGCTTTTTTTAAGCTTCCTATACTGCTACGGGTCCCTTTAGCTTCAGGTCAGACCACCTTTTACGGAGCTGCTCCTTGGGTCTCCTGACCCCATATTTCTGATAGAGAGTCCTCGCCACTTTGTCCATTATTTGAGACTTCCTGAGATTAGGGGTGTCGTATGGCCCATGCTTCCCATCGTAATCTTTCCTCCGCAGGATGTCCACCATCTCTGCCATCTCAGCAAATGACATATTAGTCGCCTTGTATCTTTTATTCCTGGATCGGGACGTTCCCGCCTCCGGGCTTTCCTCATCGGTACTTTCTAATAAAGAAGCCACCTGTGTCACCGACATGTCGTTGTATCCCACTGTGCGCCGAACGTGAAGGGGTGGGGAAATGCAGGAAAAGACCGTCATGGGCGGGCGACGCTGGCGGAGTTACACGCATGCGCAGGGTATAAAATGGTAACAAAGTTATTAGGGTTGCGTGGAGTAAGAACGAGCGGAAGTCCAGAAAAGACCACAACTATAATAAGGTAAGAAGGGAACTTGGGCCTGCAATGGCCTATAATGGTTCATGATTGTAAAGGCCAATAGTGGGATAAGTTGAGGAGAATGGAATCTGACCTCTCATGTTTTTTTATGTGTTTTGAACTTGCAGACAGTCGGCAATGCATAAACTCCACGAGCCGGATATCATGTTGGTTTTTATTGAAAAATATAAAGAGCTCGGCAACCTATGGGAAATAAAACATCCAGATTACCACAAGAGTGGTGTACGTCGGGCAACCATTCAAAATTTGGCGGATTATATGAAGCCCTGGGTCCCAGAGGCAGACTACAGTATGATGCACAATAAGATAAACAATATGCGGAATGCATATAAAAAAAATACACTGAATACCGTGCTTCCATGAGATCAGGAGCAGCAGCAGATGATGTAGTACAGCCCAAGCTGTGGTACTACAAGCACCTGCAATTTCTGGAAGACCAGATTGAGGCCAGGGAATCAATTTCCAGCCTTCCCTCAACCCTTCCTTCCACCCTTCCCTCCAGCGTTCCTTCCACCCTTCCCTCCAGCATTCCTTCCACCCTTCCCTCCACCCCTGCAGAGGTGGAGGAGGAGCCACCTGTGCTTGAAGAGCCGGATCTTCGCATCTTCAGCCAGGTATAGTATTTTAGAACATAATTATTGGCCTCAAAGTACTATTGTGATGAACTTGATTTATTCTCCCAAAATAATAACATCCCCGCCCCCCCCCCCCAAAAAAAAGGGCACATAAATGATTGTTAAAGTATCTAAAAAGAACGGGGGCAGAATGAAACTCTTTGCTAGTTTTCTAAAAAGCAGATTGCACCAGTCATGAGATCAAAATTGTGTGTGATTGATTCCCCAAAATATCTAACTATGTGCCTTTTTTCTACACAGGATGAGGTCAGCCAGGAGGAAGAGGCTCAGGAATGTGGCAGGCAGGAGGAGGAAGAGGTGAGTGTCAGCCAGGAGGAGGCAGGGCCAAGTGGCATGCAGCAGGTCCCCAGGCCTAGTGGCAGCACAATGTCACAAGTGGCTCCCCTCCACATCAGACCTAAAAAAAAAACGTAGGATGACACAAGTGGAGGAGGAGTCACTCAAAATGATCCGTGACGCTGCTGCCACCATGAGGGCCCCCCTCAACCCTATGGAGGGCTTTAGTACATACCTGACGGACAAATTAGTCCAAATGGAGGCGGGACAACGTGCCCTCTGCGAGCACATTATCTATACTGCCGTACACATGGGGGGGAGGGGACAGCTGACTGAGGGCACCCATCTCTCACATCAGGCCAAACCTTCTCTTCCTTCTCCTCCTCCTCCTGCCACATTACCACCCACAGTGGCACAGCCTGCAAGGGTGCGTGGACGGGGCCGTGGAGGGAACGCTGCAGAGAGGCGTGGAGGGAACACTGCAGGGAAGCGTGGAGGGAAGTGTTCAGGGAAGAGCAGGAGGTGATTCCCTGGCTTCAAGCTGCTCTTCCAGAAGTTGCAGTTTGATGGAGTACCACAGCTTGGGATGATGTATGTCTTCGGCTGCTGCTCCTGATCTCATTATGTTGTTTATCTTATTGTTCATCATACTCATGTCTGCCTTTGGGGTCCAATGACTTCATACTTTCCGCTAATTTTTGAATTGTTGCCCTTCGTTTTTTTTTTTATATTTTGCCAGAATGAATGGAGATTTAATTTCAGCCAAAATACTTGCCTGATGTGTTTTTTTTGGGAGTAGCAATAACATTTCCCAAATGCAATGTGGAATTAATAACAAGGGACACCAACCTCCATGAGGGAAAAATAAAAGAAACATATGTTGTTGTGAGAAATTGACACCCAAAACAAAAGCAAAAAATAAACCAAAAAAAAAAGGATTCTAAAACTTTTTATAAATTTGTGAGGTCTGCCTTTAAGAATAAATCATAATTATTGAGAAGATCACAGGAAACAAGAAAGACATAAGTTTGTCAGAACTCGTGATAAAGATCAGCATCAAAAACGACATTTTAAACGCCCTTCTAAAGCAAAAAACAATGAACTGCATTAAACGAGGCAATAACTTGCAGAATGACGAATGTGCTCTCTCCATTAGGAACGCTAGTTTTACCAGAACGAGCGCTCCCATCTCCTAATTCAGTCTGAGCATGCGTGGGTTTATTATGCGATGGACTTGCCCATAGATGATCAGTATTTTCTATCGGTTTTTGATCCATCGGAACAATTTTAAAACATGTTCTATTTTGTAAAACCGATGAAAAAAAAAAACCGATGGGTTCCATACACGATGGGTTTGTCCGATGAAAAAAAAACATCGGACGGTTTTCATCGGTAAAACCGATCGTGTGTACAGGGCTTTAGACATGAAGTATGTTACTGCCAGAATCATCAGGTGAAAACAAGAAAAAATCAAGCTGACACAGCCTCCACTTTTAATTATGGGTAATCTACAAAATATAAAATTTTTGGATTTGGGGTTTGATACACTTTAATGTAACATATCTGGATACAAAGAACATCTTATCTGGAAGTTTAATAAACACTGCAAATGAAAACTATTTGCTTTTAAGGAACATTTTTTGCTTTATTATATCAGTTCAGTTTGGTTTGTGAGCAACCGCACACTTATGTGAACCTGCAACACAAGCATGCCAGGTATTTATAGAAAAAAGTTTTCTATGCCTTTGAGCATTTCCTTTTAGTAAAGGCCCACTGACTATATAGTAAAATATTATTTCTGTTACCAATAAGTTTTATTGACAATGAAAAGAAAGGTTATATACATAACCAGAACAATGTGCATTGTGAACATGATGTAATGTTGTATAACATGTAACCTCCTCTGTAGGAAAATCATTAACTATAGATCAGGATCACATATAAACTCAGAGCATTAGAAAAAGTCTGAAGTCTTCGTATAAATAGACATATATAGTTGTGATGTGGATAATACAGGCATACCCCACTTTTAAGTACACAATGGGGTTTATTTCCTAAAGCTGGAAAGCGCAAAATCAGGCTCACTTCTGCATAGAAACCAATGAGCTTCCAGGTTTTATTACCAGGCTTAATTGAACAAGCTGGGGTTAGAAGCTCATTGGTTTCTATGCAGAAGTGAGCCTGATTTTGCGCTTTCCAGCTTTAGTAAATAAACCCCATTGTGTACTCAAAAGTGGGGTATGCCTGTATCATGATGTTGCCCAATGAGCCTACAGAAAACCCATGCCACATCTTTTTTTTTTTTTTTTTCAAATAATTTATGTTATTGAAAAGCAAGAAGTAAAAGGCTTTTACAGATATCTAGAACAACAGTTATACAATGGATAGTTACAAGGTCACAGAATACCATTTCATAGAAAAACATCCACTACAACATTAGACTGATCATGGAGAGGAATTGGGACCCAGCTTGTAGGGTTAAAGGTGCTGAAATGTGGCAGGAAACAGTAATTCGGAGAGAGGTCCGAAATATACTCAGTAGTTTCCCAAGTGCTGAAACTATGTTTTCGGGGAAAGGCTTAATTGGCATAAGGCGTTATTGTAGTAAGTTTCCACTTGTGTGAGCGTGATTTGTAGTTGGAAAGAGATGGCTTTGACATTTTCCTGTGCCTTGTATCTGGGGTAGGTTGTTCGGGACTGTGTGTGGGGTGGGGAGGTGATACTGATATGTGGGCATTTAAGCGGGGCATCTGGGAGGGGTGGGGTGTGTGGAAGACAGGGTAGGAGGAAGGGGTGGGGGGCGGGGATGTAGGAGGGTGGGGGGATGGGAGGTGGCTGTCTCTGACTCCCCATAGTCGTTTGTGTGCGGGTGAGATGGTTCATGCCACATCTTTTACCACTGATATGGAATAGCACAAAGAAAAGAGGGCAAAGCAAAGTGCTAACATGAGTATAATGGTGAGAATTTAAAAGTATTGAAGGAATTGCTAGTAAAGTAGGAGAGGTATATGGGGAGGAAAGGGAGAGGAAGAGAAAAGGGTGGTCCACAGATGCCGCTCATGAAAATACGAGGAATGAGTAAAACAGTGGGAACCTTCCTTGGTTATCATAGTTGAAATAAACATGAGGTTTGTTGTGAAAGGGAAAAGTGGTCCAGCCAGGGCTGCTAAATTGAAAGAAATTTGTTATGTGTATCCTTCAAGATAGCAGTCAGTTTTTGTTAACAAATGTGTCCTGGATTCTAGATTTAATTTCCTTGGAATTAAGAGAAGGGGACTTTCATATTTGAGCAATAGTTTGTTTGGTAGCTATAAAAATATATATGCGATAAGGATGCAACTCTTCCATGAAACATTGTTTATTGTTCTGTCAAGAAGAGTCCTTACGAATATTGACTTCTAGTATCGAGCTGATCATTGTATAGATTATTCATTATCCACAAGTAGCGTATCTTCAGACAAGACCACTATATATGGAGCATGTCGCCCTCATCTCTGACCCCCCCCCCCACAAACAAGAAGCTCAGTAATTCAGAATACACTTGGCTATTATCGCAGGAGTGAAATGCCAATGAGAAAGCACTTTGTAGGAATTGTCTAATGCTTGAACATTTTGAGAGTATTTTGAGAGCTTTTAAATGTAACTTGCCATATTTTTGCCCAGTCATCTAGAGGGAGGGATTTGTTGAGGTACAGTAAAGTAGGGTATCATCAAAACTATTGCTTAAGATATGAGGAATAACATATCTTTAGTCATTGGGTTAGTTCTGCTGAGGGATTCAGGGGCTGTGAGTAACATTAGGGTAAAATGGGGGAGTCATGTTTTTTAACAAAGACTTCACTAAATGTAATATTTTTATATAGTGGAATAATTCTCTAGTGGGAGACAAATTTGTGCAAATATGCGGACTCCCTGATCAGCCAGCAATAAATATATTGTGGTGAAACCCCAGACGATCCCCCATCTGAATTTGTTGTTCATACCTGGGAGAAACAGAGGGCAATCAAAAATGTGAAGCAGAAAGCAAATGTAGTGATATTATTTATGCTGAATATTTAACAGAGACACAAGTGGACAAAGTGGGGGTTAAGATTGGGTTGAGATGCTTGTGGCATTAAGAAGGCTGGATTAAAATGAGGGAGGACAATGTTTTTGGGTTAATATTCACTATGTCCAGAAAGGTCGTAAAAGATTATTTTGTGGATTGTATCAAAATGCCAAAGTCCCAATTTACTGAAATAAACATAGTCTGTACTCTTTTCCAGTTGCATATACAAATATTTTCCTTACATTTATGTTAAATATTCTAATATCTTATTTCCGGAAACAAAGTACTGGTACTTCTTTAAATATTGCATCAAAATTCCAGAGGAGAAGACCAAGGCTACATTTAATGGGTTATTTTTATATGTGTGGAAAAATACATAAGAACACAGCTGAGCTGTCATAGAGAAATTTCACAGGCAATTTACCGTGATTTGTGAGCCATAAAGACTAGCAAACTGATCTTCACTGTGGGATTAACAGATTGAACAGCAATAACTACTGAATGACATCATCAGATTGAGATTTTTTTATTATTATATTGTATTTCTTGCAGCACACTTGGGAAATATAGTTCAGTGGTTTCATATTCTCAAAATTAAACAAATTTTATATATAGATTTATCACCTAAAAAGACCTAGCCTGTGGCTTCACGGACAATTAAATCTCTTTGCTACTAAGAGATTTAACTTCTTGTCAATCATCTCATTAGCTTCCCATTGATTTTAGTATGCTACAAGTGATGTGACTGCCAACAAGTGGTTACATCTCTCACTAGCAATAGATTTTGCATTGTAACATATAGCAGGGCATAGCAATTAGAGCATCCTGAAAGCACTCCTAACATAGATGATCAGTGGAGAATTCCCCCTTAGATTTTGGGGCCAACTGAGAAACCCCCATTACATATATGGTCAGTATAGCACCCCCTTACAATGATGGCCAGTAGAGAAGTGACCCTTACTTTGGTGGTCAGTAGAAGTAAGAATGCCTTACATTAGATATCAGTGAGAGGAAAAGGACCCATTACAAACAGATTAGGAAATCATTTATGTCATTGGCAAAAAACTTTCCCTTGATCCCACACATTGACTTAGGGTTATGGTTGCATTGACATAAAGAAGAGCAGTGCCATCTAAGTGCAGCAATGTTTAAAGGTTGTATTCCAAGTTAGACAATTGGAAACACAAGATCATAGATGTGTCAGCTTATTGGAATGATTTAGGAGGTTCATCCACTCATAAGGGAAAGCGGTCAGCTCGCAAATGGAGAGGCAGCTGGTGGTCCGGCTGATGCTGGTGGCTCCCAGTGCTTCCATGCACTCAGAACGGCTCTGCATGATGAAGGCGCATGCATGCTCCGAACACGCGCTCCTCCATACTCCTTTTCCTACTGGAAGTGAGGTGTATAGCCGCCCCAGTGCAGTTCTGATTGCCTGGAAGAGCTTATCTGGCACCATGTTGCGAGGATACAGTGAGTATGTTGTGTCCTTGCCAATATGACAGTGGACATTGCTTTTGAAGGCAGAAAATGTATATGCTACACAATCTTGCGACTTTTGGCTTTAGAGCAGCTGAAACCATAAGTCCTTCAACTACTCTGTAAAAACCGGGATAGAGCAAACACTCACTCTCATTTCTTGGGATTTATTTTAATAAAGCTATATGGGTAAATTAGCATTCTCTCAAACCAATAGCTAGTATCTATGGCCCTAGTGATCCTAATGATTTTAACTACCATAACACTAACAGTCAATGACTTGCCAGTCTTAACTGAACTTTGTAAGCCTAAATTGATGCACACAGGTTTAACCACTTGCCATCCCGGCTATTGTAGAATGATGGCCACAAGGTGGCTCTACAATGCCGGGAGGCCATCATATGACGTCCTCGGCTCTTCACGCCGCCGCCGCCGCGTGCGCGTGCCTGCCCCGTCACTCAGGTGCCGGTGCGCGTGCCTGGTGTCCGCGATGTCCACCAAGTACCCCCGATCGGCAGTTACAAAGCCAGGGACGTGGATTTCTGTGTGTAAACACAGAGATCCACATCCTGTCAGGGAGAGGAGACCGATGGTGTGTCCCTTGTACATAGGGACAACAATCGGTCACCTCCCCCAGTCAGTCCCCTCCACCCACAGTAAGAATCAGTTCCAGGGAACACATTTAACCCCTTGATCGCCCCCTAGTGTTAACCCCTTCCCTGCCAGTCACATTTATACAGTAATCAGTGCATATTTATAGCACTGTTCGCTGTATAAATGTGAATGGTCCCAAAAATGTGTCCGATGTGTCCGCTGCAATATCGCAGTCCTGACAAAAATCGCAGATAACCGCCATTACTAGTAAAAAAATAATAATAAAAAAAAGGCATAATTCTATCCCCTATTTTGTAGGCGCTATAACTTTTGCGCAAACCAATCACTGTACGCTTATTGCATTTTTTTTATACCAAAAATACGTAGAAGAATACATATCGGCCTAAACTGAGAAAAAAAAATAGTTAAAAAAATGGGATATTTATTATAGCAAAAAGTAAAAAATATTGTGTTTTTTTCAAAATTGACGTTTTTTTTTGTTTATAGCGCAAAAAATAAAAACCGCACAGATGATCAAATACCACCAAAAGAAAGCTCTACTTGTGGGAAAAAAAAGACATCAATTGTTTGAGAGCCGCATCGCACAACCACGCAATTGTCATTCAAAGTGTGACAGTGCTGAAAGCTGAAATTTCGCCTGGGCAGGAAGGGGGCATATGTGCCCAGTAAGCAAGTGGTTAAAAGGGATATGTTTGTGTGCATTTCCGATGCCCAGTGAGCACCACTGAAATGCAGGATTTCCAAGTCCTATGACTCAGTACACATGATCTTATTCCCTGGGTGTAATTTTGTGTTGTTAAACACTGAATGTCCACTATGAGAGCATTGCGAGTGCAGGCAAGTTAAAACATTGCATTGTGCATATTCACATGCACAAGTATTGCAAGCAGTCATTGACATTAAAGGCCAATTGCCTGATCAGGATGACCAAATTCAAGTAGAGTAAGCAGTGCTTGAAGTGTTTAGCCACTCCTTACACTTCCAACTCCCTTCTAAGTGGCATACATAAATACCCACGTCCAAGTAAGTACATACAGTTGTGCTCATAAGTTTATACATCCTAGCAGGATTTCTTGGCCATTTTTCAGAGAATATGAATGATAACACAAAAACATTTCTTTCACTCATGGTTAGTGCTTGGCTGAAGCCATTTATTATCAATCAACTGTGTTTACTCTTTTTAAATCATAATGACAACAGAAACTACTCAAATGACCCTGATCAAAAGCTTACATACCCTAGTGATTTTAGCCTGATAACACAAGTTGACACAAAGGGGTTTGAATGGCTATTAAAGGTAACCATCCTCACCTGTGATCTATTTGCTTGTAGTTAGCGTGTGTGTATAAAAGGGTCAATGAGTTTCTGGACTCCTGACAGACCCTTGCATCTTTCATCCAGTTCTGCACTGAAGTTTCTGGATTCTGAGTCATGGGGAAAGCAAAATAATTGTCAAAGGATCTGTGGGAAAAGGTAGTTGAACTGTATAATATAGGAAAGGGATATAAAAAGATATCCAAGGAATTGAGAATGCCAATTAGCAGTGTTCAAACTCTAATCAAGAAGTGGAAAATGAGGGGTTCTGTTGAAACCAAACCACAGTCAGGTAGACCAACTAAAATTTCAGCCACAACTGCCAGGAAAATTGTTTGGGATGCAAAGAAAACCTACAAATAACTTCAGGTGAAATACAGGACTCTCTGAGAACATGCGGGGTGGCTGTTTCAAGATGAACAATAAGACTTGAAGAAAGATGAGATGCATGGTCGAGTTGCCAAAAGAAAGCCATTACTATGCAAATGCCACAAAGTATCCCACTTACAATATGCCAAACAGGACAGAGACAAGCCTCAAACCTTCTGGCACAAAGTCATTTTGATTGAGCTTTTTGGTCCCTACCATAAACGCTACATTTGGAGAGGAGCCAACAAGGCCATGATGAAAGGCCTTGAAACACAAAGGTGGATTTCTAATGTTTTGGGGAGGTGTGCGCTAAAAAGGCACAGGAAATTTGGTCAAAATTGATGGCAAGATGAATGCAGTATGTTATCAAAAAATACTGAAGAAACATTTGCATTCATCAGCCAGGAAGCTGCACATGGGACGCACTTTTACATTGCAACATGACAATGATCCAAAACACAAGGCCAAGTTGACCTGTCATTGGCTACAGCAGAATAAAGTGAAGGTTCTAGAGTGGCCATCTCAGTCTCCTGACCTCAATATCATTGAGCCACTTTGGGGAGATCTCAAGCATGCAGTTCATGCAAGACAGCCCAATAATTTACAGGAACTGGAGACTTTTTGTCAAGAGCAGCTGAGAAGATAAAGAGCCTCATCCTCAAATACAACAAACTTCAAGCTGTCATT
Source organism: Rana muscosa (assembly GCA_029206835.1). NCBI lineage: Eukaryota > Metazoa > Chordata > Amphibia > Anura > Ranidae > Rana > Rana muscosa. The sequence continues at coordinate 474,451,441 of CM055117.1, read as the reverse complement.
GATGTGAAAGGGGGCAATACACAGTATTAAACTTTTGATCAGGGTCAATTGGGTAGTTTCTGGTATAATTATGATCTAAAAAGAGTAAACACAGTTGATTGATAATAAATGGCTTCAGCCAAACACTAATCGTGAGTGAAAGAAATTTTTGTGTTATCATTCATATTCTCTGAAAAATAGCCAAGAAATCATAAATTCTGCTGGGGTATGAAAATGTATGAGCACAACTGTATTTTTACAGCACTCTACAGAAATTGCACCCATAGAATTGGAAAATCAGTGTATTAACTAATCCCAGATTAGCCTCCATTAGACTGCCAGTATTCAATGATTAGAAATTATTTATTATTTTTGTTATATAATGCTGCATTTAATTTACCCCACGTAAAATAACAGATTCAAGAGAGCCCATTCACACAGGGGCGGCACGACTTGTGCCGTGACTGTGCTGGGCGATCTCAAGACGACTTCAAAGCAGACTTCCAAAATGACTTCTGTATAGAAGTCAAGGGAAGTCACCTTGAAGTCGTCTTGAAGTAGTACAGGAACCTTTTTCTAAGTCGGAGCGACTTCAGTCGCTCCGCTTAGAATGGTTCCATTGTACAGAATGGGACGCGACTCGTCAGGCGGCTGAGACGCCTGACGAGTCGCCCCTGTGTGAATGGGGACAGAAGGTTTTGTGTAAAGAGATAAACAAAACAATCTGAAAGCTGGTTAAATTATTATATTCCTGTTTGTACCTTTTGAGATAGTGAATTGAGGTTTGTGAGTATACTAACACTCTTTAACCACTTGCCGGACAGCTAATGCCGATATACGGCAGCAAAGTGGATCGTTCCCACGAATCGCCGTATGATTACGTCTGTACCTTTAAGGGCGGGCATGTTCACTGTCGACCACATGCGATCGCGCGCACGAGTTAAGGAACAGGAATTTGTGTGTGTAAACACACAAATCCCTGTTCTGTCAGGAGAGAAGAGACATATCGTTTGTTCCTACTAAGTAGGAACAACAATATGTTTCCTCCTCTAGTCAGTCCTATCCCCTCACCATTAGAACACACCTAGGGAACACACATTTAACCCCTTGATCGCCCCCTAGTGTTAACCCCTTCCCTGCCAGTGACATTTACACAGTAATCAGGCATTTTTATAGCACTGATCGCTGTATAAATGTCAATTATCCCAAAAATGTGTCAAAAGTGTCCGATCTGTTCTGCTGCAATGTCGCAGTACTGCAAAAAAATCGCAGATCACCGCCATTACTAGTAAAAAAAAAAAAAATAGTAAAAAAAATGCCATAAATCTTTCCCATAGTTTGTAGACGCAAACCACATTATGTACGCTTATTGTGATGTTTTTACCAAAAATACATAGAAGAATATATATTGGTCTAAACTGAGGAAGAAATTTATTTTTTAAAAACATTTTTGGGGATATTTATTATAGCACAAAGTAAAAAATATATATATATTTTTTTAAATTAATGCTATTTTTTTGTTTATAGCGCAAAAAATAAAAACCGCAGAGGTGATCAAATACCACCAAAAGAAAGCTCTATTTGTGGTAAAAAAAAGGACATCAATCTTGTTTGGGTACAGCATTGCACGACTGCGCAATTGTCAGTTAAATCGACACAGTGCCGTATCACAAAAAATGGCCTGATCATTTAGCAGCCAAATCTTCCAGTCTGTAAGTGGTTAAAAATTGCACAGGCTCAGTGCTCAATTACAAATTTGTATAAAATTAAGAAACATTTTTTTGAATTGAGTTATATATTTCAGCATTATTTTAATTAATATCTATAATCTTTTATCAAAACTAATTAAATAAATGACTTACAAATCTATAAAATTATTTTTAGCCTTTTAACCACAAACTGCTGATCAACCACACAGAAAAACTAACCAAGTTCTCTGGTGAACTATCACTATTGGGATAAGCTAAAGTAAAATGGGACATAGATAGAAATTGGATATCCTGGGTAGCTTTACTTAATCTGATAGGATTGCAGATGGCCACTTTTGTGCAAAAATAACTTTGAAGTTTTGAATTTCTTGTACCAAATGCCACTGTTTATATAAAAGCAGGAGAAAGACAAATGTTCTTTGTTCATTGATATGGGTTTTAGAGCAAAGCTCTTTGTATAATCATCTTATGTCTTTTGTTGAATGTTTGTTGTTCATAGGTATTGAGCTGTAGAGGGTCAATGCAGACTGCGAAACCAGAAGACATCTGAAGGTAATTCATGCTTTGTTCAAACTGTAGGTGTCACCAGGAAAATAACACTCCAAACATTTTATTCCTATATTATTCTTGATTCACTGTTATAAAAAAAGTTTTCACATATATTTACATCCAACATTTTTTTGAACTGATTTTTTTTTATTGCTGTCTGTGTCCCTGCTATGTAAATTAACACCCTTTGTTTGTCCTGGTCATCTCTGTCACTGAGACAGAAAGTAAGGGGGAATGCAACATCTTCTGAGATTTTCTCTTACTTTCTGTTGTGTCCTTAGGACAGAAAGTAAAAGGGAAATTTCCCCAATAGGAATGTGAAACTGACAGCAAAGTGCTTACATAAATAAATAATAAGCAGAGATTTTAACTATTACCTACTCTATTTCAAACTGGAAAAAAGTTTTAACTATACATACTGTACATTAAAATAATTGGAGCATCAGTGTCTGCAAGATTTAATCTCCCCCCCTCATCCATTTTTCCTGTCATAAGGAAACAGAAAGAAAAATATAGGGTCTATCACTTTTATCAAGAATTCAACCTGATTAACCACCTCAGACTTGTTTAAAGACCCTATTTAGTCCTGCTATGGCCAGTGGAGCCATGACCTTCCAATTTACTAGGTTACTGCCCGAATGACAAGTGATCCCCAATGGGAAAAAGTCTCCATCTAATACTCCTGTTCAACACTTTCTTTTATACACATACTAAATCTTGATTCAGAGTCATCCTAATCCCCCATTGTGGGTCCTGGATAGGCAGGAAAGGGATTCAAACAAGCAAATCTTGGCAAAGGATGGTAATAAACTTTTTATTATATTAATGGCTGGAATATCAGAAATCAAAGGTATTGCCCAGTGGCACAGAGCCCCTGTTGTCCTCCACTCTGTGTACCCCTCAGTTCCCGATACTTGCTAGGAATGCAAAACCTCCCATGGGGATATCCTTCACATTTTGGTCCTACCCTCTTCTGAGTTCCTTCTAAGTCCTTGACCATAGCGTCATCAAATAATTCATAGATCATCCCATTCCCAAGGTATCCTTCTTTATCTTTCTTCATCACAACTAAATTTCACTCAAATCCTACAAAAACTTGGTCATAATTCATCTTGTAGACAGGTTGGGAACCTTGTCCAAATCTTCTGGGCATGCAAGAGCCTTTGCAGCTTTTGGAGGAAATTCTTCTCCATCATATCAGTGATATTAGGTGTTCTAACGAAGCCAGAAGCTGTGCTGGCCATTCTCCATTTAGGTATTGATGGTTTCTACTGTACACTTAAACAGTAATATTTTACGTTCTTGTGGTAGCAAAGATGGTCATTGTAAGGCATTGGACTAAAAATTTTGCACCAAACCCTTCTGATGTATTAAATCTGGTAAATGTTCACTACTCCTTTGAAAATATGTTTTCACATAGGAATGCTACATGGGCAACATTTGATCAACAATGGAAAATCTGGGTATAGAGCAGATACTACCTTGATTTTTTTTCCTGATATGTATTTTTAAACCACTGCAATGCATTGTATAGCTGCTAATTTGTTTGCACCGTCGCTATGTTGGGAGAGTGGTGATGTGGTGCATTGTGCACACCATTTCAAATGGTGTGTGTGGCCAAATTGCATTATGGGAGGGTCTCAAAGGGGCATTGTTAAATAAAACCAGGAGTGTGTAAGACTAGGGATGAGCTTTATGTTCGGGTCGAACATGAGTTTGACTCGAACATCGGGTCAAAAAATGAAAATTATGGGGCGTTTGTGGCAAATTCGAGCCCCATAATGCATTGCGAGATTGCAGTGCTTTGCTGTATGATGATTGGCCAAAGCATGCACCATGACCTGCATGTTTGGTCAATCCCAGTGCCCTCAGCTAAGAGAGCCATAATTGGCCAAAGGCAGGGTGCCTTTGGCCAATCATGGCTCAGGGGGACTAAGTCCACGCCCCACACTATATAAGGCTGCCTGCACGTTGGCCCTGTGTAGTGTGTTGTTGGCGTGGACGGAGAGAGAGTGCGATTTATATTGAGCAGGCAGGCAGGTTATTCAGTTAGCTGCAGTGTATTTAATATATATATACAGTCAGTCTCGTGTATGTATATATATATATATTCTGCATCCAGTGTAGCCTATATCTGACTGCAGGCCATTCCTGGTGTACTTTTTCTAATATATTTCAGGTAGGCAGGTTATTCAGTTAGCTGCAGTGTATTTAATATATATATATACAGTCAGTCTTGTAATATATATGTATATATATATATATATATATATATTGTGAGGGGGTTAGCTCGGCAGCGGGTGTGTGTGACCCCCGGGATGGGCTCCCCACACAAAAACAGGCCCAGCAAACGGAGGTTGTGGTTTTCAAAATCAAAAAAAAGGTGCGGTTTATTTTCTATTTACAGTGACAAAACACAGCAAAGCCAAAAGAAACATAAACAAAATAAATCCTGGTCAACTTGACCTCTGACTAAACATACAGGTTTCCTAACTAACAACTGGGATCAGCCTAGTGCTGTCCTAGTCCCTAAGTCCCTGGTTTTAAATGTCCAAGCAAATAGCCACACAGGCTTTGTCTCACCGCACAGGGGTTCACTCTCCCTAGACAGTCCACACAGGTCTGGGTCCAGGCATGAGCAAACACCTAATGAATCTGGGAGTTTGTATAGAGGCCTAAATGAGCTGACAAGCTTCAGCTGGTCTCATCAACTCCCTGTCTGCACGACGCCCCACACTCTCCCTAGAGGTATGAGTCATCCATGAGCCCACTAGCCTCAGCTGGGCTTATACAACACTCCACCTAGTTGTATAAGTCGGCGTAAAGCCTGAATCTGGGCAAAATATATCTACCCCCCTGGATGCAACCAGGTGACTTTACCTTCCTGCTGTCACATACCCCCCCTCTTGTTTTAACCTCGGGGTTGGAACACCAGCAATCAGGCATTCATGTACTCGAGACAAAGCATCCACATTCCCCATTTGAACGCCAGGGCGATGCTTTACTGTGAAGTTGAATTCCTGGAGGGCCAGGAACCACCTATTCACTCTTCTATTTGTTTCCTTGTTTTGAGCCATCCACTTTAACGGAGCGTGATCCGTAACCATGTCAAAGTGCCTACCTAGCAGGTAGTACCGAAGGGAATCTAGAGCCCACTTCACCGCTAAACACTCCTTTTCAACGGTGGCGTAATTTACCTCATGGGACTTCAACTTCCTGCTGAGGTAAATGACTGGGTGCTCTTCCCCGTTCCAGACCTGGGACAATACTGCTCCTAACCCCACATCTGACGCATCACTTTGTACGACAAAGTCTTTAGAGAAGTCGGGTGAGTACAACACTGGCTGGCTACATAAGGCTTGTTTCAAGAATTGGAACGCTGCCTCAGCCTCGGGGGTCCATTTAATCATGACCGACCCTTTCCCTTTCGTCAGGTTGGTTAGGGGCACAGCCTTAGAGGCAAAGTGGGGAATGAATCGCCGATAATACCCAGTGATTCCCAGAAAGGCTCGTACCTGCTTCTTGCTGTTGGGACGTGGCCAACTCTGGATGGCCTCGACTTTGTTGAGTTGGGGTTTTATTACTCCCCTCCCAATGGTGTACCCAAGATATTTGGCCTCCTCCTGCCCAATGGTACACTTCTTGGGGTTAGCCGTAAACCCCGCTTCCCGAACAGAGTCCAGGACTGCTTGCACTTTTGGCAGATGTGAGGCCCAATCTGTGCTATGGACAATTACGTCATCCAGATAAGCCGCAGCATACTTCCGATGGGGCCTCAGCATCTGGTCCATTTTCCGCTGGAATGTGGCCGGCGCATTCTGTAACCCGAACGGCATTCTTTTATATTGGAACGCCCCGTCTGGGGTTACAAATGCGGTTTTCTCTTTGGCCAATTTGGCCAGGGGGATTTGCCAATACCCTTTTGTGAGGTCAAGAGTCGTCATGTATCGGGCTGTTCCCAGCCGGTCGATCAACTCATACGTGGCATGGGGTAGGTGTCAAATTTTGTAACTTTGTTCAACTGACGAAAATCGTTACAAAATCGCCAGCTCCCATACGGTTTAGGCACCAACACAATGGGACTAGACCAATCACTTTGGGACTCCTCTATCACCCCTAAGTTCAGCATTTTCTGTACTTCCTCCCGTATTGCCTCCCGTCGGGCCTCTGGGATCCGATAGGGTTTTAACTTCACCCTTTCACCGGGCGGGGTAATGATGTCATGCTCTACCCCAGATGTTTGTCCCGGCAGCTCAGAGAATACCTCCTTGTTGCGAAGCACAAACTCCTTAACCTCCTGTTGTTGGGGTTGTGACAAGGTGGCTGCTATTCCAACCTCAGGAATCACGCAACCAGTTTGAGCTGGTGACCAAGTGTCTGCGACTAGGGACTCTCTATCCCTCCAGGCTTTCAACAGATTAACGTGATAGATCTGTTCGGGCTTTCGCCTTCCTGGTTGTCTGACCTTGTAATTCACTTCGCTCACTTTTTCCATTATCTCGTAGGGGCCTTGCCATTTGGCAAGGAATTTACTTTCAACCGTAGGGACAAGTACCAGTATCCTATCCCCCGGGGAAAAGGTACGGGTCTTGGCTCCACGGTTGTACACTCTCTGCTGTGCTAACTGCGCTTGGGCCAAATGTTCCTTCACGATGGGCATTACCTGTGCAATTCGGTCTTGCATCAGGGCGACATGCTCAATCACACTCCTGTGGGGAGAACTCTCACTTTCCCAAGTTTCCTTGGCAATATCCAACAGCCCTCTTGGGTGTCTCCCATACAGTAACTCAAAGGGGGAGAATCCCGTAGAGGATTGGGGCACCTCCCTAATAGCAAACATCAGATAAGGAAGTAGACAGTCCCAATCCTTTCCATCTCTATCCACCACTTTCTTCAACATTTGTTTTAGGGTTTTGTTGAATCTTTCAACCAGCCCATCGGTTTGGGGGTGATACACAGATGTACGTAATTGCGTCACTTTGAACAATTTACACAGCTCCTTCATAACCCGGGACATAAAGGGTGTACCTTGGTCTGTAAGCAGTTCTTTACAAATACCCACCCGGCTAAACACAAGAGATAGCTCTTTGGCTATGGTTTTGGCCGAGGTATTTCGGAGAGGGATCGCTTCTGGATAACGGGTGGCATAGTCCATTATAACTAATATGTACTGGTGCCCCCTAGCGGACTTGATTATAGGACCTACCAAATCCATGGCGATCCTCTCAAACGGGACCTCAATGATGGGTAGAGGGACCAGCGGGCTACGGAAATGTGGCATCGGGGCCGACCTCTGACACACAGGGCAGGAGGAACAATAATTTTCTATGTCCTTCATCACCCCCGGCCAATAGAATCTCTGTAATACCCTCTCTCGGGTTTTCTCTGTCCCCAGATGACCTCCAAGAATGTGCCCATGGGCCAACTCCAACACCAACTTCCTGTAAGGTTTGGGCACCACAAGCTGCTCAACGGTTTATTCTGCCCTTTTTGCCACCCGATACAGTAGGTCCTTCTCTACGCTGAAGTATGGGTAAGTGCAGGTATTATCTGGGTTCACTAACTCGCCATCTATTTTCACTACGTTTTCCCGTGCCTTTATTAGGGCGGGGTCTTTCAACTGTTCTGTGGCAAAGTTTTCCCTGTGAACCTCAAGATCAGAAAACTCCACAGACGGTAGGTTTTCGTCTGAGGAGGTGGGCTCCTCTCCAGTTTCTTGAGTCTCCCCTGCCAATACTGATAAGGGAAATTCCGGAGAGTCCTCACCACTCTCAGGGGAGTTCTGGCTATCCCATTCCTGGTACATAGGGGCACCAGTGGGGGGCTCAGGATCATCCCACAGTTCCCAGAACTTCGGAAAATCCCTTCCCACAATGGCGTCATGTGGTAACTGAGATACTAAGCCCACTGGATGAGAGAGGGTACCTTTGGGGGTCTCGAAACACACTGTAGTCACTGGATACTCTCGGGTGTCCCCATGCACACAAATAACAGCTACCTTGCTATTCCCAGAGACCTCTGTTTTAACTAACTCAGCCTTTATCAGGGTCACAAGGCTACCTGAATCCAGCAATACCACAACGTTTCTACCATTAACACACATTTTGCATAAATGTTTCTCAGTTCCTCGAATGGCAGTGCATGCGACTGTCGCACACAGCGACTGACGTCTGCCCGTCAGAAAGTCACACTGCATGGGTTCCTCCACAACCGGGCAATTGGCTGCAATATGTCCCGCTTGCCGGCAGCGGTAGCAAACGATCCTTCTTGCCGCCTCTTGAGCCGCTGATTTCCCAGGCTGTTCTCGCCAAACTTGGGGTAGAGCTCCCACCCTCTCACTCTCTCCACCCTCACCCCTTGGAATCCTCTTATCCGCCCCTGGGGATGGTCTGGTCTTAGGGTGGAAAGTCCGAGTGTCTCTGGAAGAGGCCGTCAGGTTCTCTGTAGCCAAGTATTTCTCCACACGATCCACAAGACCATCGGCCGTCTCTGGGTCTCCATGGCTTACCCACTTTTGGATGGCAGTAGGAAGAGCTCTCAAAAACCGATCCATTACAACACGTTCCACAATCTTTGGTGCGGACAAAGTCTCTGGCTGTAGCCACTTTCTGCTCAGGTGAATGAGATCATACATTTGAGACCTGGGGGGTTTTCCAAGCTGGAAAGTCCAGTTATGCACACGCTGAGCCCGGACAGCCTGAGTGACACCCAGCCTTGCCAATATTTCAGCTTTTAGCATCACATAGTCTTTTGCTTGGTCAGGCTCTAGGTCATAGTAAGCCTTCTGCGATTCACCAGTTAACAGAGGAGCCACCAGTCCAGCCCACTGCTCCTCAGGCCACTTTTCTCTTTCAGCAGTCCTTTCAAATGTGGTCAAAAATACCTCTGGATCATCCTCTCCAGTCATTTTTGTCAATAAACGACTCACCCCAAAGGACGCGGTATTAGTGGGACGGCTTTCCTCACTGGTCTGCGGACGTTGCTGCATTACTGCTTCCATTTGTTGTAGTCTCTGCTCTTGCTTCTGTAACAGGTCTATGAAGCGGGCCTCAGATTGCTGCTGGGCTTGTTGCTGAGCTTCCAGACTCTGTTGGTGAGCTTGCTGCTGGGCTGCAAGGCTCTGTTGATGAGCTTGCTGCTGGGCTGCGAAGTTCTGTTGTTGAGCTGCAAGGCTCTGTTGATGAGCTGCAAGGCTCTTTTGCAAACCTGCATTTGTCTGCTGTTGATTGGCATTTGCTAGAGCCAGCTGCTTCAGTATCTCCTCCATGCTGGCTTAAAAAAAAACTGCCACTGGTTCTCCACCAACTGTGAGGGGGTTAGCTCGGCAGCGGGTGTGTGTGACCCCCGGGATGGGCTCCCCACACAAAAACAGGCCCAGCAAACGGAGGTTGTGGTTTTCAAAATCAAAAAAAAGGTGCGGTTTATTTTCTATTTACAGTGACAAAACACAGCAAAGCCAAAAGAAACATAAACAAAATAAATCCTGGTCAACTTGACCTCTGACTAAACATACAGGTTTCCTAACTAACAACTGGGATCAGCCTAGTGCTGTCCTAGTCCCTAAGTCCCTGGTTTTAAATGTCCAAGCAAATAGCCACACAGGCTTTGTCTCACCGCACAGGGGTTCACTCTCCCTAGACAGTCCACACAGGTCTGGGTCCAGGCATGAGCAAACACCTAATGAATCTGGGAGTTTTTATAGAGGCCTAAATGAGCTGACAAGCTTCAGCTGGTCTCATCAACTCCCTGTCTGCACGACGCCCCACACTCTCCCTAGAGGTATGAGTCATCCATGAGCCCACTAGCCTCAGCTGGGCTTATACAACACTCCACCTAGTTGTATAAGTCGGCGTAAAGCCTGAATCTGGGCAAAATATATCTACCCCCCTGGATGCAACCAGGTGACTTTACCTTCCTGCTGTCACAATATATATACTTTGCATCCAGTGTAGCCTATATCTGACTGCAGGCCATTCCTGGTGTACTTTTTCTAATATACTTCAGGCGGTGTATTTAATATATCTGCAAAAATCGGGTGCTGTGTGTACATTAATGAGGAAAAAGAATGAACTTAAATGATTTTAGCAAATGACTGCAATATAACAAAGAGTGACAAATTTAAGGGGGTCTGAATACTTTCCGTACCCACTGTATATACAGTCAGGCTCGTATATATACACTGCATCTAGTGTAGCCTATATCTGACTGCAGGCCATTCCTGGTGTACTTTTTCTAATATACTTCAGGCAGCGTATTTATTATATATATATATATACACACAGTCTTGTATATATATATATATATATATATATATATATATATATATATATATAGTCATAGCCAAAATTTTTGGCACCCCAGAAATTTTTCCAGAAAATCAAGTATTTCTCACAGAAAAGTATTGCAGTAACACATATTTTGCTATACACATGTTTATTCCCTTTGTGTGTATTGGAACAAAACAAAAAAAGGGAGGAAAAAAAGCAAATTGGACATAATGTCACACAATACTCCAAAAATGGGCTGGTCAAAATTCTTGGCACCCTTAACTTAATATTTGGTTGCATACCCTTTGGAAAAAATAACTGAAATCAGTCGCTTCCTATAACCATCAATAAGCTTCTTACACCTCTCACCCGGAATTATGGACCTCTCTTCCTTTGCAAACTGCTCCAGGTCTCTCTCATTGAAAGGGTGCCTTTTCCCAACAGCAATTTTAAGATCTCTCCACAGGTGTTCAATGGGATTTAGATCTGGAGTCATTGCTGGCCACTTTAGAACTCTCCAGCGCTTTGTTGCCATCCATTTCTGGGTGCTTTTTGACGTATGTTTGGGGTCATTGTCCTGCTGGAAGACCCAAGATCTCGGATGCAAACCCAGCTTTCTGACACTGGGCTCTACAGTGCGACCCAAAATCCTTTGGTAATCCTCAGATTTCATGATGCCTTGCACACATTCAAGGCACCCAGTGCCAGAGGCAGCAAAACAACCCCAAAACATCATTGAACCTCCACCATATTTCACTGTAGGTACTGTGTTCTTTTCTTTGTAGGCCTCATTCCGTTTTCGGTAAACAGTAGAATGATGTGCTTTACCAAAAAGCTCTATCTTGGTCTCATTTGTCCACAAGACGTTTTCCCAGAAGGATTTTGGCTTATTCAAGGCACCCAGTGCCAGAGGCAGCAAAACAACCCCAAAACATCATTGAACCTCCACCATATTTCACTGTAGGTACTGTGTTCTTTTCTTTGTAGGCCTCGTTCCGTTTTCGGTAAAGAGTAGAATGATGTGCTTTACCAAAAAGCTCTATATTGGTTTCATCTGTCCACAAGACGTTTTCCCAGAAGGATTTTGGCTTACTCAAGTACATTTTGGCAAACTGTAGTCTTGCTTTTTTATGTAAAAACCAAACAGATGAAGCACTATAAAGTAAATACAAATCTCAAACTGTGAAAGTAAATAAAAAGCAAATAAGTGTATAAATTCACTCCAAATCATGCATCAATATATATCAATGCATATAGAGCAGGTGAAGTGAACATCATGTTCTCAGCATAAAGACAGAGACATCTGTGAAAATGCATGTGTGAAAACAAAACATATAACAATGATAAAAATATATATAGTCCATAAAACAATATTGTGAATCAAATACTCATCAGATCACAGAAGAATGAGTATTACATAAAAAGTTCATATAGACCAGGGATATGCAATTAGCGGACCTCCAGCTGTTGCAAAACTACAAGTCCCATCATGCCTCTGCCTCTGGGTGTCATGCTTGCTGCTGTCAGAGTCTCGCTATGCCTCATGGGACTTGTAGTTTGGCAACAGCTGGAGGTCCGCTAATTGCATATCCCTGATATAGACATTCAGTGTTGCAGACATCCAATGTGGAACAGAGTGATATTGACATTCCTGTCACCGTAGGAGGTATTCAGTCAAAACGACACCCAGGGCTGTGACTGCGACACCAGGGAGGGGGGGATAGATTAAATACTCTTTTTTTGTTCCATAAAGTTTTATTGAGCAAATTCACAGGAATCACAGTACAAGGATTGATGCAGAACAGGTGCATTCACAGAGAACCAGATTTTGGTACAACTTAAACAAACATTACAGGCGGGTGTAAAATAGTCTCCAAGTTTTGTATCAGTGAGAATGAAGGTGCGGATGGGCCGGAGCCTTTATTAGTTTGATCCGCATTCCAACCGCCTGCTAACTTTGCTACATTACATGTTGATTCCAACACCAAAGAGATGGTGTCTAAGATATGGTGATAAGGGGATAGGATGGGGGGGACAATATCTATTCATGTTGAGGGGGTATGGGACTGAAGGGGGGGTAGGGGAGGGGGGGAAGGATCAGAGCACAAGGGGCAACAGCGAGAATGGGGGGAAGGGGTGGGGTGGGGTTGAGGATGAGGGTGAGGATGAGGATGAGGGGAGTGACCACTCGCTTGAACCTCCGTATGAAAGAGGGGGATAAAGAGCCCCTCAGAGTACAGACTCTAATCCGAGGGAACATGCTGATTGTATTCAGCTGTAGTTTTGAAGTGTGACCAACAGGACCAGGTAGTCGAGAAATTCTCCAGTCTCTCTTGAGAGATGTGGATCAGCTCTTCCATGTCGCAAATTCTAGAGATGGTCGTAAACCATTCTTTAAGTGACGGTATATGGCAGGAGCACCAGTGTTTGGGAATGCACAGCCTGGCAGCATTCACCATGTGCATGGCTAGGGATTTGAAATAGTCCTGGTGTGAAGTCCAAGGTGTAAGTGGTGATTGAGGCGATGCATCTGTGTACTTCCCTCCAAAAGGGTTGGATGTGTGAGCATTCCCACCAAATATGTATCATGGAACCCACCTCTGTATTGCATCTCCAGCATATATTGGAGGTTGAAGGGGCAAACTTATGAAGGAGAGCTGGGGTCCTATACCATCTAGTGAGCACTGTATACCCATTCTCCTGGATGGCAACGTTCAACGACCCCCTGTGTGCGTATTCGTGAATTCTCGTCCATTCAACTGGTGTCAGGGTGGTAGGTAGATCTCTGTTCCACGAGGCCTGCGATGGCGAAAGGGTGGAATCAGTAGGTTCTAAGAGTAAAGCGTAGAGCAGGGAAATAAGGTGCCGTTGGGGGGTTCTACGATAGCAGAGGGTTTCAAAAGGGGTAAGTGGTCTTGTCCAGCTGCCCTGAGCTGCATGTGTGGATAGAAAGTGACAAATTTGTCTGTATGTCCAAAAGGGGAAGGTAGAGGTGTTGGAAATGAGCCTGAGATCCTCTATCGAAGCGAGCTTACCGTCAGTGTATAGCTGTAAAGCAAGGATGTCCTGATACGGCCATTCTTGTTTGAGGAAAGTAGGTGACTCGCCTGGGATAAAGTCGGGATTCCCTCTCAGCGTAGTCAGCGGGACCGGGGTGGGTGAGAGGGAACCTCTGGAGGGGGACCACCTAAGAAGCGTTAAGGAAGTGTGGATGAAAGGATGTGAGGTCAGGGGCTGTGGCCATTGTTTCGGGGATAGCCATGGGAGAAGATGTAGCGGAATGGGTGAGAAAGAGTCTTCGATAGCAGTCCAGACCTTTTCAAGGGAGTGGATGGACCAATCCGCGATTCTCGTAAGGTGACAAGCCACGTAGTATTTATACAGGTCTGGGAGAGCAATACCCCCTTTAGGCTTGGGCAAGGTGAGTCTGGCGTATTTGATTCTAGGGGGGGGACCTTTCCATAGAAATGCCGAGCAGGCCTTCCGATAAGAGGAAAAGAATCCTGCGGATATATGCATCGGGATGGTTTGGATCAAGTATAATATACGTGGCAGGACAATCATTTTGATCAGAGCCGCTCGGCCAAACCACGAGACATTCAGTGAGGACCACTCCAAGAAGTGGTCTTGGGCTTTTTTCAGGGCAGGGTGGAAGTTAAGGGAATACAAATCTTTAAGGCAGGGTGGGATCCGAATCCCAAGATAGGAGATAGCAGTCTTTTCCCAATGAAATGGGAGAGATTCCTGACAATGGAGAACTTCCTGTGGTGGGAGGGTGATATTCAGGGCGTGGGACTTTGTGTAGTTAATTTTTAGGTTTGAAATTGTACCAAAGGCTTCCAGGTCATGTAGGAGAGATGGGAGGGAGGTTCGCGGGGATGTGAGGGAGAGCAAGATATCGTCCGCTTAAGGCGGCCACTTTAAAGTCTTTGCCTTTGACCATCAAACCCCTAATGTCCGTGTTTTCTCTAAGTTTGTTTAAGAGGGGTTCTAAGGAGAGAATGTAGATCAGGGGGGAGAGGGGACAACCCTGGCGAGTGCCATTGCTGATGGAGAAGACGTTCGACAGGTGGCCGTTAACTCTCACCGCCACCGTGGGGTTCGAGTATAATGCCATTATGGAGGTGAGCATGCGGTCCTCCCGACCCACCCCTTTTAGGACCTCTCGCATGTAGTCCCAGGCCACTCTGTCAAACGCCTTCTCCGCATCAAGGGAAAGCAAAAAGCCTGGTGTTTTAGTTGAGGTGAGCCAGTGATGTAGGTTGAGGGTTCGTATGGTATTGTCCCGCGCCTCCCTACCCGGGACAAAACCCACTTGATCATTGGAGATAAGACCGGGGATTAGAGGTATTAACCTGCTGGCAAGGATCTTGGCATACATTTTTATATCGACATTAAGGAGTGAGATCGGCCTATAATTCGCCACCTGGAGGGCATCCTTCCCTTCCTTAGGGATTACAGTGATGTGTGCCTCTAATAGTCTATTAGGTCGGTCTTGCGTATTGGCCAGGGCATTAAACGTCTGTAAAAGGTTGGGGGCAAGGATGTCTGCAAAGGACTTATAGTACTGGAGGGTGTACCCGTCCGGGCCTGGGCTTTTGCCCAGCTTCATTTGTTTCAGGGTTATCTCCAGCTCTCCTGTCGAGAATTGTCCCTCTAAGGATTGTGCTTGTTGGGGGGAAAGGGGTTTAGGGCCACATTGAGCGAGAAAGTCCGCGATGAGCATTTGACGTGTCTCCCCCGATGCTCGGGGTGGCAGGGCAGGGTGAAGGTTATAGAGCTTTCGGTAGAAAGACTCGAATTCTTTCGCGATGTCCTCACTCTTGGCCAGGAGGGTGCCCTGGGGATCGCGCAAGGCATGTATGGTGGACGAGAGTTTGGCCTTCTGGACTGACCGTGCTAAAAGGCGCCATGTTCATAAAAGACCCTCTGGCCAAGAATATAGCGTCTTCTCGTGCGTTTACCCAATTCATCTGTAAGGAGTGTGCGGAACTGAGTTAGTTCCTGAAGGGTGTTCTGGGCTTGTGTTTGTTTGTGGGACAGCTCTAGTGCTCTAATCCTTTTGATAAGAGCATTCACCTTCTCCTAATAAGCTTTTTTGGCCTGTGCATTCAGGGCAAGCAGTTCTCCCCTTACCACACATTTGTGGGCTTCCCATATGGATATTGGAGAAATGTCAGGATTAGCATTCTCCTGAAAATAAAGCTTGATGCATGAGCGGATCCGTTCCAATGAGGTTGGATCCGTCAAGCAGGAAGGGTTGAACCGCCATACTTTAGTCTTGGGGTACGTTTCCGGGAACGATAGTGTAACTGTGATGGGATGGTGATCCGATAAGAACATTGTGTCACGTACCAGGTGTGACCAGAACTGTGCAGCTAGCAACAGAGGAACACCAAACACGTATAAGTGAAATATAAAGATTTATTAAAGATAAGTGAAATAATATATATATAACCACCTCCAATACCACACAGTGCACAACAACCAATACCAAACAGAACCCACAATTAATAACAGTAACAGACAAATATGTACAAGTAATGGGGGAACCAGAATCATAAACAGGGCCAGGCCGAGGTCATACACAGGGGGATCAGCAGATGGGGTAAGGATGGATCAGGACAGGGAGACAGGATCAAGCAGGGGGCAACCAGGCTGCAGAGCAGGGATCAGGGATAAGGACGGACACAACAGGTTCAGGATCAGGTTACAGGTTCAGGTTACAGGGATCAGGATACATGGATCAAGGATCAAGGATCAAGGTTCAAGCAGACAGGCTACAGGTCAGGGCACGAGGACGATACCAGGGCAGTGTGTGTATACACCTGCCGGGTATTTATAGGAATGCCTGATTAGCTTCAGGTCACACCTGATCGGAGGGAGGGCAGTCTGCTCCACACTGCCAGGATCCATCCGCTGGTGGAAACCAGTACTGCGTCCAAAAGATAATACAACACCAGCAGGGAAAGATTCTCCTGACAGTTACAAACTGCCAGGAGACACCTGCTGGTGGACCACAGTACTGCAAGATAAATAATAAATGCCACCAGCGGATGGAACCTTTCCTGACAGTACCCCCCTCAAAGGAGCGGCCTCCGGACACTCCAACTAGCTGTTGCCGGAGAAAGTTCATGGCAATCAGCTGGGTAGTAGGCAAAGTCACATCCGGGCAGACAATCACATCAAGCTGGGCAGCAGGCAGGAACACCTCGGGCTGGGCAGCAGGCTCCGGGTCATCGAGCTGGGCAGCAGACAGGAACACTTCGGGCTGGGCAGCAGGCCCCGGGTCATCGAGCTGGGCAGCAGGCAGGGACACTTCGGGCTGGGCAGCAGGCTCCGGATCATCAAGCTGGGCAGCAGACAGGAACACTTCGGGCTGGGCAGCAGGCTCCGGATCATCAAGCTGGGCAGCAGACAGGAACACTTCGGGCTGGGCAGCAGGCTCCGGGTCATCGAGCTGGGCAGCAGGCTCCGGGTCATCGAGCTGGGCAGCAGACAGGAACACTTCGGGCTGGGCAGCAGGCTCCGGGTCATCGAGCTGGGCAGCAGGCTCCGGGTCATCGAGCTGGGCAGCAGGCAGGGACACTTCGGGCTGGGCAGCAGGCTCCGGATCATCAAGCTGGGCAGCAGACAGGAACACTTCGGGCTGGGCAGCAGGCCCCGGGTCATCGAGCTGGGCAGCAGGCAGGGACACTTCGGGCTGGGCAGCAGGCTCCGGATCATCAAGCTGGGCAGCAGACAGGAACACTTCGGGCTGGGCAGCAGGCTCCGGATCATCAAGCTGGGCAGCAGACAGGAACACTTCGGGCTGGGCAGCAGGCTCCGGATCATCAAGCTGGGCAGCAGACAGGAACACTTCGGGCTGGGCAGCAGGCTCCGGGTCATCGAGCTGGGCAGCAGGCTCCGGGTCATCGAGCTGGGCAGCAGACAGGAACACTTCGGGCTGGGCAGCAGGCTCCGGGTCATCGAGCTGGGCAGCAGGCTCCGGGTCATCGAGCTGGGCAGCAGGCAGGGACACTTCGGGCTGGGCAGCAGGCTCCGGATCATCAAGCTGGGCAGCAGACAGGAACACTTCGGGCTGGGCAGCAGGCTCCGGGTCATCGAGCTGGGCAGCAGACGGGATCATCTCAGGCTGGGCAGCAGACGGGATCATCTCAGGCTGGGCAGCAGACGGGATCATCTCAGGCTGGGCAGCAGACGGGATCATCTCAGGCTGGGCAGCAGACGGGATCATCTCAGGCTGGGCAGCAGACGACATACCCTCGAGCCGGGAAAAGGGCTCCACAACCTCAAGCCGGGAAACGGGCACCACAACCTTAAGCCGGGAAACGGGCACCACAACCTCAAGCCAGGGAACGGGCACCGCAGCGGGCACCACAACCTCAGGCCGGGAAACGGGCACCACAACCACAGGCCGGGAAACGGGCACCACAACCACAGGCCGGGAAACGGGCACCACAACCACAGGCCGGGAAACGGGCACCGGATCTTCCGACTGGGACACTGTCATCAGGGCTTCAGTTTGGAAGGCTGGCACGGGAGACCCAATTTGGCAGGCTGGCACAGGGTCTTCAGGCTGGCAGGCTGGCACAGGGTCTTCAGGCTGGCAGGCTGGCACAGGGTCTTCAGGCTGGCAGGCTGGTACAGGGTCTTCAGGCTGGCAGGCTGGTACAGGGTCTTCAGGCTGGCAGGCTGGTACAGGGTCTTCAGGCTGGCAGGCTAGCTCGAGAACCGCAGACTGGAAGGCTGGCTCAAAAACCGCAGGCTGGAAGGCTGGCTCAAGGACCGCAGGCTGGAAGGCTGGCTCAAGGACCGCAGGCTGGAAGGCTGGCTCAAGGACCGCAGGCTGGAAGGCTGGCTCAAGGACTGCAGGCTGGAAGGCTGGCTTGAGAACTGCAGGCTGGAAGGCTGGCTTGAGAATCGCAGGCTGGAAGGCTGGCTTGAGAACTGCAGGCTGGAAGGCTGGCTTGAAGGCTGGCTCTGGGACTGCAGGCTGGAAGGCTGGTTCTGGAACTGCAGGCTGGAAGGCGGGCTCAAGGACCGCAGGCTGGAAGGCTGGCTCAAGGACTGCAGGCTGGAAGGCTGGCTCTGAAACTGCAGGCTGGAAGGCTGGCTCTGGAACTGCGAGCTGGAAGGCTGGCTCTGAAACTGCAGGCTGGAAGGCTGGTTCTGGAACTGCAGGCTGGAAGGTGGGCTCAAGGACCGCAGGCTGGAAGGCTGGCTCAAGGATTACAGGCTGGAGCAGGTTGGTGGGTGTGGAGGAAGGTGGGATTACTGGTTGGATTGTGTTGGTAGGGAAATACTTCCGCTTCTTTTTAGATTTGGTCACTGCAGGTTTGCACATAACGGGGGGAGTATATGGAAAAGATGGAATCGAGCAAATGGAAGAATATGGCAGGGATACGGGGACAGTGGCTGGAGGAGGTTCTTGTGGGCTTGCAGGCAGCTGAGAAGAGGCAGGTGGGTTGAATGCAGGATAGGTGCAGGGAGCAGAGACTGGATATTGATACCTGGTGGGAAGTAGTGTGTACTGAACTGCGACTGGGGTTGCCATGGGTGATGGAGAAATAGACTCTTGGGCAGGCAGGTGTCTGGCAGCAGAGATGTTTTTTTGTGGGCTGGCTGGGGCCGATTGCAAAATATCAGACCATGCTGAGAGTAGTGGCTGCACAAACTGCAGTTTACATTCTGCCTGTCTGACAAGGGATTGTACACAATCAACACACTCTATTATTTTCTGTTGGGAACAAGCTGTGTAATGTTCAAAAAAGTATGGGGAGTCATCCTCCAGAAGCCAAACCAAAGATACGACCTGATTAACATTAAAGGGGGGAGAAAAATCATCATGGCCCTCTGGGATACAAGGCAAAGCCAGCTCTGTGCAGATTTTAATTAAAAGGTTGAACATCCCCAAACATCATACAGCCCTGATCAACCCAGGAGTGAGCTAAACGAATAATCTCTAGCAGCTGATCACTGGTCCACTCTTTCAGTGTCTGACGGAGATATTCACCACTCTCTGACGCCAGCAGAGTATAATAAGGAATCATATCAGAGTTCATTTTAGCAGAGTAACAGAACCAAAATGGGTCCTCTGTGCAGCTACTTCTGATCATTAATGGCCCTGGTATACTGTCACGTACCAGGTGTGACCAGAACTGTGCAGCTAGCAACAGAGGAACACCAAACACGTATAAGTGAAATATAAAGATTTATTAAAGATAAGTGAAATAATATATATATAACCACCTCCAATACCACACAGTGCACAACAACCAATACCAAACAGAACCCACAATTAATAACAGTAACAGACAAATATGTACAAGTAATGGGGGAACCAGAATCATAAACAGGGCCAGGCCGAGGTCATACACAGGGGGATCAGCAGATGGGGTAAGGATGGGTCAGGACAGGGAGACAGGATCAAGCAGGGGGCAACCAGGCTGCAGAGCAGGGATCAGGGATAAGGACGGACACAACAGGTTCAGGATCAGGTTACAGGTTCAGGTTACAGGGATCAGGATACATGGATCAAGGATCAAGGTTCAAGGTTCAAGGTTCAAGGTTCAAGCAGACAGGCTACAGGTCAGGGCACGAGGACGATACCCGGGCAGTGTGTGTATACACCAGCCGGGTATTTATAGGAATGCCTGATTAGCTTCAGGTCACACCTGATCGGAGGGAGGGCAGTCTGCTCCACACTGCCAGGATCCATCCGCTGGTGGAAACCAGTACTGCGTCCAAAAGATAATACAACACCAGCAGGGAAAGATTCTCCTGACAGTTACAAACTGCCAGGAGACACCTGCTGGTGGACCACAGTACTGCAAGATAAATAATAAATGCCACCAGCGGATGGAACCTTTCCTGACACATCGGTTCAATGGAGGCATGTTGGAGGGCGGGGAGGTCGGTCTGGGATAGAAAAAAAAATTGATTCTGGAGTATTTCTGGTGGGGGGCTGAAAAGTAGGTGTAGTCTTTGGTTGAAGGATAGAGGGTGCGCCATGTGTCATGAAGGGTCAAGATTTGTAATTGGGCTTTAATTTGGCGTAATGCCTTATAGGGCAGAGATGTCGTGGCAGTGGAGGTATCTAGGAGGGGGTTCAAGGGCACATTAATGTCGCCTCCCAGGAGGACCAGGCCGCTCTGGAATGAGGACAGAAGGGCACATGTCTTGCGGAAGAAGGAGACCTGATGTTCATTAGGGCAATATATGTTAGCCAGTGTAATAGGCTTAGTTGCATATGTTCCCCTAATAAAAATGAATCTGCCTTCAGGATCCACTAGGGAGTCAGTCAGGAGCAGGGATGGGCCCGGTGCTCGATTCGAACCCACGTTCGAATCGAGCACCGGGCGTTCGCTCGCTCGGCGAGCCCAGAACTATTTGGGCCGTTCGCATCACATTCGTGTGATGCGAGCGGCCCCGCAATGCATTGCGGCCGGCGCGGCCGGCGCAGTGCATTGCTGGCTGATGATTGGCCAAGCATGCACTGTGACCCCGCATGCTTGGACAATCACAGCGCCCGAAACTCGGAGAGCAATAGTTGGCTACAGGCAGGACGCCTGTAGCCAATTACAGCTCAGGGGCTTTAGTACACGCCCCACCATTTAAAAGGCCGCCACGCCGTCGGCCCCGGTCACATGAGTTCCGGCTTTAGGAGAGATCAGTCTGCTGATTCTGTCTTTGCTTGATACTGAAAGATTTGCTCTTCTTTGCTAAACCATTGGCTATTTCTTTGCTAAACCATTGCTACCTAATTCATTGATCGTTCATTGCTGCTGATTGCACAGTTAGTGTGTTATTAGCTGCTGCTGGGGATTAGTCTGGTGCGTGCTTACTGTTAGTACAGTATTGCAGTAGTACCAACCGCAGTGCTGTTAGCACAGCATTGCACCCCAACAGCACCCATAGGACTTCTAGTGTGTTAGTGGCAGCAAACAGAGCTCCTATATTTTCTTCTCAGCAGCACCCATAGGACTTCTAGTGTGTTAGTGGCTTCACACAGAGCTCCTATATTTTCATCTCAGAAGCACCCATAGGACTTCTAGTGTGTTAGTGGCAGCAAACAGAGCTCCTATATTTTCTTCTCAGCAGCACCCATAGGACTTCTAGTGTGTTAGTGGCAGCAAACAGAGCTCCTATATTTTCTTCTCAGCAGCACCCATAGGACTTCTAGTGTGTTAGTGGCAGCAAACAGAGCTCCTATATTTTCATCTCAGAAGCACCCATAGGACTTCTAGTGTGTTAGTGGCATCACACAGAGCTCCTATATTTTCATCTCAGAAGCACCCATAGGACTTCTAGTGTGTTAGTGGCATCACACAGAGCTCCTATATTTTCTTCTCAGCAGCACCCATAGGACTTCTAGTGTGTTAGTGGCAGCAAACAGAGCTCCTATTTCTTTTTCGTACATCACGGGACACAGAGCGACTTAGTCATTACTAATGGGTTATATAGTTTACCTTCAGGTGCTGGCACTGGCAACTTCCAAACCGGAAGTACCCTCCCCTATATAAGCCCCTCCCATCCGGGAGCACCTCAGTTTTTTGCCAGTGTCTAAGGTGTTGGCCAAAGAGTAACATGTGTTTTCACTGGGCTTGCGTACAGGTTCTTTTGGGCCTTAGTAAGCTGTTCCGGATCCCACCAAAAAAGCTTCATAGCTAAACGGTCGGTACCCGGGCCTTGCAGCAGAAGAGCAAGGTTTTGCCTGTAATGCCTCTCTTAGGAGGGCTGGACCCTGGGATCCAGAGCTCTGGTCATACCTACGACCAAGATGTTGTCTGTGCAGGGTGCTATACAGGTCCAGGGGAGTGGAATCCTTGGAGTGTCAGCTGGATGCAAACAGAGCTAGCAACAAACAGTGGCACACAGAGGCGGTTGATGCAGGCATCCCCATAGAAAGGCACTTTAGTGGACACCAGCTGGTATATAGCAGCAACTGTGTTAGACTATTACCAGCAAAATTGGTGTATGACGACGGGAATACCTCAGCTTTGTGCTTATAGGATATGTCGTCCAGACGCTCTGGAAATAGATCTTCCAAGAAGCGAAAGGGGTCTCCGTCGGGCTCTGAGGATTTTGGGCATGCTGTACTGCGCCAATCTCCCCTGAAATTTCAGAGGTCAGTAGCCGTAGGAACCCCGCAGGAGTACCTGGTACTGCGGCTGTCCCCAGTCCACCTGCTCCTGTATATATAACAGAGGAGGTTTTATCCTCAACTCTGGGAGGATTGGAAGAGAGATTAACAGCATTGATCGCTGCTTCCCTGTCACAGGAAAAGCGCGTCCGATCTCCGTCTCCTCCTGCAGAGTGCCTGTTAGTGGAGGAACAGTCCCAGAGATCGACCTACCTGAAGGGGATCAGGATGAGGTTGATTCAGTTATGGAGGAATCAACAGTGGAAGAACCTTTCTCAGCATCTCAGGCTGAAAGATTATGGGTTCAGTCTCTGACTAACATGGTCCGAGCAGCATTTTAAATGCCTCTGGCGGAACCATCAACCACTACTGTCTCCTCGCTGGGGTCGCTGAAAGCTCCCCAGACTGTCTGTTCCTTCCCAATCCACCCTTTATTGGAAGGGTTTATTTACCAGGATTGGGAGCATCCTGTAAAATATTTACTCCCCCCCCAAGAGATTTCCAGTGATCTATCCCATGGAGGATAAGTTCATAAAAATAAAAAAAAATGGAGGGTCCCTACAGTGGACACAGCCATCTCTTGTGTAAATAAATCACTGACATGTCCAGTAGATAATGTTCCAATGTTCAAGGACCCAATAGATAAAAAATTGGAGTCTTTACTAAAATCTGCTTTCTCTACAGCAAGCATGGTGACACAACCTGCAGTAGCAGCGATTGGAGTCTGCCAAGCAATGAAAGATCAGTTGAAACAAGTCTTAAGGGACTTACCAGATCAGCAGGCTCTTGCCCTAGCTGACCTACCTAGAGCCTTGTGTTGCGGTGGACGCCATAAAGGATACAATCCAACAGGCATCCCGCTTTACGCTGTCTGTAGACATATGCGTAGGCTTCTATGGCTCAAAAACTGGTCTGCTGAAGCTCCCTGTAAGAAATTGCTGATTAGCTTCCCATTTCATGGAGAACGCTTATCTGGAGATGATCTGGACAAATATATCCAGAAAACTTCTGCCGGTAAAAGTACACTCTTGCCGGTTAAGAACAAGGGTAGAAGTCCTTCTTTTAAGAGGCCTACTTCTCCAGTCCCTGGCACATCGGCTGTGAAACAGTTCCGACGGCCTCCGCGGTCAAATCCAGGGGGCAGAAATCAGGGACAATCACAGGGTAACAAGAAACCCTGGGTCAAGAGAGGTACAAAACCTCCCCCCAAGTCATGAAGGGTTGCCCCCACTCAATCGGGTGAGGGGAAGACTTCAGTTGTTCACAGAGACCTGGCGGGACACCATCAGAGATGGGTGATCTCTGCAGTAAGTCTGGGATACAGGCTGGAGTTAAAAGACATTCCTCCTGCCCATTTTATAAGGTCAAACGTGCCAAGCGATCCACAGAAGAGTGGATCCCTCCTTCTGGCACTAGAGCAACTATTGCCCCAAGGGTAATCATGAAGGTTCCCTTGGAAGAAAACGGGTTCGGGTTTTACTCGAACCTTGTCACAGTCCCCAAACCAAATGGGGACATGAGGCCCATATTAAATATAAAAGGGCTAAACAAGTTCCTACATATCAGGACTTTTTCGGATGGAGTCGATCCGATCGGTGGCCACCGCCCTACAAGGGCAGGAATGGTTAGCCTCGATCGACATAAGGGATGCTTATTTGCATATTCCCATCTGTCCGGCCCACCAGAAATTTCTACGCTTTGCAGTAGAAGGGCGCCATTTTCAGTTCAGAGCCTTACCTTTCGGTCTGGCCACAGCACCACGAGTGTTCACAAAAATTCTGGCCCTACGATTGGCCAAACTAGGAACACAAGGTGTAACGATAATGGCATATCTAGACGACTTGTTGCTGATAGACCACTCAGTGAAAAAAACTAGAAGTGGTCGTTCACAAGATAATCAAGTATCTGGAATCTCACGGTTGCATTATCAACCGAGACAAGTCAGCCCTAAAACCAGTCAAAAGCCTGGAATACTTGGGGGCTAAGACTGGATTCAAATCAGAGAAAGATTTTCTTACCTCCAGAGAAGGTGTCGAAAGACTTGACCCACTTAGTGGGTACAAAAAAGAAAAAACATCCATACGCCTGTGTATAAGGCTGCTGGGAAAAATGGTGGCTTCATTCGAAGCAGTACCCTACGGTCAATTCCATTCAAGGAACTTGCAGAGGGCCATACTGTCAGCCTGGAACAAAAAAGTTCAGGCTTTAGACTTACCAATGTCCCTGTCCCCTTTCGTTCGCAAGAGCCTCCATTGGTGGTTGGTGCCAGAATCTGGAAAAAGGGAAACCCTTCAGTCCGGTTTCTTGGAAGGTGGTCACTACAGATGCCAGCCTCATAGGCTGGGGGGCAGTACTGGAGCAATGGTCTCTCCAGGGCAAGTGGTCAGAAGCAGAGAAGGCCCTGCCCACCAATCTCTTAGAGATACGAGCAGCCCGGTATGCCCTAGTAGCATGGACATCCAAACTCCAAGGGTCACCTGTCAGAATTCAATCAGACAATGCCACAGCAGTGGCATATATCAATCACCAGGGTGGCACCAGGAGTCGTGCAGCCCAGAGGGAAGCAAATTGCATCCTGGAATGGGCAGAAAGGTATGTCACAGCCATATCCGCGGTTTTCATCCCAGGAGTGGAAAATTGGAGAGCGGACTTTTTAAGTCGCCAGCAATTATGCCCGGGGAATGGTCTCTTCACCCCGAGGTTTTCCAGGCAATATGCCAGCGGTGGGGAACACCGGATGTAGATCTGCTAGCATCCAGATTCAACGCAAAGGTGGACAGATTTGTGTCTCGCACAAAGGATCCCCTAGCTTGCGGTTCGGATGCCCTAGTGTTCCCTTGGGATCAGTTCAAGCTGATATATGCATTCCCACCGCGATTAATCCGCAGAATCAGGGTAGAAAAGAAACCAGTGATTCTGGTGGCTCCAGCGTGGCCCCGAAGGGCATGGTACACGGAGATTGTAAAAATGTCAGTGGGAAGTCCTTGGACCCTCCCACATCGTCCGGACCTGCTTTCGCAAGGACCGATATACTACCCTTCCTTACCAGCCCTAGGTTTGACGGCCTGGCTATTGAAGCCCACATTCTAAAAAAGAGAGGGCTCTCTAATCCTGTGGTATCTACCATGATCAATGCCAGGAAACCGGTATCCAGGCAGATCTATTATAGGATCTAGAAGGCGTACATCACGTGGTGTGAGGCCAGGAAATGGCATCCACGTAAGTACGTAATAGGTAGGATTCTGGACTTCCTACAGTGGGCTGTACATAGGAAGCTTGCCTTGAGTACTATCAAGGGTCAGACGGCCTTGTCAATATTTTTTTCAAAGGCCCTTGGCTTTGCATTCATTAGTCAAAGCTTTCATACAAGGAGTGATGCGTATTAGCCCTCCGGTTAGTATTCCCATATGTCCATGGGACTTAAACCTGGTTCTGTCGGTTCTACAGAAACAACCATTTGAACCATTGCGGCACGTTTCCTTGGTTCTTTTCACCAGGAAATTGATTTTCTTAGTAGCCATTTGTTCGGCTAAAAGAGTATCGGAATTAGCCGCCTTGTCCTGTAAGGAGCCATATCTGGTTATCCATAAGGACAGAGTAGTATTACGTCCTCATCCAGCCTTCTTCCTAAGGTGGTATCGAGGTTCCATTTGAACCAAGATGTGGTTCTTCCTTCCTTTTTCCCCAAACCTAGTTCGGTAGAGGAAAAGTTATTGCATTCTTTGGATGTAGTAAGAGCAGTTAAAGCTTATCTTAAAGCCACTGCTCAGATTCGTAGAACGGATACTTTGTTTGTTCTGCCGGAAGGCCCCAGAAAGGGTCAGGCAGCATCAAAAATCTACTTTAGCCAAGTGGATTCGACAGGTCATAATACAAGCCTATGGCTTGAAAAGGAGACCGCCTCCGTTCAAAGTTAGGGCGCACTCCACAAGAGCAGTTGGAATTTCATGGGCAGTGCATCACCAAGCCTCCCTGGCTCAAGTCTGTAAGGCCACAACATGGTCCTTAGTACACACGTTTACTAGATTCTACCAGGTAGACGTCAGAAGTCAGGAGGATGTCGCCTTTGGGCGCAGTGTGTTGCAGGCCGCAAAAGAGCCTCATGCCTGATGGCGCCCAGCTTATGTATAGTGTATCCCTCCCCTCATTGGGCATTGCTTTGGGACGTCCCATTAGTAATGACTAAGTCGCTCTGTGTCCCGTGATGTACGAAAAAGAAAAAGGGATTTTTATAACAGCTTACCTGTAAAATCCTTTTCTTGGAGTACATCACGGGACACAGAGCTCCCACCCCTCTTTTTGGGACACTTATTGCTTTGCTACAAAACTGAGGTGCTCCCGGATGGGAGGGGCTTATATAGGGGAGGGCACTTCCGGTTTGGAAGTTGCCAGTGCCAGCACCTGAAGGTAAACTATATAACCCATTAGTAATGACTAAGTCGCTCTGTGTCCCGTGATGTACTCCAAGAAAAGGATTTTACAGGTAAGCTGTTATAAAAATCCCTTTATTTTCTTCTCAGCAGCACCCATAGGACTTCTAGTGTGTTAGTGGCATCACACAGAGCTCCTATATTTTCATCTCAGAAGCACCCATAGGACTTCTAGTGTGTTAGTGGCATCACACAGAGCTCCTATATTTTCTTCTCAGCAGCACCCATAGGACTTCTAGTGTGTTAGTGGCATCACACAGAGCTCCTATATTTTCTTGTCAGCAGCACCCATAGGACTTCTAGTGTGTTAGTGGCAGCAAACAGAGCTCCTATATTTTCATCTCAGAAGCACCCATAGGACTTCTAGTGTGTTAGTGGCATCACACAGAGCTCCTATATTTTCATCTCAGAAGCACCCATAGGACTTCTAGTGTGTTAGTGGCATCACACAGAGCTCCTATATTTTCTTCTCAGCAGCACCCATAGGACTTCTAGTGTGTTAGTGGCATCACACAGAGCTCCTATATTTTCTTCTCAGCAGCACCCATAGGACTTCTAGTGTGTTAGTGGCATCACACAGAGCTCCTATATTTTCTTCTCAGCAGCACCCATAGGACTTCTAGTGTGTTAGTGGCATCACACAGAGCTCCTATATTTTCTTCTCAGAAGCACCCATAGGACTTCTAGTGTGTTAGTGGCATCACACAGAGCTCCTATATTTTCTCAAAAGTAAACACATCCCACCATGTCTTAACCTGTTTTTCAAGCAGGTTATCCAGGTTCTTAAGCAATCCCGGGTAGTCTTCCTCGCTCTCTGACATCTCTTGGTTAGCTGAGAAGACACATTCAGGATTCATCTGTCTATTAGACAGGTAGTTAATAGCTTCCATAGCAGCAAGTGGTTAAATAATAATAATGTGAGAAACCGGTACCCCTAAACTGTGCCCTTCCTATGTACCACCACTGCGCTTACGAGCGGAGTGGTGGTACGAGTGAACAGCAGCAGGAAGGCGGTGAGAGATCATTGTTACACCGAGGGTCTGCCGCAACCTATACACTCGTTTTAGGTGTGGTTGGATGCAGTGTATTTGCAGTGTTTAATGCTCATGAGTTACGGGCTACATGTGAGTGCAATATTTGGAGTGGTTTTTAAGTGTGTTACTAAAGTGTTTTACGTTATCACACTATTTGGAGCTTTCTTTATATATTTGCATATGGAGTAATCCTCTAAATCACTTGACTGGAAACTGGAAGATTGACTACACTGAGTTGTAAGACCTTACTTACGTTTTCACGCCAAACACGAAAGTGTGAGGCAACTTGCTGTGGTGAGTGTCCATCTGACGGGAGAGGGATCACTGAACACTGTGTGTGGAGGAAGATTGGAAGAATTTATGCACTGGATTTAATTATACATTGTGTGGACTTTCTCCCTTATATATTATTTTTTTAGGTTGTGCACATATTCACATATGTCACAGGGTGTTATTTGTTAAGGACAATATTACGCTAGAATATTGCTCTCTAGCGCCACTGTGTGGTTTTTGTTTAGAATTGACACTATTGACATATATTTATTTATTTAGCGTGGTTGCTTTTTTATTATTTAGGTATTGTATTCTATATCATTTTCTCATAAGCGCAGTGGTGGTACATAGGAAGGGCACAGTTTAGGGGTACCGGTTTCTCACATTATTATTATTTAACCACTTGCTGCTATGGAAGCTATTAACTACCTGTCTAATAGACAGATGAA
Source organism: Rana muscosa (assembly GCA_029206835.1). Classification (NCBI taxonomy): domain Eukaryota; kingdom Metazoa; phylum Chordata; class Amphibia; order Anura; family Ranidae; genus Rana; species Rana muscosa. The sequence goes on along the minus strand of CM055117.1, from coordinate 474,422,606 downwards.
TCCTGAATGTGTCTTCTCAGCTAACCAAGAGATGGCAGAGAGCGAGGAAGACTACCCGGGATTGCTTAAGAACCTGGATAACCTGCTTGAAAAACAGGTTAAGACATGGTGGGATGTGTTTACTTTTGAGGACTATGGGAGAGAAAGTTTGATTTTTAGGAGCCTGAGGCGGGAGGTTTCACCTCAGGATGGCCTTAATGACCCAAAATATATGGACGAATGGCTTGAGTTTTTTAATAGTGTAGGTAGGGAATTACAGAGTTTGGTCTTGAAAAGGAAACAAATTAAATTGAGTAGACTTAATGAAAAAATTAAAACCATACAGGAAAAGTTGGAACCTATAAATGATTCTAATATGGTGAAGGAATTTAATAATAACATGAAGAAAAAACTGGAAAAAATTGATTGTGACACACAAAAAAGGAAAGTTAGGAAATATAATAGAGACTCTACTAATTTCAAGACTAATAAGATATATGTCTGGCAAAGTACTAATCTTGGTAATGAACAATTACCAGATGGTGGTGAGGTTCAGAAAGAAACTATCACTGTTCCAAAAAAGGTGACAGTAAAGAACACCAATGTAAAAGGAGGAGGTAATAAAGGAGAACAGCCATCCACGAGTCAGCCCCGAGGGGGCACGCCCCAGGGCAATAGGGGTGGACAATATGGAGGAAATACACACTCCCTGGGTCCAGTAAGTTATGGAAGGGGAGGTTACCTGTATAATGAGAATTATCAATCACCCCGAATGACCCATCCATATGGGAGTAATTACTCTTATGGATATGGACCCTATCAAGAACAACAGTATTGGTACCAACCCTCACCTGAATAACCTCTAGAACCCAGAAATCAGGTACCTGTCTATAACAGATATCAACCTCTAGCAGAAGAGGAATTTGATGGCAATTATGAGCGGGAATCTTTTTTAGGACAACGAGGGAGGGGTGGGAGAGGGAGTACACTGAGGAGGAACAATCACCAAATGCACAACAGAGGCAATGGCAGGAGTGGACCACCTCAGTTCCCAAACAGGGAAACTATGCCCCACCAAAGAGAAGAAGGGGATGCAGGGCAGGCCGATCTAAACAATCCAAGAAAAAGGATGAGAAATCATTAAATACTGGAATATTCAATCTGAGTAAGGTAGAATTGGACCAGAATTAATGGAATATACTAAATTTGGGGCTGAAATGTGCCCCCAGAAAAATCATGAACAAGTTTGAGATATACATTGACACTCATAAGTTTATCAGAACATTGAACATGAAAGTAGGATTTTTAAAACAGCTTACCTGTAAAATCCTTTTCTTGGAGTACATCACGGGACACAGAGCAGCATAGTCATTACTATGTGGGTTATATAGAATTACCTTCAGGTGCTGGCACTGGCAACTTCCAAAACAGGAAGTACCCTCCCCTATATAAGCCCCTCCCATCCGGGAGTACCTCAGTTTTGTAGCAAAGCAATACGTGTCCCCAAAAGAGGGGTGGGAGCTCTGTGTCCCGTGATGTACTCCAAGAAAAGGATTTTACAGGTAAGCTGTTTTAAAAATCCTACTTTCTTGTTCATACATCACGGGACACAGAGCAGCATAGTCATTACTATGTGGGACGTCCCAAAGCAATGCCACATGAGGGGGGGGATACACCATACATAAGCTGGGCGCCATCAGGCATGAGGATCTTTTGCGGCCTGCAACACACTGCGCCCAAAGGCGACATCCTCCTGACTTCTAACGTCCACCTGGTAGAACCTAGTAAACGTGTGTACTGAAGACCATGTTGCGGCCTTACAAATTTGCGCCAGGGAGGCCTGGTGATGCACTGCCCATGAAGTTCCAACTGCTCTCGTGGAGTGCGCCCTAACTTTGAACGGAGGCGGTCTACTTCTCAAGCCATAGGCTTGTATTATGACCTTCGAATCCACTTGGCTAAAGTAGATTTTGATGCTGCCTGACCCTTTCTGGGGCCTTCCGGCAGAACAAACAAAGAATCCGTTCTACAAATCTGAGCAGTGGCTTTTAGATAAGCTTTAACTGCTCTTACTACATCCAAAGAATGCAATAACTTTTCCTCTACCGAGCTTGGTTTGGGGAAAAAAGAAGGAAGAACCACATCCTGGTTCAAGTGAAACCTCGATACCACCTTAGGAAGAAAGGCTGGGTGAGGACGTAATACTACTCTGTCCTTATGGATAACCAGATATGGCTCTTTACAGGACATGGCGGCTAATTCCGACACTCTTCTAGCCGAGCATATGGCTACTAAAAATATCAATTTCCTGGTGAGTAGAACCAAGGAAATGTGCCGCAAAGGTTCAAATGGCTGCTTCTGCAGAACCGACAGAACCAAATTTAGATCCCATGGGCATATGGGAGCCTTAATCGGTGGAATAATACGAGTCACACCTTGCATAAAGGATTTGACAAGTGAATGCATAGCCAGGGGCCTTTGAAATAGTATTGACAAGGCCGAAACCTGGCCCTTGATAGTACTTAAGGCAAACTTCCTGTCTACAGCCCACTGCAGGAAGTCCAGAATTCTGCCTATAACGTACTTACGTGGATGCCATTTTCTGGCCTCGCACCAAGTGATGTACGCCTTCCAAACTCTATAGTAGATCTGCCTGGATACAGGCTTCCTGGCATTGATTATAGTTGATACCACAGAGTTAGAGAGACCTCTCTTCTTTAGGATGTGGGATTCAATAGCCAGGCCGTTAAACTTAGAGTTAGTAAGGAAGGGTGGTATATCGGTCCTTGCGAAAGCAGGTCCGGACGACGTGGAAGGGTCCAAGGACTCCCCACAGACATTTTGATGATCTCCGCGTACCAGGCCCTTCGGGGCCACGCTGGAGCCACCAGGATTACCGGCTTCTTCTCCAACCTGACTCTGCGAAGGAGTCGAGGCAACAATTGTAGCGGAGGGAATGCATATATCAGTCTGAACTGATCCCAAGGGAACACCAGAGCATCCGAGCCGCAAGCGAGGGGATCCCTTGTCCGGGAGACAAATCTGTCCACCTTTGCGTTGAATCTGGATGCTAGCAGATCTACATCCGGTGTTCCCCACCGCTGACATATTGCTCGGAAGACCTCGGGATGAAGGGACCATTCCCCTGGGCATAACTGTTGGCGACTCAGAAAGTCCGCCTTCCAATTCTCCACCCCTGGAATGAAGACAGCTGATATACATGGGACATGCTTTTCTGCCCATTCCAGGATGTGACTTACTTCCCTCTGGGCTGCACGACTCCTGGTGCCTCCCTGATGATTGATATATGCCACTGCTGTGGCATTGTCTGATTGAATTCTGACAGGGGACCCTTGGAGTCTGGATGTCCAGGCTACTAGGGCGTACCGGGCTGCTCGTATCTCTAAGAGATTGATGGGCAGGGTTTTTACTACATTTGACCATCTGCCCTGGAGAGACCATTGCTCCAGTACTGCCCCCCAGCCTATAAGGCTGGCATCTGTAGTGACCACCTTCCAAGATATCGGGCTGAAGGGTTTTCCCTTCTGGAGATTCTGGGGGATCAACCACCAGCAGAGACTCTTCCGAACGGAAGGGGACAAAGCCATCGGGAAGTCTAGAGCCTGAACTTTTCCGTTCCAGGCTGACAATATGGCCCTTTGTAAATTCCTTGAGTGGAATTGGGCGTATGGCACAGCTTCGAATGATGCTACCATCTTTCCTAGCAGCCTCATGCACAGGCGTATGGACGGCTGTCTTTTTGCACAAAGCAGACGGACCAAGGCCCTCAAAGAGGATACCTTGTCTAGAGGTAAGAAAATCTTCCTCTGGTCTGAATCCAGCCGTAGCCCTAGATATACCAGGTTTTTCACTGGCTGTAGGGCTGACTTGTCCAGGTTGATGACCCAACCGTGAGACTCTAGATACTTGATTGTATCGACAATTACCACTTCTAGCTTGGCAACTGAGTGGTCCATCAACAACAGGTCGTCTAGGTATGCCATTATCGTTACACCCCGTGTTCTTAGATCGGCCAACAGTGGGGCCAGAATTTTTGTGAACACTCGTGGTGCTGTGGCCAGACCGAATGGTAAGGCTCTGAACTGAAAATGGCGCCCTTCTACTGCAAAGCGTAGGAATTTTTGATGACCTGGAAAGATGGGAACATGCAAGTAAGCATCTTTGATGTCGATCGAGGCTAACCATTCCTCCCCTTGTAGGGCAGCGGTGACCGATCGGATCGACTCCATCCGGAAAGACCGGACGTTTAGAAATTTGTTTAGACTCTTTAGGTCCAATATGGGTCTTATGTCCCCGTTTGGCTTCGGGACTGTGAAAAGGTTTGAGTAGAAACCCAACCCCCACTCTTCCATAGGAACCTCCATAATTACTCCTTGGAGCAATAGTTGTTCTAACGCCAATAGGAGAGACCCTCTTTTCAGAGGGTCTCTTGGCATGCCTGACCACATAAAATGGGACGGAGGAGACTCTTTTAACTCCAACTTGTATCCCAGAGTTACTGCGGAGAGCACCCATCTGTCTTTGATCGTCTCCCGCCAGGTCTCTGCGAACAACTGAAGTCTTCCCCCCACCCGTTTGAGTGGGGGCAGCCCTTCATAGGCTTGACTTGGAGGCTGGTTTAGTACCTCTTCGGATCCAGGGCTTTTTATTACCCTGTGGCTGTCCCTGATTTTTACCTCCTGAGTTTGACCGAGGAGGCCGTCGGAACTGCTTAGCAGCAGACGTCGCAGGGATAGGAGAGGTAGTCCTCTTAAAAGATGGACCCCTAGACCTCTTTTTACTCGGTAAGAGAGTACTTTTACCACTGGAAATCTTCTGGATATACTTATCCAGGTCTTCGCCAAAAAGGCGTTCCCCATGAAATGGGAAGCTAACTAAGAGCTTCTTACAGGGAGCTTCAGCAGACCAGTTTTTGAGCCACAGAAGCCTACGCATATGTACCAAAGACAGCGTGAGGCGGGAGGCCTGATGGATAGAATCCTTGATGGCGTCAACCGCAAAGCATAATGCTCTAGGCAGATCAGCCAGAGCCTGGGCCTGCTGGTCTGGCAAATCCCTCAGGACCATTTTCATTTGATCCTTTAAAGCTTGGCAGATCCCAATAGCTGCCACTGCTGGCTGTGTAACAGCCCCTGCTGTGGAAAAAGCAGATTTTAATAAAGATTCCAATTTTTTATCCACTGGATCTTTGAACATTTGAACATTATCTACTGGACATGTCAGTGATTTGTTCACAGAAGAGATGGCTGCATCCACCGTAGGAACATTCCATCTCTGGGTGAACTTTTCCTCCATGGGATAGATCACCGGAAACCTTTTAGGCGGAACAAATAGTTTATCAGGATGTTCCCAGTCCTGGTATATAAGTCCTTCCAATAATGGATGTATTGGAAAGGAGCAATTAACCTGGGGAGCTTTTAGCGACCCCAATGAGGAGACAGCAGTAGTTGATGGTTCAACAAGAGGCATTTTAAATGCAGATCGAACCATGTCAGTTAGGGTCTGGACCCACAATCTTTCAGTCTGTGATGCTGAAAATGGTTCATCTACTGTCGATTCCTCAAAAACAGAGCTAACCTCCTCCTGATCCCCTTCAGGTAGGTCGGTCCCTTCCTGGGACTGTTGCTCTGCCAACAGGCACTCTAATGGAGGTGATGGAGATCTGGCGCGCTTTCTTTCCTGTAGAGAAGAAGCGATCAATGCAGCCAATCTCTGCTCCAATCCCTCCAGAGTTGAGGAAAAAACCTCCTCTGTTATATATGCAGGAGCAGGTGGACTGAGGACAGCCGCAGTACCTGGCACTCCCGGGGGTTCCTTATGGGTATTAACCTCTGATTTCTCAGGGGAGGAGGGTGCAGATGACTGCTCCAGATCCTCAGAGCCCGATGGAGACCCCCTACACTTCCTGAGAGGTATATCTCGGAGTTTTTTAGGCGGCATATTCCTTAGATCAAAGCTGAGGTATTCCAGCCGCAATACACCCCTTACTGAAATAGTCTAATGCAATTTGCTGCTATGTACATCAGTGGGTGTCTACTAATGCGTCTTTCTGGGGATGCCTGTATCAACCGCCCGCTGTAAGCCCCTATACCATGCTACCAGCTCCTTTTCATGCTCTGTGTCCATAGCAAGCAGCGTGGACTGAGTCCTTTTATCTTGCTAGGACGCCCGCACATGCGCAGAAGCGCTGGGCGCACAGAGCGCGTCATCCGCCAGGCTCCGCCCCCTTTTTTGAAGCTAAACCTTATAAAAGGAAAGCATGTGTGCGCGCGCACGCGCGTGCACGTGTGCGCTCTTGGCGCCATGTAGGGAGAGGAGCCAGGGTCCCTGTTTCACCAGGACTCGGGGATGGAAGGAAACTACTTGGCAGCATGACAGAGGAATGCAGCTTCCCTGATAGAGAGCTCACTCATCTGCCTGGACTTTCACCATGGAAGGAATAGTCCCAAGAAAAAAGACGTTCCACAGCGGCCTCTAGTGGACAAACACAGGTACCGCACCTTTGTCTTTTTTTTTTTTTTTTAAAAAACCTCCTTTATGAAAAAACATTTCCAGGTTTACAGTTTTTTTAAAACTTCCCTTATGAAAAAACATTTCTAGGATTACTTAGGCATATACAGCTATTAGCGGGAATACCCTTTAGGTAACAGGCAGAAAGATATATTAGGCTTGGGGGTCCCCTCAATAGAACCAAGTTCCTGAGGGGCCCCCACTTACCTTTTCCCCGCCGCAGGACTTTGTTTGGTCCACAGAAGCCCAAACTTCACCTCTCACGGCAGGCATTGTACTAGACCTTCAGGGACCGGGTTCCCAAGGATTCCACTCCCCTGGACCTGTATAGCACCCTGCACAGATAGCCTCTTGGTTTTGGGTATGACCAGAGCTCTGGATCCCAGGGTCCAGCCCTCCTAAGAGAGGCATTACAGGCAAAACCCTGCTCTTCTCTGCAAGGCCCGGGTACCGACCGTTTAGCTATGAAGCTTTTTTGGTCGGATCCGGAATAGCTTGCTAAGGCCCAGAGAACCTGTACACAAGCCCAGATGAATACATGTTAACCTTGGCCAACACCTTAGACACTGGCAAAAAACTGAGGTACTCCCGGATGGGAGGGGCTTATATAGGGGAGGGTACTTCCTGTTTTGGAAGTTGCCAGTGCCAGCACCTGAAGGTAATTCTATATAACCCACATAGTAATGACTATGCTGCTCTGTGTCCCGTGATGTATGAACAAGAAAAAGTATTTTTTAAATCATCCTGCTAACCCTGCAATAAGGAACTACAATACATCCGACAGAATAGATAGTGGTCTCAAAAACAAATCCATTTTTAATCCACAAAACTCCAATAATCATTTTATTGAAGTTTTTAAACATATGGTTTTAAAAGATATTGAAGAACTCCCTATAAAAAAGAAGAAAGTGAATCCTGAATATATCAAAGAAGGTATCAAAACTCTTGAGAAAAAGAAAGACATTATTATCCGACCAGCGGATAAAGGGGGAAGTGTAGTGGTAATGGATAAACTAATATACCATAATCAACTGATGGAACTATTGGGAGATCAGATCACAGAATCCCGGTGATCTATACATTACCAAAAATACATAAAAATGCCCTGAACCCACCAGCTCGTCCAATAGTGAATGGAATAGGATCTGTGACGTCCAGACTGGGTGAATATTTAGACAAGTTCTTGCAACCCAGTGTAAGAGATACAAAGGCCTACTTAAAAGATACATCTGAGTTATTGCAATTATTGGAAAAGGTAAAAATTAAGGGTGATTCTGAGACTTATTTAGTCACAGCAGATGTATCAGCCTTGTACACCATCATACAGCATGAAGATGCAGCTCTTGCATTAAACTGGGCTCTGAGCAGGAGAGATGACATTCCGGATATGCAGAAACATTTCTTAGGACAAGTACTGGACTTTTGTATGTCCCACAACTATTTCTGGTACCATGACTGTTTCTTCTCACAACAGGTTGGCGTGGCGATGGGGGCTAAATTTGCCCCCAGCCTAGCCAACCTGTTTTTGGCCAAGTGGGAAGATAAGCAAATCTTCAGGAATCAGAGACCCCAATTACGATTTTATCGGAGGTTCATCGATGATCTCCTATTTATTTGGGAAGGTTCAAAGGAATCTGTGATTGAATTCTTAGATTTGCTGAATAAGAACAATAACAACATTAAATTGGATTACCAGATTAGCAACGAAATGGTGAACTTTCTTGATGTCACTATTAAGAGGGAAGTAGATGGTCTAAGTACTCGGGTGTATTTCAAACCCACAGATCGAAATAGTTACATCTCAATTCGTAGTGGGCATCACCCCGCCTGGATACGAAATATCCCAAAAGGTCAGATACTCAGAGTAAGCTGGAACTGCACTAACCAGGAGGAGTTCTTTACTCAAGCAGACACTTTAAAAGAAAAGTTTATACAGAAAGGTTACCGAGAAGAACCACTCAAAAAACTAATACAAGAAATAGGTGATGCCCCAAGGAGTCAATGCTTCAATAATAATAAAAAAGGGGATCGACCACATGATGGACAACATCAATGGGGCTTCATAACAGGTTTTCACTATCAAATTTTTTTGGCATATTTTGGGCCGAGATAGACACTTGGGAGAAGCCTTACCAGATGTACCAAGATTTATATATAGAAAGGCTCCAAGCTTTGGTGATAGGGTAGTGCGAAAGATTTTGGATCCGTCAAATGAACGCACCCTGAGAATTGACCTGAAAGGGTTTTATTCATGTAGGAGATGCAAGTGCTGTAGAACAGTTAAGGTACAAAATAGAGGGATAATGAGTATTACTAATAATGATCAAGAAACCTTTGACATTAAAGAGTTTATATCATGCAATTCCTCTTATGTGGTGTATCTTATGTGGTGCCCTTGTGGGCTATTTTATGTAGGTAGAACGAAGAGACTACTGAGGGTACGCATAGCAGAGCACCCTACGAATACAAAAAATGGTTTCAAATATCATAGTGTGTCATTACACTTTAAAGAGAAACATCAGCAAGACCCATCCCTCATCCAATTTTGTGGTATAGATTATGTACAGCCATCTTGGAGGGGCTCAAATCGTGTTAGAGATTTATCACAGAGAGAAACAAAATGGATATATCTTTTAAAAAGTCTCTACCCTAGAGGCCTTAACATTGAACTGGATCTCAATTGTTTTATCAATAATTTTTTATATTTTTAATATGTCTAATATTTTTAATATTCCTAATATTTCTATTATGCCTCATGAATTTTTTGATTCCATGTATGTGGGGTGGTAAATACACCACAGAAGTCAGAGTATACTTTATGTCTCGATCTAGGGTCTGTGAGCACATTTAATTAGTGATTGTGCGATACAGACTAAGGTGTCCAGTATTAATTTTATTTCCTTCTTCTACTCATATTTAATTTAGATTTAGGCCTTGGGTCATGGACAGACATGTCTGATCTTTTACATATTCTCCTATACAATTTTATATATGTATATTTTTGAGCCAATCTTATTTATATACTATGGTCAAATTTTCTGATACAGGATGTTAATAACCTATATATTGATAGGTATATTGGAGGATTCTTGAATGTAATATATGTATTAATGATTTTATGGATTTTCATCCAAACTTATTGGTAATCTCTCATAGTGCCAAATGTGTTTTTAATATATATACATGCTTTTTTAGAATATACCGGTATGTTTAATCACTATGTTTACCATTGCATGTTTTTAAATATGTATGAATAACACTTAGAACACAATTTGAAGATAAAGCGCACCATATTACTATTTACTGCTATGATGGTATAAGTTATGATATAGCAGGTGTATCCTGAAAGGATTCAACATCACCACTAGCGAGTGTATGGTGTTAGCAATGACACTCGAGTGATATGCTCGGATCGGCATCTGACTTCCGCCTATGGTGAGAGAAGAGGATGACGAACGTCTGCCCTTTGCTGGGCTAGGAGGGTGGGAGGAGATTTTAGTCGTGGGGGTACGACGCATTTGCGCCCAATTTGGACGGATGTGCGTCAAAACTTCCGCCCGGACTAGGGAGAGATCAAAGGAGGAGTTTTCGCACCGCACAGCCAATCCCATGATTAAGTCTTTACGACGAAATGTCGGGGCCGTGGCTGTGTGGCAATCGTCTGACGGAACGTGTGATGTCACAGGGTCGAATCAAGCAGCGGAGTATGAGCGAACAGCAGTGGGAAGGCGGTGAGAGATCATTGTTACACCGAGGGTCTGCCGCGACCTCTACACTCGTTTTAGGTGTGGTTGGATGCAGTGTATTTGCAGTCTTTAATGCTCATGAGTTACGGGCTACATGTGAGTGCAATATTTGGAGTGGTTTTTAAGTGTGTTATTAAAGTGTTTTACGTTATCACACTATTTGGAGCTTTCTTTATATATTTGCATATGGAGTAATCCTCTAAATCACTTAACTGGAAACTGGAAGATTGACTACACTGAGTTGTAAGACCTTGTTTATGTTTTCACGCCAAACACGAAAGTGTGAGGCAACTTGCTGTGGTGAGTGTCCATCTGACGGGAGAGGGATCACAGAACACTGTGTGTGGTGGAAGATTGGAAGAATTTATTTATTTAATTATACATTGTGTGGACTTTCTCCCTTATATATTATTTTTTTAGGTTGTGCACATATTCACATATGTCACAGGGTGTTATTTGTTAAGGACAATATTACGCTAGAATATTGCTCTCTAGCGCCACTGTGTGGTTTTTGTTTAGAATTGACACTATTGACATATATAATATATAATGCCAGTGCAGGCTGACATTCAAAGAGAATGCAACCTGCCCAAGAACCACCTAATTTATGACATGTCCACCAGGTGGAACTCAACGTTGGCAATGCTGCAGCAGCTGCACACGCAGCAGAGAGCCATCGATGAGTACCTGTGAGAGTATGGCACCAGGACAGGGTTAGGGGAGCTTAGCTTTTTTTCGCCATGCCAGTGGCTACTGATCAAGGATGCACGCACTGTCCTATCACCATTTGAGGAGGCCACAAGGATGGTGAGCAGTGACAGCGCATGCGTCAGTAATACTGTCCCTCTTGTCTTCCTGTTGGAGCACACGCTTGGTGGAATAATGGACAGGGCACTTGAGGCAGAACAGCGGTAGGAAGAGGAGGACTTCCTTACCTCTCAAGGCCCCCTTTATCCAGATAGTATTCCTGCAGGTCCGGAGAACACGCAGGAAGAAGAGGAGGAGGAGGAGGAGGAGGATTGTGTCAGCATGGAGGTGGAGGATAATGCTCAGCAGCAGTCTTCAAGGGATCGTTTTCAGTCCCATAGAGTTGTATGTGCCTGGGAGGAGGTGGTTGCGGATCATGTGTTCCTTAGTGACCCAGAGGACTCAGGATCTAATACCTCTGCAAATTTACGCTGCATGGCCTCCCTCATCCTGCAAAGCCTGCGAAATGACCCTAGAATTTGTGGTATCAAGGAGAGGGATCATTACTGGCTGGCAACCCTTTTTGATCCACGTTACAAGGGTAAGGTTGCAGAACTTATCCAGCCTTCGCAGAGGGAGCAGAGGATGAAACATCTTCAGGAGGCCTTGAAGAAAGGTTTGTGCAATGCGTTTTCAGAGCCTGGGAGGTTACAATTTCCTGGTGCTGGACAACGAGTTGCTGAGGCTTCGTTCAGTCACAGAAAGAGCGGTGGAGAAGGTGGCCGGCTGACCGATGCCTTCAGACAATTCTTCAGTCCTCAGCGCCAAGGTCTGATTGGTTCCAGCAACCATCGCTAGCGTCTGCAGTACACGGTGCAGGAATATATAGGGGCAAGATCAGATTTGGAGACCTTTACAACAGAGCATCCACTGGGTTACTGGGTCTTGAGGATGGACGTTTGTCCAGAGCTTGCTCAATATGCAATTGAGCTACTGGCCTGTCCTGCATCCAGCGGTTTTTCTGAATGCACACTCAGTGCTGTTGGAGGCTTTGTAACCGATCACAGAGTGCACCTGTCCACAGACTCTGTTGATCGGCTCACATTCATAAAAATGAATCAGTCTTGGATTACCAGCTACCAAGCACCTGATGCTGATGTAACCGATTGATTTTTCTATGGATGTGGGATCCCTTGAAGACTGCCTATGCTAAGTGACTATCCTATTATGCTGAGTGACTATCCTATTCCTCCTCAAGCTTGATGATGCTAGCTTCTAAGAATATTTTTGGTTCAGGGCACCACCATTACTGGCTAAGCTCCAATTTTTCTGCCCCTGTAAACAGGGGTATGTAATTAAAATTTTTGATCCAATATTTCACAGCAGGGCTCGTTCCTGCGCTCAACAAGAGTATCTTTCAGGGGTTACAGTGTTGTGGCACCACCACCACTGCCTAAGACCCAAATTTTCTGCCCCTGTTTAACAGGGCCGTGTAATTACAATTTTTGATCTAATATTTCACAGCAGGGCCCGTTCCTGCGCTCAACAAAAGTATCTGTGAGGGGTTACAGTGTTGTGGCACCACCACCACTGCCTAAGACCCAATTTTTCTGCCCCTGTTTAACAGGGGCATGTAATTACAATTTTTGATCTAATATTTTACAGTAGGGCTCGTTCCTGCGTTTAACAAGAGTATCTGTGAGGGGTTACAGTGTTGTGGCACCACCACCACCACTGCCTAAGACCCAATTTTTCTGCCCCTGTTCAACAGGGGCGTGTAATTACAATTTTTGATCTAATATTTCACAGCAGGGCCCGTTGCTGCGCCCACCAAGAGTAACTGTGAGGCTTTACAGTGTTGTGCCACCACCACCACCACTACCATCACTGCCTAAGGCCCAATTTTTCTGCCCCTGTTTAACAGTGGCATGTAATTACAATTCTTGATCTAATATTTCACAGCAGGGCCCATTCCTGTGCCCACCAAGAGTAACTGTGAGGGCTTACAGTGTTGTGGCACCACCACTACCACCAAAGGCCCAATTTTTCTGCCCCTGTTTAACAGTGGCGTGTAATTACAATTCTTGAGATAATATTTCACAGCAGGGCCCGTTCCTGCGCCCACCAAGAGTAACTGTGAGGGCTTACAGTGTTGTGGCACCACCACCAAAGTCCCAATTTTTCTACAGAGTATATAGGGCAGGCCGTATAGTATATACAGGCGGTCCCCTACTTTCAAACATCCGACTTACAAACCACTCCTACTTACAAACGGAGGGAGACAACAGGAAGTGAGAGGAAATCTACCCCTAGGAAGGGAAATTCTCCCCTGTAAGAGTTAATATGGGAAAAAGGTGTCTACAATTTTCTAAATCAAATTGTCTTTGGGATAGAAAGTGAGGTGAAATCTTCTGAACAGGGGCACAGACAGCAAAACAAATGTTACACGGGTGATAACCCTTCCCTATGCTATCCAAAAAGCTTAAAAATAGATTTTTTGTTTGGAGCTACACTTAAAAAATTTGCCTGTTCCAAATTACAAACAGATTCATCTTAAGAACAAACCTACAGTCCCTATCTTTTTTGTAACCCAGGAAACGCCTGTTTTTTTTTTCCTTTAGAAATATTATTTTGCTGCAGGGACTGTTCTAAACACGGGAAAAATGTGCCACTTTACAGGCATACTGTAGACACCTCCAGGTAAGACATTTAAAGGAATATTTCACTTTTATTGTTTTACTTTAAGCATTATTAAAATCACTGCTCCTGAAAAAACGTCAGTTTTTAAAACTTTTTTTTGCATTGATACATGTCCCCTGGGGCAGGACACAGATCCCAAACACTTTTTATGGCAATAATTTGCATATTAGCCTTCAAAATCAGCACTTTTAAATTGTTCACGTTCGTGCCCCATAGACTTTAACAGTGTTTGCGTGTTCGCACAAACTTTTTGGCAGTTTGCATGTTCTGCCGTGAACCAACCGGGGGGGGGGTGTTCGGCTCATCCCTATGTAAGACACAGTGGGGTAGGGTTTAGGGGTGCACTACACATAGGGTGTAGGGTTCAGGAGTGCATTGCACCCAGTGTACAGGGTTCAGGATTGCACTACACAGGGTACAGGGTTTAGGAGTGCATTGCCCACAGGGTGCAGGGTTCAGTAGTGTGTTACACCCAGGGTACAGGGTTTAGGAGTGCATTACACACAGAGTTAAGGGTTCAGGAGTGTGCTATGCAAACAGTGCAGGGATCTGAAGTACATATCTCACAAGCCATTACAGCCAAATATGACCTCCATTTAAATTCTCCCAGACCCCCCAGTACAAAGCTCTCTCCCCAAATTATCCTACTACAAAATCCTAAATTTTGCATCTACCTCAATAAAAAGCTTTTCCCTGAAAAAAGCAACACCCATCATTCACTCACTGTCCACAGCTTACCTCTGAACCCCACTCTCCATAACCCACTTCTGCCCCCTACCCCCCCTATTCCCCATCCAGAGCTCACCTCTGCGACCCTGTCCAAAGCTCATCTTTGCACCTCCTATCCAATTAACATTTCTAGAAATCACTTTTGGAGTTAATTTCACCTTTAAAAAACAGGATTTACACTCTGATAGAGAATTTTTTGCTGCTTTATACTGTGTAGCCAGATGTAGCAATAAAAGAAGTAGACCATAAAACTGTACTAAAGGAAGTCCCTCCTCTGAAAGCAATAGAGAATAAAAAGTAAAAGGGTAAATATTTGTTCTTGTTTAAAGAATATTTCACTGCCAAAAATCTAATAGTTAAATTCTAAAAGAAAAATGTCATATGACTCATTTGTGTGCATGTGTTTTTCAAAACCACTACTGTAAAGACTGTTGTTGAGCACAGGAATGCACTCCTGAACACCTAAGCAAATGAAGACACAAAACTATGGGGAGTACTCGTGTTAGAGCACTTGAAGTTAGCAGATCCACTTTGCCAAATACTTTTATTTCCGTATAGTATTCTTATGTGCAGTGCAGTAAGAAGCAAATCCTCACTGAAAAACATTTTTTATAACCGCGATAACATTTAAATACCAGCTTTAAAATGTTATGTATTTTGCAACATCAAGAAATATGTCAACAAACTTGCTGGCATTAACACATCTTGGAAGGAATGCTAAAAAATATAGCACTATTCATCGGTAATAGAAAAGTTGTAAAACTTTTATATGTGTGTACAATGCTTGATGACTCCTTTAATTCAACACTGAGTGGCAGATCACAAGAGACTTATAAACTACTTGGATAACGTACGGATATTAATGCTGCCACAACTATGTAAAGGTCAAACAGTTACACAAGTATAGGTCTTTAAAACAGTAATCTGCCCTAATTGTCTTTTCCAGTTTAATTATTACCAACTGTAAAAGTGAATTTTGAGTATATTTTTACAGGCTGCCTAAACTATAGGACTGGGAACTTTAAAATTCAAATAGTTCCCAAGTGTTTTAGCTTTTCATTAGATAATAGTAAAACTGTGAGGAGAAAATTGAGTAAAATTAGGAATATGTAATGGGGTAGGATTTACTAATTTTGGATAATGATCCTTCTATTGCAGAGATGCAATGCAGGTTTAGGAAACCTGTGATTTTGCAGCTGACAGTTACCCTGTGGCCCCCTTGCGGAGACTTTAATACCTGCAAGTGCCAGTATTGGAACATAGAGTTGTGCTAATAAGTTTACATACCCTGGCAGAATTTATGATTTATTGGCCATATCACAGGTGAGGATAGTTACCTTTAATAACCATTCAAACCCCTTTTGTGTCAACTTGTGTGCATGTTATCAGGCCAAAATCACCAGGGCATGTAAACTTTTGATCAGGGTCATTTGGGTATTTTCTGTTGCCATTATGATTTTAAAAAGAGTAAACACTGCTGATTGATAATAAATGGCTTCAGCCAAACACTAACCACGAGTGAAAGAGACGTTTTTGTGTTTCATTCATATTCTCTGAAAAATGGCCAAGATATTCTTAAATTATGCCAGGGTATGTAAACTTATGAGCACAATTGAATATGTGCTCCATCCCACGGCCAAAGTAAAAAAATCCTAGTAATTATTACAATGGCTCTATGTTTTGTTTTGTTTTTTATGAAAAACTTTACCTATTAAAAATGTCCTGTTGATCATGCCAGTGTTTCCTTGTTTCCTTGTTCTTGGTTACAATAATCTGTAGGTTCATAGAGCCACCAGGGTGCATATGCTCCCATTTGTCTGTTAAAGTGGTGAAGTAAACCTCAGGCTGAATTTTCTTATTTTTTTCTGACCTGTAAAGTAAAGGCATAATGTGCTAGCATTGCATACTAGCACATTATGTGAATCTTACCTGCAAACGAAGCGCTCCACCGATGCATTGTCACCGCTGGAGGCTGCATCCATCTCCACCCGTCTTCCTCCCGGGTCCGCAGACTCCAGCTGTGTGACTGGCCAGAGCCACGTGACGTCACTCCCAGATGCAGATCACGGCACAGGGCTCTGAAGGAATAGCACAGGTGGCAGTTCCTTCAAAACGCATGCGCTGATGACATTGACTGCATGTACAGTAAATATCTCCTAAACAGTGCACGTTTAAGAGATATTTACAATACCTATAGGTAAGCCTTATCATAGGCTTACCTATAGGTACAATTCATCTATGGAAATTTACAACCACTTTAAGTAAGTTGTGTCTAAACAAAATCCATAGGGAGGGTACAACATGGGGAGGGTACATTAATAGACAAACAATAAGTACATTTGTGCAAGAAACTGAAAAATAAATGATAACAATCACCCTAATAATCGATTAATGGTGAACAATAAATATGTGACAAGCCAGCATCTTTTACCTGCATCAGAACGAAGCAGAAGAATCGCTTTTGTAAATGTGCTGTAACCAACGTTCCTTGTTCATGGTTGTAGAGTGGCTGCATGCGTGGATAAGGGCCTGGTGTGGATTTTAGGGGGGGCTCCACTCTGTTTTTTCTTTTTTTTTGCATGGAGTTTACCTCCACTCAGTTTTTTCTTTTTTTTTTATGGAGTTTACCTTAAAATCCAGACTGGAGGGACTCACATCATTTTCTTATGCATGGGATTTCCCATAACATCCATACCAGACCCTCATCAACAACCTAATATTTTTTTTAATGAGAAGCCCATGCTGTTAATTTTTTAACGTGGGTCCACCATTATCATCGATAGCCTCATCTAGAATAAGGATCTAGTAGGTTTTTTTTTTTTGTAAATGTCAGTTTTTCTTTAGTAGGCTATATACATAACATAGATGTGGCATTTCTCAAGCAGGGTAAAGACATCCCCCCAGCGTTTTTAAAGGAATTTAGCTCACGCCAATCTACGTCGGCAAAGTGGCACCGCTGCGCAAAACCCAGTACGGGTACGTCTGCCCTTTAAAAACCGCTAGAGGGCGTGCGCCTGCTGCACGACGGGGTACCCGATGCGCGTGGCCGGTGGTCGCAATCGCTGCCGGGCATGCGCGATCGCGTGAACGAGCGCCAGCATGGGGATTTGTGTGTGTAAACACAAATCCCTGTGCTGTCAGAGGAGAGGAGACATGTAGTTTGTTCCAAGTAAATAGGAACAATGCTATGTCTCCTCTCTTACTCAGTCCTATCCCCATACAGTTAGAACACACTGAGGGAACACACGTTTAACTCCTTGATCGCCCCTTAGTGTTAACCCCTTCCCTGCCAGTGACACTTATACAGTAATCAGTGCCGCCATTACTAGTAAAGAAAAAGTAATACAAATGCCATAAAAATGCCATAAATCTTTCCCATCATCTGCAGACGCTATAACTTTTGCAAAAACCACTCAATATACACTTATTGCGAATATGAATATGTAGAAGAATATATATTGGCCTAAACTGATGAAGAAATTCATTTTTTTAAAACATTTTTGGGTATATTTATTATAGCAAAAAGTAAAAAAAATATATATTTTTTCTAAATTGTCGCAGTTTTTTGTTTATAGCGCAAAAAATAAAAACCGCATGGGAAAAAAAGGATGCAAATTTTGTTTGGGTACAACATCACATGACCGCGCAATTACTAGTTAAAGCAACGCAGTGCCAAATTGTAAAAAGTACTTTGGTCAGGAAGGGGGTAAAATCTTCCGGGGCTGAAGTGGTTAATAATGTTTCATCTTAAGTATTATTACAATTTTTGCTGCCTGCTGAATTGAATGAAAAAATATATATTTCGATTTTTTACATGTCCTCAAGGCATTGAGCATCCCCCTTCCCCATCCATCCCAATGTCAATTGTTTGAAAATCTCTTGCCTATTAGCCTAGAAAATGGCCATTACTGATTTCTAAATTTCAGCTCCCATTGACTTCAATGGGGTTCACATTCAGCAATCAAACTCCTGTACAATTTACCGAACTTGCTCTAAACTAAACCCAGGCTCATTACTACTAACAGACATTACATGCAACACCAGTAAGATATTCATTTTCAAATAAATCATCACTGAGATTTGGAGGAGGACACGGTTTCTTTAGATATGAATAATATTCTTTAAATCCTCAGTTCAGTTAAAGTTTTCAAAGTATATGGTGCCACAATTACCTTAAAGCACTGAGAAATAGAAGGCAAGTCAGAAGATGTGGAAAATGGTTCAGCAGATGTAGAAAGTTCATATGAAGGTGCAGCAACATATTTGGAACTTAAAGTGGAGTTCCACCCATTTTTTTATGTATGTCTGTGCTGCATGCCCTTAGTGGACAGTTTTCACAATGGGCAATATTTATAGTTTTTGGGCATTGTAAATACCTTTTTTTCCATTTTTCATCCCCACTTCCTGGTCTTAATAGCCTAGGCGATTAAGTCACTAGGCTATTCGCAAGGGTTCATGGGATATCGGCATCATGTATTCCATGACTCCTTGCGAATTGCCTCCTATCGAAATCTCGCGTTTTTAGTAACTGTCTTATAATCTAACTGTGTTGCAGGGAGAGAGGAGCTTTCAGAAGTCATCTGCGATGTGTGGGTGGGCGGGACAGAGCAGCTATCGAAGAGCAGCCAATTATTTGGCTTCTTAAGAAAAGGGGCGGAGCCGCATACACGTAGCGGCCCGCCCTGACCCCATACTATTGGCTGGCATTAGATAGCTGCTCTGTCCCGCCCACCCACACATCGCAGATGATTTATGAAAGCTCCTCTCTCCCTGCAACAGTTATATTATAAGACAGTGTGACACAAAACAGCTTCCAGCAACAATATCTGCTTAGTCTTATTATATACCTGTAAGCAGGGAGAGAGGAGCTTTCAGAAGTCATCTGCGATGTGTGGGTGGGCGGGACAGAGCAGCTATCGAAGAGCAGCCAATTATTTGGCTTCTTAAGAAAAGGGGCGGAGCCGCATACACGTAGCGGCCCGCCCTGACCCCATCCTATTGGCTGGTTAGATAGCTGCTCTGTCCCGCCCACCCACACATCGCCGATGATTTATGAAAGCTCCTCTCTCCCTGCAACAGTTATATTATAAGACAGTGTGACACAAAACAGCTTCCAGCAACAATATCAGTACAATGTGCCCCCTCTCCTCTGTCAGGTCACCTCTCCTCGCCTGTGTTGCTATAGGTTGCCATAGGTTGCTATAGCCTGGGGGAATAAACTTCCACAGACGCAAGATTGCCATAGCAACCTGTCAGGAAGAAGGACGCCTCCCTGAGGCATTACTAGGCATGTGCGAGATTTGCAGGTGCATGATGGGAAGATGGCTGCACAGAAATCCAGGAAATTAACACGAGAGGGTTTCAGATGCCCACAACTAAAATGGAAACTGCCTGCTTCCGAGATCAGTAAGTAAATAACTATTTTTAAAGAAATAAAAAGCGCAAAATGTATGACATGTTAGAAATGTTCATTTACAGGTTTTGACAGTTACAGAGCAGTGTTTAAAAAAAAAATGTTTGGGGGACTGGAACTCCCCTTTAAAGAAGACAAAGACCTACATAAATTAGACACCATTGATCCCCTCCAAAACTGCAACACCATTCACAGAAATGCAGCCCCACACTTGCAAGAAACCTCCCCCATATTTCATTGTTGCCTGCAGACGCTCATTATTGTACCGATCTGCAGCCATTCGGAGAACAAATTGCCTCCTGTTATAGCCAAATATTTCAAATTTTGACCCATCAGTCCAGAGCACCTGCTGCCATTTTTCTGCACCCAGTTCCTATGTTTTCGTTTATAGTTGAGTTTCTCAGCCTTGTTTCCATGTCTGAGGTATGGCTATTTGGTCACAATTCTTCCATGAAGACCACTTCTGGTCAGACTTCTCTGAACAGTAGATGGGTGTACCTGGGTCCCACTGGTTCCCGCCAGTTCTGTGCTGAAGTAAACATGATGTGTCTTTAATCTGCTGCATTATGTTTCCTTGGCCAAACACAGCATCTATGGTCCTCAAACATTGCCATTTCTTTGTGCATCTTCAACAGAGCTTGAGCAGCATATCTTGAAACCCCAGTCTGCTTTAAATTCTTTGCCTGGGAGAAACCTTGCTGATGCAGTATTACTACATTGTGTTTTGTTGCTGTGCTCAGTCTTGCCATGGTGTATGACCTGTGACATGAAACTGTCTTTCACAACCTCAACTTAGTAGCAGAGTTTGGCTGTTCCTTAAAGTGATACTAAAGTCTTGCTTTATTTTCATTAAAAATAACCAACATCTTATACTCACCTGCTCTGTGCAGGGGTTTTGCACAGAGCAGCCCAGATCCTCCTCTTTTTGAGTCCGTATTCAGTGCTCCTGGCACCCCCCCTTCTGTTAAGTGCCCCCACAGCAAGCAGCTATGGGGGCACCCAAACCAAGCTGCAGCTCCCTGTGTCCATTCAGACATGGAGCCGTGGCCTGGTCCCACGTCCTTTCTCTCCTCATTGGTTCACTGACTTTGATTGACTGCAGCGGGAGCCAATGGCACCGCCCTGCTGTCTCAGCCAATGAGGAGGGGAGTCTCTTATACAACATCGCTTGATCTAGATGGACCTGAGGTAAGTATTAGGGGCTCTAGGGGGCTGCTGCACACGGAAGATTTTTTATCTTAATGCATGTCAAAAGCGCATGTCAAATCGGGGGCATTTGGCGGCAATTGCCAGCAATTGGTGCGACGTGGCATCTGGGACGCTGCACTGATTTTCAATCCCGCAGCCCAGTGTGAACCTGGGCTTACAACCACTTTAAGCCTCCTACACAGCTGTTCCTGTTTTAGTTAATGACAGTGTTTCAACTTACATATGAAATTGATGAACATTAGCACCTGCTTGGTGTAATTGGTTAATCATACACCTGACTTTGTGCAAGTGATGTGATGCTGGTTTGAAGCCAAAGGGTAGTCACACCAAATATTGATTTGATTTAGATTATTCTTATGTTCACTCACTTTGCATTTTGTAAGTTGATACAAATAAACAATTAAAATACATTCTTACGTTATACCATTTCTTTACACCTGCCTAAAACTTTTGCACAGTACTGCCATTTCTGAACCCTCTTTCTGAAATTGCTAGTTGCCTGGTTGTCATTCTAATATTTTGACATCAATATTTTCTATCTCAGTTATGTGACTATAGTAATAGGAAATGCTGACACTTTTGTGACGCTTGCACTACATGCTTGTTCTGGATCTGTGAACCAGAAATATTAAAACCAGATACTGCCATGAGGCATGCATTTCCAAATGGAGGCCAGCAATATTTATCTCATGACAGGTGTGTTTTAAAATTTACACTGCTCAATTAAACTGTCAGTTTTTAAAAATTTACACTGCAAATCTAATTTACCACCTTTATTGTATTTCATTTTATCCTTTTATTTGAAGGACAACTTTATTGGCTAAAGCGGGCAAACTCTCAAAACTATCTTTCCAAAATCTGAAGTGTGCATATACCCAGAGCTGCCTAAATATCTGGATCTATTGCCTGTTGTGAATGGTACTCCATGCCTGTTTTCATCGTATACTCAGTTTGAATTTTCCAAGTTTGTGAACAGTTTACTATAACAGTTTTATTTCTGGATCATAGAGGAAACAGCCTGCACAGAGCCTCTGAAATGCTGCCAGTAAGGACAATGTTCTCAGCACATGAGAACCCTTGTGTGTTGGAACCACTAAAGTCCACAAAACCTAATTTTATAGTTCAGCTTTAGGCTACTTTTAATTAATATTAATAAGCATCATAAACACTGTAGCACTGTAACATTTATCATGCAAATTTGACACAATTGAGAATTTCCAAGAACAACAGATCATTGGCGGGAACCATTGCACATCTGGAATAACTGCTCCTAAATTAGGGAAATAATTTTGCCTGTGTGTTATGTGTGTATTCTTTCAGGAATGACATCAAGAGATATGATAAGCTGCAGATTGTTGGGCTAGATCCTATTGTACTTTAATTGACTTTAAATCAATACACACTGTTTCAGAAAATAATTCAATTACCTCTGGGATAGAAAAACATTAAACACAAATTAGTGACATTTCTTTGCTAAAGATCACATTTTGATCATTACAAATTTTATTCTTGGCACTATGTTTCATTTTAAATTTGTTTTGACACAAGTGGAGATTTATATATATTTTTTCTTAATCCATATTTTTTTATGTATTTTTGCTCAGTTTCATATAATTCAATGCATGAGCCAGCATGTAAGTGGAGATTTATCAAGCTGTTTTATTACTTCCCAAGGTGTAGTTCCAGTACAGCATTAGCTAAAACCAATGCTTTCCTACCGACAACAACTTATATGTTTTCATATTTGTGCACCAATACTATGGTGTGTTTTATTGTTTTCACAGGTGTACATTGAAGACTGCCGTGATACATTTTTTTATATAAAATTTAAATATATGAAGTAATTTTTTTATCCTTTTAGTGTCATTTGTATTTGTTATCATCTATGAAGACATTGCTTATTTATTGAACAATCAAATGCTAGGAAATGTCTGTAATGTGGTTATAGCAGCAAAGTTAAAGTGGCTGTAAAGGCTGAAGGTTTTTTTTTTTTCTTTATTTGAGATTTTACATAGAAACAACAAAGAAAGTGAGAAAATAAATTTTCAGAATACATTTAGTATATGAATTGGAGTGCTCAAAGATCAAACATACATGTAATAGTAAAAATACATATATATATATATAAGTATGTAAACTATCGGTCTGTATATGTAATGGTTATTAAAGAAGGCAAACTGATGAGTGACTATGCAGTACTTATATTCAATTCTTGTTTTAACTCAAGTAATACTTAGCATCAGCAGGTAAACAGATATGAAGATCTAGTCCATCAAGCTGTGTTACTAGGTGCATAATGCTAATTGATGTGTATTAGCGGCAGAATATCAGATAGGGAAGTAGAAGGTGCTTTAGGGATTTAAAGTCAGGAGGGTCAGCCCAGATTTATGCTTCTGGGGTCCATGAGCCATGGTTCCCAGTCATTGTAGAACTTTGCATTTTGAGTTTATTGTTTAACCACTTCAGCCCCGGACCATTTTGCAGCTAAAGGACCAGGCCCCTTTTTGCGATTTGGGACTGTGTTGCTTTAACTGACAATTGTGCGGTCGTGCGATGTGGCTCCTAAACAATATTGGTGTCCTTTTTTTCCCACAGAGCTTTCTTTTTGTGGTATTTGATCACCTCTGCGGTTTTAATTTTTTGCGCTATAAACAAAAATAGAGCGACAATTTTGAAAAAAATTCAATATTTTTTACTTTTTGCTATAATAAATATCCCCCAAAAATATAAAAAAAATCCTTTTTTTTCCTCAGTTTAGGCCAATACGTATTCTTCTACATATTTTTGGTTAAAAAACCCGTCAATAAGCGTTTATTGATTGGTTTGCGCAAAAGTTATAGCGTCTACAAAATAGGGGATAGTTTTTTGTTTTTTTTAACAATATATTTTTTTTACTAGTAAGCGATCAGCGATTTTTATCGTGACTGCGACATTATGGCGGACACATCGGACACTCTTGGCACATTTTTGGGACCATTGTCATTTTTACAGCAAACAGTGCTATAAAAATGCACTGATTACTGTGAAAATGACACTGGCAGTGAAGGGGTTAACCACTAGGTGGCGGTGTAGGGGTTAAGTGTTCCCTATTGAGTGTTTATTACTGTAGAGGGGATGGGCTGTGTGTCACATGACACTGATCTTTGTTCCGAGTACACGGAGCAGAGATCCATATCATTGTCACTAGGCAGAGCGGGGAAATGCTTGTTTACACAAGCATCTCCCCGCTCTATACCTCCGTGAGACGTTGTAGTTACGTCTTAGAGAGATGGAGGCTGAAGAGATTCCCCTTTTTTAGCTATTGCTAATCATGCAGCAATGAGGATGTGTGTGGCCACGGTTTGGAATTGTCTAGACCACGTAGGAATTGCCAGGCCAAGTAGAAAATCTACTGAAGATAAGTTAGCTGTCATGAGGGTAACCAAGCTATAATACCATTGTTGAAAAAGTGTTTGTAGTGATTCCCAATGTGTGGTTCAAAGAGAGAGTCGTGAGGGAAGAGATAATGCTTTGTACCATTGGTCCAGTGAAGGAACTTAGGTTATGTGTATTGACCAGAGTGATATTTTTTTCTTCTAGATGGAGTCATAAGATGACTGTGTAAGGAGATCCTAGATGTATGAGATACCTTTCAGTAGTTTGTTGGAAGAGTTGTAGAATTTTAGCAGGGGGTACAGGATTTTGACTTGTGTAATCCAATTGATTTTGGTGAGCAGACATCTGATCCTGAGGTATACATAGAATATTTTATTAGAAAGGCCATATGTGGTTTGGAGACTTGCAAAGGACAGTAAGCCTGATGAGTCAAAGAGGTTTCCTATAGTGTAGATACCCGCATCCATCCATGGCTGTATTTGTAGATCTGGGGTGATAAGTGAGATGGTGTTAATTGGCAAATGTGAAAGGATCAGGGAAGGGGTAGGGCCTTCAACATTTGAGGGATAGCTGACCATATTCTCAAGGAGGCTATTATTGTGTCCAATTGAAAATGTCTAGGTGAGGGAGCTAAGAGTAAGGCCCCAAGGAACCATTTTGGGTCTTTGGTCAGCACTACTGATTCTATTTGTTTCCAATTGGATTGAGTAGATGTCGTCCACCAGCATTTAAGTTGTTCCAACAGAACTGCTTGGTAATATAAGCGTATGTTAGGGGTCCCCATTCCTCCCATACGTGATGGGGTCATCAGATTTGCTTTTTTTTATCCTGGGCTGTTTCTGTTGCTATATAAGGAGTTAATAAGAGCTTGAAGAGTCCTTATGTGCACAGGCAGGAATGGAAAAGGTAGTGTACGAAAAATGTCTAAAATATGTGGAAGTATAAACATTTTGGCTAGAGCAATTCTACCCGCCAAGACACAAAAGGATGAGGTAGGTCTCTAGATATACATTGACGTTTTTCTACGAGGTCTGCTAAGTTGGAGCGTAGGAGATTTTTACTAGGTGAGGTCAGGCGGATTCCTAGGTACGATATGGAGTCATGGAGCCATGAGAATGGAGAATGTTGCGTAGTGTACAGTGGGTTTATGTAAGCCTAGTGCTAGCATAAATGATTTACTATGATTTACTTTGTATAAAGATATGGCACTGAATTGGTCGAGAATGTGTAGTATTTCAGGAAGAGAGCATTGAGGATTTGTGAGGGCAATTATGACATCATCCGCATATAGGCCGATTTTATCTTCCGTGGTACCTATATTTACGCCTGTGACCAAGGCTGCGGTGCGGATCTTTTGAGCCAGGGGTTCCATAATCAAGGCAAAGATTAATAGGGATAGCGGGCACCCCTGTCTCGTGCCATTCGTGATGTTAAAGGGGCTAGAGACAACACCTGATGTCCCTACTTTCGTACTTGGAGACGAGTATAGGCTAAGGATGGCATTCAGAAACATTCCTGATAGACCAAATTTGCACAGGACAGCTTTTAGGTAAGTTCATTGCACTATATCAAACGCCTTCTCTGCATTCAAAGAGAGGAGCAGAGAAGGCGTTCGCGTGTGTTCCACCCATTGGATGATGTCTATGAAGCGTCCGTCTGAGGTTTGCCTGCCAGGAATAAACATATCCAAATAGAGGCAGAGGGCTAGGAGTTTAGAGTAGAGCGTTGTGTCTGTATTTATTAAAGATATGGGTCTGTAATTTGCTGGGGGATTCTATTGATTTGCCTGGTTTCGGATGATGCGTAATGATTATATGTGGTACATAAATGGGAGGACAGAATATCATTAAAGTGTCTATAGTATTCATTGGGGAATCTGTCTGAACCAGGGGCTTTGTGGAGGGGAAGGGTTTTAATAAAAACATTATCAAGAAAACAGAATGGGAGTTTGAAGGTGCGAAAAAAAATATATTGAAATTGTTTTTAAACAATTGAAAATGTTATTAAACAAACATTGTTAAAAAATATATATATATATATATTTTTAAATACACAAGATACAGAGCTTAAAAAGTCCTATGGTCACAATACAAAAGAATAGTGGTCTCTACATGTTTCACCACAATCGTGGCTTCTTCTGGAGCTTTGTAGGATATATATCCTCAGGGCCCATCAGGAGGTCCAATGAGATGTCAGTGTGATATAAATGAGGGATGAACAATAACCCTGCAATCACACCCTGTTAACGATGAGAAGTTGTACGAATTGTTAGCCTGATAATTAAATCACTCCCAAGGCGTAACCTTCATATGCTCATGGTAAACTTCAAAAATATCTGTGCCATCCAAGCACTATTTTCTTTAAGAATACCAGTATTCCTTTGTTTAGTATCAAGATGATACCTTTAGGTCAGGGAAGGATCAAATATGATTCATCTATCCCAAGGGAATATCCCTTTTTACTTTGAATTAGTCCTGCAATATCATAGACAGGCGATCGGTCGATTGCAGGGTTATTGTTCCTCCCTTATTTATGGCACATTGACACCTCATTGGACCTCTTGGTGGGCCCTGAGGACTCTAAAGCCTCGTACACACGGTCGGACTTCCAACTGACTTTTCCGTGTTTTTTTGTCCGAATGGAGTTGGTTGGGAACACCCATAGCATACACACGCTCGTACTTTTCTGCAAACTTTCTTAAAACTTCTTACAACATCACATGTTTTTTCTGCTCTTTTCTGCTCTTTACTGCCACCCTTTGGTCAACTTCTGCTATTGTTGGTTGATTTTAACATTAGTTGTTTTGTCCATCGGACTAAAGTCCGATGGTTATCTGTACACACGGTCGGACTTTGCTCCATCCGACTGTTGTTGGGCAAAAGTTTGTCCGTTTGCAGACCCAACTTTTGTCCGATGAAATCCAAAACCAAACAAAAAAAGTTTGTCCGATGGAGCGTACACACGGTCGGATTGTTGGTCCAACTTGCTTAAAACAAAGTTTGTTGGGCAAAAGTCCGACCGTGTGTACGGGGCTTAAGGAATCTTGATATTTTTAAGGGGAAATACTATAATAAGGTCCTACAAAATCTTGTGATGAAACATGTAGAGGCAACTATTCTTTTGTATTGTGACCATAGGGCTTTTTAAGCTGTGGATCTTATGTATTTAAAAAAATATATATTATTTTTTTTAACAATGTTTGTTTAATAAAATTTTCTATTTTTTTTCGCACCTTCAAATTCCCATTCTGTTTTCTTGATAATGTTTGAATCTTACTAAGGGAGGTGGTGCTTCTATTTAATTCTCCAATCTCAAATATCAAATTTATCTAGTGGTTAATAACTTTACGTTGTTTGGTGCATACTGAAGGCAAGTGTATAGAGGAGAGAAAGGCATTTATGTTTTTGGCGCATGGAGGGGTGGTATTGTCTGCAGCTTGTAAGTTGTACAATTTGGCATAAAAGGATGCAAATGTGTTAGCTATGTCTAAAGGGTTAGTCATGCGTGTCCCTTGTGGATCTAGGAGGAAGGGTATTTTTGAGCGTATTTTTTGTCTTTTAACCTGTTTAGCCAGGAACGCTCCGGCTTTGCTGCTTAGTAAATATGAGTATAGTTTTAAGCGTTTGACATAATAGTCAAACTTACAATGTATGAGTTCTCCTAGTCTATATCGTTGATCTCTAAGCTCATCATTAGTGGTTGTCAGATTGGGTAAGGCCTTATTTATTTGTTCTAGGATTTTGATTTGGAGTAGTAGTGAGTCTATCTCATTTAATTGTCGTTTACCTTCCTGAGCCCTACATTTGATAAGAATGCCTCGTAGAAAAGCTTTGTGGGCCAACCATACCATGGATTGATCATCAACAGAACCACAATTCACTTTGAAGTAGTTCTTAATCTGGGATTTGATTTGGTGTTCATAGCGTTGGTTAGTTAGGAGAGATGAGTTCGAACATCAGAGGGTGTGATTTGTCGGTTGAGTGTGTGAGAACAATTTAATAGATATAGGGGCGTGTTCTGACCAATTAATGAGACCTATGCAAGATTTTGAGGTAGCCAATACGATCTTTTTGTTTGTGAGAAAGAGGTCAATTCGAGAGTAGGAACCACTAGTGTGAGATTAAAATGTATAGTCGCGCTCAACGTCATGCATGCATCTCAAAGGATCGTATAGGTCCTCATTGTTTATAAAGGATGTGAGGGCTGACGGTCAGTGTCTATCGAGGTTTGTGGAGTCCAATGAGGGGTCGATAATAGCGTTTAAGTCACCACAAAGTACCAATGGAGTGTTTTTTGATGGCTTGAGTTTATCCCTTTTTTTTTTGTAAAATTTGCGTTGGGAGGTGTTGGGTGCATAGATGTTCACCAGAGTCAGGGGGTGGTTATCGATATTGGCTGAGAGAATTATGAATCTGCCTTTGTCATCTGTTTCTACATGGTTTAGTGCAAAGGACATTTTGGTGCTGATAGTTATCATCACTCCACGCTTTTTTTTCTCAGCGTTTGCAAAGAAATATTGAGAATATTTTTTGTGTGTACAGGAGGGGGGTTTGGCCTTAGAGAAATGAGTCTCCTGGACACATAATATATCTATGTTTTGGGGCTACGCTTCTTTCCAGAGGAGGTTTCTCTTAAATGGTGAGTTAAGCTCTTTGGCAATAATGGATGTAATTTTGATGGACATGTTATTAGGTTCTAAAGATCGGACTGCAGTAATTGAGCTAGACTATAGCACCTTATACACTGTATTGGGAAGAATGTCTATTAGTGTACCGCAAGTTGAAAATTATAACTGAGTCACAAATATATGCAGATGTCTTAAGCACCACAATTGGGGTGTAATTCACAATTTGTAAATTATGGTATACAAATATGTAACAGAAATAACACATGCAATAGAGAGAAAGAAAAAATATGTCAGAGGATAAGTTGAATGAGGAAATTGTAAATAGCAATGTTCATCTGAGAGTGCTTTGCACACTGATCAGCTGGGGGTAAGGTGGGAATCGTACAAATCGCTCAGGCAGAATATTTCCATGCTTGGGACAAGTACCTCTGGGATGGTGGTTACCCTTTGTCTGCTTGGTTTGGTTTAGGTTGCGGAGGAGATGAGGAAATGGCGTAGTTGCTCAAAGCCTGAGAGGAGGATTAGTTAGCTTTTTGTAACCATCTTTAGGTGACAGGATTGGGATGTTTTTTTGTTGGTATTTGACCAGTTATTTGGTGGGGTAACCCCAGCGGTAGGTTATTTTTCATTCCTGGAGGATGGAGGTGACTGGAGCATATGCCCTACGTAGCGTCATTGTGGTGGGGGAGAGCTCCATGAAGAGAGATATTTTGGAATAGGGTGCAGGTGTGGGTTTACTGGTTCTAGCTGCATATAGAATTTGCTCTTTTATATGAAAAAGATGTATTCTGGCCAGGACATACCTGGGGCGTTTCCGCAGGAAGGTGGTCAGGTTTTGTGATTCTATATGCATGATCGATGAGCATGTCGCAAGGAGGGAGGTTTAGTTACATAGTTAGTCAGGTTGAAAAAAGACACAAGTCCATTAAGTTCAACCAAAAAAATAAAAAAAATACAATCCCATATACACAAACCTACACCCACAGTTGATCCAGAAGAAGGCAAAAAAAAAAAAACAGCAAAGTATGCTCCAATTTACTACAGCAGGGGAAAAAATTCCTTCATGATCCCCCGAGAGGCAATCGGATTTTCCCTGGATAAACCTTACCTATAAATGTTAGTACCCAGTTATATTGTGTAAGTAAGGTGGAGAAGAGCTGTTGTAGGTATTTTTTAAGCTTTTTGGGGGGTACCAACTCCGGGATACCTCTGAATATTATGTTGTTGCATCTCAATCTTTCTTCAAGGTCAGCGAGTTTCAGTTTAATTCTTTGGATCTTATTGGAGTGGTGATCATGTGCATCAAGGAGTTCATTGTGTGCTTTGCCCATTTCAGACATGTGTTCCTCTACTGTGTCAGTTCTCTCCTCTAAGCAGTCAATCCTGTCATGCACTTAGGATAGAGACATCTGCAGCTCTCTATGTAGATCCCTTTGTAATGTGAGCAGCATGGATTTTAACATGCTTTCAGATACTGGATTCTCAGTGACTGGCATGGTAGCTAATGTGGACATATGAGGGGGTTCCTGGGTTTTGTGGTCTGAGGCAGCCCAGTGATGTTTTTTGGCTAGAGGTGTTTTACTGCGAGAATTGGCTGGAGAGGAGGCAATCTTCTTACCTTTATCCGCTGGCACATCTGCAGGGTTTTCAAGTGCAGGAGAGAGACTGTCCATCGCTTCCTGCTCATTTAGGTCTGTGGGATATGATCCCCATTGTTGCTGTGCGCTGTCACTGAGAGACTGTCCGCGTGTAGTGGCTGAGGGAAACATGCGGCCAGCACCATTTTGGCTGGATTGCGGCTCCATGGGGCAGAAGTATTGAGTGAGAGGGCACGGTGGATGTGGTGGGTTTCTCCTCAGAAACATTCCTGTGTGTCTTCCCCTCACAGAATGAGGAAGAGCGGACGAGCTGATATCGCTGCTGTGGAGCAAAGCTCGTTTCTCAGACAGCCATTCTGATCTGCGGCTAGCCACGCCCCTGCTGAAGTTTTTTTACCTTCATGCATTCTATGAAATGAAGGTAAAAAACCTTCAGTGTGCAGCTCCCCCCCAGCCCCCCCAATACCTACCTAAGCCTGATCTTGATCCAACAATGTGCACGAAACCTGAGGCTCTCCAGGGTCTATGCCTCCTGATTGGCTGAAATGAAGGAGCCATTGTCTCCACTGTTGCCAATCAAAGCCAGTAAGGTGGGAGCTGGGGGCGGGGCTGAACCGTACTCTCTGTGTCTTATGGATGCAGAAAGCCAGCTCAGGAGCGAGCATGCACTAGTGCCCCACAGCAAGCGGCTTGCTATAGGGGCACTCAGCAAGGGGGGAGGGGCAGAGCGCCGGCGGGGTACCCGAGAAGAGGAGGATAGGGGCTGCTCTATGCGAAACCACTGTACAGAGCAGGTAAGTATAACATGTTTTTTTTTTTAATAAAAAGTTTTCCTTTACAATAACTTTAATAAATAGCCCCCATATTGTAGGGATAAGGACAGTGGGAGGGATCCAGCCTACAAAAATTATGTGTGTTGTCAACCCACAACACATCCTTAGTCATTGAGTGCATTTCTGGCATCAACCAGTATTTTTCTGTATTTGCAAAGTCTTTAACCTCCCTGGCGGTAATCCCGAGTCTGGCTCGGGGTGGAATTTCCGTACCATAAGCGGTAACCCCAAGCCAGACTCGAGCTGCATCCCAGGATACAGGGAGAGTTACCTACCTTTTTCCCTGGATCCTGCGATGTCTCCCCGCAGTGTGTGCGAGCTGTCTCCTTGCTCAATTCACACACAGTGCCCACCGAGCTCCGTTCCCTGCGATGTTGCGGCGCACCGGGGCGGAGATCGGCGCCAAATTAAAAAAAGTAAAAACACAATACACATACAGTATACTGTAATCTTACAGTACTGTATAAAAAAATTACACATTCCCTTTGTCCCTAGTGGTCTGTCCAGTGCCCTGCATGCACTTTTATATTATAAATACTGTTTTTTTCTGCCTGGAATTTGGAGATTGTCCATAGCAACCAAAAAGTGTCCCTTTATGTCATAAGTGGTTTTAGACCAGCTAGAAAACAGCGATAATAAATTAGAATCACTTGTAGAATTGAGCGATAGTGATTTGTGGGGAAATTCGTCATCAAACACTGAAAGTAATGACAGCGACAATTCTGCAACTGAGCAAATTTCTGTGTTTTTGATTTGATTACATTATTGAATAATTTTTATTATTTTTATATTACTATTTTTTATAATTATTTATAATTTTTTTTCTATAATATAATTTATGATTTTGTGTTTCAAACTTTATCATAACCGGGATGTCTACTAGACTGGTTTGGACAGATTTAAGTGAGTTATTCCTAAGAATTGCAGGCCTAAAATATAAAACGCCAAATTTCCATGCAAAATAATTGTACCGCTTTCAGCACCTAAAATCAGACAGAATCATACCACCAGGGATGTTAAAGAGTTGAAAAAATGCATAATGTTCATGTACATCATATGTTTTTTATTTTTTCATTGTTAAAGCGTTTGTTACCCAAACACTTCATGACTGCTGAGGCGCAATGAGCCCAGGTACCATTAAATGTAACATATATGTATTATAAACCTTCCCCCTTGCCCCCTCACCCTATTAAATAAAAAACGCTTACAACCATTAGGTTGGAAAGGGCAAGGCCACAGCTTTATTGATTCCAAACATAACATGTGAATAATATTTCAACAAGTGCCAGTCACAGTTGTACTGTGAGCACACAATACCAAAGGGGTGTGGGAGGGGCCTTTCCTTACCATAAGTGCTGGACAGGCCGCCTACTTCCGATATCCATCAAAGGCATGGCCCATTACCGCCATTTTATGCTGGCAAGGTCAAGAAAAACCACAGCAAGCTGTGACATACCACCGAAAGAAGGGGCGGGAGGGTGGGCAGCTCTTCCCAGCACGTCTTCCGAAAGGACCCCAGAATTCCCTGGGGCAATCCTTTACCCAAGCTCAGGCCCAACCCATCCTCCACATTGACCAATCCTTGGGTGACCAACGCCTTGTCCTGCACCTGGCCATGCCCCCATCAGTCAAGGCTCTCTTTCCCTAGGGGAGTCAAGAGGCCTTAATTTTCCTGATATGTGATGTGATATATGATATATATAGTTTAGTGATGGCGCCAAACAAATAAATAAATATTTAACAAAATCTGGAAAAAGCTGCCCCTTTTTCAAGTGAACTAATCACCCATAAACATATAAAACAAAATATAAACGACGATGCTAATTCATCAAAAAAAAAAAAAAATTAAAACATATATGATTACATCATTATATGGTTTGGATAATAACATTCCTGGAAGAAAGATTCCACACACCCAAAAAATATAAAAAATGTGTAGTAGGTGATCTTAATTGTCAGTGCTCCACCAACATTTGTGTGAGAAGAAACAAACTCACCAAATAGCTAGATGGAAAAGACTTGCATAGGACCCAGATCTATAGAAGGATAAGCCACATCAAAGGGAGATCACCTTAGCTTATTTTGTATCAACTGATAGATCTTTAAATCTGTATGAAGGGAAAGCACAAAACAACAGAGTACATCACATAGCGCAATATAGCTTGTACATGATAAACCATAAGTGGCTAGATTTTGCACTTACAGTACATTCTTCAGTGCTATAAGCTAGCACTGGCATATACAGCTCTATAGCGGGGAAAGACGCAGTTTCTTTGACTCTCAGCGTGCGTTCCAATACTCCAGAGACTGGAACCAGGTGTACCGGAAGTTCATTTGCAACCCCCATTTATTTCTTGTAGGGTTGTCACTGGAACTTTCCAGCAATCTCTCCAATGGGCTCACAGAAAGAAATACAAACCTGTAAATTCAACTCTTCCCTACTCTATCTATACCTAAAAAACACCCTGTTTGACTAAGCACCAAACCTGGATATAGACTGGCTGTTTTCTTTCGTTTTGCGGGCTGAATAAAAAAAAAACTGATTCCTCTATAAACACAAGTGAGGTGGATGGAGGAAACAACCCCCCCCCCACACTGAGACAGGGAGGATGATTTACTAACACTGGAGAGTGCACAATCTGGTGCGATTGTGCATATACTCCTGGGTATATATAGTTATTAAAAGGATACCACTAGATGAATATTGCAGCAAAGTTCATTTGCAGGGGCCCCTAAAGGATGATCATGATGTGGCATCTTTCTTATGTCAAAGACCTGAAGACACAATCAGAGGTAATGGGGAGATCCTCCAACCAGCCTGCAACACATATTCTCATTAGCCAAAACTGTGGTGTGGCACATAAATTTAGAGTCAGCTTATCTACTCTGTGTCTTAGTTCCCATTAGTTTCTAATCTGACATGCAACTTGACCTCTAACTTCCAGATGCCTAACCTAGCCTATGCTTATTATTGAGTCTCAAGCTAAAACTAGCTCTAGAATCCCAGACCAAACTGAAACTCTTTATATATTCTTTTCTGCACACAGAATATAGAGCTAACTCTTTGTTTGAGCCTACCTTCATTAAAATATTCAGGAACTTTTTGGCAACCATCAACTGTTGAGAAAATGTACACTGCCTGTAGCCCCTATAGGTAGCCCTGATGAGCAATTATGACATTATGACAAAACACTTACTTTGTAAGATATATTAGAGCAGTTGATAATGTTTCCTGTCTGGGTGGTGTTGGACTTGGGGAAAGTCCAGTCACCAGTGACATGTTTTGGATCCTGCTGTGACAAGCCAAACTTTTTCCAAAAGAACACACTATTAATATTAATAACACTAATACACCGCAGGCTACAGACCATTCTACATTCACGTGAAACCTATTTCTTACTTAGATCAACTAAATCTGTGTAAGGACCCTGCCCTAAGAAGTCTTGTTGCTAGTACAATTTTTGTAGCTGGGCTGTAGTCAGCGTAAAATCTAACTTTTACTGTTTCTGTATGAGTTTTTCCTAAGTTAAGGATAATGTTAGATTTTGCCTGTTGCTGGGAAGTGTCTTAAATAAATAATAATACTGAGTTATGAATATTAATGTCCCTCTGCCAAATCACTTGGAGATTTATTGTAAGTGGTGCATGCTAGAGGAGGATCTAAATGTTTGGGGTGACGTTGGAGAAGGTTTTTTTTCCTCCAGGGTTGTGGCCTAGAGAGGAAGTTTTGCTGGACATTCTTGCCTCTCAGGGTTGCTGCCTAGGGAGGGTCTGTGCTGAAAGAGGGACCTAAGCCTAGGGCCTAGAGAATTTAGGCTGCCTTGCTTAGAAGATACATCCTAAAGAAGTGGAGCAGGAAGTTGGCTGACTGTGTGAAGCTTCTTGGGAAGAGGCTTCACTGCCGATGAGTTTCCTGAAGATCTGGGGATACGCTGTGTCAGTAGACATTGCAGGAAGTTCCATATGCTCATCCTGACAGGTTCTTGTGCTACCTGGTTGTGTTTAACAGTCTACCAATAGAAATTGCAGGTCTTGCATTAAAAGTCTATTTTCTCTATTGATTGTTGCTACTAGTTGTAGCACTACCCCTGCAGGAGCTGCTGGTATTTTCCCGGGTCTTCACCTATTTCAGCCCCGCATCTAGGCACACAGTATTTCCCACAGCCAGGTGCACAACTTCCGTTCGCTACTCCAATGACCAGTCCAAAGGTTGTAGTGTCTTTTTGTTGTTTTATTTTAGCTTAGGAACTTGGATAGGAGAAGGGGGTATAGTGGGATACTCCAATTAAACAATTCACACTTGAGGACAGCTTTCTAGGTAGAACTTTGTATCAGACTGTACAGACACCAGACGGTTTTCCCTTTTAGCCTACACCCAGTAGCTGACCTTAGCACCCACAATACTAAAATACTAGTCTCTAGGATCCCCTTAGGGGGTCTATACTCATGCCCTGGTCACAGGTCACCTTCCTCCTTGATACCAGACAGGATCCATGGACATCCTCCCTCAGTCAGCTCTTAGTAGGACCCTGGATTTTAGCATTTACTGTTCAGACCCTCAGGTCGCCCACCTGAGGCTGCATGGCAGCCAGTGCTGGGGAGAGGCGACAGGCCCTCTTTCCAACTGGACCTCTTCTTTCAGGAGGAAGACACAGATCCCATGTGCTCACTAAATAAATAATAAATACCAACTCCCAGCATGCTCATGGGCACCACTCCCTGTAATTGGCTGGGAGGATATTCATATTCATGCTGCTAATCTGCATGGGTCACTCCTGTTCACCCAAAACCTTCCAAGATTCCCTGGGTACAGAGAAGCTAATCGCAGCAGCACTGTGAGTCACACAATATAAACAATTGAAGCTTTTCTGCTAAGCAGACAAGCTGCTATGCTTGAGAGGTTGCTAATGGAGCTCATTTTAGGTGAAAGTTATCTACTCTCCTACCCTTTTATACATAATCCATGGTATCTAAAGGGTGTTTTTAATACAATAATGTGGCATTGTATACAGTCAATTATATGATCATGTACTCTCAATTACATCACCCATTACCCTCCAGCCCTTTTTCTTACAATCCTTCTTCTGTGATGATATAAAATGCAGTGGAAGTAGCGGCGAGTAAGGGTGGTCAGCAGGAGTACTGGATCAACGCATTGCTGGCTCTCCATAGTCATGCATCATTCATCATGATTTAAATGGATGTACTTTGATTGTGTTTGAATGCATGTGATCAATGCATTGCTGGCTCTCCATCTTCGTGCATGATTCATCATGATTGATATGAATGTATTTTGATTGTGTTTGAATGTGTTTTCCGTCATTCGCTCAGGAATTTGAGAAATCAGATCGTTGCCAAAAAAGGTCAGCTATCTCTTGCCACTTCACTTCTGTTGGTGTTGGAATTACAATCTTCTGTAATATTCCTGTAAATAGAAACTAGTGAAAATAAAAATAATTACATAATTTTTTTTTTTTTGCAGTCACAATATTGAACATTAAGTGGAGTAGCATACGTGACAACTATCCTACATTTCTGCTGTCCCAGTGGAAGAAGAATAGAAGTGATGCTGGGGCCAGAAGGTGAATGCCATACAGGCATTTTAGTTTCCTGAAGCCCTATCTGGTATTTCATGTGTAAATTTAAATGAACCGTTTTTATTTTTTATTTGGGATAGGCTTCCCAAACTCATGGTTTCTACTAGAACTGAAAGCCGATTTGATGATGAATAAATTGAAAAGGAGGATTTAGAGGAAGTGGTGTGTGAGGAAACTTTAAGCATTGAAGACCCAGTGGATGGCAGTCCTACAGTTTTTTAGCAATGCACTCATCCAGCAACACCCCCCTCATGGGAGATGGACGGACGGGAAGGCGGAAGGCCTCCTTACCTTAGGAGACAGATGTCCTACCCAGGATGACACTCCGATCTCCCCTCCTCCTCCCTCCCCTGTCCGAACTGGGGAGTGCTGGATGTGGCTGAGCTGCTATGGGTGAGCCATCCCTGGAGACAGTGGTGGCTGGTCAGTCCATCTGGCTTTCCCTGCATCTCCTCTGGCCATGTGTATCCTCCGGCCGTGCGTCTCCCTCCTCCTCCCTCTAGGCCAATAGGATCGCTTCTCCTTTTGGCCAATCGGGAAACGGGTCTCAGGATCAGCTTTCTGATTGGCCGGGAGGAGAATCAGTGTGACAGTAGCAAATATTTATTTTCCATTGTCACACAACTGGGTGGGCTCAGGGCCCAGTTCTCTGCGTCCCGATCCAACCCTTTTTTGAAGCCTATTAGAGCCTCAGGCTCTATTCACATGCTTAAAAAAAATAGATTGGAATCTAAGCGTCCGGCACCCCGCATATAGATTAGGGGGCCGGACGCATGGGTAGAGCGGGCGGTGCCCATGCACCCCTAATGGATGGGCCACCACTGATCGTGGTCCATCTATTGGCATGTCCAGCTTTCAGTCAAGGCTCAGTCCTCCAAGAAGGCATGTCCAACAACATCACCCTCAAGAATTTGAAGCGTACATGAAGGCTATTAACAAACTTGTCAGAAAAACAAACCAAATGAGAATACAGCCGAATATCACTTGCTAATTGCCATGGTGCTGGAAGAGTAGAATCTACCTTAGGATGCATTTGTTTAAACTACTACTCATATATTCCCAATTTTGCCTAAAGCACTTCCCATGTTTACCAACCTGCATCATCAGCCGAACAACATATGACTATCCCCACCCTTCCTACTACAAATCCTACCCATTAGCTACTTCCCCCCCCCGTGAACCCTACCCGTCCCATGGCATGGGCATTGCTCATAACTTCTGGCCTATAATTCAGCATTGCTACTGCCATGTGTTTTTGCAAAACACCCCAGGTACCTCACTAAGAGTCTCAGGAGGAGAGATCAACATACTGTAGTGCCCCTCTACTTTGAGGGGTGCTATGTGCCTAAATTTAGGGGTTGGTCTGAGCTAGTAGCCAGACTCAGACCGCTTTTATTGATAGGTTCTGTTATTTTGTCTCTTCAGGTGTTGTACTGGTGTGCAGTTCCCTGTGGCCTGTAGGTGGCGCTGCCATGACAGGTCAGGGTTGAACCACTGGTGACAGTGCTGTGCCTTAGTGTGTCCTCTCTCGGCAGTAGTACAGTAGGTGTGGTCGGCCTGCTGTGCATGCTGGGAGAGGATACATAACTGGCAGACGCCGCCTGGAGTAAAAAAAGAGAGTTCCGGAGTTTGGGTCGCGTGACCTGGCCCTCCAGACCAGGGGTGCGCATGTGCATCAGTTCCAGGCACCTTTAGCCTGGGGCTGCAGCTTCGCCATTGGGCCCAGCACCTTTAGCTGGGGCCCATCTCTAAAAGGAGGAATCCCAGGGTGCCCCTGAGTGGGGACCCGCTCTAAGAAGAGGAGACCGGGGGAAGGACCTTTCTGATGGACCAGTGAGAGAGTTCACGGTGAAAGAGAGGCCCGGTAAACTTCTGGAGGGATTCCACTATTCATCTAAGGCCTTGTAATGTGCAGCAACTTGCACCTGTTCTTGAATTATAAGCGCTGAGAGGTTCGGGG
Organism: Rana muscosa; assembly: GCA_029206835.1. NCBI lineage: Eukaryota > Metazoa > Chordata > Amphibia > Anura > Ranidae > Rana > Rana muscosa. Next base: position 474,383,622 of record CM055117.1, on the reverse strand, counting down.
CTCAGAGATTCTGTGGCAGGGGATCTCCCGATTGTATCTCCAAAGAAACTTAAGTGAAGTAAAGTTTGTGCATCACTCCGGCTGCTAGGACCGTGAGAGGGGACTATCCGGGTGAGCAGAGTCCACTTGGGATTGAGTGGTGATATTAATTGCCTGAACCTGCCTCCCTGTTCCTTTATTCTTCAACTCCAACTTTCCTATCGAGTTTTCAGCATAAAGAAAATAAACCTTCCTTCATTAAGGTTTAACCTTGTCTGGACATTGGCATTATTGGTGCACCTACAACAGACTCTTCCCTACACTCTAGGGGTGAGAACCAGCCGAGGGAAGGTAACTCGCTGTGGGACCCAACAATTTCTGAACACCGCTCACCCTCTTATTCAAGAAGGAACCTGGGCATTGTGGTACGGTGTGTCCCGCCTTGAGGAGGTAAGGCCAGGGATCCGTGTGCTAAAATACCATATACTGTCAATACCAGTAATAAGTACTGATTACAATATCTCTATGGGGAATCTCTGGTCCCATGCTTTCAGCCCACCAATGGCCAAAGGGAGGGAAGTATGTACAAATTACACTATCCCTTCTGTATGAAAGTCGCAGGTCTGTTACATGAAGTGGCGATCTGGTCATTGGATATACCTCCAGAGAGGTAACTATTGTTTACAAGCACAAGAATAAACTTTTAGACATGTGCATTTGTTTTCGTCCGAATGCATTTTCGTCCGAATTTCAGGTATTTTCGTTATCGTTTTAACAAACGAAAATGAAAGCGCAGAATCCAAAAACTGAAAGATCCGACATAAACAAATGCTTTATTTTTGTTGCGACAACAGTTCGATATAGATAGGAGATCCGACATGACGCTGACAATAACAATCTGTGTCTATCGAACCTGTGGTCGAATGTGCCTAACCTTAACTCTATTAGTCCAAGATTATTCTACATAGGAGAGAAAAGATTTGACATTATAGAGAGAAAAGATTCGACATAGAGAGAAAAGATTTGACATTATAGAAAGAGAAAAGATTTGACATAGAGAGAAAAGATTTGACATAGAGAGAAAAGATTGCTGCTGGAATTGGGTGGGGGAATAAAAATAAAAATAATGATGATGATGAATGTTATTGGCTGATTGTAACCAAAGAGGAGGAGCTGTAAAATAGCTAGAACTAACTTGACAATTCAACATGAACGACGAAGATTCAACAAAGCATCGAAAAACATACAAACATCGAATCTGTCATTGAAGGCTTATGGTGTCTGTCGAAAGTTCTAAGAAGAATCGACGGAGCAGCTGAACAGTACAACGCTGCAATCGCACATTTCCGGTCAAATGCATCCACCTATAGAAAAATTCTAATGTTGGTTAACTAGTAATAATAATTAATAAATATAATTATTACTAGTCATGCAACACTAGAATTCTACTATAGCTAGTTTGTGGGCGGAACATTCGACGGGAAATGTACGATCGTGGCGTCGTACAGTTTCACTGCTCCGTCGAAACTTCTTTGAACATTCGACAGATAACATAAGCCTTCAATGACAGATTCAACCTTAATTAATTCGTATTTTAGGACGAATGCAATTTCTAACGAAAAACAAAATAAATTAAAACTAATTTCGGGAGTAACTAAATTAATTAATTTTTCGGACGAAAACGCAATTCCGAAACAAAATATTTCAGTGTGCACATGTCTATAAACTATGTGTGAAGTTCTGATTTAACTAGTAATTGCAGAGGTTACTCAGCTGAGCAGAACTATCAGGCACTCTATGGTTGAGGCCTGGTTCACACTGGGGCGACAAACGCTCCGACATTGGGAGCTCATGTCGCATGACGTGTGAAAATCATTCTTTCCCTATGGGAGCCGTCTTAACTGGTCCGACACATGTCGGTCCCACTTTGAGAATGCTCCCTGTACTACTTTGGTCCGACTTTGATCCGACTTCAGCCCATTGACTATCATTGAAGTCGGATCAAAGTCGGACCGCAGTCTTGCATGATCCGACTTTGGCATGCGACTTGTGCTGTACTGCTCTTGAGGGGGAACTCCAGGCCAAATTTTAAATAAAAAAACGGCATGGGTTCCCCCTCCAGGAGCATACCAGGCCCTTAGGTCTGTTCTGGATTTGAAGGGGCGCCCCTACGCCGAAAAAACGGCGTGGGGGTCCCCCAAGATCCAAACCAGACCCTTATCCGAGCACGCAACCTGGCAGGCCGCAGGGGAAGAGGGGGGGACGAGAGAGCGGCCCCCCTCCCTCCTGAACCGTACCAGGCCGCATTCCCTCAACATGGGGGAGGGTTTGGTGCTCTGGGGCAGGGGGAGCGACCTGCGGCCCCCCCCCACCCCAGAGCACCCTGCCCCCATGTTGATGAGGACAGGGCCTCTTCCCGACAACCCTGGCCGTTGGTTGTCGGGGTCTGCGGGCGGGGGGCTTATCGGAATCCGGGAGTCCCCTTTAATAAAGGGGCCCCCGGATCCCGGCCCCCCCACCCTATGTGAATGAGTATGGGGTACATCGTACCCCTACCCATTCACCTGGTGGAAAAAAATTGCAATAAAAAACCACACAGCTTTTTAAAGTATTTTATTGCACAGCTCCAGGGGTCTTCTTCCAACTTCGGGGGTCTCCGGTGTCGTCGCCGCGCTCTCTGGTTCTTTTCTTCTGCCGGGCCTCCGCTAACTTATTTTTAGCTCTTTTGCTAGCGGAGGCCCGGTCTTCTCCATCGCCTTCTTCTTCTCCCGCTGTCCGGTTCTTCTCCCGCTCTCCGGTTCTTTCTTCCGCCGGCCCCTCCACTAACTTCTTGGTAGCTCTTTTGCTAGTGGAGGGGCCGGTCTTCCCGTCGTCGTCGTCGCCGTCTTCTTCCCTCTTCTCCTTCTCGATGTTGACGCGTCGCTTCCTCCCGCTGTAATACTGGCTGTCCGCTCTGCTCCGCATTAATATAGGCTTCTCATGACGTCACAGTCACATGTTCCCATGACGTCACAGTCACATGCTCCGGGGCCATGTGCCCCGGAACATGTGACTGTGACGTCATGAGAAGCCTATATTAATGCGGAGCGGAGCGGAGCGGAGAGCCAGTATTACAGCGGGAGGAAGCGACGCGTCAACATCGAGGAGGAGAAGAGAGAAGAAGACGGCGACGGCGACGGGAAGACCGGCCCTTCCACTAGCAAAAGAGCTAAAGAAGTTAGTGGAGGGGCCGGCAGAAGGACAACGGAGAGCCGGACGAGACGACGGAGAAGACCGGGCCTCCGTTAGCAAAAGAGCTAAAAAGAAGTTAGCGGAGGCCCGGCGGAAGAAAGAACCGGCGCGCGCGGCGACGACACCGGAGACCCCCGAAGTCGGAAGAAGACCCCGGAGCTGTGCAATAAAATACTTTAAAAAGCTGTGTGGTTTTTTTATTGCAATTTTTTTCCACCAGGTGAATGGGTAGGGGTACGATGTACCCCATACTCATTCACATAGGGTGGGGGGGCCGGGATCCGGGGGCCCCTTTATTAAAGGGGGCTCCCGGATTCCGATAAGCCCCCCGCCCGCAGACCCCGACAACCAATGGCCAAGGTTGTCGGGAAGAGGCCCTGTCCTCATCAACATGGGGGCAGGGTGCTCTGGGGTGGGGGGGCCGCAGGTTGCCCCCTGCCCCAGAGTACCAAACCCCCCATGTTGAGGGCATGCGGCCTGGTACGGTTCAGGAGGGAGGGGGGCGCTCTCTCGTCCCCCCCTCTTCCCCTGCGGCCTGCCAGGTTGTGTGCTCGGATAAGGGTCTGGTTTGGATTTTGGGGGGGACCCCCACGCCGTTTTTTCGGCATAGGGGTGCCCCTTCAAATGCAGACCAGACCCAAGGGCCTGGTATTCCTCTGGAGTGGGAACCCATGCCGTTTTTTTATTTAAAATTTGGCCTGGAGTTCCCCCTCAAGATTCATACCAAACACAGTGCCTGCTATTGGCGGGGATCCAAGTCGGATCCCCGTTCATTGAAAGTCGGACATATGTCGGCTTCATGTCGCAGGGCAAAGTCGGATCCAAAGTAGGACAGATGTCGTGTCGCACTAGTGTGAACCCAGCCTCACACTGCCTTCCAGCATGCTGTACCCTGCAATTCAAGATCTGGGCTCAGCATTTCTAGAAAGTTGTTAAAACTGAAAAAAAATGACATTCACAAGTTATCAGTATAATATTGTTTAAAAAAAATGCAGTAGTGCTGGTTTAAAAGAAGTTGAGAATATACTGTATATACAAATATTGTATATGTCAGTCTGGGTCTAACAGTCACGTTTGAAATTTGCAAATGTCTGCCCACCCCCCCCCCCCCCTTATTTGCTGCTCTGAGTCTCTGGCTTAAAAAAACTGCCACTCCTCTGAAAAGCAATCTGCACACATATTTCTTTTCAGAGGCATTTGGCAGATGGTGAGGAGGTTATCACCTCCTCGCCCTCTGTTTTAACCCCCCAAATGATGCATCACCCAACCACAACCAGGTGCATTGGGCACAGTTGCGGGGAGGTTGCACATCAAATGCAACTGGGGGTATAGTTCTTTCCGCAGCCATGAAGTAAACCAGATCCCTGATCATTGCGTGGGTGGGGGAAATAACTGTAAGCATGTATCCCCCTCCCCTGTCCACATGCTGCTTCGGGGGATGTTTACCACTTGCTTACTGAGCACTTAAACCAGCTTCTTGCCCAGGCTAATTTTCAACTTTCAGCGCTGTCACTCTTTGAATGACAATTGCGCGGTCATGCTACACTGTAGCCATATGAAATTTTATCATTTTTTTCACACAAATAGAGGTTTATTTTGGTGGTATTTAATAACTACTGGGGATTTTATTTTTTGCTAAACAAACAAAAAAAGACCGAAAATTTGGAAAAAAACTAATAGTTTTCATAGTTGGTTATAAAACATTGCAAACAGGTCATTTTTCTCCTTCATTGATGTGCGCTAATGAGGTTGCACTAATGGTCACTGATAGGCAGCACTCATAGGCACTGATAAGTTGGCACTTATGGGCACTGAAAGGTGGAACTGATGAGGTGGCACTGGTGGGCACTGATGAGGCTTCACTGATGAGGCTGCACTGATAGGTGGCACTGTAGGGCACTGAAGGGCACTGATAGGCAGCCCTAAAGGGCACTGATAGGCGGCACTAATAGGTTGCACGGATATGTGGCACTAATAGATGGCACTGGTAGGTGACACTTATAGGCAGCACTGATAGGTGGCACTGGTGGGTCTGGAATGCGCTGGACCGATGTCCCATTTACTCCAGAGGGTAATCAGCTTTTTTTTTTCTCCTCACACTGTTAGCTTGGGGGAAAAAAAGCTGATTACAGTCTCTGTTTACATCACGTGATTAGCTGTCATGGGCTGACAGCTGATCACGTGGTAAGGGACCGGGATCGGCCCCTTTCTCCGATCTGTGATCAGCCGAGTCTCATGGACTTGCTGGTCACAGAGCGACCCGCGTGTGCCCTTCAGGGGGCGCGCAGGGATCACATGCACAGGAGGACGTACATGAACACCCTCCCGGCAATTTAGGTCCACGCTGTAGCTGCCTTTCGGCTATAGCATGGGCGGAAAGAGGTTAATATGTCATCTACCACCCCTTCCTTTACTAAATGAGTGAAAAGGAGCCTCTGCCTCCTGTTCATTCATCTGCAGTGCAGCTGAAGCTGCAGAAATGAACTGGGGAATGTGTCTCCTCAGTGCCTTGCTCTGTCTCAAAAGTGAGACTTCAGGGATATTTTTAGACTCCTGATATTTCACCAAGCACCCCTCAACAGCGTTGTGATTTTTTTTTTTATTATTTAAAAAAAATTAAAACAAAATCAGGCTAAAATTTCTAATCAGACTAAAAAGCCACACCCAATAAGTAACATAATTTAGCCACACCCACTGTTTGCCCCAATGCACTACGCATGCTTCTAATCACCATCTCCCTGGTAGGGGCCCCAGTGGCCCATGATGCTATAAAGATGGCACTGCCTGTCACTACCTCTTGCTTTGGCTTCTTTTGCTAGATAATTGAAAAAGTGCATTTTAACCCTTAACTTTCAATGAAAATGCTTGTATATGTGAAGAATTTGTCTGGGTAAATGTGGAAATTGTGCTATAGAGTCTATAACTCCCTCATCTCAGGCTGGGTCAGCAATGAATGATCAAAGAAGCCACATTTTGCATGCCCCAATATTCCTATCTTCTTCTGTATTGCAATCACCATAAGAATGATCAGGGATTTTAAAGTAGACATAACACTGGAAAGAAAGAGCAACAAAAAATCTCCCAAAAATATACTCTGAAAAATTGCTCCTTTCTCTCTTTCACTCTCTCTCTCTAAATCACTTTGTCTCTCTTACTTTTCCGCAAAAGGTAAAGATAAGGTAAAATATTAGAGGAAAAAGGATAAAAATGCATACATTTTTTTACATCATTGCACATTAATGCACAAGCATTTTCAGTGAGTTTTTATGCATGTTATGATGTGAATGGGCTTCTATATTTTATCCCCCTGACAAAAAGAAATATGTTTTAAAAATTATTTTTATAAAAGAAAGATATCAAAATGTGAACTTTAATATAAAACATTCAACGTCTGTAAAAATAACAAATAACATTGATAATAAATGTAAAAATACAATGTAAAAATACCGTATATACTCGAGCATAAGCCGAGTTTTTCAGCACATTTTTTTGTGCTGAAAATGCCCCCCTCGGCTTATACTTGAGTCACCTTCTTGCGCCTGATCTCCTGGAATTTGTGGACCCGGTACCGGCGGGCCGTAGGTCCCCTAGACCCCAAACTTGGCACACATGTAGCCCCATTCTTCCTCTATAAGTGTGCAAAGTTTGTTGTCCGAGGGACCTACAGCCAGGAGCACCGATTTTTCAAACCCGGGCACCCCTTCCATAGACTCCCATGTTAAACGGCAATTTCTCCAGTGATTTTGGGGACCCGGTACAGGCCGGTTGTAGGTCCCCTGGACCCAAAACTTGGCACACATGTAGCCCCATGCAAAGTTTGTTGTCCGAGGGACCTACAGCCAGGAGCACCGATTTTTCAAACCCGGGCACCCCTTCCATAGACTCCCATGTTAAACGGCAATTTCTCCAGTGATTTTGGGGACCCGGTACAGGCCGGTTGTAGGTCCCCTGGACCCAAAACTTGGCACACATGTAGCCCCATTTTTCCTCTATAAGTGTGCGACGTTTTTTGTTTGGGGGAGCACCGATTTTTCAAAGCCGGGCACCTCTTCCATAGACTCCCATGTTAAACATCAGTCTAGTCATGAACACAGTGAGGCATGGGCACAGTGAGGCATGGACACAGTGAGGCATGGACACAGTGAGGCATGGACATGGACACAGTGAGGCAAAGTGAGGCACAGTGAGGCATGCAGATGGACACCCTAGGCTTATACTCGAGTCAATAAGTTTTCCCAGTTTTTTTTGGTAAAATTAGGTGCCTCGGCTTATATTCGGGTCGGCTTATACTCAAGTATATACAGTACTTTACCTCTTTGGTTAAAATTTTAAGTTCAATGTAAAAAAGCACTTTTTTTAATCTGGTCATTTCCATCTGTTGTCATCAGCTATTATTAATTGGCTTGCTGTTTGGATGGACATATCGGTTTAGGTAGCTACTTAATAAACAATTAAAGTTATCTGTTTTTTTCTGTTGGGTTGGTTTTGTTTTGAAAGAATTCTCTCTCCTGTAGATGGAACTGCTGGAAAATGATGAACTGCCTTATACTGTTTTTGTTAGATCTTATAGTAAAATCTTTTCCTTGGGAAAATTTCTGAACAATGTTTGCTAAGCAAAGCTAATGCATCTAACAGATTTTCTCCTGTCCCGACCTGTAGTGGGAGAGCCCTAAAGAGATACAACATTTTAGGTAAGAGGGTCATTTTCACAGCCGCTACTCCACCAGACCAAGAAATATTTTATCTTGTTTCGGCAGCTATAAGGACTTTCTGTTTAGATAAAAAAAGTTGGGTAGTTAACTGCACAGAGGGAGTAATATGAATTTATTAAGTGGATACTTAAATATGGAAGTTTACAAGACACTCACTGAAATTCAAGGTTCTGTTGTAAGATGGGCACCATGGAAGATGGGAGGGAGATATCAAAAGCCTAAAGCCTAGTACACATGGCCGAGATTCTCGTCAGGAAAAAACCCTTTGTTTTTCCTGACGAGATTCTTGACAAGATTCTTGTCCCGGCCGAGTGTACACACACTCCATTCCAAAGAACCACCGTTTTTTTGAATGGAACGAACGCGGTAACGTTATCGACTAGGACAAGCATCTGCCACATTCGATGCCATCGCCGCCATCTTGCTACACCCTACCTATGCCTAGGAAGCTACCACGCATGCGTTGAAGTCATTTCGAGCATGCACGGGTTTCCACAGCGACAGGTAAGTATACACACTCTCGGGTTTCTCGTTGGGAAACAGACCGTCAAGAATCCCGGCGAGAAAATAGAGAGCAGGTTCTCTATTTTTCTCGTCGAGATTCTGGGCAGTTTTCTTGACGAGAAACCTGAAAGCCTCATACACACGCACGGTTTTCTCGGCAAGAAAGATCTGCCAGCAGTTTTCTTGTCGTTTCTTGCCGAGAAAACCGGTCGTGTGTATGAGGCCTTAGACTTAGGATTGTTTACAGAAAAAAATTAAAATAGGCAAAGTTATTTCCATATGTTTGGTAAGTGTGGAGAAAAAAAGGAAGGCATTGCCTGTGAATAAATAAAGTTTGTCCATCAACTCCAGACAAGTACTGTTCAGGTTCATGCATTAAAATTAAGGCCAAGGGGTCTATCACAAGGACAAAGAACAGGGTAGATAGGAGATAGCCCTGTCTAAACCCTCCCAAGGTCGAGAAGAAGGAGGAATAAATCCTGTGTATCTTACAAAAGCTGTAGATGAAGAGTACAGTAATATCACCCAGTTAAGAATACATGAGCCAAAACCCCACTAGGGAGTATAAAATAAGTACACATAGGGAATACTCTATGTTGGCATGCAATCTGAGTCAATAGTGGGACTCTCCGATAGTATGATTGCTGGCCTGACACTGACGGAAAAAACCCACCTGATGTCTCCCGATAAAATTGCCAATGGAGGAATTTAAATGCATGGTGAGTTTTTTAAGTCTATATAAGAGTACCTTCCTGCTGCTAATAAATAGCAATGGTGAAATAGGGAAAAATTACTGCGCTGCCTGAATCAAAGTGACGGGAAAAGCAGCTGACACAAACAAAAAGATTATTTGTATATGTGAATGTGAAGGGAAATGTGCAGCGCTAAAAGGGTATATAATTAAAGGGAAGGTAAGGGTGTACCTAAAAAGAACACACCTGATGTATTTTAAGAAGAAGATAGAAACATGTGTGAATGTAACATAAAACCAAAATAAATGAATAGTCACTGACAGATATGTGGTGATTCTGGCAGTGTGTACAACCAATGACGTGTAAAAAATCATCTAAGAAAAAGCATTCAAAGCATGATAAAAACACTAGTGAACATAATATATCACTCCTTGGATCTCCTACACACCATGGAGATCTAAGGAGTGAGAGTCGTGAGCTTTATTCCTCGGACATCCCTAGAAGGAATTTGGAGTCCATTGTGGATTATCGTACAAGGATATCGTGACTGCAGCACAGATTCTCTTGCCTTTGCCTGTTTGACTCATCACTAACCGGTGGATGAGTCCACAACTCACAGTAAGAGTACCTACCACTTTCCCAGGTGGTGGAATCACATCCCTTCATTGGTGATAAGATTACCGAACGTCAGGAACCATCCTCTTTACAATATTGTCGATAGGAGACATCTGTTGGTGTTCCGTCTCATATTGTGTTTGGAAATACCACTTTGTTTTAAACTCATTACCTTGAACTCTTGAGCTCCTCATTCCAGCATAGGTTCACCTTGATTGAACTTTTGCCAGATTGTGTCATCATTTTGGACTTATTTTTTGTTTGATATATTATGTGCACTAGTGTTTTTATCATGCTTTGAATGCTTTTTCTTAGATGATTTTTTACACGTCATTGGTTGTACACACTGCCAGAATCACCACATATCTGTCAGTGACTATTCATTTATTTTGGTTTTATGTTATATTCACACATGTATCTATCTCCTTGTTAAAAGACATCAGGTGTGTTCTTTTTAGGTACAACCTTACCTTCCCTTTAATTATGTCCCCTTTTAGCGCTGCACATTTCCCTTCACACTGCTGCTAATAAAGACTTTCAAATAAAGAGGAGACAAGATACCAGACCATTTCTTATAACTGGATGCTGTGAAATCATCCAGCCTTGGTTCTTATTAATTTTGAGAGTCGTGGTTCCTTTCTGAAACTTGAGTGTAATGGGGAAATTCAATTCCTCCTACTAGTCGCTGACAAAGTGTGGAGGTGTAGCTGCTAAATCTTTCAGAAATGGTTGAGGTAAGTGTATAAATTAGACAATAGTTTATGAAATATGTGTAACATGTTGATGGGGTTACATGTCTACATACTAGTGCTGGTAAATAGTTTAATAGGCTCTTAAGAGGAATCAGGGTTCCTGAGCTTTGTCTGGCCTTCTCTAATTTAGTTTTATTAGAGGCAGATGGGTCTATCTTTAACATTTTGATGAAAAGCTTGAAGTCCTGTTCTAACTGGGCCAAGCAAGCTTTCAGGTTTCAATTGGACAAGATTTCCTATAATTATGGGTTTAAGGGAGTAGGAGATTTATTGACCAGATGTTCTTGGAGGTGAGATTGAATTGCAAAACAAGTGGGGTCATCAGTAAAAAGTGAACCATGCAGGGTCCAGGTGAACTCATTTTGTTTGATTGCCAGAGAGGATAACAGTATTTAAAATATTGCATGCTCAGACTGTGGAACAGGGCATACGCTGGCATGAGCAACCAATACTAGGGTGGGAATCTTAACAAAGACACGATCAATTCTAATAAAAACATCAGCTGGGTGTGAGCATAAAGTGTAATTGGGTTTGGTGTGGTTAAGTTCATGTGAACAATCTACCAGAGTACTGAGATAACAGTTCTCTGTATTCCTTAGAGTAATGCAGGAGCACTGAAAAGTCTTTCGATTTTTCAATATTTGGGTAAAGAGTAAGGCTAGAGTCATTACAGAGGATTTGTCACGTAGAAGGCCAGATAAGTCTCTTTACTCTCTGACTGAAAGGTAAAGTTATCCTGATCTCTTGAAGTGCATTAATATGCTCCTATACTTTTTGGTGTCATTAACCGAAAGGTGTAAGTTAATTTGTTGCTTGAAATATAACCCTGAAGAAGGTTACATTAAGAGCCGGAGATTACTAGTGGATGCATTCTATTGAGCTAGGTGTTTCTAGGGTCACCCCAAATCCACACATAAAGGAGGGAGGGAGATGGGGTGAGGTTAGAGTAGAAAAATGAGGTAGAGTATATTTTTAGAGAAAATAATAGAAGAAACAACAGAAACATAGGGAGGACTTATGCCTCCCTGAAAGACATAAGCGTTTAGAAGGTCAAAAAGTTGTAGAATTTCACCCATTCAGGGGTAAACAGAGATTCCCACCCCCATCAATATTGAGAGAAATCCAAAATGGTAGAATTCAGATTCAGGAAAAGGAAAGGGGCAATATGGAAAGACATTGCTGGATAGGGGGTAGGTGGAGAAGGGGGTTGGGGTAGAGAAAGGGGTTAGGGAGAAAACCAAAAGGGAGGGAAGAAGGTGGGAAAATAAGAAAGAAAGGGTAAAGAAGAAAGAATGAAGGTGAGTGGAAAGGGGGAGGAGACATAGGGGTCTAATTAGAAAGCAGGAGCATACTAAAAATAGTAAAATAAATGTGCAGAGTGGAAGTAAACCACAGTGTATTAAGACTGCCCAGGTGGAGGGCAAGGTAAGTTAATTACTGGTGTGGAACCTGATAGGTTTCTGTTATAAAATGTTGCAAACAAATAATCTTTCTTCATAATTTTGGGCAAAAATGTAGTCTGCTACATTTCTTTGGTAAAGATAACCCAAATCAGTGTATACCATTTAGTATGTGTGAAAGTAATAGAGTCTTCAAACTATGGTAACCCCCAGATGACCCCTTTTCGGAAAGTACAGTCCAATGGAATGCAAGTTTTTCGAAGTTGTAATATTTTTGTCATAATTATTTAGAAAATTACCAAATTAATAACAATAATTTTTTTTCCACGATTTGTTTCTTACATACATTTACCAGTGCAGTACAGCGTCATCATATGACTATAGTGGCAGTGATCAGGGACACCGACTGGTGACAGTATGTAAAAAAAAAAAAAATTAAATAAATATGTTTGAACATTTTTCTTTTATTAACTATAGGGACATTGTACTACTCTGGCGGAGGGTTTACACTGTTATTGCTTATAACAGTGATGATCACTGTTATAAGCAATAGTTAAAGGGTAACTCCATATTTGTGCGGAAAAAAAAATAGCAAATAAAAAAAAAATATATAGCATATACAATTGTGACCCAAGTCATATTTTAATTAAATCTTATTAAACATTACCTTTCCTTTTCAATCTGCAGTGCTGTAATGGCTTCCTGGAGGTGTTCTGTACACAGACTGGGTACAAAACTCCCCCCAGGTGTGTCATTTCCTGCTTGTGGGATTGGTTTACTGATTTTCCAAGAAATCTGCACTAAGATACAAATTCAATTTTGAGCATACCCATACAACAAAAATGTTGACTTACTGTTGACAGCTTGCTTGCTGTGATTGGCTAGAGCTAGCCACATGGTACAGGATGGTGTGAGTGGCCCAGGAACCATGTGATAGCTGAGGGTCAATCACAGCATCATAATGCAGTCGTGAATGGAAGTAATTTGTGACTGTTTTGTTGATGTTGTAATTATGTGATCACTATTACCAATAAGAGCAATCACATGATACCCTGGGCACTCACAACGGTCGGGTACTGAGTGTCATGATACAGGGACGTGCTAGTGTGCATGTGCTAGGTGAGGTACCATACATCGCCTAGCCTGGCTGTGCCGCCCGTCCGCTTTAAATGTTCTGTGGGCAGGTGGCAAGTGGTTAATAATGGAGTAACTGAGGATATTTTGTAATTAATTCCTTTTTGTTTCAGGTAACCTAAAACAATATGAGTCTTCTGTGGGAGTTGTAGGGCTACACATACTTTTCTTTTTTGAACATGCATAGTGTTCTTAAAACGTGTTTTATCAATGCAGAGCTGATGCTTTTTTGCTCCTTCCTACCTTTTACACATTCCTCTTGGCCTGTAAAGCTGCCATCAAAGTGATGGACAATATATTGTACATGTGAGCTGAAGGAACTTGTCGAGATGTGACACTACCCAAATGTGTCAGAGCTTTACCTGTCAGAATTCCCCAGTAACGGAACGATGCAGGATGTACTGAGGCTGCTGCTGGTACCCCTAGGTGTCTGCACTTCATATTTGTCACAGAACCACTTGTTTAAGTTAAGTATAGCATAGTTGTGGTTAAAATACATAGTGCAGGGTGTTAGTAATAGCTAACAAATACAGTAACTAGCCTAAAAACTTAAATATCTTTTGCTCTTGTTATTCATATTCAAAAAGTAATGCAGTGTTTAAAAATAAATGTAACCTAAGACATAACGCTAACCTAGCTCCCTATGTGCAGCTGACCCCTTTAAATCTATTCAGCTACATGGCGAGTTATGGTCGTTAAACTGACAGGTCAAGAAACCTTATTACTTCCAGTCACACTATGTAAACTCCAATTGCTTGTCTTGGTCATGCTTAATTTACTGTTAGAACCTGCCAGACTCAACACTTGGTAAAAAGCAATAGTTTTGGCAGCAAAAGCTGATTTCTTTCTTCATTTAGCCTTAGTAGTAGCATTTTTTATTTTCTTTGCAGATGTTGGTTTGGAATGTTTGCATCTTCTTTTCATAGTTTGACACATATGGGACCATTACTGAGTTCTTGAAATGCCTTGATCTGCATACACATGTAAAGACTGAAACATACTTTTCTTATGCTTGTTCTTTTTTGAAACAAAACTTATTATTCACAAGTAGGGATGAGCTTCGAGTTCGAGTCGAACTCATGTTCGACTCGAACATTGCCTGTTCGCATGTTCGCCGAACAACGAACAATTTGGGGTGTTCGCGGCAAATTAAAAAAGCCGCGGAACACCTTGTAAAAGTCTATGGGAGAAATCTAAAGTGCTAATTTTAAAGGCTTATATGCAAGTTATTGTCATAAAAAGTGTTTGGGGACCCGGGTCCTGCCCCAGGGGACATGTATCAATGTAAAAAAAAGTTTTAAAGTTTTTTCGGGAGCAGTGATTTTAATAATGCTTAAAGTGAAACAATAAAAGTGAAATATTCCTTTAAATTTTGTACCTGGGGTGTGTGTATAGTATGCCTGTAAATTTGCACTTGTTTCCCGTTCTTAGAACTGTCCCTGCACAAAGTGTAATTTCTGAAGGAAAAAAAGTCATTTAACCACTTAACGACCGCTCACTGTATATATACGTCGGCAGAATGGCACGGACAGGCACAATCACGTACCTGTACGTGACTGCCTTCGTATAGTTGGGGGTCCCATCGGACCCCCCTTCTATACAGTAAGCAGTGGTTATCTGTTCGGGAGCGATCCGTGATGAGGAGACGGCCATTCGTTTCCGGCCACCCCCTCGCGATCGCTCCCGGCGAATGAGAATCTTCCTCTGCCTGTGTAATGTAAACACAGGCAGAGGAAGTGATGTCATCTCTCCATGCGGCGGTCTTTTCGATCCAGCGTGAGGAGAGAAGACATCTCACAGTAAGTGCACCAACATTACACTGACACCAGTACATGTAGGCACACTTACACCCCCCAGTCACCCCAAGATCACCCCCCAGATCACCCCCAGTACCCCCAGTCACAGTGCACCGTTTGCAGTGGTCATTTTTTTTACTGATCACTGCAATCAGTGTCATTTGTGACAGTAAAAAGTTGCAGGGCAGTTAGGTTTAGGCCCCTTTAGGTCCAGGGTAGCCCCCTAACCCCCCCTAATAAAGGTTTAACCCCTTGATCGCCCCCCAGGTAACCCTTTCACCCCCTAACGCCAGCGTCACTAAGCGATCATTTATCCGATCGCTGTATTAGTGTTGGTGGTGCCCTAGATAGCCAGTTATTTATTTTTAGGTTCGCCGCAGGTTTTTATAGCATCAGGTACCCCCATATATTATTTTAACCCCCTGATTGCCCCTAGAGTTAACCCTTTCACCAGTGATCACCGTATAAGTGTCACTGGTGACACTGGTTAGCCAGTTAGTTATTTACACGGAAAATTTGAAGATAATACCTATCACCTGTATCTCATAGGCACCACATCCCTTAATTTGTAAACTAAGTATAGGTATGGAGAGTATGGGACTTTTAAGGTGCAACAACTACACAATGTTCTATTTAAAATATGATTTTATTACAAAGACATTTTCATAGAAAGATATATTTTCTCATATGTACATTAAATACATGAGCCATCGAATAAACATATTTAAAATTTCCAACATGCATATAGACAGATTAACTCAACATGTTTCGCCAGTTTTTGGCTTCTTCAGGAGTAGTGTCATGCAATTGCTGAGAATAAAAAAGGAAAATAAATACAACATAATTTGTTCAATCTATTATCAAAGTTAAAGACACAAAAAACACAAAAAATATAGTTGTATTTAGAGATGACTGAAAACCAAATCCACCCAGAAGGATATTTCCAATCTCAGTTCAGTTTTACCCCATATTATATATATATGCTTTACCTGTAAATTTGTTGGTATGATCATAAAGAAAGGGTAAAGGACGGATAACCAGTAAGTTGAGCCACGTAGGGAGACCTCAAAAGGAAAGATTATTGGTGTATCATAGAAGGGAGAATATACTGGCACGAGTAGCCACCCGAAGCACACCAACAAAAGAACAGAGGATCATCTGGGGGAAACTATGAAAAGGAGTATTGGTCAGAACTTATAATATCTTTTATATTGACTTACTTCGTCTTATATCTTATATTTCCCATCCATATTTACCTTTCTATATATCAAACTGATTTCAAAACAAGCAACCGAAGAGATGGATGAGGGGGAGAAAAAGGAGTGGTAGAGAAGAAAAAGGGAAATTATCCCAATCTCTCCAAATCACCCCTTGTCGCCCCACTTCTATCCGCTCTATGGAGACACAAAGAAAGGGAGAAGAAAAAATTATTAATTATAAGGATGTTAAATAACCTTATTTTATTATGTTTTAATTTTTATTTTTTATTTCTATATATAGTCAAAAATTGCCATATATTTATGACTATTGATTACCTATTGTTTTCCCACATCTGGGTTAGATCCACCTTAAGATATTTTTACCGGTATAAGCAACCAGTTCCTAAGAAAATTAAAAAATATATATGTATGTATAAAGATTGCTACTTTGAATTAACAGCCTATTAGACCAAAAAGATAGGATAAGAACAATAATTCAGTATCAAGTCATTAATTACCTTAGCCTAGTAACGCAAGACGTCTTTTCCCCAGGGTGTTGGTCATGTTACTGAATTAAACCAGACTGTGCTCTGGACTATATATCTCCCCTCCTCCTTCCCATTGGACGCCTATTTCGCGCCAAATCAATGGGAGGAGCGGGCGCGTCATTTCCTGCATCCACCCCCTTTGCTATGCTGACCCGGATGTGACGATCGTGCTGGAGAATGCCGCACCGATGTTTGCAGGCCACTGCAAACCAGTCTAGTGGACGAGCCCCCGACAGGCAGGAAGCGCCGCAAACCTGATACAGGAAGCGGAAGTAGCCTAAAGTATAGAAAAAAGGCCAACTTCCCTTTAACTACAGCACTGTCGACACATGTTGATGTTAAGTAAGGGGCCAGGATATCATCGCGGGTTTTGTCAGATGGCGCTCCCCTTGTTCCCAGTTTGAGGACAAAGGAAAGCGCCCTGGGCGCCCATATGATCACCTAATCTGCCCCCTTCTATGGAGGTGAATATTTTTGGCTCAATTGTGTTCCGTTTTATATAAACATATATCCAATATATTTTACTGGGATTGAAACATTTCCCTCTGAATAGATAGGGATATATATTCAGCCATCTACATTTTACACTATAGGCAACAAAAATCGTTAAACACAATATAATAGATAAACAACATTCGAGTTGTTTAGAACAAAGTTTACATAACCAGCATTACTATTGAGATCCTATAGAAAGGGTTTGAAGCTGATGGACTCATTTAACCCCGGGTACACAGTTGCTCTTAAACTGTGTATCCATCTGGTTTCCCGTTGTAGGAGATTTTTATCCACATCACCACCTCTTTCGTTTATAGATATATATTCTAGGGCAAAAAATTTGATCTTATGTAGATCGAAGGAGTGAAAAAGGCCACTGTGTCGGCTAATAGGAGTCTCCATTTTTTTCTTCTTAATAAGAGACACATGGTCTCTTATTCTATGAAAAAATGGCCTTTTCGTTTTTCCAACATAAAAGGCCTTACAATCACAGATCATCAAATAAATGACGCCAATTGACTGGCAGTTACAGAAAAAATTGGGTCTGTAGGTGATTCCATTAGGCAAAACTAATTCAGTTACATCTAAGATGAACCTACAATACTCACAGTGACCACATGGTGCAGAACCCTTTCTACTTTCAATCCTTTTAGTTTCAAAGTGACTATGTACTAGTTGGTCTTTTAAAGATCTGGATTTCCTGTATGTAATTTGAGGGAACGGCTTAACATATTTTGAAATAGTCTGGTCAGTTGCTAGCAGTGGCCAGAATTTTTCAATGATCCTTCTTACTTTATAGTGTTCACCTGAGAACCTGGTAATTAGGCGTACCGTTTGGTCTTTGGTTTGAGATTTTTTAGGATGTATTAGATCTTTCCTATTTTTGTTTTTTGCTCGTTTATAGGCTTTTTTAAGGGTTGACCTGCTATATCCCCTAGCAATCAGCCGAGATTGGAGGGCTGATGCCTCCTTCTCAAAGTCTGCTTCCTTGCTACAATTTCTTCGAATTCGTAGATATTGACCATACGGTATGTTTTGTACCAGAGTTCTAGGATGAGAGCTTTTGGCATGTAAGATGGTATTGCCTGATGAAGGCTTTCTATATAGGGAGGATCCCAAAGTATTATCAGGATTCAGATAAATCGTAATGTCAAGAAAGTTTATCAAATTTTGATCACACATCATTGTGAACTTCAGATTGAAAGAGTTTACAGCCAATATAGACATAAAGGAGGTTAATTCTTCTAAAGAGCCAGTCCACACCATAAAAATGTCATCGATAAAGCGTCGCCAAATCAAGACCTTATCAAAAAACATTTCCATTGATTGAGACGAAAAAATCTCCCGTTCCCACCCCCCCAGGTACAGGTTGGCGTACGATGGGGCACACTTGGTCCCCATCGCCACACCCTGCACCTGGAGGTAGTGGGAACGGTCGAATATAAAAATATTGTTGGTAAGTATAAAGAATAACAGTTCCCTAATGAAATTGTTATAGGGCTTGGCTCCTGGTCCTCTCTCTAAAAGGAAGTTAGTTATTTAGGTTACCCGTCAGGTTTTTATATAGCGTCAGGAATCCCCATATATAACCTAATAAAGGTTTTAACCCCCTGATTGCCCCTAGTTAACCCTTTCACCAGTGATCACCATATAAGTGTTACGGGTGACGCTGGTTGGTTAGTTTGCTTTTTATAGCATCAGGGCACCCGCCGTATATAACCCAATAAAGGTTTAACCCCCTGATCGCCCGGCGGGTGATATCAATTAGGTTTTAGTGCCAGAGAGGGTCTGCGTCACCCCAGGCAGCGTTAGGTTAGTGCCAGTAACGCTAACACCCACGCGCAAAGCATACACCTCCCTTAGTGGTATAGTATCTGAACAGATCAATATCTGATCTGATCAGATCTATACTAGCGTCCCCATCGGTTTAGGGTTCCCAAAAATGCAGTGTTAGCGGGATCAGCCCAGATACCTGCTAGCACTTGCGTTTAGCCCCTCCGCCCAGCCCACCCAAGTGCAGTGTCGATCGATCACTGTCACTTACCAAACACAACACACATAACTGCAGCGTTCGAAGAGTCAGGCCTGATCCCTGCGATCGCTAACAGTTTTTTTTGAAGCGTTTGATACATTTGCTGACAGTCAGGTGCTTTTTTACCTGTGAATCTTACTAGTGTACCCCTAAATTTAGAGCCCAAAATGGCAAATCGAAGGTACACTAGTAAAGAGGCCTACGAGATTCTGAGCATGACAGATAGTGAAGAGGAGGTCACGTATCTGTCAGATTCAGGCTCAGAATATCTTCCCGTAGAAGACAGTGAAGTCAGCGGCTCCATGTCAGATAGCTCTGACGACGAAGGTGAGGTCCCTGCTAAGGTCAGGCGTACCCGATGCCGATCTTCTGAGGTTGTTGAGGAGCAAGAACCGCAGGGCTCTCGTATCATGGAGCAGAGTAGTACTAGCGCCGCTATTCCTTCTGGTGAATTGGCAAGCACCAGCGGCCTAGTACAGCCTGGGCGTACATCCAGCACTGCAGTATCACGTGGTGATGTGGCGAGTCCCATAAGTGCAGTTCAAGCTGGCGAGGTGGCAAGCACAAGTAGTGTCCCGCTGCCACCAAGAAGAAGACAAAGGCAGGCCCGTTGTGCCCATAGTGCCCTTCCTGCAGAATTCGCCTATCCTGATTGGGTCCCCACCACTTCTGCAGAACCCGTACTTCCCCCATTCACTTCCCAACCCGGTATTCAGGTGGAAACAGCAGATTTTATGCCAATTGATTTTTATTCGCTGTTTTTCACCGAAGATCTCTATAGATCTATTGTGGACCAGAGTAATTTATATGCTGGTCAATTCATCGCCGCTAATCCCCAGTTGCCTTCCATTGCCAAAGATTGGAAACCAATTACGGTTTCCGAATTTAAGACCTTTCTGGGCCTTTCCCTCAACATGGGCACACATAAATTCCCGTCATTGCGTGCTTATTGGTCCACGCACCCAATTGACCACATGCCCGTGTTCTCTGCCTCCATGCCCAGGAAACGATACGAGCAGATCTTGCGGTTTATGCATTTCAACGACAATGAACTTTGTCGTCCACGTGGAGACCCTGAATACGACCGGCTCTACAAAATTCGGCCCCTCATAAACTACTTCAACGAACGTTTTGCAGCCTTGTTTATTCCCGATCAAGTTGTCTGCGTTGATGAGTCCCTGATTAAATTTTCTGGCCGCTTGTCTTTCAAGCAGTACCTTCCCAGCAAGCGTGCCAGATACGGGGTCAAGCTCTATAAGTTCTGTGACAGGACAACAGGCTATGTATGGAGCTTTACGGTTTATGAGGAAAAAGATAGTCAGGTTGAGCCGGTCAACTGCCCAGATTACATAGGGAGCGCTGGCAAGATAGTGTGGAACTTGGTGTCACCCTTATTCGGAAAGGGGTACCACTTGTATGTGGACAATTATTACATGAGCGTGCCACTGTTTAGTCACTTGTTTGATCATCAGATTGGAGCATGTGGCACCGTGCGACCTAATCGCCGGGGCTTTCCCCAGAGGCTTGTAGATTCCCGTCTTAGGCTGGGGGAGAGAGCCTGCTTGAAGTGTAATAATTTGCTCGCTGTGAAGTGGAGGGATAATAAGAATGTTTTCCTTCTTACCTCCCTTCATGCAGACACGACAGTCCAAATTCGTACGGCGACAGGTGTTGTGGAGAAACCCCTCTGTGTCCACGAATATAACCAAAATATCGGAGGGGTGGACCTCAACGACCAGTTGTTGGCGCGGTATCTAATTGACCGTAAGGCGAGACGCTGGTACAAAAAAGTGTCTCTATCCTTATTCCAATTGGCTTTGCTGAACGCTCATGTGCTATACAGAGCTTCAGGCGGGACGTTATCTCTCCTAAAATTCCAGGATGAGATAGTCACAGAACTCCTGTATCCAGGCGGTTCTGCACCTCACCATCCCCAACCAAATGCAGTAAGCCGGCTGCATGAGAGGCATTATCCGTATGTCCTCGAGAGTACCCCTACCCAACGAGCCCCCCAAAAAAGATGTCGTGTCTGTAGCATGCGCAGATTTAGGCGTGACACCCGTTATTTTAGTCCACGCTGTCCTGACATCCTGGTCTTTGCATTGGTAAATGTTTTGAATGCTTCCACTCAAAAGTGAAGTTTTAGCGTAGGGTACAGCATTTCACAGACTAGGACACACTTACACAGGGTCTCCCAAGATTCCATCGCATTTTGAGAGACCCAAACCATTACAGTTGTTAAAGTTACAAAAAAAAGTGTAAAAAAAAAAAAAAAAACGTAAAAAAAAAAAATAGTTGTCGTTTTATTGTTCTCTCTCTCTCTATTTTCTCTCTATTGTTCTGCTCTTTTTTACTGTATTCTATTCTGCAATGTTTTATCATGCTTGCTTTTCAGGTATGTAATTTTTTGTTTTCAGGTGTGCCATTCAGCTGCAGTGCGGAATTATTTATCTTGACAGCAACAGCGTTTGCTCCCACGATACATAAAGCCGTGACTCCAGTGCTGTAGGAGGTGATTTCACCACCACAGATAAAAAAAAGAGCATATATGCTGAAGCATTGGGGCAGCAGGGGCGGAGGAGCGATTTTGCTCCTAATGCCACGTACATACGGTCGAAATTCCGACGGAGGCTTGCCCGTGGAAAAGTCTGACCGTGTGTACGCAGCATAACCTTTTATGCCGCGTACATACGGTCGAAATTCGGACGGAGGCTTGCCCGTGGAAAAGTCTGACCGTGTATACGCGGCATAACTTTTTTGCGGGAGGATGCCCCCATGCTTCGGCATATATATATTTTAGGCACAGGTTGCGTTAAAAAAAATGTTTTATTTTTTACTATTTTAGTTTTTTTGGTATTTGCTTTGCAGATATGGTATGGTAAGGTCTTACTGTTATACTGTAATGTTACTTTGTTTTAATGTTAACCATCATTTGCTTAGCAGGTACGCCATTCAGTTGCAGCGCGGATTTATTTATCTTGACAGCAACATCGTTTGCTCCCACGATACATAAAGCCCTGACTCCAACGCTGTAGGAGGTGATTTCACCACCACAGTTAAAAAAAAGAGCATATATGCCGAAGCATGGGGGCAGCAGGGGCGGAGGTGCGATTTTGCTCCTAATGCCGCGTACATACTGTCAAAATTCCGACGGAGGCTTGCCCGTGGAAAAGTCAGACCGTGTGTACGCGGCATAACCTTTTATGCCGCGTACATACGGTCGAAATTCCGACGGAGGCTTGCCCGTGGAAAAGTCAGACCGTGTGTACGCGGCATTACTTTTTTGCGGGAGGATGCCCCCATGCTTTGGCATATATAAATGGTTCATGTATGCCCATCATTAGAAGTGGGTGGATGAAGGGAGGTATTCTAATGGTGGGCATACCCACCGATCAATCTCTTTTTTTTGTTCAGCCAACAGGCTGCATGAAAAAAAAGATTACAATACATGTCCAACAAGGACCAGCAACGTACTGGTATGTTGCTGGACTTTGAATGTTTATACCAGAATGATGCCTGCGGGTTTAGGTATCATCTTGGTATCATTCTTTTCAGCCAGCGACCGGCTTTCATGTAAAAGCAATCCTAGCAGATAATTAGCCTCTAGACTGCTTTTACAAGCAGTGGGAGGGAATGCCCCCCCGGATATAAACAGCGCCATTGGGAAATTGGGAAAGCATTTTATCACACCGATCTTGGTGTGGTCAGATGCTTTGAGGGCAGAGAAAAGATCTAGGGTCTAACCCCCCAATTTTTTTCAAAAAAAGAGTACCTGTCACTACCTATTGCTATCATAGGGGATATTTACATTCCCTGAGATAACAATAAAAATGGTAAAAAAAAAAAAAAATATGGAAGGAACAGTTTAAAAATAAAATAAAAAAGCAAAATAAATAATAATAAAAAAAAAAAGCTCCTGAGTACGGGGATACCACATGTGTGAGACATTTTGGGAGCCTAGCCGCGTACAGGACCCCGAAAACCAAGCACCGCCTTCAGGCTTTCTAAGGGTGTAAATTTTTGATTTCACTCCTCACTGCCTATCACAGTTTCAGAAGCCATGGAATGCCCAGATGGCACAAACCCCCCCCCCTAAATGACCCCATTTGGAAAGTAGACACCCCAAGCTATTTGCTGAGAGGTATGTTGAGTATTTTGCAGATCTCGCTTTTTGTCACAAAGTTTTGAAAATTGAAAAAAGAAAAAAAAAATGTCTTTCTTCATTTTCAAAAACAAATAAGAGCTGTAAAATACGTGTGTGAGCAATATATCATTTAGTGACAACTTTGTGCAAAAAAAAAAAAAGTTTGTCATATTCCCGCAACTTGTGGCAAAATATAAAATATTCCATGGACTCAACATGCCTCTCAGTAAATAGCTTGGGGTGTCTACTTTCCAAAAGGGGGTCATTTGGGGGGGTTTTGTGCTATTTTTGCATTTTATAGCCTTCGAAACTGTGATAGGTAGTGAGGAGTGAAATCAAAAATTTGCGCCCTTAGAAATCTTGAAGGAGGTGCTTGGCTTTCGGTGTCCCGTACGTGGCTAGGCTCTCAAAAAGTCCCACACATGTGGTATCCCCGTACTCAGGAAAAGCAGCAAAATGTATTTTGGGGTGCAATTCCCCATATAACTATGGCATGTTTGAGCAATATATCATTTAGTGACAACTTTTTGTACATTTTTTTTCTTTTTGTCATTATTCAATCATTTGGGCCAAAAAAAAAAAATATTCAATGGGCTCAACATGCCTCTCAGCAAATAGCTTGGGGTGTCTAAAAATCCATACCAGACCCTTTTTCCGCGAACGCAACCTGGTAGGCCACAGGAAAGGAGGGGGGGACGAGAGAGCCACATGCCCTCAATATGTACCCCTTACCAATTCACATAGGGGGGCAGGGATCTGTGGGTCCCCTTTGTTAAAGGGGTCTTCCAGATTCCTATAAGCCTCCTGCCCGCAGACCCCCACAACCACCGGGCAAGGGTTGTGGGGATGAGGCCCTTGTTCCCATCAACATGGGGACATCCTCCCCATGTTGAGGGCATGTGGCCTGGTACGGTTCAGTAGGGGGGGGCTCTCTCGTCCCCCCTCTTTTCCTGCGGCCTGCCAGGTTGCGTGCTCGGATAAAGGGTCTGGTATGGATTTTTGGGGGAACTCCACGCAATTTTTTATTTAAATTTGGGGTGGAGTTCCCCTTAAAATCCATACCAGACCTGAAGGGTCTAGTATGGATATTTGGGGGAACCCCACATCATTTTTTTTTATTTGACGCAGGGTTCCCCTTAATATCCATACCAGACCTGAAGGGCCTGGTAAATGAATTTGGGGGGACCCCCACGCATTTTTTTTTTATCAATGACTTTTCTCTGTATTGCCGGGAGCCAACAATTCATTATGGCCGCGAGTGGTTTTAAATGGCTTTTTTTCCTTCAGAAATGTCATTTTGTGCAGGGACAGTACTGAGCAAGGGAAACAAGCGCTGCTTTACAGGCATACTATACACCTCCCCAGGTACGAAATTTAAAGGAATATTTCACTTTTTATTGTTTCACTTTATGCATTATTAAAATCACTGCTCCCGAAAAAACTGCAGTTTTTAAAACTTTTTTTGCATTGATACATGTCCCCTTGGGCAGGACCCGGGTCCCCAAACCCTTTTTAGGACAATAACTTGCATATTAGCCTTTATAATTAGCACTTTAGATTTCGAACGTTCGAGTCCATTGTATCCATTGGGTTCTAAAGTTCACGCAAACTTTAGGTCTGTTCGCAGGTTCTGGTGCGAACCGAACAGGGGGGTGTTCAGCTCATCCCTATTCACAAGCTATATTGTCTTTTTTCTTTTGTGCATTTAAACAGATATCCTCTGAAATGCAGAAATTCTCAGACCAATGATAGTTCTAAGATATTTTAATTATAGACATGAGATGACAGTTGTCAATTTGAATCTTTTTTCAACTGATCATAAGTGACAATCTAATGTCTGTTAGTAGTAGTGATTCAAGATACTGATAAAGCAGTATCAGATCCTGTAGTTGGTCCTTTTTTAGGTCGGAGTTATAAGATTGATTCAGTCCAGGTGGCGCTAATCTTCTAGGTCATCTGTCACCACATGGTGAATTCAAATAGGCAAACACAGGCAGACCACAGATCAAAAGATTATGCCCTCCTCATCCATTGTTTTCTTAATTGCTCTTTGATTTATGAAACTTGGGAACAGAAGGTCTTAATTTCTTCTTGTTTCTCCATTCAAGGCATTGATAGCTTTTGACCCTCCTTTCCAATAATAACTTCATCCCAAAACCAGTATTTTTGACCTTATTTTTTATAAAAAAGTGCCAGACTTGGCAATACTGATGGACAAATCTGAGTATTGGGTCTTGCATTGAAGCTATGGAGGTAGGGGTGCCATCCTAATGAATATTACCAGGTTTCCCATTACTACACCATTAGATTGTACATGTAGACTTTGGCATTGTATGCAATTTCTGTTAATGATAGAAAAGCTACTGGTTCTTGTAAAAGAAGGAACAGAGACAGGTATAGTCCCAATATCTACAGCCATGTCTAAATTTAACACATATTTTGCATTAGGAAGATGTACAAACCTTTTGGAAGATCCATTCAGCTTATATGACCTTATATTTTACACACATTTCTGGATCCTAAGAAAGTAAACTCACATTCACTAGCATGTACTGTATATGTAAACATTTGGCACTTTCCTAAAACTCCAACATTCAAATTGGTAACCACTTAAGGACCAAGCCTCGTTTTGAGATTTGGTGTATACAAGTTTAAAACAGGTTTTTTTGCTAGAAAATTACTTAGAACCCCCAAACAGTATATATTGTTTTTTTTTCTAACACCCTACAGAATAAAATGGCGGTCATTGCAATACTTTTTGTCACACCGTATTTGTGCAGAGGTCTTACAAGCACACTTTTTTTGGAAAGAATTCACTTTTTTGAATTAAAAAATAAGACAACAGTAAAGTTAGCCCATTTTATTTTTTTTTATTTTTATTTTTTTTTTTTTTCCAAAAACAGTTTATTGAAATGTAAAAAGCATTTACAGATATCTTGAACAATAGTAGTACAATAAGGTATTAATACAACCACAAAACATGGATGAATAACATGTGTCACATACAATTCAACTTGCGGGTAGTGAAAATGAAATGGCTATGTGCATCCTTCATGAACTAGGCCGTGTTGGGGTGGGCTACCTTAATTCAAGGTAGTTGTGGGGTCTAGTCAAAGTCCACTACCATTGACGGGGATAGATCTTGTTGGTAGGTTAGAGCTAGGTAGGTTCACGGATGCCGTTATGGACTTTTGGTCTGTGTGGGAGGGAAAGGCCAACAGGTGCAATATGGCAGAAAGGGAGGGAAGGAGCTATAAACAGGTTTATTTCGTTGAGAGTGTATGAATGCGGGAGTGTAGGCTGGAGCTATGTTAGTGGTTGTATTGTACAGAAGCTTGTGGATGAGAAAGTAGGAGGGGGTAAGTGGTGGAAGGAGAAGGGGTGGGGTGGGGATCGAGGGGAGGGGAGTGAGGCAGGAAGGGATGGCGTTGGCAGGGGGTCCGTCTCTGACTTCCCCGACCCCTTGGGGTGTTCAAGGGGCGTGTTATGAGAAACTAGGGGCGGATCTGTATAGGGGGAGATATAGGAGGAGAGAGGTGTCTTTGTAAGGTTTAGGGTTAAGGGGAGATCCTGGCACGTCGTAGATTTTTAATGACAATTCTCAGAGGAGTAATTTATCCTTTGTCAGGGTTCAGGGAGTTTGCAAATTCTGGGGTCGTTTTATAGTGTAACCAGCAGGCCCATTTTTTACTAAATGATGACGGAGTCTCTCTTGCAATATGTATAAGATTTTCCATTTCCTCAATTTTGCATATTCTGTTAAACCATTCTTTTATGGTTGGTTGGTGAGTCAATTTCCAGTGTATAGGGATACACTGCTTTGCCGCATTGATCATGTGCATTGCTAGGGATTTGTGATAGGAATTGTGCGACAGGGGTGAATGGTGTAGAAGGAATTGAGAAGGGGAAAGGTCCAAATGATATGAGGTGACTCGAGAGGTTATATGGCATACCTTTTCCCAGAAGTCTTTTAGAGATGGACAGGACCACCAGATATGGAGAAGGGTTCCCCTTTCCCGGAGACATCTCCAGCAAACCTCTGGGATTGTGGGATTATATTTATGCAGAAGGGTGGGCGTGCGGTACCATCTAGATTGGATCTTAAAGCCGTTTTCCTGGGTCGACACATTCGTCGACCCTTTATGTATGTTGAGGAAAATTAGTTCCCATTGTTCCGCTGAAAGAGATACCGAGAGGTCTGACTCCCAGTTCTTACAGGCTAAGGTCTCGTTAGCTTTCATCTCGGCGAAGAGGAGTTCATGTGTGGTAGAAACTAGATGAGATTGGGGTGTCGTTTGGATACATAGCTTTTCGAAAGGGGTGAGTTCTCTGGAGCATTGTATATTCTTGTTAAGGGATTTTAGAAAATGAGCAATTAAAATATATGTCCAAGGGGGAATGGGTGGCTTGTTTAGTTGGGAGGAGAGTTGGGATGTAGACAATAGTTTGCCCCGGAGGAAGAACTGATGTGATCTAATTGGGCTCTGTGTCCAGTTATCGGTAAGAAACTTTGCGTGCATACCTGGTGGGAACCCAGGGTTCATTTTTACAGGTGTCAGTGGGCCGGGAATCGAAGATATGGGTGATCGGTAGCAAAGCTTTTTGAAGCATTGCAAGGTTGGGCCTATAAGTGGGTGTACGTGTAATTCAGAGGGGACGTGGGGTGAGAGTAACCATGGGAGAGACTCCAAAGGGAGAGCAGAAAAAGATGCTTCTAGGGAAACCCAATCTTTGTGGAGAGATTGAGTATTCCAGTCCACTATCCTGGTAAGGTGTGTAGCAGTGTAATAATTGAGAAGGTTGGGGAGGCCTATGCCCCCAAGTCTTTTAGGTCGGGTGAGCTGCGTAAAGCTGATTCTGGGTCTACGGTTCCCCCATAAGAATTTAGTGCATATGTTTCTATAAGATTTAAAAAAGGCCGGAGGTATATGTATAGGGATCGCCTGCAATATATAGAGTATTCTCGGGAGGGCATTCATTTTGAGGATCGCCGCTCTGCCAAACCAAGAGAAAAGCGGTTTGTTCCATGTTTCAAGATCAGAGGATATTCTGTGTAGGATAGGAACATGGTTTTTAGCGTAGAGGTTTGAGAGTTTGGAAGGGAGTTGTATCCCTAGGTATGTGATGGAATCATGTTTCCATTGGAACGGGAAGTTAGCCTTACATTGATCAACTATGTGTTGAGGTAATGTTATATTAAGGGCAAAGGATTTCGAGAAATTAATTTTAAGGTGGGAGAGGAACTGAAATTGTTTAAATTCAGAAAGAAGGTTTGGTAGGGAGATCAGTGGGTTCGACAGGAACAACAAAATATCGTCTGCGAAAGCAGCGTATTTATATTCTCTTTTGGAGGAACTTATACCTTGGATATCTGGGTTGTATGTCAGTTTACGGAGGAATGGTTCAAGTGTGAGTACAAAGAGGATGGGGGACAGGGGGCAGCCCTGTCTTGTGCCATTTCCGATGGGAAAGGCGTCCGACAGAGTATTGTTGACCCGTACCTTAGCAGATGGTCCCGTGTATAGTGACAGGATTAGGCCTAACATATATGGGCCCAATCCTATGGCCCTCAGAACCGCTGTCATATAGTCCCAAGCTACTCTGTCGAACGCCTTCTCCGCATCGAGTGACAAAAACAGGCCTTTTTGGGTTGTCTGTGTCATAAGGTGGTGTAAGTTTATTGCTTTAACAGTGTTGTCCCTGGCTTCACGTCCAGGGATAAAGCCGGTCTGGTCATGAGAGATTAAGGAAGGGAGAAGCGGTAAGAGTCTGTTTGCCAAAATCTTAGAAAAGATTTTGACATCTACATTCAATAATGAGATTGGTCTATAATTTCCCGTTTGGGTGGGGTCCTTATCTTCTTTGGGGATAACAACGATATGTGCTTCTAACATTTCGCTTTTGAAAGGATTTGTGGGAGAGAGTGTATTGAAGGCGTCAAGGAAGGGTTGTTGAAGAAGGTCTGAGAATGTCTTGAAATATACGGCGGAAAGACCATCAGGTCCCGGGCTCTTACCAGGCTTAAGTTGTTTTAAAGCTTTTTTCCATTCCTGAATATAGATCGGGGATTCCAGAATCGTGGTGGTGTCAGTGGGGAGCTTTCCTGGAGCAAATTGGTCTAAGAACGAGTTAATATCATTGGGTCTGTCATTCGATAAGGTAGTAGGGGGTTCGGATTTATCTAGATTATATAGGGACGAGTAGTACTTCTCAAACTCTCTGGCTATGTCATTGTTATTCGTGAGAGTCTTACCCGTGGGGGATTGTATGTGGTGTATCGTATTAGCAGCCCTTTTCTTGCGTAAGGCTTGAGCAAGAAGATGGCCACTTTTGTTGCCGAATTCGTAAAAAAGTTTCTGAGATAGAGTGTATTTCTTCCTGAGGTGATGGCCCAATTCTTCCTGAATGAGTGTACGAGTCTCTAGTAGTTCTACGAGGGTTTGCTGGGCCAGGTTTCGTTTGTGTAGTGCTTCTAGTTTATTAAGTTTGGAAAAGAGATCAGCCAGTTTGGCCCGTTTTTCCTTTCTAATTGCGGCCCCCAGGGAAATCAATTTCCCTCGGACAACACATTTGTGAGCCGCCCACTGAGTAAGTTTAGAAATGTCCGGGGTGTTGTTCTCAGTGAAATAATTGCTTAGGCAAGTTTGAATCTCTAATTCTTTGGTTTTGTCTGTCAGGATGGAAGGGTCTAGTCTCCAAATTTGCGAGCGGTATACTTTTTCAGGGAAAGTGAGGGTCATTGAGATAGGGTGGTGGTCCGAGAAGGTCATCGGTTCGACGGTTGCTGCTTTCAGGGACGGGAGATCCTGTTGGGTAAGAAATATGTAGTCTAGTCGTGAATATTTGTTATGTGGGGCGGAGAAGAATGTAAAATCCTTTACGTTCGGGTGTAAGGTGCGCCATGTGTCGTGGAGCAAGAGTTCTTGGAAACATTTTCTGATTTGTCGGAGCGCCCTGTATGGTAGGTGGGATTTCCCCGACGAGGTGTCTAAAAGGGGGTTCAGGGGTACTTTGAGATCCCCTCCCAGTATAAGAATACCCTCTTGGAAATTGGTTAGGTGTCTTGTTACAGCCCTAAAAAAGGGAACTTGGGACGAGTTGGGGCTGTATATGTTAGCCAAAGTGATTGGTTTGTTCCTGAGTGTCCCTTTTAGGAAGATATACCTGCCTAGTTCGTCAAGGTGAGTGTCTGTAATTTGGATGGGAAGGTTTTTGGAAATGATTATGGAGACTCCTTTGGATTTCGAGATAGGTGAGGTGGCATGGAAACTATGGGGGAAGAGGCGATTAGTCATGTTGGGAACTGATTTCTTACAAAAGTGGGTTTCCTGTAAGAAGATTATGTCAGCTTTCATGCTGCGCATGAGGGAAAAGAGTTGTGTTCGCTTTTCAGGTATGTTCAGTCCTTTGGCGTTAAGGGAGACTACCTTTAGGGACAGGTTGGCGCCTCGGACATTATCGGGGCTCATGTTGGTAGTAGAGGTTTAAGCGAGTGGGGGGCGGGAGGATATGGGGAAGTCAGAGACGGGAGGAAAAGAAAAGGGGGGGGTTATGCGGATGGGGAGAAGGGAAGATGTGGGGTAGGTGAGGTTAGGACGTTGAGGAGGAAGATAACCAGGGAGGAAGGAGGGGACAGGTAGGGGGATGGGGTATTATACCGGGTGTGGGACTTGACCTGCAAGCCCACCAATTAGGAGTGGGGGTACCGGTGAGGTTCAGCGGTGTCTACCAGAGTCCGCTGTGTGTGAGAGCGGTAGGTGGAGTTCAACTAGAGAGAGGTGAGGTCTGCGTCTCTCTATGAGGTCTTAAGGATAACAGACGCTGCTGATTGTTAGCGTCATCTATGGCTCATTTTGGTGTCAGAGGAGTAATCTTGTTGTGTAGATGACGGACAGGTCATCCTATAAGGACATGGTGAGAGGGTGATTCGTAGGTGACTTCAGGGCTGTGTGTAACGGCTTATTCTCATAAAGCATGAAGGCTGTGGAGTTGTAAGGGCATTTATTCGGCAATTAGAGGAGGATGTTTAGCATTGTGTAATCTGGGGGTTTGTGTGGAAGAGGGGGATAAGAAATTAAGTGTATTGCTCAAATTTCAGATGTCACATGACAGAGAATAGGGGGCATATACTTTGGTTTAGAGGAATATGCAGGGAACAGAGTCAGTAACATGGTGAATTAGTTAAAACAGAACAGAACAGAACGTACAGCTTGCGTTACCGTGAACAAGTATGCATCTGCAGTTATGGCTGACATCAAAAATCCAAATATGGATAACATAGCAAACAAAACATAGTAAACAAAAACATAGTAAACAAAATCATACCCAGGGGTTAAGGGCAGGCTGTCTAAATCCGAGGGGGGCACGCCCATTCCCAAACCTGAGAATGGATTCTACCCGACATCCACGTAGGCCACACACCTGTGCATGTCCCCCTCGGATCCCCGACCACCCTCAGTGCTGTAAAGCAGAAAATTCAGGAGCTAGGAGCTAGTAGGGCCTGTGGGGAGAAAGACAGCACATAATGCAATCGGGGGATTATATATCGACATGTCATTAGCTGCATTGGAGTAGATAGGAGAATGTAGGAAGAAGGCTTCAATAGAAAAAGGGTACAGCCGATGAGCAAGAATGAATACAGTGTGAGGAGAAGGAGGAAAAGACAATCAGTGCGGGAGAAGGTAGTCTCTGACCCGACATAAGGAAGTTAGGGCGACCGGGGAAACCTTCGGGAGTTGTCCAAGAGGGAAAGAGGGTACCAACCGTTCTGCCAGTGTTCCCTAGGGATTGCTGTATAAAGTTACCTGCGAATTGGAGTGGTCCAGAGTCCAGCTGTGAGGTGGAAACAGAAGGACGGTATTCATGTTTCTTGTTAGGCGATGCGTGCTTTGCGGGGCACTGGAGAAGCCGTCGGGCTACCATTACGCGGGGCTCTTTGATCCTTTGAAGGAGTGTGGGGAGGAGGTGGGTGAGAGCGTCGGCGGCCGATACTAAAGTTGCCTGCTTCTGCGATACCTTCCATGGAGGTGACTCTTCTGAATGGCGGTATACGGAAGTCGCTGTACCAGTCTGGTACTTCCACATACGGTATCTCCATGGCCGTGCAGAAGTGGTCTAAATCCTCCGGGACTTTTAGATTGGCTGTGCGGCCTTGGTGAGTTGCTGTCAGGCAGAAGGGGAACTTCCATCGGTAGATTATGGATCTGGCCCTCAGTGTTTCCAGGAGGGGACGTAGCTCGCGTCTGCGCTGCAGGGTGATGTTAGATAGGTCCTGGTAGATTCTGATATCCGTTCCCTGGAAAGACAGTTGGTTGCGGTGTCTGGCCTTGCGTAATATTACCTCCTTCAAGGGAAAGTCTGTGAGGCAGCAGACTGCATCCCGTGGGGGATCTGTGTCCCTTCCCCGCGGGCGCAGTGCCCTGTGGAGCCGTTCGAACGCGATCGGGGTATCAGGGGCTCTTTCAAGTAGATCGTTAAAGATGGTAGTTACTGCCACTGGGAGCTGGCTGGCATCGATCATTTCTGGAATACCCCTCACTCTAAGGTTGTGACGCCTTCCGCGATTATCTAAATCTTCCATGTGGCGATTGATCTCCCTGAGGTGGATCGCATGCGACTCTGTTACCTGTTGAACGTGACAAATCGCTGTGTCTTGGCGGGCTTGAGCGTATTCCACCTCTTCCACCCTAAGCGTCATGGCGTGTATGTCCGACCTCATGTCCAAGATGGCCGCCATGAGGGTGTTTTTAATATCCGTAGCGACGCTGTGCAGGTCATTAAGGCTCACTGCCGGGGGGTGAGTCATCCCCGTTGCCAGACCTGGGGATCTCTGCTCCTCGGGTCGCTGCGGGCTGGAGCTCTGGGCGCGTGGCGCTTGGGAGGAGGCTGCTTGCGAGGCCTGCATCCTGGCCGTAGGCCGTGACCGGAATATCTCGGGGATTTGCTGACTCAGCGGGGTGTCGGTGTTCAGCAGGGATCGGGAACGGGTTGCCGAGGCACTGCGAGCGGTTCTCACCATGTCCGGTGGAGCAGGTAAGCTGATAAGCTGAAGTTGCTGGACCTCGGGACGGGAGCTCGCACACTACACGTCCATCCTGGAACGGCACCAGACCACGCCCCCCCATTTTATTTTATATTGTGAAAGATAATGTTACGCCGAGTAAATTGATACCCAACATGTCACGCTTCAAAATTGCACCCGCTCGTGGAATGGCGTCAAACTTTTACCCTTAAAAATCTCCATAGGCGACGTTTAAAAAATTCTATAGGTTGTATCTTTTGAGTTACAGAGGAGATATAGGGCTAGAATTATTGCTCTCACTCTAACGATTGTGACAATACCTCACTTGTGTGGTTTGAACACCGTTTTCATATGCGTGCGCTACTCACGTATGCGTTCGCTTCTGCGCGCGAGCTCGTCGGGACAGGGCGCTTTAAAAGATTTTTTTGTGTTTTATTATTTATTTTACTTGATTTTATTTATTTTTACACTGTGGTTTAAAAAAAAATGGGTCGCTTTTATTCCTATTACAAGGAATGTAAACATCCCTTGTAATAGAAAAAAGCATGACAGGTCCTCTTAAATATGAGATCTGGGGTCAAAAAAGACCTCAGACCTCATATTTAGACTAAAATGCAATAAAAAAATTAAATAACATTTTTTGTCATTTGAAAAAATGACAAAAAAAAATGTGCCTTTAAGACGTATGGTATGGAGACGGGTGGGGGCCATCTTCCCCTCACTCATCTCCATATCCAGCTAGGAGGAGGACACGATTGCCTCCGCCGCTACCAACGGCTCCGGTAAACGGCGGAGGGCGCGGGAGAGCGGCAGGAGCCCTTTCCCGCCGCCGATAACGTTGATCTTGTGACGAATCACCATTATAGTTTACAGGACCGCCGCCTGAAGAGATATCCCTCTTCAAAAAGAGGACATATATATACAGGAGGCGGTCCTTAAGTGGGTAAAATCAAGAGTCAACCCACAGCAATATTACCAGTTTCCCATCAGTCATGGGTGAATGGCTAGGGGTAAAGCAGGAGAACTGTTTGCAAAGAAGGAAACATTTTGCTTGAACGTGCATGCTTTCTCATTTCCTATGCTGCCATATGTGGTAAGATTGTTAGAGATTCCACAATTCTCAACTCTCTAAACAACCTGTTGGTATGTCAATACCATTAATAGATAACGCATTATAGATAATAAGATGCCAAGACTCTATTATAGTTCTGCAATTCATGCACACTTCTCATTGTTTTTTTCCCTAAAAATATGCTGCATATATAGAAAAATAGTGTTCAAAGTGGCAGAAAAATTGTGTGCGGGGGGGTGCATGCGCGGAGCTGAGCGGAGCGGTTATGCCCGTTTAGAGCTTCGATAATGGCGGGACTGGAGAGCCTGATAACGGCGGTAGTAAGTTACTTACCCGCAGATATACCACAGTCATAAGTGCCTACAGCTACCTGCCACAAAACAGACACATTACCGGCAACTCACAGCCACTTATGAAGCCGAAAATGGCAGAGCAGAGCTGCCTCACACTGACAATAAAATGGCGCTGAAGCCGTCCCCCTCAGAAGCGCCATGCAGTGAAGGGAAAATTTTAAAGGCACACAGTCACTCTCAACTCCTCTCAGAAATAAACGTTATGAAGAGGGAGAATATTGAGAATATATCACAAGAGGACTTGGCTTCTCCTGTAACACTGAAACAAATATATAAGCTGTTCCAAAAATCATTAAAAAATACCTCAGACCACATTACTACCAGTCTCACTAAAGAGATTAGGGAATTAGGCCAATGCATGTCTGCACTGGAAACTAGTGTTGATGATATGGAGAAATATTCACTGAATTGCTCAACTGAGATTGAAAACCTTAAAGAGGAAAATACAGTTCTTCAGACCAAATTGGAGGATTATGAAAATCGTGCTAGATGTTCAAATTTGCGCATTAGAGGAATTCCTGAAAATGTGACTGACTTACAGGCCACAATGATAGCACTCTTTCAAGAATTAGAGCCAGCTATACTGGTAGATCGTCTCGAGATGGAAAGGGTTCATAGAGCCCTAACACCTAAAAAAACAGAAGGTCCGCCACGCGATATTATTGCAAAGTTTAATTTCTAACATACAAAGGAAAAATTACTAACTGCAGCAAGAAATAAGAAATCTCTACATTTCCAAGGGCACAACTACCAACTGTTTGCAGACCTATCGCAATTGACCATCAACAAAAGAAGAGCATTGAAACCACTTCTCCAGATATTACAATGCAATTTAATAACGTATCAGTGGGGTTTTCCCTTCTCAGTGCGTTTTACTTATCAAGGCTCCAAATATACATGTCGCAATGCGAATGATCTGCAAACCACACTACAGAATCTACGCTTGATGACACTCACGGTAGATCGACTTCATGTTCTTCTGGTAAATCATCCCTACCATCAAGACGAAATGAACAACATAGTCCACACAAAAGAAGTCGCCTTCAATCTCCTGACCCAGATCCAGTTGATTCCATGGACTATCTCTCACTATCACTAACATTATCTCTCACTATGGTCCCCCTTTTTTCGTGAGATTTACCAAATACACTGGTTCTGATTTACACCCCTGGTACCTTTTATACGGTTCCTTTTTTAGCATTGAATATTTGGTTATGCTAATGGTGCTTTCCCTTATATATTTTCATACATATGGCTTCGGCCCAATGTGTGTTTTTTTTTTTTTTTTTTAAAGCTAGAGAAGTTATTGATATAGATATTGTTGTTCATTATTATTTTTGAACCATTTTTTCTTCTTCACAGCCTTAGCTATAGAAAATATAAGACCATTTGTTCCAATCTCATTGGGCTGACGTTTTACGAAATATAGATCCCTTGCTGGTATTCGTATTATGTGAGTCTTTAAATCTGTATTACATGCTTGGGCATTTTCTTTCCTTGTTTTTCATTTTTCTACCCTCGACTGCTTATTGGATTAATAGGCAGCTGACAGTAGCCAATGAACCCTTGGAGGGAGGCCTTTCCTCCCCTCAACGGATATGTTATGAACTTACATATGTTATGTTTCATATTCTGGACATTTAAAACCGATAATCTCTTTTTGAATTTTTTATCTTATACTTTCCCTTTTTTTCTTCCCTTATTCCCAATATTCCGGAGGCATTTTCTCTTTTATATAATCTCTGATTGCGTGTTACCATGTATAATGATTCTTTAATACCATGGCCCCTTTAAATATACTATCCCTGAATGTTCAGGACTTTAATATCCCACAAAAACGTACTAAAGCCTTTCGTTCTTTTGCTTCCAAGAAAGCACATATAGTATGCCTTCAAGAAACCCACTTTACTGCACAATCCACCCCTAAATTTTTCAGTAAGATATACTCCCAAGTATTTACGGCCTCGGCTTCAACGAAACAGCGTGGTGGGCTTATTACATTCCATCATAACTCCCCATTTACACTGTTAAAAGAGATTAAAGGTTCTGAAGGCCGTTACCTAATTCTTACAGGGCATTTATTAGATACCGCTATTACTGTTGTGTCATATTATGCCCCTAATAAACAACCCAATTCTTTTCTCTCTCATTTACTGCAAACAATAGACTCACATAAAATAGGTACTGTAATAATTTGTGGAAATTCTAACCAGACTATTTTTCCATTTCTAGATAAATTGCCAATACCACAGACTCAAAGGTGTGACAAACATTCTTTCTCAAAACTTCTTACAAAATATAACTTTTCAAAGATAATAAATTCAAAAGATTCCTGGCGTGAGTTAAACCCTACCAAAATACAATACACACATTACTCTCATCCTTATCGCTCATTCTCAAGGATCGACCATATATTTTTGACTACAGGTATGATACCTGAAATTTTGACATCAAAAATTATTCCCATACCATGGTCTGACCATAGTGAAATCTACATTGTTCTAGCCTCTACAATTCCAAAGGCACGTGACCCCCCAATCCGCTACCTTCAAATCAAAAAATGTTATGCTCCTCTCCTTAATACTAATGATACCATAAACACCCTCACTCATTTTGAAATAATTTGTCTAAAGGACTCACATGCTAAGAGTGGCATTTCTATAATTTATTCTATACTGCTCACTAAATCAGATACAAATTTACCAGAATATGTTGCTAAGTGGGAAAAAGATCTTGAACGCAACATTGACCTCTCAGTATGGACTAATATATGATCAAATATGAAATCTTCTTCAACAAATATAATGGCAATTGAAACATCATATAAGGTACTTACAAGGTGGTACTTGGTTCCTACTAGGATAGCTAAATTTGCAAAAGATGACTCGGATCTCTGTTTCCGTGGCAGGCTAGAACGGGGTACATATATGCATATCTGGTGGAATTGCCCAAACGTACATACATTTTGGGTAAATGTCTTTTTAATAGCCTCAAAAATGTTTAATTGTTCTATTACACCAGACCCGTTAATAGCTCTCCTAAACTCAAAACCTAATTTTCTTACACATAAACAATTTAAACTACTCCTTATATTCTTGACAGCCGTGAAGCAGACCATAGCAAATGCATCGAAATCGACTATTTTGAACATTGCAGAAACCAACCTCAGATTGAATCAATCAATTATACATGCTAAAATGGATGCTCTAGATAATAATAATTTGAAGAAGTTTGAAAATCTATGGAGTCCATGGATTAAACATGCATACCAAATAACTTTGACAACCAAGTACTCTGGTTATGGTAATTGTCTTCCTCTCACTCATCTTTTACCACAATGTTTGAATACTGTTTGCCTCCGGAACTCTGCTGTCTTCCCTACCACTATACTCTTATTTCTTCCTCTTATTTTCTTCCCCCTTATACTTTCAAGAACTATTCTCTTTCTCAATTTAACTTGTTACTAATAGTATTTGTTACCAACAGGTAATTTTACATAATCGCAGCTATGGACTATATCATAGATGTTACAGTAAACATGTTACAGTAAGTTTGTGTATATTAAATTCAACTTATTGAGATTCTCAACTGAAAACATTATATCTACTGTACATATGTTAATCTAATAGATTTTATCTCACAGGTAGTTTATTATAACTTAAAAATAAAAGACTTCCTCAAAATAAATCTTTATATACCAGCCATAAACATAGAGTAAAGCATTTACCTGTATTGCATGTAATATAAGAACGGTATTCTGAAAATTCTGTCAGATATATTGTGTTTGTTATCATTTGATATTTCAAAAATAAAAATCTTTTGAACGAGAAAAATAGTATGCTGCTAACTTTCTGTTTGAGCTGACAGCACAGTGGGGTTTAGTTTGCTGAAGGCAACTAGGCTGTTACTGTTGCAAGAAAAGTTTCACTTTGCAAGGGAATTCACCCCAGAATTTAGTAAATGTATCCAGTATTTAGAAAAGGAAGTTTGGTTCCACCTTGCCCATCTCACAACAACCTGAAAATATTAATGTTTTAATTTCTTCACTCATTTATTTTTTTATTATTTCACAAGCATTCACATTTTTGAAAAATAAAAATCCCCTGCCTACAATATAATAATTTTGTCTATAAAAGTGATACATTTTGCACAGTGCAGGTAAATTGTGTTCATTCCTGTATACCTTTACATCTTCTATAGCTGGTCTGTCTTTTTGCAACATTCACGATTTTCTAACTATTGGAGTCCTGTGTAGGTGTGTACCTCTCCACACTGTTAAGCTTCAAAGATAGCTCCTGCCCTGATACTGAAACAGGTGCTGGCTCTGCACTGATGCATAGAAAAGGAAAGAGCCCTGGACTGCTGCACTCTGTATGAACGATTTATTTTCAAAATTTAAATCCAAAATTAATCCATAAGTTCAAAAGTCCAAGAACAAACAAAAACAGAAAACTGACATGCAGTTGTGGAAAGCTGAAAATTTTGGATTTTAATTTTGAAAATAAATCGTTCATACAGAGTGCGGCAGTCCAGGGCTCTTTCCTTTTCTATACATTGGTGTCCTGTGTGCTAGGAATATATCTGATGCACCAAAATGTTGCCGTCAGGCTTTATATTATTTTATTGGCTATTGCCCTTTCCTTTCTTTTTCTTCTCTGGAGAAATATTGAAAGCCATCATTTCTATTGAGGTGTATATCAATGCATAATGCTGACAAATGTGCTTTATTGAACAAGGGAATGGTTCATCAGTGGCTAATCCTTGCTTAATTTTATAAATAGACCCCAGGATTTTAAACCCGGCACTGTAGTGCTTTAAAGCCTGTAATGTGGAATTTCATTTAAAATATGTGCTGGTCAATTTGGCAATAATTTCACTTTAAGTAGTATAGGTTATATAGCATGAAAGCAAACAGATGGCAAAGGTAAGCAGCACTAACAATTTACAATCTTGTAAATATAACACTTCAAAACATATTCCCTATTTTCTACAATTATCATTAAAACAGGAAAATCTTATTACACACATCATAAAAATAATAAATAGAAACAGATTTGACTAAAGGATTACAAGCAATTTTTCACATAATAAAACATGAAAAACACATGCAGTTTGATGTTTTTCAATAAAACAACAAAAATTCAGCTTGTTAGTAAAACCATAGAAGAATTCAGTACAGGCTGGATATAGTCGTTTGCAAGGCTGTTACCCACAAGACCATGTAAAATGACCCCTCAGTTGGACTAATAGGTAAAAAAACAAATATCCAATATCTCTTGAGTAAAGCTCTTAAATATACAGTATATACCTCTGAGGGCTGGATCCTTGGCATGTAGTGATACAATAGTAGGTGCACTAGTCACTTAAGAAGTTATAAAAACTCGGATGGCCTACAATTTCCTTCAATTAAACTGTGAAAGGACTGAAGTCATGCTTCCCCCCCCCCCCTCCATCAATTATGCAAGGCAAGTCCTGCTAGCCTATCTATAGATGGCACTATACTTGAGCTTCAGTGTAAATTGAAAAATCTAGGGGTGATATTTGATGCTAGTTTGACCTTAGAACCACATGTACAATATGTTGTCAGAACATCTTTTTTCCACTTGAGAAACATTGCTTGGCTGCATCCTATGCTATCATACACTGTAGCTGAAAGCTGATCCATACATTTGTGTTCTCCTAACTTGACTACTGCAATGCTCTACTCAATGATGTACCTAAATCGACTACAATATGTACAAAATTCTGCAGCCAGAATCCTGACTAGGTCCTTGCACTGGCTACCCGCCAGGTTTAGCATAGACTTTAAGATCCTTTTGCTCACCTATAAGGCTCTTCAGAGCTTGGCACCCCATTATCTGTCTGAACTTTTATCAACTTACTTCCCCCCTCTCTTAACTTCTGCTCCTCAAGTTCAGGCCTTCTGTGGGTATTCCCTTATCACCTATACTTGATGGGAGACAAAGCCTTCTCCTGCTATGCTCCAAAACTCTGGAATTCCCTTTCAAAGAACATCAGAGAGTCCTTTTCTCTAAACTCATTCAAATCAAATCTAAAAACATTTTTCTTAAGACAAGTTTTCACGGAATAGTCCCTTTTACCTTTCGTTTTATCCTGTATTTGTCTTGTGTTTCAGTTTCTCTTGTCTTTGTAAAGCACTTTGAGAAGCTACCTTTAAAGGCACTATATAAAATAAAGTTTATTATTCTTACTTTGTAGTTCTTTTAGATGAGGCATTCGTGGGAGAGAGGATGAGGGAAAAGAATTACAAAACAGGAATAACTTCTGAACATGAGCTTCTGTAGCTGTAAACAGGTAGCAGCTAGAGATGTCCCGAACTATTCGCCGGCAAATAGTTCCCGGTCGAACATAGCTTGTTCGCGTTCGCCGCGGCGGGCGAACATATGCGATTTTCGGTCTGCCCCCTATTCGTCATCATTAAGCAAACTTTGACCCTGTACCTCACAGTCAGCAGACACATTCCAGCCAAGCAGCAGCATACCCTCCCTCCCAGACCCTTCCACCTCCTGGACAGCATCCATTTTAGATTCATTCAGAAGCTGCAGTCTTAGTGAGAGGAGGGACAGTGTAGCTGCTGCTTATTTAATAGGGAAATCTATAGCTAGGTCAGTGTATTCAGTGCTCTGTAGATATTAAATCAGCAGTTAGCACTATCAAGAGGAATTACACCTATGGTCTTATTATGGCCTTCTTTTGGCACTTGAGTTTTTGTACATTAATATTTGTATATCTGCCTATTTTCACTAGACTGTTTTTTGTATTGCTTATCCATGTCATTGAGGGCTGTGTCACTACCACTTTATGAGAGTCTTGAGGCTACATCTTTATATTTTCTTGTCATGACATCTTGTTACTTTGTCCTTTAATTTTCATGTTCAATAAGAAGATTATGGGAAAAAAATGCAGAAAACCTTATTTTCTTGGATGTTCATAACACACGTCTAACATGCACTGCAATGTGTGCATTGTGTATGCTTTATTAGATTAACTGAGGGATGGTGTTTACAGGGTGCATAAAGGTCAATGCACTTGACATCAGCAATGTGAACCTGCAAGAGAAACATGTGAGTTATCATCACAATGACTTTTTCCTGCCATGTTCATTTCCTTTCAGTAAATCAGGCTTAGTGGATCTCTACCCAGCCTCTGCCAATCTAGAACAGATTTTTTTTATGTGTGCTTTTTGTGCTATTTGTGCTATTTTGTGTTCATGCGTCTGTTTCTAATGTACATTATTGCGCATTTTTTGTTTCTGTGTTATGCAAAGTGGGAAAATAAATATTTAATGAATAAATATTTTCAATAGAACAGATAATTTCAAAATATACATACAAGATTTATTCCCAATTCATACCCGATAAGAAACGTAAATGTATCAAAAATAGCTTACTTTTAAATTTTGTGGGATAAGGTTGTACTATACATTCATACTGATGTTCATTACAGACCCATGCAGGAATCCATTGTTTTAAGCTTTTGTAAAATGCTTCCAAGATATCTAAAATGCACATGAGAAAAAAAAAAAAAAAAATCATAATGTTGTTATTAGCAACTTCTCCTGTGTACATACTGTTGTCAGATTACAATACTTACTGTAAAACTACCCAAATTTGGAATCTATTTTTTCTTTGAACTAAAATATTACATTATAGTTATAACGTTTACTGGACACAATAAACCAGTTTCTGGTTTTCCGATAACAAGCATAATAAAAGTGGATGATGGCAGGCTCTTTTGGCTGTTCCCAGAAGTGGCTCTCTAATTGTTGGGTAGGGTTACATAACTACTTTTAGAGCTTATTTAAACAATGTGCCACAATTTTGATGCCAACAGCTTCTGTACCAAAAGTAGTACCTTAAGTCTACAGATCAGAGCTATTGCAGTTAAGTAAATTATAGACATTTTTTGTGGCCAAAATAATCTGACAATGTGTAATGATCTGGAAAAGAAGCAACAAGCTAACATTATACAAGTGTTTCTGCTCTTTATGCTGATGATTCAGCCCCCTATGTGCTCAGTGCTGTCATTAAAAGTCCACACTCTCCTCTCTGCTCCTTTCTCTCTTTTTTTTTTTTTTTACTTTCTTCATACACTTCTCTTCACATTACTTATATGCTTTAGTGCGTTCACTTGACACCTTGATTATCCCTCTACCGCCTTTCTTCCAGTGGCGGAACTACCGCCATAGCGACACACGCGGCCGCTATGGGGCCCGCAACCGAGAGGGGCCCGTGGGGAGGAGGAGGAATGCATACTGCCGGCGGCGCACGGTCCCCCAGCCAGGGGAAGTGAGGAGAGGAAGAGCCAGCGGGTGCCCTGTAATTGGCTGAACGGGCCATGTGCGGGGCGGGCCGAGCGGCAGACATGGGGGTCTGTGAATAGCCCTGCGGAGCTGGTGCTGGTCACGTGTGGAGGCGGGGGCGGGGCTGGACTGTGGATTTGATAATCGCGCCTGCTTGCTCCCGGAGACAGAGTCCTGCTTCACAATGTGTTTATCCTGAGGTCTCATCTGCTCTGTCAGCTTACCCCCATCCTCTGTGTCACCCCCCCTCCTCCTCTGTGTCACCCCCTCCTCCTCTGTGTCCCCCCATCCTCTGTGTCACCCCCCTCCTCCTCTGTGTCACCCCCTCCTCCTCTGTGTCACCCCCCCTCCTCTGTGTCACCCCCCTCCTCCTCTGTGTCACCCCCCTCCTCCTCTGTGTCCCCCCATCCTCTGTCACCCCCCTCCTCCTCTGTGTCACCCCCCCATCCTCTGTCACCCCCCTCCTCCTCTGTGTCACCCCCTCCTCCTCTGTGTCCCCATCCTCTGTCACCCCCCCTCCTCCTCTCTGTCACCCCCCTCCTCCTCTGTGTCACCCCCATCCTCTGTCACCCCCCTCCTCCTCTGTGTCACCCCCCATCCTCTGTCACCCCCCCTCCTCCT
Source organism: Rana muscosa (assembly GCA_029206835.1). Taxonomy (NCBI): domain Eukaryota; kingdom Metazoa; phylum Chordata; class Amphibia; order Anura; family Ranidae; genus Rana; species Rana muscosa. Next base: position 474,339,999 of record CM055117.1, on the reverse strand, counting down.
CTGTGTCACCCCCCATCCTCTGTCACCCCCCTCCTCCTCTGTGTCACCCCCCTCCTCCTCTGTGTCACCCCCCTCCTCCTCTGTGTCACCCCCCCTCCTCCTCTGTGTCACCCCCCCTCCTCCTCTGTGTCACCCCCCTCCTCCTCTGTGTCCCCCCTCCTCCTCTGTGTCCCCCCTCCTCCTCTGTGTCCCCCTTCCTCCTCTGTGTCACCCCCCCTCCTCCTCTGTGTCCCCCCATCCTCTGTCACCCCCCTCCTCCTCTGTGTCACCCCCATCCTCTGTCACCCCCCCTCCTCCTCTGTGTTCCCCCTCCTCCTCTGTGTCCCCCCATCCTCTGTCACCCCCCTCCTCCTCTGTGTCACCCCCCCATCCTCTGTCACCCCCCCTCCTCCTCTGTGTCACCCCCCATCCTCTGTCACCCCCCCCTCCTCCTCTGTGTCACCCCCCCATCCTCTGTCACCCCCCCTCCTCCTCTGTGTCACCCCCCATCCTCTGTCACCCCCCTCCTCCTCTGTGTCACCCCCCCTCCTCCTCTGTGTCACCCCCCCATCCTTTGTGACCCCCCCCTCCTCCTCTGTGTCACCCCCCATCCTCTGTCACCCCCTCCTCCTCTGTGTCACCCCCCATCCTCTGTGTCACCCCCCTCATCCTCTGTGTCACTCCCCCTCCTCCTCTGTGTCACCCCCATCCTCTGTGTCACCCCCCATCCTCTGTGTCACCCCCCATCCTCTGTGTTAACCCCCATCCTCTGTGTCACCCCCCCTCCTCCTCTGTGTCACCCCCCTCCTCCTCTGTGTCACCCCCCTCCTCCTCTGTGTCCCCCCCATCCTCTGTGTCACCACCCCATCCTCTGTGTCACCCCCCATCCTCTGTCACCCCCCATCCTCTGTCACCCCCCTCCTCCTCTGTGTCACCCCCCCTCCTCCTCTGTGTCACCCCCCCATTCTTTGTCACCCCCCATCCTCCTCTGTGTCACCCCCCATCCTCTGTCACCCCCCTCCTCCTCTGTGTCACCCCCCATCCTCTGTGTCACCCCCTATCCTCTGTCACCCCCCATCCTCTGTCACCCCCCCTCCTCCTCTGTCACCCTCCCATCCTCTGTCACCCCCCCTCCTCCTCTGTGTCACCCCCCCATCCTCTGTGTCACCCCCCATCCTCTGTGTCACCCCCTCCTCCTCTGTGTCACCCCCCTCCTCCTCTGTGTCACCCCCTCATCCTCTGTCACCCCCCATCCTCTGTGTCACCCCCCTCCTCCTCTTTGTCACCCCCCCATCCTCTGTGTCACCCCCCATCCTCTGTCACCCCCCCTCCTCCTCTGTGTCACCCCCCATCCTCTGTGTCACTTCCCCTCCTCCTCTGTGTCACCCCCCATCCTCTGTGTCACCCCCCCATCCTCTGTGTCACCCCCCTCCTCCTCTGTGTCACCCCCCATCCTCTGTGTCACTTCCCCTCCTCCTCTGTGTTACCCCCCTCCTCCTCTGTGTCACCCCCCTCCTCCTCTTTGTCACCCCCCCATCCTCTGTGTCACCCCCCATCCTCTGTCACCCCCCCTCCCCCTCTGTGTCACCCCCCATCCTCTGTGTCACTTCCCCTCCTCCTCTGTGTCACCCCCCATCCTCTGTGTCACCCCCCCATCCTCTGTGTCACCCCCTCCTCCTCTGTGTCACCCCCCTCCTCCTCTGTGTCACCCCCCCATCCTCTGTCACCCCCCCATCCTCTGTGTCTCCCCCCTCCTCCTCTTTGTCACCCCCCATCCTCTGTGTCACCCCCCATTCTCTGTGTCACTTCCCCTCCTCCTCTGTGTCACCCCCCATCCTCTGTGTCACCCCCCCCATCCTCTGTGTCACCCCCCTCCTCCTCTGTGTCACCCCCCATCCTCTGTGTCACTTCCCCTCCTCCTCTGTGTCACCCCCCTCCTCCTCTGTGTCACCCCCCTCCTCCTCTTTGTCACCCCCCCATCCTCTGTGTCACCCCCATCCTCTGTCACCCCCCCTCCTCCTCTGTGTCACCCCCCATCCTCTGTGTCACTTCCCCTCCTCCTCTGTGTCACCCCCCATCCTCTGTGTCACCCCCCCCCCCATTCTCTGTGTCACCCCCCTCCTCCTCTGTGTCACCCCCCTCCTCCTCTGTGTCACCCCCATCCTCTGTCACCCCCCATCCTCTGTGTCACCCCCCTCCTCCTCTGTGTCACCCCCCATCCTCTGTGTCACTTCCCCTCCTCCTCTGTGTCACCCCCCTCCTCCTCTGTGTCACCCCCTCCTCCTCTTTGTCACCCCCCATCCTCTGTGTCACCCCCCATCCTCTGTCACCCCCCCTCCTCCTCTGTGTCACCCCCCATCCTCTGTCACCCCCCCCCTCCTCTGTGTCACCCCCCATCCTCTGTGTTACTTCCCCTCCTCCTCTGTGTCACCCCCCATCCTCTGTGTCACCCCCCCCCATCCTCTGTGTCACCCCCTCCTCCTCTGTGTCACCCCCCTCCTCCTCTGTGTCACCCCCCCATCCTCTGTCACCCCCCATCCTCTGTGTCACCCCCCCTCCTCCTCTTTGTCACCCCCCCATCCTCTGTGTCACCCCCCATCCTCTGTCACCCCCCCTCCTCCTCTGTGTCACCCCCCATCCTCTGTGTCACTTCCCCTCCTCCTCTGTGTCACCCCCCATCCTCTGTGTCACCCCCCCATCCTCTGTGTCACCCCCTCCTCCTCTGTGTCACCCCCCATCCTCTGTGTCACTTCCCCTCCTCCTCTGTGTTACCCCCCATCCTCTGTCACCCTCCCCCATCCTCTGTGTCACCCCCCCTCCTCCTCTGTGTCACCCCCCTCCTCCTCTGTGTCACCCCCCTCCTCCTCTGTGTCACCCCCTCCTCCTCTGTGTCACCCCCCCATCCTCTGTGTCACCCCCCTCCTCTGTGTCACCCCCCTCCTCTGTGTCACCCCCCCTCCTCTGTGTCAGTTCCCCCTCCTCTGTGTAAGCCCCCCTTTCCCTCTGTCTCTCTCTCTCACTCTCTCTCTCTCTTTCTCTCAGCCTCTCGCTCACCCCCTCTCTCGCACCCACCACTCTTTCTCTAATCCCCCCTCTCTCACCCCCACTCTCTCATCCCCACCTCGCTCACCCCACCCCCACTCTCTCTCATCCCCACCCCTCTCACCCCCACCATCTCACCCACCCTCTCTCTCTCTCACCCCCTCACCGCCGCCTCTCTCTCCTGCCCCCTTCCCACTTTCTTTCACCCCCTCACCTCCTCCTCTCTCACCCCCCCTCACCGCCGCCTCTCTCTCACCTCCTCCTCTTACCTTCCCCTTTTTCACCTCCCTCCTCCCACCTCTTTTCCTCCTCAGGGGGTGGGGGCCCAATGAGGATGGCTGTATGGGGCCCCAATAATTGCAAACAGCAGCCCTTTGAGTGAGCGCATGTCCCGGATCCTGTGTCTTGCCGACACTTCTCCCCAAGGCTCCCCACCAATGGAAGGAAGGAAAACAGCACTACAGTAGAGGAGCTCCACCCCCAAACTCCAGCTCCCACACTTCCTGGCTTGAAGCGGCTCTCGGTAAGGCAGTCTAATGGGGGTCTTTCGGGGCCTGGGACACTGATGGGGGGTTCCCTGATCTAATCGAGGGGGGACCGATATAAGGGAGGGGAGTCTGTGGGGAGGGAGGTGGACAGTGTCAGTAGGGCAGTGGATGGTACCAGTAGTTACCATCCACGCTTACCGTGACACATTATTGCTCTCCTCCAGGTCTTTAAAATCCTTTAGTGTATACCACAAAAAATTTGCCATGCGCCGCTTAAGTGTTCGGGTTTGGCTTGAGGAAAAGGTGGCAACCCTAATTGCGTTCCCGGGGCTCACCGTCACATAGCCCTACCTCTTGGCCCGGCGCCTTTGATAGACAGAACGCCGGTCCAATGCGGGACATGTGACGTCATCAAAGGCGTCGGGCCAAGAGGTGGGGCTATGTGACGGTGAGCCCCGAGAACGCATGACATTCAAATGAAAGCTATTACAGCTCTCTGCTTGTACGCACAGTGCGCCTCTTCCTCTCCTCACTTCCCCTGGCTGGGGGACCGTGCGGGCGGTGCTCGCCCCCCCACTCTGAGGCAGCCCCATGCTCGCCAATAGCCATTTGAGGGCTGCAGTATGCATTCCTCATCCTCCCCGGTAGTTCCACCACTGGCTCGCCTCTTCCACTGCACAGGTGAGGCTACATTGTGCACGGGTCATGCTGCATTGTGCACAGGTGAGGCTGTATTGGGCACGGGTCACGCTGCATTGGGCACGGGTGAGGCTGCATTGGGCACAGGTGAGGCTGCATTGGGCACAGGTGAGGCTGCATTGGGCACGGGTCATGCTGCATTGGGCACGGGTGAGGCTGTATTGGGCACGGGTCATGCTGCATTGGGCACAGGTGAGGCTGTATTGGGCATGGGTCATGCTGCATTGGGCATGGGTCACGCTGCATTGGGCACAGGTGAGGCTGCATTGGGCATGGGTCACGCTATATTGGGCACGGGTGAGGCTGCATTGGGCACGGGTGAGGCTGCATTGGGCACGGGTGAGGCTGCATTGGGCACAGGTGAGGCTGCATTGGGCACAGGTGAGGCTGTATTGGGCATGGGCAGGCTACGCTGCGTTGGGCACAGGCCACGCTGCGTTGGGCACAGGCCACACTGCATTGGGCACAGGTGAGGCTGCATTGGGCACTGGACACGCTGCATTGGGCACAGGCCACACTGCATTGGGCACAGGTGACGCTGCATTGGGCACTGGACACGCTGCATTGGGCACAGGCCACACTGCATTGGGCACAGGTGAGGCAGTATTGGGCACGGGCAGACCACGCTGCATTGGGCACAGGTGAGGATTATTGAAGCGCTAACACCAGGTGTTTGGAGTATCTTTATCTGTTGATTAAACTTTCTGGAATACATATATTGCTATTGTGGTGTAGGATCTGGGTTCTTTCTTTCTTTCTTTCACGCTCTTTAAACCACGACCACTATTTAATTTAAGTCCGACATTTTTTTGTGGGGGGGGGGGCCCATACAACATTTTGCTATGGGGCCCTGTGATTTCTAGTTACGCCCCTGCTTTCTTCTATATACTGGATTATGGTTTAGAGGTCCCTCCTACAAATTTACTGACCCTAAAGAATCAAGAGTATGGCTCCTTGCATATAACTATTGTTTATAATGGTTTAGATTAATCAATAGTCTTGAGGGATGATCCCCACACTCTTATTCTAGCTGACTTTGCCCACTCTTTCTCTTTTGCTTGCTTGTGTTTCTTTACTTGTTCGATGTCAAACTGTTGTCAATATTTTATTGAAACTGTATCCCCTTACGGCCTTTTCACACGGACGTGTCCGTGTACAGGCTTCGCTTTACTCAGCAGGTATTGCTCCATTGATCCCCACTGAGCAGGCAGACCTGTCAGAGCGCCGCTCTCCTCTATGGGGGATCGGATGAAGACGGACATGTCACCGCTGACATCCGTCGCTCCATAGACCTGTATGGAGCGTCCATTCAGGTCCGCCTAAAAAACTGACAGGCGGACCTAAATGGTTCGCCTGTGTAAAATGGGCCTAATATTTTGACTGTTACTGATGCTGTTTAAGTGCAGCCGATTTCTTTACCCTTTTTAAAAAAACAAAATAAAGTTTTTATGGAAAAAAATAAAGTGTTCATCATAATAATTATATTATTATTGTGTCCTAAAGAATTTCTCCTTTACAGGTTATTGTAGGTTATTACAGGTGTACAGGTGTTTGAGTGCCCCAAAAACAACCTCCAGTGCTAGTGAATCCAAGTGCCACTCCTATTTCACCTTCCTCTTGTGAAACTGCACTCACCATGCACTTTTGTATTATTTGTTTCCACTCCCCAGAGATTCCTCCTCTCCTGCCCACATGTCCCCCTGCCATTGATCAGCTCATCATGCCCTTTGTTTGACAGTTGCTTACCTATTAGCCTTGAAAGTGGTTAAAATCAATTATCAAGATTTTCCTCCCATTGCTACTTCAATGGAATTCAGGTAAAAGTTCACATTTGCGGGTATTATGATGAGTTAGATTTACATTCCGCAAGTCGAACCAAAATGCATTCACTCATCACTACTTCCTACCCAAAGCCAATCTCATTTTCAAAAGGATTAGTTAATCGTCAGTGCTGAACTCAGCTGCACAAAATATTTGTCAGTCCACCTAAACAGTACGTATCTGTATATGTATAAATTGTATTTTTATTGATTTTCAAAATCTAAAGAACAAACAGTTCAAAGGAAGAGTACATTTGAGAAAAGGGTACAGAACATCCTTATTCACAGTATAGTCAGCATATGGTCAATATCATTATACATGTTGTACTAAAGAAATGTAATGACATCTGCATTGAAGTATAAACCTTAGTGCAAAATAAGAGAAAGAGCTGACGGTATCTCACAGTGCTATTCCTGTCTTTGCATAACTTAAAGAAAACATGGAACAAATTAGAACAATCCAAAGGAGCAGATATTCAACATGTAGGGTAAATAAAAATAGCCAAGGGAAAAGCACATACCACAGGGTAGTTGCTGAAACAGCCTGTAATCAAATCTAAGGGTTTAGGAGTTGTCATGTATATATCTCATGTAAATGTGGAAGACCATAGTGAGAGCTATCCCAAGGTGTCCAAATATTTTAAGCAGCTCCAGTGAACCTCAGGCTTTAGCCATGAGGCATTCCATCCTGTGAATATTAAAGGAGCCCGAGAAGGTACCTTATTAACTAGCCAATGTAAGTCTACAGCATCTTTTAAGACATGAGCAGCTAATTTCTTGGCTTAATTTCTTATTTGGATACATCAGAAAATAGGAGGCCAAAGAAATAGTGGACAGGATCTTTAGGGAGTGATACATCCAGGATCTGTCGTAAGAGTAAAGAAACTAAGGTCTAGAAGAGTTGGGTCAGGGGACATAACCAGAAGATATGAAATAATGTACCTTTTCCATGTCCGCATCTTCAGCGAGTCTCCAACCACATTGAATTACAAGCATGTAATCAATCAGGATTTCTATACCAGAACATTAGAATCGTACATACAGTCTTATATATATTCTCCTTATATAACACACATTGAGATGTTTTAGTGGCTGAATCCCATATTTTATTCCAACATTTTTAGGATATGGGGCATTGAAGAACCTATTCCCATTTTCTCATATAAAAGTGGTAAACCTCAGTCAGTGGAAGGGCTTTGTGAAGGACTTATTAAATAGAGGAAATTAGATGTTGTTAGAAGGGATCCTGAACACATATATGTACAAATTTTGTGGGCCGTTCTAAGGTTAAAGAGGATCGCACACAGTAGAAATTGTGTTTAAACTGAACATCAGAGTAGAACATATGAACTGGTAATTGCTTATTAGTATATTAGTCTGTAACTCCTCAAAGAGGCAGATTTCTCGAGACATTGGGATGGTGAAATTATGCAATTGAAATACTGCTGCCTTAGCCCACGGCTGCTATCAGGATTTTAAGGATTGTACAAACATTAGTTAGGAGTGAACAATGAGAGGAGAAGGAACATTTAAAATTACATTTTCTCCAGATTGGAGCTGTAAAAAGCACAGGGACGAGAGATAGGTGTGTTAGCGATCTGCAACCACCTGTATGTCACAGTACATGTTGGCATTCATGGTTCCCTCAGTGAACTGTAGCTTCCCAGTGCTGAAAGCACTCATGCAGCCCCAGACCATGACACTCCCACCACCAGGCTTGACTGTAGGCAAGACACACTTGTCTTTGTACTCCTCATCTGGTTGCCGCCACACATGCTTGACACCATCTGAGCCAAATACGTTTATCTTGGTCTCATCAGACTACAGGACATGGTTCCAATAATCCATGTCCTTAGTCTGCTTGTCTTCAGTAAACTGTTTGCGGGCTTTCTTGTGCATCATCTTTAGAAGAGGCTTCCTTCAGCCATGCAGACAAATTTGATGCAGTGTGCGGCGTATGGTCTTAGCACTGACAGGCTGACCCCCCACCCCTTCGACCTCTGCAGAAATACAGGCAGCACTCATATGTCAATTACCCGAAGACAACCTCTGGATATGACACTGAGCACGTGCACTCAACTTCCTTGGTCAACCATGGCGAGGCCTGTTCTGAGTGGAACCTGTCATGTTAAACCACTGTATGGTCTTGGCCACCTTGCTGCAGCTCAGTTTTAGGTTCTTGGCAATCTTCTTATAGCCTAGGCCAGATTTATGCAGAGCAACAATTCTTTTTTTCAGATCCTCAGAGAGTTCTTTGCCATGAGGTGCCGTGTTGAACTTCCAGTGATCAGTATAAGAGAGTGAGACAAAAGAAGTTGAATGCACGTGCTTAGCGTCATATCCAGAGGTTGTGTTCAAAAAATAGACGTCAGTTCTCAGACCATATGCAGCACACTGCAGCAAATTGGTCTGCATGGCTGTCGTCCCAGAAGGAAGCCTCTTCTAAAGATGATGCACAAGAAAGCCTGAAAACAGTTTGCTGAAGACAAGCAGACTAAGGACATGGATTACGGGAACCATGTTCTGTGGTCTGATGAGACCAAGATAAACATATTTGGTTCAGATGGTGTCAAGTGTGTGTGGCGGCAACCAGGTGAGGAGTATAAAGACAAGTGTGTCTTGCCTACAGTCAAGCATGGTGGTGGGAGTGTCATAGTCTGGGGTAGTGATGAGCCGAACACCCCCGGTTTCGGTTCGCACCAGAACCCGCTAACGGACCGAAAGTTCGCACGAACGTTAGAACCCTATTAAATACAATGGATGCGAATGTTCGAAATCTAAAGTGCTAATTATAACGACTATTACGCATGTTATTGTCCTAAAAAGGGTTTGGGAACCCGGGTTCTGCACCAGGGGACATGTATCAATCCAAAAAAAAGTTTTAAAAACGGCAGTTTTTCGGGAGCAGTCATTTTAATGATGCATAAAGTGAAAAAACAAACAAATATTCCTTTAAATATCGTACCTGGGGGATGTCTAAAGTATGCCTGTGAAGTGCCACGTGTTTCCCGTGTTTGGAACTGTCCCTGCACAAAATTACATTTCTAAAGGAAAAAAAGCCATTTAAAACTGTTTGCGGCTTTAATGTAATGTCTGGTCCCGGTAATATGGATGAAAATCTTTAAGAAAACCAGCAATAAGGCCTAGCTTCAGGAGTATATTTTGCAGGAAGCACACTACGCCCGCTGTAAGTGCTGCAAATGCCTGTTGGTGTAACACACCAGGAAAACACAGCAATACGGGCTAACTTCAGGTATATAATGTGCAGGAGGCACACTCCGCCCACTGTAAGTGCTGCAAATGCCTGTTGGTGTAACACACCAGGAAAACACAGCAATACGGGCTAACTTCAGGTGTATAATGTGCAGGAGGCACACTCCGCCCGCTGTAAGTGCTGCAAATGCCTGTTGGTGTAACACACCAGGAAAACACAGCAATACGGGCTAACTTCAGGTGTATAATGTGCAGGAGGCACACTCCGCCCGCTGTAAGTGCTGCAAATGCCTGTTGGTGTAACACACCAGGAAAACACAGCAATACGGGCTAACTTCAGGTGTATAATGTGCAGGAGGCTTAGCAACAATGACACTGACACTGTCCCCTGCCTATCCTTCTCTCTCCCTAAACACAAGGTTTATCAAAGAATATGACACTGACACTCTCCCTGCCTATCCTTCTCTCTCCCTGCACACAAGGTTTAGCAAAGAATATGACACTGACACTGTCCCCTGCCTATCCTTCTCTCTCCCTGCACACAAGGTTTATCAAAGAATATGACACTGACACTCTCCCTGCCTATCCTTCTCTCTCCCTGCACCCAAGGTTTAGCAAAGAATGTGACACTGACACTGTCCCCTGCCTATTCTTCTCTCTCCCTGCACACAAGGTTTATCAAAGAATATGACACTGACACTCTCCCTGCCTATCCTTCTCTCTCCCTGCACACAAGGTTTAGTAAAGAATATGACACTGACACTGTCCCCTGCCTATTATTCTCTATCCCTGCACACAAGGTTTAGCAAAGAATATGACACTGACACTGTCCCCTGCCTATCCTTCTCTCTCCCTGCACACAAGGTTTAGCAAAGAATATCAACACTGTCCCTGCCTATCCTTATCTTTCCCTGCGCCAGAACACACTACACAAGGCTGCCGCGCTGGTGGCCTTTTATAGTGTGGGGCGTGTGCTAAACCCCCTGAGCTATAATTGTCCACAGGCAATCTGCCTGTGGCCAATTATGGCTCTCCTAGCTGCCGGCGCTGTGATTGGCCAAGCATGTGGGGTCACAGTGCATGCTTGGCCAATCACAGCACCATGATTGCACTGCGATGGCGCAGTGTATTGTGGGCCGTTTGCGTCACTCGAATTTGGCGCGAACGGCCCGACTCGAACACCAAGCTCATCCCTAGTCTGGGGCTACATGAGTGCTGCTGGCACTGGGGAGCTACAGTTTATTGAGGGAACCATGACTGTAAACATGTACTGTGACATACTGAAGCAGAGCATGATCCCCTCCCTTTGGAGACTGGGCCCCAGGGCAGTATTCCAACATGATAATGACCCCAAACACACCTCCAAGATGACCAATGACTTGCTAAAGAAGCTGAGGGTAAAGGTGATGGACTGGCCAAACATGTCTCCAAAGCTAAATCTTATTGAGAATCCATGGGGCATCCTCAAATGGAAGGTGGAGGAGTGCAAGGTCTCTAACATCCACCAGCTCCGTGATATCATCACGGAGCAGTGGAAGAGGACTCTTATTTTGAGGGGACAGCAAATTTACACTGTTATAAAAGCTGTACACTCATTACTTTACATTTTAGCAAAGGGTAATTTCTTCCACTGAAAATACTTAAGTATTTTCAAATGCGTCACGATAAATAAAACTGATATTTTATTCTTGTATTCACCCATCAGAGAAGAATATCCATGCATGTTCCTGAGGAAGCCGTAAGGCAAAACATGTAGAACATAAAGCCCTGTACACACGATCGGATTTCCTATGGATTCTAATCCGATGGATTTTTCCATCGGAAATCCGATGAAGCTGACTTCCATCAGTCTTGCCTACACACCATCAGTCAAAAATCCAACCGTCCCAAACGCCGTGACGTAAAACACTCTGACAAGCCGACTTAAAATTAAGTTCAATGCTTCTGAGCATGCGTCGACTTGATTCTGAGCATGCGTGGGTTTTTTGTCCGATGGAGTTCCACACAGACGATGGGAATTTGCTATCGTTTTTTTTCCCATCGAATAAATTTAAAACATGTTCTATTTTTTCTCACCAATGGAAAAAAGACAGATGGGGCCCATACACGATCGGTTTGTCCGATGAGAAAAGTCCATCGGACTGTTTTCATCAGTAAAACTGATCGTGTGTACACGGCATAAGTGTGGAAAAATTACATAGAGGAAATGTATTTCTTTCTCTATGTGTGATAGTTTTGTATATTTTTTCTCCCATTTTTGTAATAAAACAATTTTTTACACTATACAAGTTGTGATATAACTCTATACCCATAAAGTCCCGCACTCCCCAATTGGGTTCTCTATTATTCTTTTTCTAAAGGATGATGATGCTAAATATCTAACTCTGGGAAGTGATCACTCTAATTTATCATCTTAGCATCCCCAGTAATTTAGGGTTCCCAAAAATGCAGCGTTAGTTGGATCAGCCCAGCTATCTGCTAGCACCTGCGTTTAACCCCTCCCCCAGCCCAGCCCAGCCCACCCAAGTGCAGTATCAATCGATAACTGTCACTTACAAAACACATAACTGCAGCGTTCGCAAAGTCAGACCTGATCCCTGCAAATGCTAACAGTTTTTTTGGTTGCGATTGAAGCAGGCTTGGACAATCATGTGCTCTTTTTGCCTGTGAGTCGCACTAGTTGTACCCAGGGCTTTTTTTCAGGGGGGAACTTGGTGGAACTCCATTCCACCACCTCTGGCTCAGACCCTTTGGTGCCTGCTCACCACAATCACTTGTAAACACAGAAGTCTGGTTTCTGTGTTTACAAGTGACAGCTCTGCACTCTGTGTGTAACCCCCCTGAACTCTGCACTCTGTATGTAATGCAATACTGGTATTTAATGCCCCTTTAAGACCCTCCTACTGTTCGTGAAATTTGACTGACCACACCCACTATTTGATGCGATTTGGAGGGTATGTGTGGGTGGAGGGGTTTTGGGGGGGGGTCGTGGTTGAGTTCCAGCACCTATTGTTTGAGAAAAAAAGCCCTGGTTGTACCTATAAATTTAGAGGCTAAAATGTCCAAACAGAGGTACACTGAAGAGGCCTACACGTTGCTGAGCATGACAGATGAGAGTGATGGGGACGTCAACCCTCTGTCAGATTCAGGCTCAGCTTATGAACCAGTAGACAGCAGCGGCACCCTGATAGATAGCTCTGACGACTGAGTAGTGGTCCCTGCTAAGGTCAGGCATACCCGACCCCGTTTTTCTGTTGTTGAGGTGCAAGAACCGCAGGGCTCTTGTATAGAGCAGTGAGCCAGTACTAGTGCCACTCATCCTTCTGGTGAACTGGCAAGCACCAGCAGCCTAGTACATCCTGGTTGTACATGCAGCACTGCAGTATCACGTGGTGACGTGGCGAGTCCCATAAATGCAGTTCAAGCTGGTGTTAGCACAAATAGTGTCCCACAGCCACCAAGAAGACAAAGACAGGCCCGTTGAGCCCATAGTGCGCTTCCTGCGGAATATGCCAATCCTAATTGGGAGCCCACCACTTCTGCAGCACCCCCATTCACTGGCCAACCTGGAATTCAGGTGGAAACAGTTGACTTTACGTCACTTGATTTTTATTTTTTGTTTTTCATGGAAGATCTCTATAGATCTATTGTGGACCAAAGCAATTTGTATGCTGGTCAATTTATCACCGCTATTCCCCAGTTGACCGTTGCCAGAGATTGTAAACCTATAACAGTTTCCGAATTTAAGACCTTTCTGGGCCTAACCCTCCTTATGAGCATAACTAAAAATAATTAGTTGTGGTCACATTGGTCCACAGACACAATTCACCATATGCCTGTGTCTCTGCTTCCATGACCAGGACACGATACAAGCAGATCTTGTGGTTCATGCATTTTAATGACAATGAACACTGTCGTCCTTGGGGTGACCCTGAATTTGATTGGCTCCATAAAAATCGGCCCCTTGTGAACCACTTCAACCAACAGTTTGCAGCCTTGTTTACTCCCGATCAAGTTGTCTGCGTTGATGAGTCCCAGATTAAGTTTTCTGGCCGCTTGTCTTTCAAACAGTACCTCCCCAGCAACAGTGCCAGATATGGGATCACGTTGTATAAGCTCTGTGACAGGGCCACAGGCTATACATATAGTTTTATGGTTTACGAGGGAAGAGATAGTCACGTGGAGCCCGAGAACTGCCCAGATTACAAAGGGAGTGCTGGCAAGATTGTTTGGGACTTGGTGTCACTCTTATTTGAAAAGGGGGTACCACTTGTACGTGGCAATTATTACACAAGTGTGCCACTATTTAGTCACTGTTTTTATTGTGGAATTGGTGCATGTGGCACTGTGCGATCTAATCACATGGGGGTTCCCCCAATGACTTGTAGAATCCCGAGAGAGCTTGCTTGAGAAGTAATAATTTTCCTTGCAGTGAAGTGGAGGGATAATCAGAATGTTTTAGTTTTGCCCTCCCTTCACGCACATACGACAGTCCAAATTCCAACGGCGACTGGTGTTGTGGAGAAACCCCACTGTGTCCACGAATACAACCCTTATATGGGAGGGGTGGACCTCAATGACCAGTTAATGGCGCCATACTTAATTGCCCGTAATGCCAAACGCTGGTACAAAAAAGTGTCTGTATACCTATTTCAATTGGCTCTGTTAAATGCTTATGTGCTATACAAAGCATCAGGACAAACTGGATCCTTACTTAAATTCCAGGAAGAGTTCATCACAGCCCTTCTGTTTCCAGACGGTGCTGTGGCCCAACTTCCCAATCCAAATGCTGCATGAGAGGCATTTTTGGTATGTCCTCCCTGCTACCCCTTCCCAACAATCACCCCAAAGAAGATGTTGTGTCTGTGGAAAATGTGGATATATGTGTGACACCCGCTATTATTGTCCCTCTTGTCCTGGCCAACCTGGTCTTTGAATCAGTGAATGTTTCAAACGCTACCACACACTAGTGGAGTATTAGCATAGGGTACAGCACTGCACAGTCTAGGGCACACTTTCACAGGGTCTCCAAAGATGCAATCGCATTATGAGAGACCGAACCTGGAACCGTTACAGTTACAGGATTGTATACATGCTTTGACATTTTTTTTTTACTCTTTTTTTGGCACTGATTGTTGTTGTTCTATTTAGTTAAAGTGAATGTAAACCCTCCATACACCCAGTGAAGTGAACAGCCTCAGATGATACACAGAGATGAACCAAATCTCCCTACATTGGTTTTATATGTATATCTGCGGTCTTCACATTGATATAGTTTTTAGAAAGTTCAGATCGTGTTAGGAAATCTTCTCTTCCTGTTTAACACAGAGTGTGATGTCTGGGCATAGAGCCACATTTTTAAACCTCCAACATTTTGGAACCAAAACGGATTCTTCGCCTGTAGGAAATGTAAGGCATGTCGAGAAGTATCTCAACCAATCAGAGGTCTGGAACAGTTTACCTCCCCCTCTAACCAACAACAATTCGACATTGAGCAGTTCATAACATGTAATAGCAGTTACGTGGTATATGCTCTTAGGTGTCCATGTGGATTGCTCTATATTGTTCGGACAAAGAGACTAGTGAAGATCAGGATAGCAGAACACATTAAAAATATAAAAATTGGCTTTAAGGACCATAATGTGTCATTACACTTTAAATTAAAACACAACCAAGATGCCTCAGGCCTCCAATTTTGGGGTATCGAATGCCTAGAGCCTAATTGGAGGGGTTCACACAAAGTAAGGGAACTATCAAAGAAAGAAACTAAATGGATTTTTCTAACAGACGTTCTAGTGCCGAAAGGACTGAACGTCGAACTTGATATTAATTGTTTCATAAGTGACTCCTAAGATTGTTGTAGAAATTATGGTCCAATTTTATGTCCACATGAAATTGAAAATTGAAAGACCTCAGTGACATTAGGTCTCATCCAGCTAGATTAGACATATATATATATATATATATATATTTTAGGACATCTTATTACGGTTCAGCATGGGTATGAGTTTTATAAGCTTTTATAGAGACACAGTTTTATTGAGTTTTTTTCATGTCCATGTGGGGTGCATATTTTATATTTTATATTTTATTTTATTTTTATATTTTATATTTTATATGACCATTTTATACACAGAAGTAATTTTATATATATTTTTATATTTTATATATAATTTTATATATCCTGTATATGTAATTTTATACATGGCTGTATGTGTATACATATGGGTTATTTTATGTGGCGAAGTTTGACCTTTTTATAGTGGTTCTTATGTAGTTAACATTTTATTTAATTTATATGTCCCCTGTGTCTTTTGCCTATGTAAGGTTATGCATAATTAACTGACAAGGCCTTGCAGTATCAACCAGATGGCGCTATCTGCACCAAGACGGCGCCAACAGTGGATATTGAGCAGGGCAGCTTGCGGACACTTGGTACCGAGAGATACTGTCAGCAAAGCAGATGTCAGCACTATAGAAAGACCTGTACACTCGCTTTACCCAAAAGGCTTGTGCAGTATACACAATATAACTTGTGAAAGTCCCGCGAGGGGTTAACCGGGTCTGAATCTTTCCATTAACATTGCCTTGGTTGCACTGAGCATCCAATCAGAGTGGCCAGCGGACGAGTGCACCAATGAGGACAGCACAATTGCAAACCTCGGGAGAAAGCACCGCCGCCCACAACAGCACTAGACGTCGATGGTCCAGTGCGCATGCGTGATGACGCGGACGCACTGACGCCATCCAGACGTTGAGGGGCGGGACGGATGCAATACTTAAATCCGGTCTTAGGTAATGCTGGTCACGCCCTCAGAAGAAGTCAGGAAGTGACGAAACGTCAGGGCGTGACCAGCAAACCAAGCAGACCGGAAGTGAAGCTGTATGCGCTCCACGACTTGCAGCACCAGGAGGATGCCAGGGGCGCTCATCAAGTGGCAAGTTTAAAGCGCCAACAGCGCTCATTATACACAAACACCTGTTTATCATTAAGCTTTGGTACATGCATTTTATAAAGGGGATGGCGGGGATTGATTGTTAAATAAAAGTTGCAAACAATATTGCCCTATGTGGATTTGTTTTCCCCTTACATATGCAAGCGGTGTCCAAGTTTAAGGCTGCAGTCACATGGAATGAGGATGGTGTATACATGTCTTTTTTGATTTATGATCTGGTGAGTGCATCCCCATAGGGGGACTGTTATTACCCCCCACGTGGTGAATTACATCTGGGTGAAAAGAAGCACTGAAACTAGGATCAAGTAGAACCAAACTCACCATTCACTATCATCATCACCGATATATTCATTTATATAGAAGACGCACAAATGAACATTATTTGTCCGTAGCGCTGCTACAGTTTTATTCTGAACTTTTTTATGGGAGTTTTTATATGACTGTGTTTTATATGTACTTGTGATTTTTTAAGCAGCTGCTGACATCTTTCATATTCCTATTTTAGCATTATTTCCTTTAGATTTTTATCTATAAGCGCAGAGCGATACTAAAGAGGAGGGCCAGCATTTTTTAGTATCTTTTATTGATAGAGCCAAGATAGCTAAAATTGCTGATTGGAGGAAAGGCACACACCCCCTCTTCACATAGGCAGAGACTCTCAGAGGTCTTTTGTAACAGGGCCAGCTCCCTGCTAATCTATTTATAGCAAAACAAGGGGAATGCGGCGCTATTGGATGAATGAATACCCCGGATTGAGTATGTACTCAAGGTGAGGTATTGCGTAAGTATAAAGGGCCAAGTGCATATATGATCCCAAAAAAGGGGTTACATATATATATAATATATATATATATATATATATATATATATATATATATATATATATATATATATACATTGTGATGGTGAGACCCAGTACGTCCTTAAAGAGTGTTGGTTTACGCCAGATTTGGTAAAGAAAGACATGCTGATTGAACAGCTGTGTCTTGGGCTATTTAGTTCTGACATGACTATGGATCAGGGCTCCACCCAACAGACAGGAAGTCTGTGTATGGGAGTCAGGTAGACTCCTATCCCTTGGAGAGGAGTCAGGTGCTGCATGGGTGCAGCCGGAGTATGCAAGTCTGCAGGAGGCAGATGTCATTGGTGAAGTAAGCAACCAGCTGCTGACCGGGAGTAAGCGAGGAGTGAGCTTATCTCTTGGAAACTCTTTGGGTCTGAGGAGCAGACCTAAGGCCTAGGCTAAAGGCCTGAAACAGCTGGATAGCAAGAAGGTAAAGCTAGGAGGCTAAACTGTTAAGTATGCAAGATACAGGAATGGTGGAACCCCCCTGTGAAAGCTACGGATGTATTTGTGAACTTTTGTGCTTTTAAATAAAAATGGGCAACCATGCCCTGAAACAGAGTTCCTGACTGGCCTGAATCACTGGAAAAATGCATCCACCACGAGAGCCAACAACCCCCAATCTTACAATATATATAAACTTGTCAAATGGTTGCCAAAGTACTACGTACAGTGCTACATATAAATGAGTGCTAAAAATAGAGAGTGAGTGATTCAATGTAGTGCATTAGTATGGACACACATGTGCAAACATAAATATGCCAGGAATAAACCTTGTACATAAACCTTGTATATAAAGTGATGTTAGAAAAGGGAATGTCTTAAGAACACGGCTATGAGACTTGAATGACCACATGAGAGTCCCTGAAGGAAAAAGTTCCAAATCGCATGTTCAATTCCTTAAACATAGTCGCAGGATGGTAAAGTTCATGAGATGAAATACTGAAGCTGAAATATGCAAGATGACATTCACACACAGAAATCTATTTAGAGCAACCTCCCTGGACATAAATGTCAGGCTGATTTTATCTGATGTGTCCAAGAATTTGTCAGGATTTATCAGGCTGATAACAGAGGAACGGGTCAGGAGAGAGCTACGGGACTTAACTCTTTAGAGGTAACAAAATACAGCAGATATATGTGCCCAGCTCAAATTTCATGAATTGGGTTTACATCCACTTTAATGTTTTATTGTTACCATTGTTTGCTTTTCAGGTACGCCATTCAGCTGCAGCACTGATTTATTTATCTTGACAGCAACAGTGTTTGTGCTCACAATATGTAAATCAGCGACTTCAGCGCTGTAGGATGTGATTTCACCACCACAGTTAAAAACTTGCATATAATGAGAGCGGGAGCAGGTAGGGCTGCAACAACAGATCCCCATGCATGATAAGGGGTGGAAAATGAGACCATGAGAACAGGCCAGGACTTGAACTTCTCCTCCCAAACCAGTAAGTCTTCTCTCTGCATCCGCTTTTTTGGAGAGCAGATTCATTTATTAAATCAAAATTGACCTTGGTCTTTTTTTCCTGCTTTGCTTTTATGATTTTTTAGATTTGCTCTTTTGCAAGCACAACTTGAATAGTGCCATTCACACTAAGTTGGTCTGGCCCTGTATGCTCCCTTTATATCTCATTCAAGAGATTGGAAAAAGAGGAGGCTCATGAACAGTTTGTGCAAAATTATCAAAATAGATTTATTGAGAAATGTTACATGGTAACGTGGACTATATCCAGGATACTGGACAACGTGTATATAAAAACGATGACAGTCAAGGTTGACTGATCAACACATAATGCACATACACAACAGGACAGACATAAAGTGACCTAAACACATAAGACACGTCCGGACGCCAGGTAGTTTCAGGGAGAGATCTAAGTGATGATTGCAATTCAATCAAAAATGATGGCAACAGCAAAGCTGTATGTAAGCCAAGAGACCACTCCCTAAAAGGCCCTGGGAGCTTGAGCCCTAATGGATGGAAGGATGGGGAGGGGGGGAGGAAAGAAGAGGTGAAGGCCAGCTGGATGGATCTGTAAGGGGATAGCTGTAGTCCTGTTTCACCAACTAAAATGTCATAAGGAAAAATAATTTTTTCCATTTTCAAAACTTTGTGACAAAAAGTGAGATCTGCAAAATACTCAACATGCCTCTCAGCAAATAGCATGGGATGTCTACTTTCCAAAATATGGTCATTGGGAGGGTTGGGGGGGGGGGGTTTGTGCAATCTTAACATATCATGGCCTCCGAAACTGTGATAGGTAGTGAGGAGTGAAATCACCATTTTACGTCCTTAGAAAGTCAGAAGGCGGTGATTGGTTTTTGGGGTCCTGTACACAGCTAGGCTCCCAAAAAGTCTCACACATGTGGTGGTATCCCTGTACTCAGGAGAGGCAGCAGAATGTATTTTGGGGTGTAATTTTACATATGCCCATGGCATGTGTGAGCAATAATATCATTTCAGTGACAACTTTGTGTAAATTTTCTTTTCTTAGTTTTTTTTTTTTCAGTTTTTAATCACTTGTGAGAAAAAATGAAATATTCAATGTGCTCAACATGCCTCTCAGCAAATTCCTTGGGGTAATTTTGGGGGATTTTTGTTCTGCCCTGCAATTATAGCACTTCAAGAAATGAGATACGCAGTCATAAACTAAAAGCTGTGTAAATTCCAAAAAATGTACCCTAGTTTGTAGACGATATCACTTTTGCGCAAATCAATAAATATATGCTTGTTTTTTTTTTACCCAAGACATGTGTCTGAATGCATTTTGGCCTAATTGTATGGTTAAAATTTAGTTATTTGTATTTTTTTAATAACAAAAAGTAGAAAATAGAATTTTTCTTCAAAATATTCAGTCTTGTTCTGTTTATATTGCAAAAAATAAAAAACGCAGAGGTGATCAAATACCACCAAAAGAAAGCTCTATTTGTGGAGAAAAGAAAGACATACCGTATATACTCGAGTATAAGCTGAGATTTTCATCCCTTTTTTGGGGCTGAAAGTGCCCCCTCGGCTTATACTCGAGTCAGTGTACCTGAAAATACTGAGAGGCTGCGGGCATCCATCGTTTAAAACTTGCGGTCACCTCCTGGTCCCTTACGTGATGGGCGAAACTGTGTCTGCTGAGAAATGCCTATCACGAACGTTCTCTCATCCTCACCCATCCCAGCAGACACTGTGTTCATTGTTCCGCCAAGCACGGACGCCTTTTCATCCTCGGACAAGAGGACGTCCGTGATTGGCAGAACACTGAACACAGTGTCTGCTGGGATGGGTGAGGATGAGAGAACGTTTGTGATAGGCGTTGCTCAGCAGACACAGTTCCGCCTATCACGGAAGGGACCAGAAGGAGACCGCGAGTTTTAAACAATGAATGGACGCCCGCAGCCTCTCAATTTCAGGTACACTGAGGATGGGCACAGTGAGGATGGGCACAGTGAGGATGGGCACAGTAAGGATGAGCACAGTAAGGATGAGCACAGTTTGGTGGCAATGGGCACAGTGAGGTTGGGCACAGTGAGGATGGGCACAGTGAGGATGGGCACAGTAAGGATGAGCACAGTAAGGATGAGCACAGTTTGGTGGCAATGGGCAGTGAGGTTGGGAACAGTGACAATTGGCACAGTGAGGTTGCAATGGGCACAGTGAGGCGTGCAAATGGGCATTGTTGACCCTCTTTTCTGCTTACAGTAGCTGCTGCATTCTCACCCTCGGCTTATACTCGAGTCAATACGTTTTCCCATTTTTTGGTGGTAAAATTAGGTACCTCGGCTTATACTCGAGTCGGCTTATACTCGAGTATATACGGTAAATTTAGTTTGGGTACAGCTTTTGCATGACTGCGCAATTACCAGTTAAAGCAGCGCAGTGCCAAATTGTAAAAAGTGCTCTGGTCAGGAAGGGGGTAAAAACTTCCGGGGCTGAAGTGGTAAAACGTTAAATAAAACAAATTTTTAACAAAAATAAATATTGTATAGTAGGATAAATGTAAGAAATATGACAAACAACATCATGGTGTGGTGTGGTCACAGGTGTAAACTGCAGCCTCAACAACAGAAATGTGAATAGATTGGTTAGTTAGAACAGTAGAAAAATATAGGGAAAAAAATCAAAGGAAGGAATTAAATCACACAAGGTGCATAACCTTCTGAAAAGATGTATTTTCCAGGTAATATGGGAGGACAGGATGCCACAAATTCAATTAGCAGGAATTAACTATATATTTCCCAGCTTGCATTCCCAGCTGCTAGTATATGAGGTATACCAAATGTAATCCACAACTTTGCCGTAAAGTATTTTTTTGGTGAGCTGAAAATTACTTAGTGATTTCATATGGGTCATCAAGTTCTTACTGTGATCATAAAAAAGAAAGAACAAGTAGACAGACCTACACTTTAATATGATTGAATTTCACACACCACATTGTGGCCACATATTTTCCCTATGTGCTAGGTTCAGGAAACCAAGTTCAAAGAGGACAGCCAATAACCAAGGCTATTTCTTTAAACAAAAAATGGTGACTTGAGGCAAAGTCTTCCAGGGAAGCAACAAAACATTTTCCAAAATATTTATTTTGCACAAGGAAAATATTTCTTTCATAGTGGGAATTTCACGGAACACTTCATCCATATAAAATTGTTTATTTATTTTTTCACACAAATAGAACCTTCTTTTGGTGGTATTTGATCACCACTGGGTTTTCTATTTTTTGCTAAATAAACCAAAAAAGACCGAACATTCATGAAGCCTAGGTTTTGACCATTTTCTTTAATACAAATAGGCTACCGAGCATTTACTAAGCATTTTCTGGATGATTGCTGTACTCCGAACCTGTTATTTAATGCTTGGAATATTTCAAATGGAACCTGTTACCCAATTTGTTATATTGATGCACTGTTACTTTGTGCTGTATTTTTTTTAAAATATGTAATAAATTCTTTATGGAAGAAAAAAAAAAGACCGAACATTAAAAAATATATATTTTTTTTGTAAAATTTTGCAAAAAAATAGTCTTTCTTCATAAATGTAGACCAAACTGTCTTGTGTGGAAAATAACCAAAGTCCACAAACTATGGTATACAGTATACTGTATTTCATTTGTTGAGGATTTTTTTTTACACATTATGATTGCTTATACCAGTGAATTTCACTGGTTTAACCACACGCTGATATACGTCGGCAGAATGGCACGGCTGGGCACAAGCACGTACAGGTATGTCCTCTTTAAGAAGCCAAGCCGTGGGTCATGCTCGCGACCCGGTCCTGAGCTCCATGACTGCGGGACCCGCGGACCCGATCGCCGCCGGTGTCCCACGATCGGGTCACAGAGCTGAAGAACCGGGAGAGGTAAGTGTAAACAAACCTCTCCCTGTGCTTCCTAGTGTGAGTGTCACTGATCGTCTGTTCCCTGTCATAGGGAACGACGATCAGTGACATCACACGCCAAGCCACGCCCCCACACAGTAATAATCACGCCCTAGGAAACACTTAACCCCTTCAGCGCCCCTACAGGTTAACCCCTTCACTGCCAGTGTAATTTTCACAGTAATCAGTGCATTTTTATAGCACTGCTCGCTGTAAAAATGACAATGGTCCCAAAATGGTGTCAAAAGTGTCCGATGTGTCCTCCATAATGTCGCAGTCATGATAAAAATCCCTGATCGCCGCCATTACTAGTAAAATAATATATATTATTAAAAATGCCATAAAACTATCCCCTATTTTGTAGACGCTATAACTTTTGCGCAAACCAATCAATAAACGCTTATTGCTATTTTTTTTACCAAAAATATGTAGAAGAATACGTATCGACCTAAACTGAGGAGAAAAGTAAAAAATATTGAATTTTTTTCAAAATTGTCGCTCTTTTTTTTGTTTTATAGTGCAAAAAATAAAAACTGCAGAGGTGATCAAATACCACCGAAAGAAAGCTCTATTTGTGGGAAAAAAACGACGTCAATTTTGTTTGGGAGCCACGTCGCACGACTGCGCAATTGTAAAAAGTCAAATAAAAAAACAACGTTGTGACAAGTCTTTTACTACAAGGCAGGCATCATGATTGATATTGGATCTACTTCGGGGAACTTGTAAACAGTTTTTGTGCCTTTATTTACTTTTTACACTTTTTTGTTAAAGAGGGCTTCCAGTTTCCGATTACTAACCCCCCGCACCCCCACAACCACAGGCCAGAGTTGTGGGGAAGAGGTTCTTGTCCCCATCAATATGAGAACAAGGTGCTTTGGGGGGCCTGCCAGGCTGCATGCTTGGATAAGGGTCTCTTATGGATTTTGGGGGAGACCCACGACATTTAACCACATCAATACTGGGCACTTTAGCCCCCTTCCTTCCCAGACCAATTTTCAGCTTTCATCGCTCTCGCATTTTCAATGACAATTGCGCGGTCATGCTACACTGTACCCAAATGAAATTTTTTTCATTTTGTTCACACAAATAGAGATTTCTTTTGGTGGTATTTATTCACGACTATGTTTTTTATTTTTTGCGATATACGCGAAAAAAGAGCGGAAATTTGAAAAAATATATATATTTTCGTCTTTCTATTTTTAAAAAAATCCAATAAAATCGAATTTTGTCATAAATTTAAGCCAAAATGTATTCTACTACATGTTTTTGGTAAAAAAAAATCTGTTAAGTGTATAATAATTGGTTCGTGTGATCACGGACATATGTACGCAAATGATCATGTACAGATGTGCGCAGGTGATCACGGACATATGTGTGCAAATGATCATTGGGACATATGATTTTACTGTCACATATGTGGGGGACAGGTTTTTTACTATGTGGGGACATGTGTGTGTGTGGGGACATGTATTTTGGGGACATGTTTGTGTTTACACTGTGTGGGGACACTAGGCTGGTGATCAGTGAGTAAAGAGCTGAAAAAAACAGCTCATACTCACTGATCACCAGCCAGCTGCAGTGATCCGCTCTCCTCTCCTCACCGATGACTTCTGTGTGAGGAGAGGAGAGCTGATTGCCTAGCAACCGGCTCTCTGTTTACATCACATGACGGCTGTGATTGGACACGGCCGTCATGTGATCAGGAGGGCCAATCACAGAGCCCTCCTGCCGAATCGAGATGCGCCGTGTCCGGGTGACACGCGTGCATCGGGATCGCGCCGCTGCGTGGGCACGCGCGCGCGATCCCCCTCCTTCTGAGGGACGTTCCTGAACATCCACTCAGAAGGAGAGAGCGCCCACCCGGCCGTATATATACAGTGGCCGGGTGGGAAGTAGTTAAAAAAAAATTGGTGTGAGGTTCCCCCTAAAAACCATACTAGACCTGAAGAGCCTTGTAGGGATTGGGGGAACCCCACACTGTTTTTTTTTTTCTGAATTTCTATTTGCCAGCAATTCTATTTAAATTCAGCTGGATTCCCAGCCCTTTCCTTAACAACCAGCTGATCTTTACACAGAATTCAAATCAATCGATCATTTTTTGACCAATGCGAATTTGGATCGTCCAGAAATTTTTTAATTCATTAGAAAACGAATATGCAAAATTAAACAAATTTCAACGAATACATACGAATCTCTGAATAATCAAAAATTCATCCAAATTTATATTCAGACCAAAACAAATCGCACATGTCTACTTTCTGTACATCACAGATATGTGCCCCTTTACAGGCCATATGAGGGCACCCCCCAGGCATGTTATTTAAAGGATTTGGACATTTTTTATATTTCACTTGAAGCATTTACCACTTCCACTATTATCCCGAGAGAACGTCATATGACATGGGGACACAGAGCAGTGCAATCTGTCACCTCTGTGTCCACCGCACACAGTGGGGTTTATTTTCTAAAACTGGAGAGTGCAAAATCTGGTGCAGCTCTGCATTGAAACCAATCATCTACCAGGATTATTTTTTGGCAAAGCTTAATTGAACAAGCTGAAGTTAAAAGCTGACTGGCTACTATGCACAGATGCAGCAGATTTTGTATTCTCCATTTTTAGTCAATCAACCCCAGTGGAAGATAGATCATTGTACCAATCAGAGCAATCACAAGCCAGAAGTACACAATGGCTTCATTCATAGCTATTCATTGTATACTATTGTGATCTATGTGGTGGGTCACAGTGAAAACATGGTACAGGGGCCAATCACAACTAATACAATAATACACAATGGCACATAATTGGATGCTATTCATAAAAATTATTACCTATAACAGTGATCAGATCATCACTGTATTGAGCAATCATAGTGAGAAAAAATCCTGTCCCAATCAATACTGTCAACAATCAATGTCCCTGATCACTGCCACACCAGTCATACAATGATTCTGTACTGCTCTGGCGACAGTATGTAAAAATAGGGGGAAAAAAACAAATTGTATATAATTTCTATTTTTTCCAAAAAATTGAGACCAAAAAAATGACAGCCTCAAAAAACGCATTATGCCTCTTAATAAATACATTGGACTATTTACTTTCCAAAAGGGGGTTATTTGGGGGTATTTTAGGGACTCAAGAAATGAGATAAGCAGTCAGTACATCAGGACTGATCACTTTATATATATATATACATATATATATATATATATATATATATATTTATTTATATATATATATATATATATATATTTACATATATGCCTAAATGTATGAAGAAAGATTATTTATTTGCAAAATAAGACCAAAAGAAAGCTATATAATTTTTTAAAAAGATACAAATTTAATTTGGGTACAGTGTTGCATGACTGAGTAATTGACATTTATACTGCAACAGTGCTGAAAGCTGAAAATTGGCATGGTCAGGCATGGTCAGGAAGGGGGTGAAAGTATTCAGTACTTAAGTGGAGGAATGGATGTATTTTATATTTTTTTATTGCATTGGTACATGTTCCCCAGGGCATCGTCTACCCCCCATACTGGCAGCTTATATTTATTTAGGTAAAACCTTTATCCAAAAAGGAAATACAAACTGTTTCTGTAACTTAAAGGGGTAGTAAACCTTTGTGTTTTTTTTTCACCTTAATGCATCCTGTAAAAATGACCCTGGCAGTGAAGGGGTTAACCTGTGGGGGACGCTGAAGGGGTTAAGTGTGTACTAGGGAGTGATTCTAACTGTTAGGGGGCGTGGCTACGAGTGACACGTCACTGGTCGCTGATCCCTATGAGAGGGAACAGATGATCAGTGACATGTCAGTAGGAAGAACGGGGAGATGTTGTGTTTACACTGACATCTCCCCGTTCTTCAGCTCTGTGACCCAATCGAGGGACACCAACGGACATTGAGTAGGCGGGTCCCACGGTCACGGAGCTCGCGGCAGGGTCACGAGCGTGCTGCCGGCAGCGCGCGTGCGACCACATGGCGGCATATTAAAGGGGACTTATATATACGCCTATTCGCCTAGCCGTGCCATTCTGTCAACGTATAAGTTCGTGCGGCGGTCGGCAAGTGGTTAACAATTGTTGGATGGAATTAGGTTTTAATTTGTTAGTTACTTATGTAAAGTCAATCTAAAACTACCCTGCCACATGTTGAAATTGTTCCTGTTCAAAGGAACTTATCCATAATTAGAATGGATAAGTGATTGTAGCCACCTTTATCCACTTCAGCCCCGGAAGATTTGCCTGCTTAATGACCGGGCCATTTTTTGCATTACGGCACTACATTGCTTTAACTTACAATTGTGGGGTCGTGCAACGCTTTACCCAAACAAAATTGACGTCCTTTTTTTTACCACCAATAGAGCTTTCTTTTGGTGGTATTTGATCACAATATTTTGTACTTTTTGCTATAATAAATATCCCCAATTTTTTTTAAAAAGCTAATTTTTTCCTCGGTTTAGGCCGATATGTATTCTTCTACATATTTTTGGTAATAAAAATCGCAATAAGTGTATAATGATTGGCTTGCGCAAAATTTAGAGTGTCTACAAACTATGGGAAAGATTTATGGCATTTTCATGGCATTTTTATTATTTTTTTTTTTTTTACTAATAATGGCTGTTATCTGCGATTTTTTTTGGGACTCTGACATTATGGCGGAGTGGGAGCTGTCTAACTTAACTTTCCAAGTTAAACAGCAGGTGATTGGTAGGGATGAGCCGAACACCCCCCGGTTCGTTTCGCACCAGAACCTTCGAATAGGGATGAGCTTTGAGTTCGAGTCGAACTCATGTTCGACTCGAACATTGCCTGTTCGCCTATTCGCCGAACAGCGAACAAATTGGGGTGTTCGCGGCAAATTCGAAAAGTCTATGGGAGAAATCTAAAGTGCTAATTATAAAGCCTAATATGCAAGTTATTGTCCTAAAAAGTGTTTGGGGACCCGAGTCCTGCCCCAGGGGACATGTATCAATGCAAATTTTTTTTTTAAAAAATGGCCGTTTTTTCGGGAGCAGTGATTTTAATAATGCTTAAAGTGAAACAATAAAAGTGAAATATTCCTTTAAATTTCGTACCTGGGGGGTGTGTATGATATGCATGTAAAGTGGCGCATGTTTCCCGTGTTTAGAACTGTCCCTGCACAAAGTGTCATTTTTGAAGGAAAAAAAGTCATTTAAAACTCACTCGCGGCTATTAATGAATTGTCGGCTCCCGGCAATACATACAAAAGTCATTGATAAAAAAAAAAAAAGCGTGGGGGTTCCCCCAAATTCAATTACCAGGCCCTTCAGGTCTGGAATGGATATTAACGGGAAGCCCGCCGCAAATTAAAAAAAAATGGCGTGGGGTTCCCCCAAATATCCATACCAGGCCCTTGAGATCTGGCATGGATTTTAAGGGGAACTCCACCCCAAATAAAAAAAAAATGGCGTGGAGTCCCCCCAAAAATCCATACCAGACCCTTATTCGAGCACGTAACCTGGCCGGCCGCAGGGGAAGAGGGGGGGCGAGGGAGCGGCCCCCCTCCCTCCTGAACCGTACCAGGCCACATGCCCTCAACATGGGGAGGATGTCCCCATGTTGATAGGGACAAGGGCCTCATCCCCACAACCCTTGCCCGGTGGTTGTGGGGGTCTGCGGGTGGGGGGCTTATCGGAATCTGGAAGACCCCTTTAACAAAGGGGACCCCCAGATCCTGCCCCCCCTATGTGAATTGGTAAGGGGTACATTGTACCCCTACCATTTCACAAAGAAAGTGTCAAAAAATGTAAAAATAAAACACAAACACCTTGAAAAAGTCCTTTATTAAAAAAAAAAAAAACATTCCAGCGATGAAATCCAGTGTCCCGTGGCGATCCCGATGTCCAGCACCGTCCGTCATCGGTTTTGCCTGAGCGGACCTGATGGGGAACTTCCTCCTCAGTGTTTTAAATGTATAGACCCGCCCCTTCTATAGTTCCCCATCAGGTCCGCTCAGCGGACCAGATGCGGAACATGACAAGGGGCGGGTCTATACATGTATTACCAAAGTGAGAGAAGTTCCCCATCAGGTCCGCCCCCTCGGTATGTCGGACCCGCCTACGTCATTGGCTTGAGCGGGGAACTTCCTTCACTGTGTAATTTAAATTTACACAGTGAAGGAAGTTTCCCACTCAGGCCAATGACGTAGGCGGGTCCGACATACCGAGGGGGCGGACCTGATGGGGAACTTCTCTCACTGTGGTAATACATGTATAGTCCCGCCCCTTGTCATGTTCCGCATCTGGTCCGCTGAGCGGACCTGATGGGGAACTTTAGAAGGGGCGGGTCTATACATTTAAAACACTGAGGAGGAAGTTCCCCATCAGGTCCGCTCAGGCAAAACCAATGATGGACAGCGCTGGACATCGGATCGCCGCAGGACACTGGATTTCATCGCTGGAATGTTTTTTTTTTTTTAATGAAGGACTTTTTCAAGGTGTTTGTGTGTGTTTTTTTTTACATTTTTTTACGCTTTCTTCGTGAAATGGTAGAGGTACAATGTACCCCTTACCAATTCACATAGGGGGGGCCGGGATCTGGGGGTCCCCTTTGTTAAAGGGGTCTTCCAGATTCCGATAAGCCCCCCGCCCGCAGACCCCCACAACCACCGGGCAAGGGTTGTGGGGATGAGGCCCTTGTCCCCATCAACATGGGGACATCCTCCCCATGTTGAGGGCATGTGGCCTGGTACGGTTCAGCAGGGGGGGGCGCTCTCTCGTCCCCCCCTCTTCCCCTGCGGCCGGCCAGGTTACGTGCTCGGATAAGGGTCTGGTATGGATTTTTGGGGGGACTCCACGCCATTTTTTTTTACATTTGGGGTGGAGTTCCCCTTAAAATCCATGCCAGATCTGAAGGGCCTGGTATGGATATTTGGGGGAACCCCACGCCATTTTTAAAAAAAAAATCGGCGGGGCTCCCCTTAATATCCATTCCAGACCTGAAGGGCCTGGTAATTGAATTCTGGGGGACCCCCACGCTTTTTTTTAATTTTTTTTATCAATGACTTTTGTATGTATTGCCGGGAGCCGACAATTCATTAATAGCCGCGAGTGAGTTTTAAATGACTTTTTTTCCTTCAAAAATGACACTTTGTACAGGGACAGTTCTAAGCACGGGAAACATGCGCCACTTTACATGCATATCATACACACCACCTAGGTACGAAATTTAAATGAATATTTCACTTTTATTTTTTCATTCTAAGCATTATTAAAATCACCTTTCCCAAAAAAACGGCCGTTTTTAAAACTTCTTTTTGCATTGATACATGTCACCTGGGGCAGGACCCAGGTCCCCAAACACTTTTTAGGACAATAACTTGCATATAAGGCTTTATAATTAGCACTTTAGATTTTGAACGTTCGAGTCCATTGTATTTAATAGGGTTCTAAAGTTCACACAAACATTTTGTCTGTTCGCAGGTTCTGGTGCGAACCGAACAGGGGGGTGTTCGGCTCATCCCTGCCTTCGAAGGGACCGAACGTTCGCATGAATTTTAGAACCCTATTAAATACAATGGACGCGAAGGTTCAAAATCGAAAGTGCTAATTATAACGCCTAATATGCATGTTATTGTCCTAAAAGGGTTTGGGAACCCGGGTCCTGCCCGAGGGGACATGTATCAATGTAAAAATAATCTTTTAAAACGGTCGTTTTTTTGGGAGCAGTGATTTTAATGATGCAAAAAATTTAAAAAAAAGGTGAAATATTCCTTTAAATATCGTACCTGGGGGGTGTCTAAAGTATGCCGGTGAAGTGGCACGTGTTTCCCTTGTTTAGAACTGTCCCTGCACAAAATGACATTTCTAAAGGAAAAAAGGCCATTTAAAACTGCTTGCGGCTTTAATGTAATGTCTGGTCCCGGCAATATGGATGAAAATCATTGAGAAAAATGGCATGGCTACCCCATCACCCACCCCTACCCCAGCCCATTACCAGCCCCTTTGGGTCTTGTATGGATATTAACGGGAACCCCGCACCCAAAATAAAAAAAGGCCCTATATACTCTGAACAGCAGTACACAGGCGGTGCAAAAAAGCCATGGACTGTAGGTTTGTTCTTAAGTACAATCTGTTTGTAATTTGGAACAGGTATATTGTTTAAGTGTAGCTCCAGCCAAAAAATCTATTAAGCTTTTTGGAGAACATAGGGAAGGGTTATCACCCCTGTACAGTAACATTTGTTTTGCTGTGTGTGCAGTGTGCACCTGTTCAGAACATTTCACCTCACTTTCCATCCCAATGACAAATGTTTTTGGAAAATTTGTTTATTTTATTGAAACAAGGATTGGCGATAAAGCATCAGTGGAGAGGAGACAACTTTTTCACATATTAACTCTTACAGGAGAGAATTTCCCTTCCTAGGGGTAGATTTCCTCTCACTTCCTGTTGTCTCCTTCCGTTTGCAAATAGGAGTCGTTTGTAAGTTGGATGTTTGAAAGTAGGGGCCTGCCATATATAGTCTGCAGAAATTTGGCCCTTAGGTGTTGGTGTTGCCACAACACTGTAAGCCCTCACATTTACTCTTGGTGGGCGCTGGAATGCCCTACTGTCAACTATTATATCAGGAATTGTATTTACATGCCACTGTTGAACAGTGGTAGGAAAAATTGGGCCTTTGGTGGTGGTGCTGGTGCCACAACACTGTAAGCCCTCACAGTTACTCTTGGTGGGTGCAGGAATGGGCCCTGCTGTGAAATATTAGATCAAAAATTGTAATTGCATGCCTCTGTTGAACAGGGGCTAAAAAATTGGGCCTTAGGCACTGGTACTGGTGCCACAACACTGCAACCCCTCACAGATAGTGTACTTAGAGCGCAGCAATTAGCCCTGTTGCAAAGTATTGCATCAAAAAATTAGGCTTTAGGTGAATGCTATGCAAAGCACACAGTAGTACACTAAGTGAAACACTGACTGTCTGCAGCTAGCACAATCACCGGCCTGCCTGTCACAGTATAGAAAATAACTGCATCCAGGTGAGCTTTAGGTGATCACTATGCAAAGGACACAGTAGTACACTAAGGCCCCTTTCACACTGGGGCGGTTTACAGACGCTATTGTGCTAAAAATAGCGCCTGCAAACCCGAGCCTAAACAGTGGCTGCTGTCCCTCCAATGTGAAAGCCCGAGGGCTTTCACACTGGAGCGGTGCGCTAACAGGATGTGAAAAAAAGTCCTGCTAGCCGCATCTTTGGAGCGGTGAGAGGAGCGGTGTGTTTACCGCTCCTACACCGCTCCTTCCCATTGAAAGCAATAGGAAACCGCGGTAATACCGCCGGCACTGCGCCTCAACAGAGTATTAACCCTTTTTCGGCCACTAGCGGGGGTTAAAACCGCACCGCTAGTGGCCGAATACCTCCGCAATTCCGACGGTATAGCGCCGCTAAAAATAGCGGCGCTATACCGCCACCACACCCACCGCCCCAGTGTGAAACCAGCCTCAGTGAAACACTGAGGCTGGTTACACACTGGGGCGGTGGGTGCGGTGGCGGTATAGCGCCGCTATTTTTAGCGGCACTATACCGTCGGAATTGCAGAGGTATTCGGCCGCTAGCGGCCGAAAAAGGGTTAATACCGCCCGCAATGCGCCTCTGTAGAGGCGCATTGCGGGTGGTATTACCGCGGTTTCCCATTGCTTTCAATGGGAAGGAGCGGTGTAGGAGTGGTAAACACACCGCTCCTCTCACCGCTCCAAAGATGCCGCTAGCAGGACTTTTTTTCATGTCCTGTTAGCGCACCGCTCCAGTGTGAAAGCCCTCGGGCTTTCACATTGGAGAGACAGCAGCCGCTGTTTAGGCTCGGTTTGCAGGTGCTATTTTTAGCACAATAGCGCCTGCAAACTGCCCCAGTGTGAAAGGGGCCTGACTGTCTGCAGCTAGCACAATCACCTGCCTGCGTGTCACAGTTGTGACAGCAGGAAGGTAAAGTCACCTGGTTGCATCCAGGGGGGTAGGTATATTTCTCCCAGATTCAGGCTTTATGCCGACTTATACAACTAGGGAGAGAGTTGATGAAGCCCAGCTGAGGCTAGTGGGCTCATGGATGATTCATACCTCTAGGGAGAGTGCTGGGCGTCGTGCAGGCAGGGAGTTGATGAGACCAGCTGAAGCTTGTCAGCTCGTTTAAGGCCTCTATAAAAACTCCCAGCTTCATTAGGTGTTTGCTCATGCCTGGAACCAGACCTGTGTGGACTGTCTAGGGAGAGTGAACCCCTGTGTGGTGAGACAAAGCCTGTGTGGCTATTTGTTTGGACATTTACTAAACCAGGGACTTAGGGACTAGGACAGCACCAGGCTGATCCCAGTTGTTAGTTAGGGAAACCTGCATGTTTAGTCAGAGGTCAAGCTGACCAGGATTTATTTTGTTTATGTTTCTTTTTGCTTTGCTGTGTTTTTGTCACTGTAAATAGAGAAATAAACCGCACCTTTTGATCTTGAAAACCACAACCTCCGTCTGCTGGGCCTGTTTTTGTGTGGGGAGCCCATCCAGGGGGTCACACACACCCGCTACCGAGTTAACCCCCTCACAGTTGGTGGAGAACCAGTGGCAGTTTTTTTTTAAGCCAGCATGGAGGAGATACTGAAACAGCTGGCTCTAGCAAATGCCAATCAACAGCAGACAAATGCAGGTTTGCAAAAGAGCCTTGCAGCTCAACAACAGAGCTTCGAAGCCCAGCAACAAGCCCAGCAGCAATCTGAGGCCCGCTTCATAGACCTGTTGCAGAAGCAAGAGCAGAGACTACAACAACAGATGGAAGCAGTAATGCAGCAACGTCCGCAGACCAGTGAGGAAAGCCGTCCCACTAATACCGCGTCCTTTGGGGTGAGTCGTTTATTGACAAAAATGACTGGAGAGGATGATCCAGAGGTATTTTTGACCACATTTGAAAGGACTGCTGAAAGAGAAAAGTGGCCTGAGGAGCAGTGGGCTGGACTGGTGGCTCCTCTGTTAACTGGTGAATCGCAGAAAGCTTACTATGACCTAGAGCCTGACCAAGCAAAAGACTATGTGATGCTAAAAGCTGAAATATTGGCAAGGCTGGGTGTCACCCTGGCTGTCCGGGCTCAGCGTGTGCATAACTGGACTTTCCAGCTTGGAAAACCCCCCAGGTCTCAAATGTATGATCTCATTCACCTGAGCAGGAAGTGGCTACAGCCAGAGACTTTGTCCGCACCGGAGATTGTGGAACGTGTTGTGATGGATCGTTTCTTGAGAGCTCTTCCTACCGCCATTCAAAAGTGGGTAAGCCATGGAGACCCAGAAACGGCCGGTAAACTTGTGGATCGTGTAGAGAGATACTTGGCTGCAGAGAACCTGACGGCCTCTTCCAGAGACTCTCGGACTTTCCACCCTAAGACCAGACCATCCCCAGGGGCGGATAAGATGATTCCAAGGGGTGAGGGTGGAGAGAGTGAGAGGGTGGGAGCTCTGCCCAGGGTTTGGCGAGAACAGCCTGGGAAGTCGGGGGCTCAAGAGGCAGCCAAAAGGATTGTTTGCTACCGCTGCCGGCAAGCGGGACATATTGCAGCAAATTGCCCGGTTGTGGAGGAACCCATGCAATGTGACTTTCTGACGGACAGACGTCAGTTGCTGTGTGCGACAGTCGCATGCACTGCCATTCGGGGAACTGAGAAACATTTATGCAAAATGTGTATTAATGGTAGAAATGTTGTGGTATTACTGGATTCAGGTAGCCTTGTGACCCTGATAAAGGCTGAATTAGTTAAAACAGAGGTCTCTGGGAATAGCAAGGTAGCTGTTATTTGTGTGCATGGGGACACCCGAGAGTATCCAGTGACTACAGTGTGTTTCAAGACCCCCAAAGGTACCCTCTCTCATCCAGTGGGGTTAGTATCTCAACTACCGCATGATGCCATTGTGGGAAGGGATTTTCCGAAGTTCTGGGAACTGTGGGATGATCCTGAGCCCCCCACTGGTGCCCCTATGTACCAGGAAGGTGATAGCCAGAACTCCTCTGAGAGTGGTGAGGACTCTCCAGAATTTCCCTTGTCAGTATTGGCAGGCGAGACTCAAGAAACTGGAGAGGAGCCCACCTCCTCAGACGAAAACCTACCGTCTGTGGAGTTTTCTGATCTTGAGGTTCACAGGGAAAATTTTGCCACAGAACAGTTAAAAGACCCCGCCCTAATAAAGGCACGGGAAAACGTAGTGGAAATAGATGGCGAGTTAGTGAACCCAGATAATACCTGCACTTACCCATACTTCAGCGTAGAGAAGGACCTACTGTATCGGGTGGCAAAAAGGGCAGAAGAAACCGTTGAGCAGCTTGTGGTGCCCAAACCTTACAGGAAGTTGGTGTTGGAGTTGGCCCATGGGCACATTCTTGGAGGTCATCTGGGGACAGAAAAAACCCGAGAGAGGGTATTACAGAGATTCTTTTGGCCTGGGGTGATGAAGGACATAGAAAATTATTGTTCCTCCTGCCCTGTGTGTCAGAGGTCGGCCCCGATGCCACATTTCCGTAGCCCGCTGGTCCCTCTACCCATCATTGAGGTCCCGTTTGAGAGGATCGCAATGGATTTGGTAGGTCCTATAATCAAGTCCGCTAGGGGGCACCAGTACATATTAGTTATAATGGACTATGCCACCCGTTATCCAGAAGCGATCCCTCTCCGAAATACCTCGGCCAAAACCATAGCCAAAGAGCTATCTCTTGTTTTTAGCCGGGTGGGTATTTGTAAAGAACTGCTTACGGACCAAGGTACACCCTTTATGTCCCGGGTTATGAAAGAGCTGTGTAAATTGTTCAAAGTGACGCAATTGCGTACGTCTGTGTATCACCCCCAAACCGATGGGCTGGTTGAAAGATTCAACAAAACCCTAAAACAAATGTTGAAGAAAGTGGTGGATAGAGATGGAAAGGATTGGGACTGTCTACTTCCTTATTTGATGTTTGCTATTAGGGAGGTGCCCCAATCCTCTACGGGATTCTCCCCCTTTGAGTTACTGTATGGGAGACACCCAAGAGGGCTGTTGGATATTGCCAAGGAAACTTGGGAAAGTGAGAGTTCTCCCCACAGGAGTGTGATTGAGCATGTCGCCCTGATGCAAGATCGAATTGCACAGGTAATGCCCATCGTGAAGGAACATTTGGCCCAAGCGCAGTTGGCACAGCAGAGAGTGTACAACCGTGGAGCCAAGACCCGTACCTTTTCCCCGGGGGATAGGATATTGGTACTTGTCCCTACGGTTGAAAGTAAATTCCTTGCCAAATGGCAAGGCCCCTTTGAGATAATGGAAAAAGTGAGCGAAGTGAATTACAAGGTCAGACAACCAGGAAGGCGAAAGCCCGAACAGATCTATCACGTTAATCTGTTGAAAGCCTGGAGGGATAGAGAGTCCCTAGTCGCAGAAACTTGGTCACCAGCTCAAACTGGTTGCGTGATTCCGGAGGTTGGAATAGCAGCCACCTTGTCACAACCCCAACAACAGGAGGTTAAGGAGTTTGTGCTTCGCAACAAGGAGGTGTTCTCTGAGCTGCCGGGACAAACATCTGGGGTAGAGCATGATATTATTACCCCACCCGGTGAAAGGGTGAAGTTAAAACCCTATCGGATCCCAGAGGCCCGACGGGAGGCAATACGGGAGGAAGTACAGAAAATGCTGAACTTAGGGGTGATAGAGGAGTCCCAAAGTGATTGGTCTAGTCCCATTGTGTTGGTGCCTAAACCGGATGGGAGCTGGCGATTTTGTAACGATTTTCGTCAGTTGAACAAAGTTACAAAATTTGACACCTACCCCATGCCACGTATAGATGAGTTGATCGACCGGCTGGGAACAGCCCGATACATGACGACTCTTGACCTCACAAAAGGGTATTGGCAAATTCCCCTGGCCAAGTCGGCCAAAGAGAAAACCGCATTTGTAACCCCAGACGGGGCGTTTCAATATAAGAGAATGCCGTTCGGGTTACAGAATGCGCCGGCCACATTCCAGCGGAAAATGGACCAGATACTGAGGCCCCATCGGAAGTATGCTGCGGCTTACCTGGATGACGTAATTGTCCATAGCACAGATTGGGCCTCACATCTGCCAAAAGTGCAAGCAGTCCTAGACTCTATCCGGGAAGCGGGGTTTACGGCTAACCCCAAGAAGTGTACCATTGGGCAGGAGGAGGCCAAATATCTTGGGTACACCATTGGCAGGGGAGTAATAAAACCCCAACTCAACAAAGTCGAGGCCATCCAGAGTTGGCCATGTCCCAACAGCAAGAAGCAGGTACGAGCCTTTCTGGGAATCGCGGGTTATTATCGGCGCTTCATTCCCCACTTTGCTTCTAAGGCTGTGCCCCTAACCAACCTGACGAAAGGGAAAGGGTCGGTCATGATTAAATGGACCCCCGAGGCTGAGGCAGCATTCCAATTCTTGAAACAAGCCTTATGTAGCCAGCCAGTGTTGTACTCACCCGACTTCTCTAAAGACTTTGTCGTACAAAGTGATGCGTCAGATGTGGGGTTAGGAGCAGTATTGTCCCAGGTCTGGAACGGGGAAGAGCACCCAGTCATTTACTTCAGCAGGAAGTTGAAGTCCCATGAGGTAAATTACGCCACGGTTGAAAAGGAGTGTTTAGCGGTGAAGTGGGCTCTAGATTCCCTTCGGTACTATCTGCTAGGTAGGCACTTTGACATGGTTACGGATCACGCTCCGTTAAAGTGGATGGCTCAAAACAAGGAGACAAATAGAAGAGTAAATAGGTGGTTCCTGGCCCTACAGGAATTCAACTTCACAGTAAAGCATCGCCCTGGCGTTCAAATGGGGAATGTGGATGCTTTGTCTCGAGTACATGAATGCCTGATTGCTGGTGTTCCAACCCCAAGGTTAAAACAAGAGGGGGGGGGTATGTGACAGCAGGAAGGTAAAGTCACCTGGTTGCATCCAGGGGGGTAGGTATATTTCTCCCAGATTCAGGCTTTATGCCGACTTATACAACTAGGGAGAGAGTTGATGAAGCCCAGCTGAGGCTAGTGGGCTCATGGATGATTCATACCTCTAGGGAGAGTGCTGGGTGTCGTGCAGGCAGGGAGTTGATGAGACCAGCTGAAGCTTGTCAGCTCGTTTAAGGCCTCTATAAAAACTCCCAGCTTCATTAGGTGTTTGCTCATGCCTGGAACCAGACCTGTGTGGACTGTCTAGGGAGAGTGAACCCCTGTGCGGTGAGACAAAGCCTGTGTGGCTATTTGTTTGGACATTTACTAAACCAGGGACTTAGGGACTAGGACAGCACCAGGCTGATCCCAGTTGTTAGTTAGGGAAACCTGCATGTTTAGTCAGAGGTCAAGCTGACCAGGATTTATTTTGTTTATGTTTCTTTTTGCTTTGCTGTGTTTTTGTCACTGTAAATAGAGAAATAAACCGCACCTTTTGATCTTGAAAACCACAACCTCCGTCTGCTGGGCCTGTTTTTGTGTGGGGAGCCCATCCAGGGGGTCACACACACCCGCAACCGAGTTAACCCCCTCACACAGTATAGAGACTAACAGGAACGGATCTATCTAAACTCAATACAGTGTAAAAATATATATACAACACCTAGGATGCATATATATCCTCT
Organism: Rana muscosa; assembly: GCA_029206835.1. Classification (NCBI taxonomy): domain Eukaryota; kingdom Metazoa; phylum Chordata; class Amphibia; order Anura; family Ranidae; genus Rana; species Rana muscosa. The sequence goes on along the minus strand of CM055117.1, from coordinate 474,301,996 downwards.
ACACACTGTAACAGCAGCTAACTGACTCCAGGCGGCCTTATATAGTGTGGGGCATGTACTAAACACCCTGAGCCATAATTGGCCAAAGCCACCCTGGCTTTGGCCAATTACGGCTCTCCGTTTTTTCCACGCTGTGATTGGCCAAGCATGCGGGTCATAGTGCATGCTTGGCCAATCATCAGCCAGCAATGCACTGCGATGCCGCAGTGAATTATGGGCCGTGTCGCGCAACACGAATTTAGCGCGAACGGACCATAAAGTTCGTTCTTCATCGAACGATCGAACGGCCGATGTTCGAGTCGAACGTGTGTTCGACGCGAACGCAACGCAAAGCTCATCCCTAGTGATTGGGAATGCAGGGAGTGGTCCTAGCAACCAATCACCACTTGTTAATATGAAAAGTTAACCTCCTGCCCTCAGTCCATAATTGTCCAGTAATGTGTGTGGGGGGTTGAGGTAAAAGGGGGCAGTGCTGTGTGGGGGCGGGTGATAAAAAGGGGGCAGTGATGCATGTGTCAGGGGCGATATAAAGGGGGGCAGTAATGTGTGTGTTTGGGAGGGTGTAACGGGGGGTAGTTCTGTGTGTTTGAGTGGTGATGTAAAGGGGGGGGTGCTGTGTGTGTGGGGGGAGTACTGTAAAGGGGCAGTGATGTGTTTGGGGGGTGTTTTGCTTGCGTCTATCTAGCAAGGTTACGCAAGCTGAGACCTCTGCAGTATGTAAATGTGCTTTTACTATACAAAAATGCTGTACACACAAAACTATTACAATATGAGGAATACAAATTAAGACTGACAGATACAGTATATCAAGCAAGATGCCTAGCAAATAAGCAGAAACTATGATCTGCAAACAGTAGAAATACACTTAAAAGTTACTTACAGTACCTGCCGCCGATATTGTGTCAATCTCGCTTCTGCTAGCGGCGAGATTGACACTCGCGAGCCCCGTCTCGGGAGCCAGCGCCGAGCTATGTCGCTTCTCCTCGCCGCCCCCAAAGTATTCCTATGGATGCGCAGCATCTCGGGCGGGCGGCGAGCGCGAGAAGCACAGCTCGCAGCGGTGATTTCCAGCACGATCCTATCGCGCTGGAAACACAAAATTGGCGGCACCTACTGTAACTCCGGTTACTGTGTGTTTATGATCTCAGTTGACAACTAGGACTCAGGCTTCTTAAGCATTTGTTGGAAATTGGGTATCTTTCTTCTTGGCTGGTTACAGACTTTTCCTGGTTGTAATGCATGATTAAGTCCCTTTGGTCTTAAGGCATCTTGCTTGATATATCTCTCAGTCTTGATCCGTATTCCTAATATTATAATAGTTTTGTATGTACAGCATTTTTGTATAGCAAAAGCACTTTTACACACTGCAGAGGTCTCAGCTTCCTTGCTTATACTGCAAAGTAACCTTGCTAGAGAGACGCAAGCAAAACAATTGGGGCTCATGCCAGGATTGCGCTATACTTTAACTGAAGCAGACCTGATTTCTGTGGTGCGTTGTGTAGCTTGTGCTAGGTAAAAATTCTGCGTAAGCTGTTTAGGAAAAGCAAGGCTGCAGTGTTGGGAATTGGTTTGGGGCTAACAGGAGTCGTCTGTTCTGTTTTCTCTAAGTCTAGGCTGATCTTCACTAGGAGTAGTGTTCTTAACCCTGACAGTTTTCCCCACTAAATGTTTCCACCATCTATTTCATCTTTAGGTACTCCTGCCTTTATTAGGTCCACCCACATTTCTTTGCTAGAGATAACTAGCCTGGTTTTCTCTTCACCTCCTGTCTTCTCTAGCCCATTCCCTTTCTTCTCTGTTTTCTGCTTGTTTTCTTCCTGTCTGGCCTTGACCTTATCTACTGCCCTGAGAGGTTTTGTTTTAGTCTCCTCTAGTTCCCCCAACTGGCTAAAGAGGCTAAGGGGCTTCAAGAATCTTGCTATTTAATCCCAGGCCTCCCAGCAAAGACAATAAAGGAGCACTGAGATTAAATGGTGCAGACTTCATCAGCTTAGAGCACAGCGCAGACATAAAGGACTCCATATCTGGACCCATCCATTCTGACACACACACTAACCATTACACTGACCTACCTGACACACACTGACCATTACATTGACCTACCTGACACACACTGACCATTACACTGACCTACCTGACCCACACTGACCTACCTGACACACACTGCCCTACCTGACACACACTGACCAATACACTGACCTACCTGACGCACACTGACCTACCTGACACACACTGACGATTACACTGAACTTCCTGACACACACTGACCTACCTGACCCACACTGACCTACTCTGTGGATGGTTCTATAGAGTAGGCCATTGAAGGATTTGGAGGGTAAAGGATGGAATGAATTCAGCAAAATACAGGAAAATTCTGGAGGAAAATCTGAGTCTAGGGAAAAGATTTTTCATCCACCAGGACAGCATTCTTAAGCATAACAAATTTGTTATAAAATATTTGGCTTACAGTGCACCTATGCCCCAAACTATGGACATGAAAGTATTACCATACCTTAACAAGCACTAAAAAACTTTACTGAGCTTTAAGACAATCCCTCACTGTACTCTAAAAACTGCAAGTAGTGTGGAGCAAATTATCCTCAAATTCCACAGTAGAGACTATGTATTTGGCTTTCAGTCAGTTTCTAACAGCTTGCAGCTAGGGATGAGCTTCGAGTTCGAGTCAAACCCATGTTTGACTCGAACATCGCCTGTTTGGCTGTTTGCCGAATTTTGAACATTATGGGCCGTTCGCGCCAAATTCGAGTGGCGCGTCACGGCCCATAATTCACTGCGGCATTGCAGTACATTGCTGGCTGATGATTGGCCAAGCATGCACTATGACCCGCATGCTTTGGCCAATCACAGCGCGCAACAAAACGGAGAGCCATAATAGGGCAAAGCCAGGGTGGCTTTGGCCAATTATGTCTCAGGGGGTTTAGTAAACGCCCCACACTATATAAGGCCACCTGCGTAGTGTGTTGCGGTTGTTAAAGTGAGAGGTTAACCACTTAATGACCGCTCACCGTACATATACGTCGGCAGAATGGCACGGACAGGCACAATCACGTACCTGTACGTGCCTGCCTTCGTATGGGTGGGGGGTCCAATCGGACCCCCCTTCGGTACAGTGAGAGGCCGGGATCGCTTCGGGAGCGATCCATGATGAGGGGGCCGCCATTCGATTCTGGCCACCACCTCGCGATCGCTCCCGGCGAATGAAAAGCTTCCTCTGCCTGTGTAATGTTTACACAGGCAGGAGGAAGTGATGTCATCTCTCCTGCGGCGCTCACATATACCGAGCGCCGCATGAGAGAAGACACACAGGTTAGTGCACACAACACTACACTGACACCATACACATAGGCACACGATCACCCCCCCAGGCCCCCCCAAACACTCCCAGATCACCCCCCAGCCCCCTGTCACATTGTCACTGATTGCAGTGACCATTTATTTACTGATCACTGCAATCAGTGACATTTGTGACTGTAAAAGTGTTAGTTTTAGGTCCAGTGTAGCCCCCTAACCCCCCTAATAAAAGTTTAACCCCTTGATCGCCCCCCAGGTAACCCTTTCACCCCCTAGCACCGCTGTCACTAAGCGATCGTTTTTCTGATCGCTGTCTTAGTGTCGGTGATGCGATAGGTAGCCAGTTATTTTTTTTAGGTCGCCGCAGGTTTTTATAGCGTTGGGTACCCCCATATATTACCTAATAAAGGTTTAACCCCTTGATCGCCCCCCCAGGTAACCCTTTCACCTCCTTTTGCCAGTGTCGCTAAGCGATCATTTTTCTGATCGCTGTCTTAGTGTCGGTGATGCCGATAGGTAGCCAGTAATTTTTTTTAGGTTCGCCGCAGGTTTTTATAGCGTCAGGTACCCCCATATATTACCTAATAAAGGTTTAACCCCTTGATTGCCCCCCCAGGCAACCCTTTCACCCCCTTTTGCCAGTGTCACTAAGCGATCGTTTTTCCGATCGCTATATTAGTGACGGTGATGTCGATAGGTGGCCAGTTATTTTTTTTAGGTTCGCCGCAGGTTTTTATAGCGTCAGGTACCCCCATATATTACCTAATAAAGGTTTAACCCCTTGATCGCCCCCCAGGTAACCCTTTCACCCCCTTTTGCCAGTGTCACTAAGCGATCATTTTTCTGATCGCTGTATTAGTTATGCTGGTGCCGGTAGGTAGCCAGTTATTTTTTTTAGGTTCGCTGCAGGTTTTTATAGCATCAGGTACCCCCATATATTATCTAGTAAAGGTTTTAATCCCCTAATTTCCCCTAGTTAACCCTTTCACCAGTGATCACCGTATAAGTGTTACTGGTGACACTGGTTAGCCAGTTAGTTATTTTGTTATTTAGGTTCCCCGTCAGGTTTTTATATTGCGTCAGGTACCCCCATATATTGTCTAACAAAGGTTTAACCCCCTGATTGCCCCTAGTTAACCCTTTCACCAGTGATTACCATATAAGTGTTACGGGTGACGCTGGTTAGTTAGCTTTTTATAGCATCAGGGCACCCGCCGTATATAACCCAATAAAGGTTTAACCCCCTGATCGCCCGGCAGGTGATATCATTAGGTTTTAGCATCAGAGAGGGTCTGCGTCGCCCCAGGCAGTGTCAGGTTAGTGCCAGTAATGCTAACACCCACGCGTGAAGCATACACCTCCCTTAGTGGTATAGTATCTGAACAGATCAATATCTGATCTGATCAGATCTATACTAGCGTCCCCAGCAGTTTAGGGTTCCCAAAAACGCAGTGTTAGCGGGATCAGCCCAGATACCTGCTAGCACCTGCGTTTTGCCCCTCCGTCCAGCCCAGGCGACCCAAGTGCAGTATCGATCGATCACTGTCACTTACAAAACACAACACACATAACTGCAGCGTTCGCAGAGACAGGCCTGATCCCTGCGACTCCAGTGCTGTAGGAGGTGATTTCACCACCACAGTTAAAAAAAAAAGAGCATATATGCCGAAGCATGGGTGCAGCAGGGGCGGAGGAGCGATTTTTCTCCTAATGTCGCCTATATACGGTCAAAATTCCGACGGAGGCATGCCCGTGGAAAAGTCCGACCATGTGTGTGCGGCATTACTTTTGCGGGAGGATGCCCCCATGCTTCGGCATATATAAATGGTGCATGTATGCCCATCATTAGAAGTGGGTGAATGAAGGGAGGTATTCCAACAGGCTGCATGAAAAAAAAAGATTAGAATACATGTCCAACAAGGACCAGCAACGTACTGGTATGTTGCTGGACTTTGGTTATACCAGATTGATGCCTGCAGGTTTAGATCTCATCTTGGTATCACTCTTTTCAGCCAGCGGCCGACTTTCATGTAAAAGCAATACTAGCAGCTAATTAGCCTCTGGACTGCTTTTACAAGCAGTGGGAGGGAATGTCCCCCCCCCGGATATAAAAAGCGCCATTGGGAAATTGGGAAAGCATTTTATCACACCGATCTTGGTGTGGTCAGATGCTTTGAGGGCAGAGGAAAGATCTAGGGTCCAATAGACCCCAGTTTTTTCAGAGATTCTGTCAGTTCTGCAGGGGCAGGCTCAGAGGTGGTTAACCCCACGCCAGCTTAAGCCAGGAATGGTGGTTTCCGACAATGGCACCAACCTCCTCTCCACCCTCCGACAGGGACAACTGACCCATGTGCCCTGTTTGGCTCACGTCCTTAACTTGGTGGTGCAGCAGTTCTTGGGCAGGTACTCGGGCTTACAGGAGGTCCTGAAGCAGGCCAGGAAACTCTGTGGGCATTTCTGCCGGTCATATAATGCCAGTGCTCGGCTGGCTGACCTGCAAAAGGAATACAACCTGCCCAAGAACTGCCTAATCTGTGACATGCCCACCAGGTGGAACTCTACGTGTGCCATGCTGCAGCGGCTGCAAATGCAGCAGAGGGCCATAAATTAGTATCTGTTGCAATATGGCACCAGGACAGGGTCAGGGGAGCTTGGATTTTTTCCCCACGCCAGTGGGCCATGATCAGGGATGCATGCACTGTCCTGGCACAATTTGAGGAGGCCACGAGGATAGTGACAGTGCATGCATCAGTGACACTGTCCCTCTTGTCCACCAGTTGTAGCACACGCTGCGTGGAATAATGGACAGGGCACTTGAGGCAGAACAGAGGTAGGAAGAGGAGGACTTCCCTACCTCCGAAGGCTTCTTTATCCAGACAGTGTTCCTGCTGGCCCGCCTATCACACAGGAAGAGGACGAGGAGGAGGAGGATGAGGATTGTGTCAGCATGGAGGTGGAGCCTAGCACTCAGCATCAGCAGCAGTCTTCAAGGGATCAATTACAGTCCCAAGACACCCATGGACTTGTATGGGGCTGGGAGGAGGTGGCTGCGGATCATGTTGTCCTGACTGACCCAGAGGACTCTGGACCGAATGCCTCAGCAAACCTATGCTGCATGGCCTCCCTGATCCTGAAAATCCTGTGGAAGGATCCTCGTATCCGTGCTATCAGGTAGAGGGATCATTACTGGCTGGCAACCCTCCTTGATCCACGGTACAATGGAAAGGTTGTGGACCTTATCTTGCCGTCGCAGAGGGAGCAGAGGATGAAGCATCTTCGGGAGGCCTTGCAGAAAGGTCTGTGCAACGCGTTCCCAGAGACTGGGAGGTTACAAATTCCTGGTCCTGGACAACGTGTTGCTGAGGCTTCGGTCAGTCAAAGAAGGAGCGGTGGAGAAGGTTGCCGTTTGACCGATGTGTTCAGACAATTTTTTAGTCCGCAGCCCCAAGGTATGATCGGTTCCAGCAACCATCGCCAGCGTCTGGTTTACATGGTGCAGGAATACCTAGGGGCAAGATCAGAATTGGACACCTTTCCCACCGAAAATCCTCTGGGTTACTGGGTCTTGAGGATGGATCACTGGCCAGAACTTGCACAGTATGCAATTGAGCTACTGGCCTGTCCTGCATCCAGCATTCTTTCGGAACACACATTCAGTGCTGCTGGAGGCTTTTTAACCGATCACAGGGTGCGCTTGTCCACTGACTCGGTCGATCGACTGACCTTCATAAAAATGAATCAGTCTTGGATCACCACCAGCTACCAAGCACCTGATGCTGATGTAACAGAATAATTTTCTTTGAAATGTCAGATCCCTTCAAGACTGCCTATGCTGATGCAGAGTGACTATTCTGTGATGCTGAGTGTCTATCCTCTTCCTCCTCAATAATCATGCTGATAGCATGTAAGAAATTTTTTGTTTCTGGGCACCGCCACCAGTGGCTAAGGCCAATTTCTTTCAGCCCCTGTTTAACAGGGGCGTGTCGTTACAATTTTTAATGCAATACTTTGCAGCAGGGCTCATTCCTGCACTCCAACTAGAGTATCTGTGAGAGGTTGCAGTGTTGTGGCACCAGCACCAGTGCTTAAGGCCCAATTTTTTCTGCCCCTGTTTAGCAGGGGCGTGTAATTAAATTTTTTGATGCAATACTTTGCAGCAGGTCTCATTGCTGCGCTCCAACTACAGTATCTGTGAGGGGTTGCAGTGTTGTGGCACCAGTGCCTAAGGCACAATTTTTATGCCCCTGTTCAACAGGGGCATGTAATTACAATTCTTGATCTAATAATTCACAGCAGGGCCCATTCCTGCGCCCACCAAGAGTAACTGTGAGGGCTTACAGTGTTGTGGTATCACCACCACCACCACCACCAAAGGCCCAATTTTTCTGCCCCTGTTCAACAGGGGCATGTAATTACAATTCTTTAATTAAAATTTTAAAGCTGGGCCCATTCCTGTGCCCACCAAGAGTAACTGTGAGGACTTACAGTGTTGTGGCACCAGCACCACCACCAAAGGCTCAATTTTTCCTACCACTGTTCAACAATGGCATGTTATTACAATTCTTGATATAATAGTTCACAGCAGGGCGTTCCATGCCATTTTTCTCAATGATTTTCATCTATATTGCCGGGACCAGACATTACATTAAAGCCGCAAGCAGTTTTAAATGACTTTTTTTCCTTTTAGAAATTTAATTTTGTGCCGGGACAGTTCTAAACACAGAAACACGTGCCCAGGTACAATGTTTAAAATAATATTTCACTTTCTTTTTTCACTTTAAGCATCATTAAAATCACTGCTCCCGAAAAAACGTCTGTTTTAAAAAAAAAAATTTGCATTGATTCATGTCCCCTGGGGCAGGACCCGGATCCCCAAACCCTTTTTAGGACAATAACTTACATATTAGCCTTCATAATTAGCACTTTTGATTTTGAACGTTTGAGTCCCATAGAATTTAATAGGGTTCTAAAGTTTGCGCAAACTTTCGGTCCGTTCGCAGGTTCTGGTGCAAACTGAACCGGGGGTGTTCGGCTCATCCCTACTTGCAGCACCTGCTATTTGTTTACATTAAAGCAGAGTTCCACCTAAAAGGAGAAGCTCCGCTTATCTGCCTCCTCCCCTGCCTTTGCTACCACATTTGGCACCTTTTGAGGGGAGCGGGTACCTGGTTTTGACAGGTACCGATTCCCACATCCAGCTGAGCTTACCGTGCCAAATTGATTTGCTTATCCTCCTCCCCCCGCAGCTGGCCTAATTAGAGAGCGTAGTTGGGCACAGCTTCACTGCCAGTTTCCCTTAGTGGAGATGACGGCAGGGGCAGCACTAGATTGAAAAATCGGCTCCGGTAAAGACACAACTGGATTCCTGGACAGGTAAGTGTCCTAATATTAAAAGTCAACAGCTACAGTATTTGTAGCTGGTGACATTTAATTTTTTCTTCAGGAGCCTGGAGCTCCTCTTTAAGCTGCCAAGTCCCTGCTACCAGAGAAAATAATGGGGTGGAGCTGTAATTTTTATAATCTCTGCTTTCAACTTTGAGAATTAATTTTCCCAAAGTACTTGCAGATTTAAATGTGAGAGCTTGTGTTAAAGCTCTTTTACACTTTCGTTAAGATAAATTTAATATTTTTATTGTCTATCGTCTCGGTATAGATGCACTTTGAAAACGACAACGTTAATGTCCTGGAATTAATAAATGAGGGTCATATCAACCCAGAGTGGTAATGGGGATATGATATTATGTAAAAAATGCCACGTCCCGAAAATCATTAATTGGAATGGTTTGATAGGCAGATGGACTTTATGGGCACAACAAATATTTTAAATTTCTCAAGTTTTATTAAAATTAATAATAAAAATAACACACAGTACAAATGAATAGTATAACACAACCATTCATGGAGAATATTTATGACAATAAAACACACCACCCAATAACCAATAGACAATGATAAAAATTATACTAAGCTGTGTGACACCAAGGTCATCTCCTAAAGTATGTTGAGTATCAATGAAAAAGATTGTTATTGATTGGCGGTGTATCAAAGGTAGTTCATTCCTAAACCAGACATGTTGCGCGATACTGATCGCTTCTTCAGGAGTTTTTGAAATGTATAAGATGAAAAAAGATTTCAGGACACAACGGAGGATGCAGTTGGTCAAAAGCCAGCAATATCAATGATTAAGCCTTAAACTGTTTTGAAAAGCTGAATCTAGAAGGGAGCAGAGTAGACAGGCCAAAGTGCAGAACCAGATAATTGTACTTGACACCCCAAACTTATAGGAAAAGAAAGGGAAGACTGGTATATAACAGAATGTTCTGACACTGACAATTCCTAATTTGCTGTCACCAGGTCCAGTTAAGCAAGACTCCAATGTAGAATAAGGTATGCCAAATTCTAGCTTGCGGCTGACACTTGTAATTGTACCTCCGTTTGTGGGTAGCAGCCCTCTAGATCAAAGAGATGCCTGGCTTCTGACCAACTGCATCCTCCGTTGTGTCCTGAAATCTTTTTTCGTCTTATACATTTCAAAAACTCCTGAAGAAGCGATCAGTATCGCGCAACATGTCGGGTTTAGGAATGAACTACCTTTGATACACCGCCAATCAATAACAATCTTTTTCATTGATACTCAACATACTTTAGGAGATGATCTTGGTGTCACTCAGCTTAGTATAATTTTTATCATTGTCTATTGGTTATTGGGTGGTGTGTTTTATTGTCATAAATATATTCCATGAATGGTTGTGTTATACTATTCATTTGTACTGTGTGTTATTTTTATTGTTAATTTTAATAAAACTTGAGAAATTTTAAATATTTGTTGTGCCCATAAAGTCCATCTGCCTACCAAACCATTCCAATGTCCTGGAATGGCCAATTCATAACCCAATCCAAGAAAGAATTGTGTCTGTAGTAGATAAAGGCTGTTCATCTAGCTATCCCATGCAACTTGAAAGAGCTGGAGCAGTTTTGATGTGAAAAAAATTGCATTGTCTAGCGGTGCAAAGCTTATAGAGCCCTATCCACACTAACTTGAAGGGGTATATACTGTACTTATGCAATTAGTTATTTTTGGTGTGTGTGTGTGTGTGTTTAATTGTAATTTATTCAACTTGTCTTGCAGAAACCTGCTTTTATGTTGACATTAAAGAATATGTTTCTATTGATCAGTGTAAAAAACTGATAAAAAATTAAACCCACTGTGATTCAATGTCCTTTGACAATAAAATATGAACATCTGAAAGGAGGGACATATTTTTAGGCACTGTTTTACACAGGGATTAGACATACCTGTACATCAATACATACCTGTACATCAATAATGCTTTAGGCATAGACATAAAGCTAAACAATTGTCCTGTACAATGTAAAATGTAATGTTAAATCAATACAGATATATTTCTTGGAACATCCTGCACAAAATGCTCTTGAGAGCTCTAGTTTGAATAGTATACAGGTCCCTAATAATTGTATTGTTCTAGAAGGTTTTACGAGTTATAGTCACAACTTTATAAAGCTCAAAATTGTAACTGATGTTAAGCTTCATGAATGTAATCACTGGTTTTCTTTATCACAGTAGAGCCATATTTGCTGGCTTTGTGAGCACGCATAATTGCTTCTCTTTGTAAAATATTTTACGCTATTTGCTGTCTGGAGTAGAGTATTCACAGTGATTGACACTGTCTGCAATTGACAGCTAACCAGGCAGCTCTGTAACGCTACTAGAAAGTGAAGGATTGTTTATTTTACATTAACTTTTAATGCTTGTGTTACAGAACTTGCAGTAAAAATATATAATGTTTTGCTACCTTTGTATGATAATCACACCATATTATCCTGGAACTGAAATACATAAAAGTAGGCAAAACATTCAGTTGGTTTTCTATCTTCTTTTTTAGATCTAGAGATAAGTGTGATGCATTACAGTTCACTGTATATAAGGCAGCTCATTAAAGTATAACACGTCACATTTTTATTGCCATGATTTTTTGATGGAAAGACTTATTCATAGATGATTGATATTTATGCTTGTGAACTAAATGTTTTATTTATTTTTTCAAAATGATAATGATATGCAATATGCAACTACCCAGCTCCAAAGGGCAGAGGGTGCTTGTTAGTTTACACCAAATGAATATTGGCTTGATGGGTGTAAATCTCAAACTTAAGGTGGGTACATACTATAATAAAATCAGGCGAACAATGTTTATTGTTTCTGATCATGCGTAGTCTTTTGTATCTGATTTTTCTTATACGAAAACTGTACGAAAATATTACACATTAAACAAACATTGTTAGTTCTGTTCACATAAGAGAAATATTTTGGAGTTTATCCCTTTGGAAATTTTCTTTGGAAAGTTTGAATCAGATGTTGAAAATTGTGTACACACTATACGAAGATAGAAGGATCGTACGGAATTTTGTTTCCAATGTTCTCACAGTGTGTACTCAGCTTTAGCAAATTGATGCTGATAAATATCTTTTGATGTGCTGATCCATTCCAAACCATGCTATTTAAGACAAACCACAGTCATATTGAATATTAGGTCAATAGATGAAACTAGAAATCCTTTGAAGACTAATTTTGTCCAAAACCAGTGAATGCAATAGCCCTGCCACCATGGCTAACTATTGGATGATTTAGCAGCCAAACACATAACTCCCACTGAAATGTTCCTATCTTTCCAGTGTACAAGGCATTTATAGGAATGATTTAAAGAGATCCTGTCACTATACGGTCAAGGATGATACACCCCAAGTGATAAAAAAGGGGGTAACACTAACAAACTATGTCACTTGAACTCTCAAACAATGGGGATAGGCTTAGGCCTGCAAGATATGGACTTAGAGTCAAATACAGTTCTGCCCTTAGAATAGAGTCATTTGGGCAAGTCTTTGTGATGGATCTATGTTGAGGTCTTTTAAGAATGTTGGCGCACATGGTGATTAAAAATTTTCAATCACATAAATATTGCAGCAATGTATCATAGATGTTGAACTTAAACTCCTGTGAAGCAGATGTATACTGAGAAGGGACAGGCCCAGATATGGCAGACAGGTGCCAATATATACACTGTCATAATAGTTACTAGGGGTATGTGACTGTAAGTTGGTAGCAGGTAAATGCAGCTTAAGGGTGGGTCTGTTACTGTCTGTTATGAGCAGGTAGTTGCAGCATATTGGTGGGTCAGTGACCAACTCATCAATTCCTCTCTTGGCAGTTCTCTGATGATGATTATCTATATGAACAGTGAAGGGCTACCTTATCCTGTAGTATATTGATCGCAGCAGCAAATTAAGTGGTGGCCTCCTCAGCAGCTCTGGATGATGGTGTCCTGGTTTAAAGCAAGCGTCGTATGACAGCTGAGTAGAATTATAAGGGTTTGATAATGTTGAGTTGTGTGTGTATATATATATAGAGAGAGAGAGAGACTATCACTTTAGGAATTTTTAATGCACTTGTTTTTTTTTTTTACTTTCTTTAGGCGTTATTTTGTTTCTATTCCTGAGAAAACGAAACTGTTGGATATGTGACGCAGAAACTACTGATAAGAGCTCAAAGGCTGAAAACCAGTCTGAAACGACCAAATACTGCTGAAATCTCTTTTTTTGCCAGTCTCTTGATGTATACACTCATTTAACTGTTCCCTTGCTACTATGAAGATATGGACATTGATTGGACTAACTATACAGTCACACCTAAATTACAGCCTAAAACACGCCTAGACCTTATGCATACGTATAAAATTGTATAGCTTGTAGATGTAACCTCAGAAACACTTTGACTTTACCAGCTTATGTTGCTGAGAGCTTTGTTGTGTCTCTCCACTGCAGTGTATGGAATAAATAGCACCTTTTTCCTTTTTATGGATTTGGGCTCACTGTCTCATTTGAATGGTCTAGTTTGGAGACTCCCTAACCTGATTTAACAGAATGGTGCCTGCGACTCGGATACAGTCCGGTGGGCTCCTGGCCAAAGACACACAAAACCCACGTTGAGCAGACAAGTGGCCATGGTAAGAAACTGTTATTTTGAGTTTCAGGGTGAATCTGCTTTTGGCCATGATGGGGAGTGTGTTCCACCCATAGAAGCAAAGATCGCATTTTTACCCGATCAACTCTAGGCACAGATGTTTAGACCTTTTTCAAAGGAACATTGAAAGTGAGCTCACTAGACTTCCAATAATAGAAAATATATCTAGCAGGATAATTTTACTATAGAGGAGCGTAAGGCACTAAAAGATCTTAGTATGGATACATCTGCTGTTATTAAAATGTCAAACAAAGGAGGTTTGGTAGTTGTCCAGGATGCCAGCACGTATAGGGATGAGGCTCTTCAACAACTATAAGACTAGGACACATATCACATACTTAAAAGCAATCCAACAGGTACAGGACCATCATACATTAACTAGTGGACAAGGGAGTACATTTAGGGGTGCTGTCTAGAAAAGAGTGTGAGAGCATGGTTCCCAATACCCCCATCATGTCCATTTTCCATCATCTCCCGAAAACCCGCAAGGGTCTAACCCCTTTGACTGGACACCCAATAGTGGCTGGGATTCGGTCACTCAACAAACAATTAGGACGTTGGATTGACTACCAATTACAGCCTTTGGTAAACCATCTTCCTGGCTACCTTAGAGATACCAAGCAACTTTTAAACATTGTGGAACAGATCGCATGGGAGCCAGATGATTTATGGATTACGTGTGATGTGTCCAGTTTATATTCTTCAATTCCTCATGATCTGGGTATACGGGCAGTTCGTTTTTCTTTTTCTTAAATCTGTACAGTGGATATTCTCCAATACATAAAAATACATTATTGAATGTTTGGAGTATCTGCTGTCTCATAACTTTTTTTTGTTTGATGGTAGTTTTTATTTCCAGAAAAGCAGAGCCGCGATGGGGGCACGGTTTTCACCCTCTCTCGACAAACTATATATGGGTTGGTGGGAGAGGGTCCGCATCTTTGGGGATACCAACCCTTTTCATCCAGCCATCAAGATGTACCAGCGGTACATCGATGATCTGCTGTTTATTTGCTCAGGAAACGTGGATGATATGGATACATTTTTGAGTTATATGAATGACAATAATTTGAAACTGGACACATGGGCGGTCATTTGATTCAGTTTCTTGATGTATTGCTTTCCAGCAGGGAGGGTTACATATTTTCCAGCCTATAAAGGAAACCCCTATCTGGCAATACACTGTTCGTGCAAATTCTAGACACCCCAGACATACTATACGAGGTATACCGGTGAGGCAACTGATTAGGCTGCGGAGAATATGTTGTGAACAGGGATGAGCCGAACACCCCCCTGTTCGGTTCGCACCAGAACCTGCGAACAGACAAAATGTTCGTGTGAACTTTAGAACCCTATTAAATACAATGAACTCGAATGTTCGAAATCTAAAGTGTTAATTATAAAGGCTAATATGCAAGTTATTGTCCTAAAAAGTGTTTGGGGACCCGGGTCCTGCCCCAGGGGACATGTATCAATGCAAAAAAAAGTTTTAAAAATGGCTGTTTTTTCGGGAGCAGTGATTTTAATAATGCTTAAAATGAAAAAATAAAAGTGAAATATTCCTTTAAATTTCGTACCTGGGGGGGGTGTGCATGATATGCATGTGAAGTGGCGCATGTTTCCTGTGCTTAGAACTGTCCCTGCAAAAAAATGTCATTTTTGAAAGAAAAAAAGTCATTTAAAACTCACTCGCGGCTATTAATGAATTGTCGGCTCCCGGCAATACATTCAAAAGTCATTGATAAAAAAAAAAAAAAAAGCGTGGGGGTTCCCCAGAATTCAATTACCAGGCCCTTCAGGTCTGGAATGGATATTAAGGGGAACCCCGCCGCAAATTTTAAAAAAAATTGACGTGGGGTTCCCCCAAATATCCATTCCAGGCCCTTCAGATCTGGCATGGATTTTAAGGGGAACTCCACCCCAAATAAAAAAAAAAATGGCGTGGAGTCCCCCTGAAAATCCATACCAGACCCCTTATCCAAGCACGCAACCTGGCCGGCCGCGGGGGAAAAGGGGGGGGACGAGAGAGCGGCCCCCCTCCCTCCTGAACCGTACCAGGTCACATGCCCTCAACATGGGGAGGATGTCCCCATGTTGATGGGGACAAGGGCCTCATCCCCACAACCCTTGCCCGGTGGTTGTGGGGGTCTGCGGGCGTGGGGCTTATCGGAATCCGGAAGACCCCTATTAACAAAGGGGACCCCCAGATCCCGGCTCCCCCTATGTGAATTGTTAAGGGGTACTATGTAAATTTAAATTACACAGTGAAGGAAGTTCCCCGCTCAAGCCAATGACGTAGGCGGGTCCGACATACCGAGGGGGCGGACCTGATGGGGAACTGCTCTCACTTTGGTAATACATGTATAGACTCGCCCCTTCTCATGTTCCGCATCTGGTCCGCTGAGCGGACCTGATGGGGAACTTTAGAAGGGGCGGGTCTATACATTTAAAATACTGAGAGGGAGTTCCCCATCAGGTCCGCTCAGGCACAACCAATGAAGGACAGCGCTGGACATCGGGACACTGGATTTCACCGCTGGAATGTTTTTTTTTTTTTTTTTTAAATAAAGGACTTTTTCAAGGTGTTTGTGTGTTTTTTTTTAAAAAAAATACGCTTTCTTCGTGAAATGGTAGGGGTACAATGTACCCCTTACCAATTCACATGGGGGGGGCGGGATCTGGGGGTCCCCTTTGTTAAAGGGGTCTTCCAGATTCCGATAAGCCCCACGCCCGCAGACCCCCACAACCACCGGGCAAGGGTTGTGGGGATGAGGCCCTTGTCCCCATCAACATGGGGACATCCTCCCCATGTTGAGGGCATGTGGCCTGGTACGTTTCAGGAGGGAGGGGGGGGCGCTCTCTCGTCCCCCCCTTTTCCCCTGCGGCCGGCCAGGATGCGTGCTCGGATAAGGGGTCTGGTATGGATTTTTAGGGGGACTCCACGCCATTTTTTTTTAATTTGGGGTGGAGTTCCCCTTAAAATCCATGCCAGATCTGAAGGGCCTGGAATGGAAATTTGGGGGAACCCCACGTCAATTTTTTTTAAATTTGCGGCGGGGTTCCCCTTAATATCCATTCCAGACCTGAAGGGCCTGGTAATTGAATTCTGGGGAACCCCCACGCTTTTTTTTTATCAATGACTTTTGTATGTATTGCCGGGAGCCGACAATTCATTAATAGCCGCGAGTGAGTTTTAAATGCCTTTTTTTCTTTCAAAAATGTCATTTTTTGCAGGGACAGTTCTAAGCACGGGAAACATGCGCCACTTTACATGCATATTATACACACCCCCCAGGTACGAAATTTAAAGGAATATTTCACTTTTATTTTTTCATTTCAAGCATTATTAAAATCACTGCTCCCGAAAAAACGGCCGTTTTTAAAACTTCTTTTTGCATTGATACATGTCCCCTGGGGGACAATAACTTGCATATAAGCCTTTATAATTAGCACTTTAGATTTCTCCCATAGATTTTTCGAATTTGCCGCGAACACCCCAAATTGTTCGCTGTTCGGCAAACGGGCGAACAGGCAATGTTCGAGTCGAACATGAGTTCGACTCGAACTCGAAACTCATCCCTAGTTGTGAATATGTAGTGAAGACAGAGTGTACGAAGAGAAGAAACAGCTAATGAATGGGAGATTCCTGTCACGGGGCTATGAATTGTGTACCATTCAAAGGGCAGTTACCATCGCTGATAATATAGAGTAGTGATGAGCCGAACACCCCCGGGTTCGGTTCGCACCAGAACCCGCGAACGGACCGAAAGTTCGCACGAACTTTAGAACCCTATTAAATACAATGGATGCGAACGTTCGAAATCTAAAGTGCTAATTATAACGACTATTATGCATGTTATTGTCCTAAAAAGGGTTTGGGAACCCAGGTTCTGCACCAGGGAACATGTATCAATGCAAAAAGAAGTTTTAAAAACGTCAGTTTTTCGGGAGCAGTCATTTTAATGATGCATAAAGTGAAAAAAAAAAAGTCAAATATTTCTTTAAATATCGTACCTGGGCGGTGTCTAAAGTATGCCTGTGAAGTGCCACGTGTTTCCCGTGTTTAGAACTGTCCCTGCACAAAATTACATTTCTAAAGGAAAAAAGCCATTTAAAACTGCTTGCGGCTTTAATGTAATGTCTGGTCCCGGTAATATGGATGAAAATCTTTAAGAAAAATGGCATAGCTACCCCATCACACCCCCCCCCCCTACCCCAGCCCATTACCAGCCCCTTTGGGTCTTGTATGGATATTAAGGGGAACCCCACCCACACAAAATAAAAAAGGCCCTATATACTCTGAACAGCCGTATACAGGCGGTGCATAAAAGACAGGGACTGTAGGTTTGTTCTTATGTAGAATCTGTTTGTAATTTTGAACAGGTACATTGTTTAAGTGTAGCTCCAGCCCAAAAATCTATTTTTAAGCTTTTTGGAAAACATAGGGAAGGGTTATCACCCCTGTAACATTTGTTTTGCTGTCTGTGCAGTGTGCACCTGTTCAGAACAGTTCACCTCACTTTCGGTCCTAATGACAAATGTTTTTTGAAAATTTTGGGTTTTTATTGAAACAAGAATTGGTGATAAAGCATCAGTGGAGAGGAGACACTTTTTTTCCCATATTAACTCTTACAGGAGAGAATTTGCCTTCCTAGGAGTAGATTTCCTCTCACTCCCTGTTGTATCCTTCCGTTTGCAAGGAGGAGTCGTTTGTAAGTTGGATGTTTGAAAGTAGGGGCCTGCCGTATATACTCAGCTGAAATTTGCCCCTTACATGTTGGTGTTGCCACAACACTGTGAGCCCTCACAGTTACTCTTGGTGGGCGCATGAATGGGCCCTGCTGTGAATTATTAGATCAAGAATTGTAATTGCATGCCCCTGTTGAACAGGGGCTGAAAAATTGGGCCTTTGGTGGTGGTGGTGTTGACACAACACTGTAAGGCCTCACAGTTACTCTTGGTGGGCGCAGGAATGGGCCCTGCTGTGAATTATTAGATCAAGAATTGTAATTACATGCCCCTGTTAAACAGGGGCAGAAAAATTGGGCCTTAGGCACTGGTGCCACAACACTGCAACCCCTCACAGATACTGTACTTGGAGCACAGCAATGAGCCCTGTTGCAAAGTATTGCATCAAAATTGTAATTACACGCCCCTGTTAAACAGGGGCTGAAAAATTGGGCCTTAGCCACTGGTGCTGGTGCCACGACACTGCAACCTCTCCCAGATACTCTAGTTGGAGTGCAGGAATGAGCCCTGCTGCAAAGCATTGCATAACATTTTTTACATGTCCCTGTTAAACAGAGGCTGAAAAATTGGGCCTTATCCACTGGTGGCGGCACCCAGAAACAAAAATGTTCTTCCAAGCTATCATCATCAATCGGATCATTGAGGAGGAGGAGGATAGTCAGTCAACATAACAGGACAGTCTCTCAGCATCAGCATCAGTCTTGAAGGGATGTGACATTTGAAAATAAATTAGTCTGTTATATCAGCTTCAGGTGTTTGGTAGCTGGTGGTGATCCAAGACTGGTTCATCTTTATGAAGGTCAGTCGATCAACCAAGTCGGTGGACAGGCGCACCCTGTGATCCATGACAAATCCTCCAGCAGCACTGAATGTGCGTTCTGAAAGAACGCTGGATGCAGGACAGGCCAGTAGCTCAATTGCATACTGTGCAAGCTCTGGCCAGTGATCCATCCTCAAGACCCAGTAAGCCAGAGGATTTTCGGTGGGGAAGGTGTCCAAGTCTGACCTTGCCCTTAGGTATTCCTGCACCATGTATATCAGACGCTGGCGATGGTTGCTGGAACCGATCATACCTTGGGGCTGCGGACTAAAGAATTGTCTGAATGCATCGGTCAGACGGCCACCTTCCCCACCGCTCCTTCTTTGACTGACCGAAGCCTCAGCAACTCGTTGTCCAGGACCAGGAGTTTGTAACCTCCCAGTCTCTGGGAATGCGTTGCACAGACCTTTCTGCAAGGCCTCCCGGAGTTGTCTCATCCTCTGCTCCCTCTGCGACGGTAAGATAAGGTCCGCAACCTTACCCTTGGACCGTGGATCAAGGAGAGTGGCCAGCCAGTAATGGTCCCTCTCCTTGATCCGAAGAATAGGAGGATCCTTCCGCAGACTTTGCAGGATCAGGGAGGCCATGCAGCGTAGGTTAGCTGAGGCATTCGGTCCGGAGTCCTCTGGGTCACTAAGGACGACATGATCCGCAGCCACCTCCTCCCAGCCACGTACAAGTCCACTGGTTTCTTGGGACTGTAAATCATCCCTAAAAGACTGCTGCTGATCATGCTGAGTGCCAGGCTCCACCTCCATGCTGACACAATCCTCCTCCTCCTACTCCTCCTACTCTTCCTGTGCGATGGGTGGGACAGAAGGAACACTGTCTGGGTAAAGGGGGCCTTGAGAGGCAAGGAAGTCCTCCTCTTCCTGCCTCTGTTCTGCCTCAAGTGCCCTGTCCATTATTCCACGCAGCGTATGTTCCAATAGGTGGACAAGAGGTACAGTGTCACTGATGCATGCACTGTCACTGCTCACCATCCTCGTGGCCTCCTCAAATGGTGCCAGGACAGTGCATGCATCCCTGATCATGCCCCACTGGCGTGGTGAAAAAAAACCAAGCTCCACTGACCCTGTCCTGGTGCCGTAGTCGCACAGGTACTCATTGATGGCCCTCTGCTGCATGTGCAGCCGCTGCAGCATGGCCAACGTTGAGTTCCACCTGGTGGGCATGTCACATATAAGGCGGTTCTTGGGCAGGTTCAACTCCTTTTGCAGCTCAGCCAGGCGAGCACTGGCATTATAAGATCTGCGGAAATGCACACAGACTTTCCTGGCCTGCCTCAGGACATCCTGTAAGCCCGGGTACCTGCCCAAGAACCGCTGCACCACCAGGTTAAGGACATGAGCCAAACAGGGCACATGGGTCAGTTGTCCCTGTCGGAGAGCGGAGAGGAGGTTG
Source organism: Rana muscosa (assembly GCA_029206835.1). NCBI lineage: Eukaryota > Metazoa > Chordata > Amphibia > Anura > Ranidae > Rana > Rana muscosa. The sequence continues at coordinate 474,281,672 of CM055117.1, read as the reverse complement.
GTGCCATTGTCGCAAACCACCATTCCTGGCTTAAGCTGGCACACTCCGCCCGCTGTAAGTGCTGCAAATGCCTTTTGGTGTAACACCAGGAAAACACAGCAATACAGGCTAACTTCAGGTGTATAATGTGCAGGAGGCACACTCCGCCCGCTGTAAGTGCTGCAAATGCCTGTTGGTGTAACACACCAGGAAAACACAGCAATACAGGCTAACTTCAGGTGTATAATGTGCAGGAGGCACACTACGCCCGCTGTAAGTGCTGCAAATGCCTGTTGGTGTAACACCAGGAAAACACAGCAATACAGGCTAACTTCAGGTGTATAATGTGCAGGAGGCACACTCCGCCCGCTGTAAGTGCTGCAAATGCCTGTTGGTGTAACACACCAGGAAAACACAGCAATACGGGCTAACTTCAGGTGTATAATGTGCAGGAGGCTTAGCAACAATGACACTGACACTGTCCCCTGCCTATCCTTCTCTCTCCCTGCACACAAGGTTTATCAAAGAATATGACACTGACACTCTCTCTGCCTATCCGTCTCTCTCCCTGCACACAAGGTTTAGCAAAGAATGTGACACTGACACTGTCCCCTGCCTATCCTTCTCTCTCTCTGCACACAAGGTTTATCAAAGAATATGACACCGACACTCTCCCTGCCTATCCTTCTCTCTCCCTGCACACAAGGTTTAGCAAAGAATGTGACACTGACACTGTCCCCTGCCTATCCTTCTCTCTCCCTGCACACAAGGTTTAGCAAAGAATGTGACACTGACACTGTCCCCTGCCTATCCTTCTCTCTCCCTACACACAAGTTTGAGGTACAAATAGCACTGACACTGTCCCTGCCTATGTAACTCTTTCCCTGTGCCGGAACACACTACACAAGGCCGCCGCGCTGGCGGCCTTTTATAGTGTGGGGCGTGTGCTGAGCTATAATTGGGCTATAATTGGCCACAGGCAACCTGCCTGTGGCCAATTATGACTCTCCTAGCTGCCGGCGCTGTGATTGGCCAAGCATGCGGGGTCACAGTGCATGCTTGGCCAATCACAGCGCCGGGATTGCACTGCGATGGCGCAGTGTATTGTGGGCCGTTTGCGTCACTCGAATTTGGCGCGAACGGCCCAAATCGTTCGATGTTCGCCGAACGGTCGAACAACCGATGTTCGAGTCGAACTTATGTTCGACTCGAACACCGAGCTCATCCCTAATATAGAGAGGAAATCCCTGTTGGATGATAAAGAGCGTAAACGATCTCCAGTTAGTGCAACTTGGAATTTAATAAAATTAGGAGAATAATAGAATGACACATCTCCATTATATATGAGGATGATGTCTATGCCAATATTTTTCCCAAAGGGGTAAAAACTGTATCATGGCATGCTCCCTCTCTTAGTAACGCTTTATCACCTAGTGATTTTTGTTCCCGCACTTAGAGTTGAACTTGGCTTGATTTTTTAGGCAATTATAAATGTGGAGCAAACGTTTGTCCATGCTGTCCACAAATTATTATGGGGCACAAGTTTTAATCAAACATTAGTGGTAAATTCTATAATGTTGACACATTTATTAAGTGTAATACCAGAAATTTGATCTATTTAATTACGTGTAAAGAGTGCAATATTCAATATGTGGGTCGCACCACTAGAAGATTGAGGGATCGATTGAATGATCATGTTCGTGACACAGAGAAGGAACATGCAACTAATGTTGCTAGATATTTTAATGAGATGCACAACGGAAATACATCACTTATACAAATAGCTTTAGGATCTTATGCAAGCATGAGGTCTTCTCGATATTCAGCTTGCAGACCAGAATTCCTAGGGGCTTGAACTTTGAGTGGGATTTGACCCACTTCTCTGGGGAGTTGCTTGCTTGCTCACACCACTTTCTCGCCACACATTGTGTGTGGGGGTTTGTTTGTGGTGGGCTGTGGGTGCACACACATACTTATGATCAAGTTATTATATTTTTTCAATAATTCTCTTTATAAGGATATATATTAAAATGTATTGCTATTTGATCCTTCCTTATGCAAGTATGTTTTGCGCCTTTAGAGACATATATGGCTTATATGTACATATACCGCATATACTTGAGTATAAGCCGACCCGAATATAAGCCGAGGCACCGAATTTTACCACAAAAAAATGGGAAAACGTATTGACTCGAGTATAAGCCTAGGGTGTCCATCTAATGCCTCACTGTGCCTCACTTTGCCTCACTGTGTCCATGTGCATGCCTCACTGTGTCCATACCTCACTGTGCCTTACTGTGACCATGCCTCTCTGTGTCCATGCCTCACTGTGTCCATGCCTCACTGTGCCCATGCCTGACTGTGCCCATGCCTCACTGTCACTGTGCCCATGCCTCACTGTGTCCATGCCTCACTGTGCCCAATCTCCCTACCTGATCTCTGGGCTGTGTGACTAGACTGACGTTTAACATGGGAGTCTATGGAAGGGGTGCCTGGCTTTGAAAAATCGGTGCTCCCTGGCCGTAGGTCCCCTGGACAACAAACTTTGTACACTTGTAGATGAAGAGTGGGGCTATACGTGTGCTAGGTTTGGGGTCCAGGGAACCTAGGGACGGCCAGTACCGGGTCCCCAAAATCACCTAAGGAATTACCGTTTAACATGGGAGTCTATGGAAGGGGTGCCCGGTTTTGAAAAATCGGTGCTCCCCGGCCGTAGGTCCCCTGGACAATAAACTTTGCACACTTGTAGAGGAAGAGTGGGGCTACGTGTGTGGTCAGGATCAGGCACACAAAGTTGAAGATGGACACAGACTTACGTATAAGCCTAGGGGGGCATTTTCAGCACAAAAAAATGTGCTAAAAAACTCAGCTTATACTCGAGTATATACGGTACATTTCTTTGTTCATGTTTGATAGCTGGCCATGGACTTTGTTCGCCGCATATATACATGCACATATGCATGCATGGAATTGGAGGCTTGTTCTTAGTGGGAATTCCCTGATTATGGACACATTTTTATAACTCTCCAGACACATGCATGCTATGATGTTTGGAGGATATGAATTTCAACAATAAGATGCGGCTCTGGTTCTCATGTTTTTAATTCTGTAGTGTATTATGTGGTATTTTTAATGTTTTTTTTATTTTATATGAATTTTTTTTGGTTGCTCTGCTAAACCTTTTATCATGTTTATATTATACAGTCAGGTCCATAAATATTGGGACATTGACACAATTCTAATCTTTTTGGCTCTATACACCACCACAATGGATTTGAAATGAAACAAGTAAGATGTGGTTTAACTGCAGACTTTCAGCTTTAATTGGAGGGTATTTGCATCCAAATCAGGTGAACGGTGTAGGAATTACAACAGTTTGTATATGTGCCTCCCAATTTTTAAGGGACCAAAAGTAATGGGACAATTGGCTGCTCAGCTGTTCCATGGCCAGGTGTGTGTGTTATTCCCTCATTATCCCATTTACAAGGAGCAGATAAAAGGTCCAGAGTTAATTTCAAGTGTGCTATTTGCATTTGGAATCTGTTGCTGTCAACTCTCAATATGAGATCCAAAGAGTTGTCACTATCAGTGAAGCAAGCCATCATTAGACTGAAAAAAACAAAACAAACCCATCAGAGAGATAGCAAAAACATTAGGTGTGGCCAAATCAACTGTTTGGAACATCTTTAAAAAGAAAGAACGCACCGGTGAGCTCAGCAACACCAAAAGACCCGGAAGACCACGGAAAACAACTGTGGTGGATGACAGAAGAATTCTTTCCCTGGTGAAGGAAACACCCTTCACAACAGTTGGCCAGATCAAGAACACTCTCCAGGAGGTAGGTATATGTGTGTCAAAGTCAACAATCAAGAGAAGACTTCAGCAGAGTGAATACAGAGGGTTCACCACAAGATGTAAACCATTGGTGAGCCTCAAAAACAGGAAGGCCAGATTAGAGTTTGCCAAACAACATCTAAAAAAGCCTTCACAGTTCTGGAACAACATCCTATGGACAGATGAGACCAAGGTCAACTTGTACCAGAGTGATGGGAAGAGAAGAGTATGGAGAAGGAAAGGAACTACTCATGATCCAAAGCATACCACCTCATCAGTGAAGCTTGGTGGTGGTAGTGTCATGGCGTGGGCATGTATGGCTGCCAATGGAACTGTCTCTCTTGTATTTATTGATGATGTGACTGCTGACAAAAGCAGCAGGATGAATTCTGAAGTGTTTCGGGCAATATTATCTGCTCATATTCAGCCAAAAGCTTCAGAACTCATTGGACAGTGCTTCACAGTGCAGATGGACAATGACCTGAAGCATACTGCGAAAGCAACCAAAGAGTTTTTTAAGGGAAAGAAGTGGAATGTTATGCAATGGCCAAGTCAATAACCTGACCTGAATCCGATTGAGCATGCATTTCACTTGCTGAAGACAAAACTGAAGGGAAAATGCCCCAAGAACAAGCAGGAACTGAAGACAGTTGCAGTAGAGGCCTGGCAGAGCCAGCGTCTGGTAAAGTCTATGCGTTCCAGACTTCAGGCTGTAATTGACTGCAAAGGATTTGCAACCAAGTATTAAAAAGTGAAAGTTTGATTGATGATTGTTAATCTGTCCCATTACTTTTGGTCCCTTAAAAAGTGGGAGGCACATATACAAACTGTTGTAATTCCTACACCGTTCACCTGATTTGGATGTAAATACCCTCAAATTAAAGCTGAAATTCTGCAGTTAAATCACATCTTGTTTGTTTCATTTCAAATCCATTGTGGTGGTGTATCGAGCCAAAAAGATTATAATTATGTCGCTGTCCCAATATTTATGGACCTGACTGTATGTGGTGGTTTAGTGTTGTATGAAAATACTAAGAATGCACCTGACGGTACTCAAAACAGGAAATGCAATCATGTAATTATAATTGTTACGCATATATTGGTTTTGAGATTGCATTTCCATATGGTTTTGACAAAGCAAGAAATTTCTTGTGAAACACCTCAACCTCATCACCTCTTGCCTGTCTGTGCCTGGATGTTTTTATCCAATTTTTGATATTACTAAAGTCGATATTGCATTGCATGGGTGTGCAGCCATTCGTCCTCTTTTTCTTCACTTGATTTCTGCTAGTAGGGGCAGGGCGTGCACCCCATTGCTTGCATCATACTTTGTGGATTATGGTCTGTGTGATTCAGCTGTGAGCAGCGGTATCTTTCTAAGAATCTGTTATTCTTAGTTATTCTGCTCTCCATGGCGAGTAATTAGTCAGTGTCTGGGTTCCATTGACTGAAGGAGTCTTATGCTGTTGATGAGATGGTGTGATTAAGGTAAAATTGAGTGTAAACTAGAGTAATGTTGATGTTACACAGTTTGACCGAAATAAGTCCTTTACTTTACCTGTTGCAGAAATAATCGAGCCGATAATAATTATCAATGTTGATATTTTGTTTCTATGCTTGGGGTGTCAATAGATTTATGAGACTTGTGCAAAGGTCTGACCAGTGCACTGTAGCAGTGAGCCTGTGTGGCGAGTAATGCGTATGTGGCAAGTGTATGGGCCTGTGTGGCCAAGTGTAATAAAGTGCCATTTGACGGCTACTGTGTGTGGCCCGGGGTAAGAAAATTTTTGGTTGACGACCCACAAATTGTAGTAGAGATTGAGGACTCTAGATTAGAAGCGCGGCGCTCCCATGGACCTCTCATGCCAGGAGAGGTAGAAAAAATGGCACAAGTAAATTAAGTCCTATGACAGACATGACAGACAGAAATGGACAGTGGTGAAAAAATGACACCAAGACAATTATAGGCTGGACCAAAACAGACCAGATCCAATACCAGCAGAAGGAGTTATGATCAACTTGGGTTTCTGTGTATGTCAATTTTTTTGTATTTGTATTTCTGTGTGTAGCGGGTATTTGAATTTAGGGGGAGCATCTGGGTGGTAGTGTAACCCAGATGCACTGATTGCTAGGGAATCTGAGACCCTTTTATGGTTCTTGGAGGACTCTGGTGGTGTGAGGTTCCCTGCGGCCTATAGGTGGCATTGTTGCCGGGGGCCAGGGTTGAACTCACACCGCGAGACTGTGCCTTTTTGTCCTCCCTCAGCTATGAGTAAGCACTACAATAGTGTGAAACACGTTAGCCAGATGTGATCAGTTTGCTGTGTCGTGCAGTGTGTTTTGTTTCCTGAACCTTTTTGGAATAAAGGCTTTTTAATCGGAGTGCTGCTTCCAGAAGTCACTTTCTTCTCTTTTTGATTACAATTGCATTTGCCTGCACCCTTGGCTGCTGGGAGGAGGTATTTTCAGGGATTCCCACACCTGAGCAGCTCCCTCTTTCCCGCCTTTTTGTCCTCCCCTGGCGCTGGTACAGCAGGGCGGGGAACCCACTGTGACGCAAAGGGAGAGGAGATAAAAGGGGCGGACGCCCTTACCACGGGGTTCAGAGTTCAGAGTTGGAGGACGCGGCCGCACCCAGGCACCTTCCGTCTGGGTGCTGGCGTTCCGGAGTTCCGGGCCCAGGTGCCCTTGGCCTGGCCGGAGCGAGAGATGGAGTCCATCTCAGGCACCTTTAGCCTGGGGTGAGGTACTACTGCCGAGGCCTGGAGCCCAGTAACTTCGACTGGGTTCCGCAAGGGTGGAGGAGTCCGAGGGGCCCTAAGGTGTTGGGACCCATATCTGAGACGAGGAGGCCAGGGAGCGTAACCCTGCCGAATAGTCTGGTGCAGCATTAAGCCGGTGACGGTGGGGCCTCTGGTAACTCTCTTGGAGGGATGTCTTCCCCCTGACAGGGGCTGCAACGTACCGAAGGCAACTCCAGTTCCTGTCCGTTAGAGTCTCTGGAAGAGACTCTGAAACTAAAAGTACATTTTTACAGCCACCGTGCTTAGCAACCGTTGGTGATACCTCAACAGTTTAGATTTCTTTGAGGATTGTGCCTCGACCTACTCCCCACCAATACTGAACTGTTCTATGGGTCTCAAACTGTCTGCTCGCAAAGGACTATTTGTTTGCCGTTATGGAATAAATAAGTGTTGGACCTTTTCAGTGTGTGGTACTCCAGTTACTGGGAGCAAAGGGGGTTATCAGCAGAACAGACTTGGCTCTGAGTGTTCAAACACAGCCCAAGGGTAAACTGGTACTGGCCTTCACCTCTACACCCTGCAATCTAGAGAACATACAAAAAAAAATGCGTGCGGTTCACCCAAATATCCATACCATGCCCTTCAGGTCTGGTATGGATTTTAAGGGGAACTCCACCCCAAATTAAAAAAAATGGCGTGGAGTACCCCCAAAAATCCAGACCAGACCCTTTATCCAAGCACGCAACCTGGCAGGCCGCAGGAAAAGAGGGGGGGACCGTACCAGGCCACATGCCCTCAACATGGGGAGGATGTCCCCATGTTGATGGGGACAAGGGCCTCATCTTGACAACCCTTGCCCGGTGGTTGTGGGGTCTGCGGGAAGGGGGCTTATCAGAATCTGGAAGACCCCTTTAACAAAGGGGACCCCCAGATCCCGGCCCCCCCTATGTGAATTGGTAATGGGGTACATTGTACCCCTACCATTTCACAAAGAAAGTGTAAAAAATTGTAAAAAAAATACACAGACACCGTTGGGAAAGTCCTTTATTAAAAATAAAAAAATTTAAAAAAACATTCCAGCGATGAAATCCAGTGTTCCACGGCGATCCGATGTCCAGCGCTGTCCAGACGAAACATCATTGGCTGAGCCTGGGCGGACCTGATGGGTAACTTCCTCCGCAGTGTAATAAATGAATAGACCCGCCCCTTCTAAAGTTCCCTATCAGGTCCGCTCAGCCAATGACGTAGGTGTAAGGCTGAGGACCTGATGCGGAACGTGAGAAGGGGCGGGTCTATTCATTTATCATACTGGAGGAAGTTCCCCATCAGGTCCTCTCATCCAATGACGTAGGCGGGGTCTGACATACGAGGGGGCGGACCTGATGGGGAACTTCCTCCACAGTGTAATACATGAATAGACCCGCCCCTTCTCACGTTCCGCATCAGGTCCTCAGCCTTACACCTACGTCATTGGCTGAGCGGACCTGATGGGGAACTTTAGATGGGGCGGGTGTATTCATCTAATAGTAATAAATGAATACACCCGCCCCTTGTTGAAGAACATTTGTTCGAAACGCGTAGGGCTTGGTACACTACCTCATTCACTGCCCCTTTTTAAACGTTTTTATTGTTTGTGATCACTTTTATGTTGGTTGAATAAACCCTCATTGACCTGCTCCATTGGAGCATTCCTTCCCTTCTTTTCTCCTCACATGGGTGGTTGGTCAAGTAATAGCTTCCGTTGGCCACTGGTTACTAATATTCACCATGGTAAAGAGTCTCCTTGCTGAGTGGCGGTTCCAGTTCCATCGGAGGACCACCTGGATTGGTGTGAAACCCAGAGTCTGCTGTCAAGTCTGGGAGCCTACCGGACAGTCTACATTGGGGACCCATCTGATCCAGTTTCCAGACTAACTGATGAGGAGTGCCACTGGGATTTCGTATGCCTATTTGACCTGCCTAAACCACAGGTCTCATGTTCCGGTAAGAGTATTCTACCTCTCTTTTTTTACAAGAGTTATGTGATGACCCTTCAGTGCTACATGTTCTTTCTTCACAACATGAACATTTTCTATGGACACTGTATAAACTCATTATATTGGTAATGAGAGGTCATTTAATTAATTCCCCATCAGCCAAAAATAAATCAAAATTAATTGATATTAATACCCTAACTAAAGAATTAGACAAATTATATTACAAACATTTCCAATCCCCATCTCCAGATTTATATAAGCAAATCCAAGATAAAAGAAGAGCTCTTGACACATTATTGTCTACTGATACAGAAAAGGCCCTGAGATGGTCCAAAGCAAAATTCCTATTATATAGCAACTCTGCCTCCACCATGTTTGCTAGAAAGCTAAAACAATCTATAAACCCTCCACATGTCTATAAATTACGTAATTCCAATGGAAATTTGGTCTCTCACCCTAAAGAAGTAATGGAAATCTCCTCTGACTTCTACAAGAATTTACTGTCGGCCCCTCAAGCCTCACCAAGGCAGTCTTCGATAGATTGGCTGGGGGACGTTTTACTTCCCACTCTGTCTGTCCAGCAGATTGAGAGACTAAACGCACCATGTACAGCTATTGAAATAATTGAGATTATTAAGTCCCTAAAAACCTCCACGGCACCTGGTCCTGATGGGTATTCTACCTTACAGTATATTATAAAAAAAATTCTCCTGGACATCACAATCTTTTAAATATTTGGGCATTCTCCTTACCTCATCTTATAAAATGCTCTTTAAAACTAATTACACACCACTATTTACAAATATCAAGGCTCTACTGCAGTTCTGGTCTAGGTACCACAGCTCATGTCTAGGAAAAATTACAGCTACCAAAATTGTGATTTTGCCTAGACTACTATTTTATTTTAGAGCTTTACCCATAATGATCCCTAAAAGCACAGTAGAATCTCTTCAAAGAGAAATTAATAAATTTATATGGCTCAACAAAAAAACAAGGTTTGGTTACTCCCCTATGCACAGATCTCATTCAAATGTGGCTGCAAGATTTACACAATTAGCTCAATGGTTTGCTCCCTTGAATCAAGTGTGTTGGTTACATTTTAAAGAACAGTCTGTCAGTGAAACATTTATAAAGAAGCACAGCATACTTCCATTTGAACACTAGATGGCAGCAAAGTCGACAGTGGAAGCTGTCAGCTGCATGCACCACATGACTTCCTGGCTGCCTATAAAAGACAGCCTGGATCCATGTTCAAGTTACTGGTTTATCTTTCAGCTTCCCTAGTTCCTTGCTTGTGTTTCCTGCCTTGATACTACCGGATTGACCCTGACCTGCTCCGATCTCTTCCAGCACCTGACCCTTGGCTTGCCTTTTGGACCTCTGCTACCTCTCTCCAGTGTTTGACCCTCGGCCTGCTTATGGATTACTCTGCCAGTCTCCTGTGCTTGACCTCCAGCCTGCCTACAGACTTTTCTATAATCTCCTGTGCTCAAACCCCTGGCCTGATTATGGACTTGCTGTGTATCTCCAGTGTTTGACCCTCTGCCTGTCCACAAACTTGCTCCCTGCCTCCTGTTTTGGGTCCATTACCTGTTCTCTGACTTTACTGGCAGCTCCTGTGGGTGACCCACTATCCCTGGAACTTGCTACTGATCACCTCTGGTTGACCCTCGGCCTGCTGTTGGACTTGGCTACCCTTCCTTCCCGTTGGGCTCCAGTGTCTACTAGTACTGCACAGCTTCCAGCTCCACGTCATCCGCACGCAGACCTGCCAGCCTGCCGGTATCTCGTGCCTCTTCGTGCCCTTCACCCTCTGTTCCACCACCAGGGGTGAAGTGCGCTTAGTCACAAGGAAGAACCACCCTCAGCATCTTGGCCTCGGTGAGTACCCTTGTGACACAGTCAATTATACCATTCCATCTTCAAGGTATCTTATGGTCCAGGTCAATTCAACCCAGAGAGATCTCTCCCTTCAATATGGTGGTGGCTCAGTCATACCAACCGTTATATAGATAAATTTGACTTAATTTCTCCTACCCCCCCCGCCCTTAGCATCCTTTATAGGAGAACCCCGCTTCCCCCCAGCCTTCAGTCTTCAGAAATATCAGCTCTTGCTATGTATGGAAACTACATAACCTCACTACATTAAAATCCCTATCCCTAAATAATAAATTTCGCCCTTTTTCAGATTTATGTGAACTATACAATTTCCCTATTTCAGAACAACTCCTTTATACTCAAATTAAAAAATTCTACCAAAAATACTTCTCTCTAACTTTACATCCCCAACACTCCCAATTTGAACAAATCTGCATCTACTCACCGAGAGATAAGGGATTGATCTCTCGTATTTACAGCTGTTTAAATTAATTCTCTCTTTTAGAAAAGTCAAAACCAATGCTTCAATGGGAAATTGACTTGGACCAATCCTTTACACCACCAGAATGGACCTCTATGATCCAAAACCTACTGAAATGTACTCGCTCAATTTCAGCGAGAGAAACAGCCATCAAGTTACACACCAGATGGTACCTTACTCCGTATAAAATAAACACATTTTATCCATCGGTATTGCCCACATGTTATAGAGGATGTCCGGATCAGGGTATCATCTTACACACATTCTGGAACTGCATCTTTTTGAACCCCATATGGCTACAAGCAGCCGCAAGGGTCGAACATATAACAGGTAAAAAAATTCCCCTCACCCCTAAGATGTGTTTGTTGTTTGCACCTATACCAAATGTACCCAAACAGCAGGTATTAAATAGAATGGATAAAATTAAACTCTCAGAGCGTATCTACCATACACTCTTCGATACTATGCGCATTTTCAATAAAAAATGGTCCCCATGGGACATACCACTTCCTTAAATATCACATGATATAACCTAATAATGATCACTGTTATAAATTGAATCTGTGTTTCTTTTTTTTTTTTTTCAACTATATAACCTGACAGGAAACATACATACCTAAATCCCATCTTTATAGTTCTTATATTGTATTGCTAGATCCTCCTTATATGTACCATTTACCTCATATTAAGTTCATGCATGAAAAACCTGTTGTACCTATGTTTTGATTATACGTCTGTACTATCTTTTGACCTTTTACAATAAGAAAAATCGTTTGTAAACAAAAAAAATTAAAAATGTCTAGGGATGTTTGTAAGTGTTTTGACATCCCTCCATGACCTACTACTAAGGAACCAGAAGTGCATTGGTACTGTTGTTGGCCTGAATTGATCCTAGAGACTAAATAACTTACCTACTTTTAAATATAAAGCATAAATAAGGCAGAAACAAAAATTAACCTTGTGAAAGGTTTACAACATATTATGATGGTGTTCATTATCAGCATTTGGTTATGCAGTACCCTTATTCTTGAGTTAACATTTCATTGTCCATTGTAAGGCTTTCATTCCATTTCACAAATTGCTGTTTTAACTGAATGACAATCTGTAAACAACCTTAATGTGTAAGTATTTTTTTTCTACTTTTTATCTCTTGTTAGGTTCACATTGAGTAGATTATGTAACACAAAAGAAAACTGATATGTGAACGTTTGAATACTCAAGGGACCAGTCTTTCAAAAATGCATTTTCATAGCTTTTAAGGCATGTCAACTTTACTGAATTAGAAACGAACCGGGAAATGTATTCAAATACAGAGACAAGAGTATAGTTGAAATGAAACCCTACAAGAGAAGCACAAAGTATTCAAAATAAACACACACTGGATGTTTTTTATCTTATTTGAAGATTCTGTACACAATGAAAAACATTGAAGTTTTACACCTGCTGTAACATAAAGCCTGCCAGAAAAAGCATTAAATCCAACCTCTCAGATAATAAAACTGAATGTCAAATATAGATAAACAAAGCATTTAGGTTTAAAAAAAATTATCTTGCAGGCAATAAGTCAGTAACCTCAAAAAGCATTGGCCGGTACAGGATTTGGAATGCCAAAAATCAATCTGGTTACAAATGTAACATGCAAAACTTTGGAATGCATCATCCAGTGAACTCTACATTTTCCAAAGACATTTTAACACACCAGGAGAAATAGAGTGCAAAAACCTCACTTTATTGTGTGGATTGCCTATAAACATACCATAACAACTAAATACTTGGGCACTTGACTAGCTTTTGTCTTGGAATTGCAGAAATAGGGGAAGATTAATGTTGAGAAATGTAGAAATCATATGTAAAAATGCAGGAAAGTAGTGGAGTTGGGACTTTAATTGAGGTATAAAGGTAAAATAAACTGGATAGCTTGGATGTCATAGTTCCCTCTAAATTGACATGATACGGTATAGGTAACCCAGTAATCACAATATGTTTATGATACAAAAATGTAGTCACAAAGGAACAATTCATAATCATCATTAATTTAATAACACATGATTAATTGGGGAACATGATTAATGACATACAGACATTATAATAAAAAATTCAATGAATAATAAATATATAAGTAATAACAACATGATTGACACATATCTGATTGAAAAATAATGATATAAGCTGTTGTAGAGCATCCGAGGATGTAAACCCTACGGGTTTCATGGTCGCCTACCACTCATCAGGAGTTTGGATGCATGAAAGTAATCTAAAATGAGATAAATGGAAGAATTTGTTGTGGTAGTTTCTAGGGATCCACTAGTCCCCATAGACAAACCCCATAAGATAGAAGAAAAAGGGGGGGGGAAACAAGAATAAGAAAAAGAAGAATAGTAAAAGTTACATAACAATATTGTACCTTGCTAAATAGCCAATGTAATGAGACCTTGTTTGGGGAAAGGCTCGAAGGGTGATACCATGTATAGTGTCTCACCCGGGGTAGAGGCGGGAGATCAGTTAGCCAGGATGCATGGGGGGAATCGTGGGCGGCAGACCCGTTGCTCGCCGCGAGCCCCCATGCCAGGATATAAGGCTTGTGTACTGATTGCATATATTTGTATAAAAATGGAAAAATTGAATGAATAGAAGCCATGAAAAATGTATCAATGTGGAAATGTAGCGTAAAGTAAGAGACTGTGTAGATATGTGAAAAGGGTGACAGAGAGCTATTGTATAATGAATAGATGATGAAGTGCTGGAGTGGTAGGGGTGAAAGTGATGTTGATGCATCTGCATATCAAATGCACATGGAAGAGCATACCCATGCATGAATGGTGTATGAGTGAATAAAATGAAGAGTAAAGAATTTTTTAACAAATAAAAATAAAGATATTAAAAGTGAAAAAATTAAAATATATGTATATATATATATATATGTGTAATTGTTATATATGAAAGTGTATATGTGAGTATGAATGTATATCAGTGTGTATGGATGTGTGTGCATAAATGAATGTACAATGTGTGTGTGTAAGAATCAGTGGAATTGACTATATGTATACCTGAGTTGAGAGTATGTGACAGGGACGATGTAAAATGCCCCGTTTACCTGAGTTTCCAAAAGCTGAACAAGCAGATGGCGTGTCTTTGGAATGGTGGTTGGCAGGGAGAAAACAGTCCGCCATCCACTGTTGAAAAGCCCCCCAGTCCTGGGCGGAACCCCGCCAACGTCATGTATAAACTCGCAATTGCTGGGGACCCTCTATTCCCCTGCAAGGCGAGAGATGGAGTCAGCGCGTCACGGCAGAGCGGCGTCGTGCGACGTCGAATACCAGGCGCACTGAACATGACGCTGAAGAGCCGAGATCCGACCCCGCCCCCATCACGTGGGCGGGAGGGGGGAAGGAGCTGAGCTGATCGCAACCCCGGAAGTGGACAAAATAGACAGCGGGACACCACCGGACCCAACCCCAAGGGTGAAATCACATGGGGTTTAGGAAAACCCTAACACGGGCACTGGGTGGAATGAACAATAATGGTAGAAAAATTGAAAATAGAAATAGGGATAGAAAGAAATAAACAAATAAAAATGGTCAAAAATGAAAATAAATAAAGGTGAAAAACATATATAGGAAGAAATAAACCCCAATAAATGAATATTGGGCCAAAGGAGGATTAATGAATTTGATATAGAGAGGAAGAGTGGAGGGTAGTATGATAACAAATATGTAACTGTGGATAATTAATCAAAAGAAGAATAGAATTAGATTGTATGGGTTGGGGAGGGATCTCGAAGGTAGCGGGTGTCTTCCACCCAAAAATATTGAGAAAAAGGGGTTTTTTTTTTAGACCCATCCCAACCTATTAACATACCAGAATACCTCCATCCCTGGGTAATATGTAAAAATGCAGGAAAGCAGTGGAGTTGGGACTTTAATTGAGGTATAAAGGTAAAATAAATAAAATAAACTGGATAGCTTGGATGTCATAGTTCCCTCTAAATTGACATGATACGGTATAGGTAACCCAGTAATCACAATATGTTTATGATACAAAAATGTAGTCACAAAGGAACAATTCATAATCATCATTAAATTAATAACACATGATTAATTGGGGAACATGATTAATGACATACAGACATGATAATAAAAAATTCAATGAATAATAAATATATAAGTAATAACAACATGATTGACACATATCTGATTGATAAATAATGATATAAGCTGTTGTAGAACATCCGAGAATGTAAACCCTACGCGTTTCATGGTCGCCTACCACTCATCAGGAGTTTGGATGCATGAAAGTAATCTAAAATGAGATAAATGGAAGAATTTGTTGTGGTAGTTTCTAGGGATCCACTAGTCCCCATAGACAAACCCCATAAGATAGAAGAAAAAAGGGGGTTAAACAAGAAAAAGAAAAAGAAGAATAGTAAAAGTTACATAACAATATTGTACCTTGCTAAATAGCCAATGTAATGAGACCTTGTTTGGGGAAAGGCTCGGAGGGTGATACCTTGTATAGTGTCTCACCCGGGGTAGAGGCGGGAGATCAGTTAGCCAGGATGCATGGGGGAAATCGTGGGGGGCAGACCCGTTGCTCGCCGCGAGCCACCATGCCAGGATATAAGGCTTGTGTACTGATTGGATATATCTGTATAAAAATGGAAAAATTGAATGAACAGAAGCCATGAAAAATGTATCAATGTGGAAATGTAGCGTAAAGTAAGAGACTGTGTAGATATGTGAAAAGGGTGACAGAGAGCTATTGTATAATGAATAGATGATGAAGTGCTGGAGTGGTAGGGGTGAAAGTGATGTTGACGCATCTGCATATCAAATGCACATGGAAGAGCATACCTATGCATGAATGGTATATGAGTAAATAAAATGAAGAGTAAAGAATTTTTTAACGAATAAAAATAAAGATATTAAAAGTGAAAAAATTAAAATATATGTATATATATATGTGTAATTGTTATATATGAAAGTATATATGTGAGTATGAATGTATATCAGTGTGTATGGATGTGTGTGCATAAATGAATGTACAATGTGTGTGTGTAAGAATCAGTGGAATTGACTATATGTATACCTGAGTTGAGAGTATGTGACGGGGACGATGTAAAATGCCCCGTTTACCTGAGTTTCCAAAAGCTGAACAAGCAGATGGTGTGTCTTTGGAATGGTGGTTGGCAGGGAGAAAATGGTCCGCCATCCACTGTTGAAAAGCCCCCCAGTCCTGGGCGGAACCCCACCAACATCATGTATAAACTCGCAATTGCTGGGGTCCCTCTATTCCCCTGCAAGGCGAGAGATGGAGTCAGCGCGTCACGGCAGAGCGGCGTCGTGCGACGTTGAATTCCAGGCGCACTGAACATGACGCCGAAGAGCCGAGATCCGACCCCACCCCCGTCACGTGGGCGGGAGGGGGGGAAGGAGCTGAGCTGATCGCAACCCCGGAAGTGGACAAAATAGACAGCGGGACACCACCGGACCCAACCCCAAGGGTCAAATCACCTGGGGTTTAGGAAAACCCTAACACGGGCACTGGGTGGAATGAACAATAATGGTAGAAAAATTGAAAATAGAAATAGGGATAGAAAGAAATAAACAAATAAAAATGGTCAAAAATGAAAATAAATAAAGGTGAAAAACATATATAGGAAGAAATAAACCCCAATAAATGATTGTTGGGCCAAAGGAGGATTAATGAATTTGATATAGAGAGGAAGAGTGGAGGGTAGTATGATAAAAAATATGTAACTGTGGATAATTAATCAAAAGAAGAATAGAATTAGATTGTATGGGTTGGGGAGGGGTCTCGAAGGTAGCGGGTGTCTTCCACCCAAAAATATTGAGAAAAAGGGGGGGGGGTTTAGACCCATCCCAACCTATTAACATACCAGAATACCTCCATCCCTGGGTAATATGTAAAAATGCAGGAAAGTAGTGGAGTTGGGACTTTAATTGAGGTATAAAGGTAAAATAAATAAAATAAACTGGATAGCTTGGATGTCATAGTTCCCTCTAAATTGACATGATACGGTATAGGTAACCCAGTAATCACAATATGTTTATGATACAAAAATGTAGTCACAAAGGAACAATTCATAATCATCATTAATTTAATAACACATGATTAATTGGGGAACATGATTAATGACATACAGACATGATAATAAAAAATTCAATGAATAATAAATATATAAGTAATAACAACATGATTGACACATATCTGATTGATAAATAATGATATAAGCTGTTGTAGAGCATCCGAGGATGTAAACCCTACGTGTTTCATGGTCTCCTACCACTCATCAGGAGTTTGGATGCATGAAAGTAATCTAAAATGAGATATATGGAAGAATTTGTTGTGGTAGTTTCTAGGGATCCACTAGTCCCCACAGACAAACCCCATAAGATAGAAGAAAAAGGGGGGGGGAAACAAGAATAAGAAAAAGAAGAATAGTAAAAGTTACATAACAATATTGTACCTTGCTAAATAGCCAATGTAATGAGACCTTGTTTGGGGAAAGGCTCGGAGCGTGATACCGTGTATAGTGTCTCACCCGGGGTAGAGACGGGAGATCAGTTAGCCAGGATGCATGGGGGGAATCGTGGGCGGCAGACCCGTTGCTCGCCGTGAGCCACCATGCCAGGATATAAGGCTTGTGTACTGATTGGATATATCTGTATAAAAATTGAAAAATGTAATGAATAGAAGCCATGAAAAATGTATCAATGTGGAAATGTAGCGTAAAGTAAGAGACTGTGTAGAAATGTGAAAAGGGTGACAGAGAGCTATTGTATAATGAATAGATGATGAAGTGCTGGAGTGGTAGGGGTGAAAGTGATGTTGACGCATCTGCATATCAAATGCACATGGAAGAGCTTACCCATGCATGAATGGTGTATGAGTGAATAAAATGAAGAGTAAAGAATTTTTTAACAAATAAAAATAAAGATATTAAAAGTGAAAAAATAAAAATATATGTATATATATGTGTAATTGTTATATATGAAAGTGTATATGTGAGTATGAATGTATATCAGTGTGTATGGATGTGTGTGCATAAATGAATGTACAATGTGTGTATGTAAGAATCAGTGGAATTGACTATATGTATACCTGAGTTGAGAGTATGTGACGGGGACGATGTAAAATGCCCCGTTTACCTGAGTTTCCAAAAGCTAAACAAGCAGATGGTGTGTCTTTGGAATGGTGGTTGGCAGGGAGAAAACGGTCCGCCATCCACTGTTGAAAAGCCCCCCAGTCCTGGGCGGAACCCCGCCAACGTCATGTATAAACTCGCAATTGCTGGGGTCCCTCTATTCCCCTGCAAGGCGAGAGATGGAGTCAGAGCGTCACGGCAGAGCGGCGTCCTGCGACGTCGAATACCAGGCGCACTGAACATGACGCCGAAGAGCCGAGATCCGACCCCGCCCCCGTCACGTGGGCAGGAGGGGGGGAAGGAGCTGAGCTGATCGCAACCCCGGAAGTGGACAAAATAGACAGCGGGACACCACCGGACCCAACCCCAAGGGTCAAATCACATGGGGTTTAGGAAAACCCTAATACGGGCACTGGGTGGAATGAACAATAATGGTAGAAAAATTGAAAATAGGGATAGAAAGAAATAAACAAATAAAAATGGTCAAAAATGAAAATAAATAAAGGTGAAAAACATATATAGGAAGAAATAAACCCCAATAAATGAATATTGGGCCAAAGGAGGATTAATGAATTTGATATAGAGAGGAAGAGTGGAGGGTAGTATGATAACAAATATGTAACTGTGGATAATTAATCAAAAGAAGAATAGAATTAGATTGTATGGGTTGGGGAGGGGTCTCGAAGGTAGCGGGTGTCTTCCACCCAAAAATATTGAGAAAAAGGGGGGGGGGGGTTTAGACCCATCCCAACCTATTAACATACCAGAATACCTCCATCCCTGGGTAATATGTAAAGATGCAGGAAAGTAGTGGAGTTGGGACTTTAATTGAGGTATAAAGGTAAAATAAATAAAATAAACTGGATAGCTTGGATGTCAAAGTTCCCTCTAAATTGACATGATACGGTATAGGTAACCCAGTAATCACAATATGTTTATGATTCAGAAATGTAGTCACAAAGGAACAATTCATAATCAGCATTAATTTAATAACACATGATTAATTGGGGAACATGATTAATGACATACAGGCATGATAATAAAAAATTCAATGAATAATAAATATATAAGTAATAACAACATGATTGACACATATCTGATTGATAAATAATGATATAAGCTGTTGAAATCATATGGTTTTGAAGGATTTACTTTCTAGGTTTCAGGCAAATGCATGAACTCTTGTTATTAACTGATATCATATATGAATATTGATTATATGACTGTGTTGAAGAAATCATACATACCATACGTTAGAGATTCTGTATGTAGCACAAAAAGTTATCATATTGTTTCAACCTATTATCAAGACAGGTATTATTTGTTTAGAACAAAGATGTGTCAATATTGATGCTAATTATTTACAATTTGTTTTGGTGGGTAATGGGTATTTCATATTTTTATTTTTTTTATTCTTTATTTAAAGATGTGTCATAGGTACAATAAAAAGGCAACTTCTCAGAACAAGCAATCAATGCAAAACTTTTTAAGTACTACCATTACTACGTACTATATTATGAAATATCAAAACAAATAAAGGCAATAAGAAATACAAAACATTCTTATCTTCATGTAAAAAAACCCTCAGGCAGGTCATACCAAAGGCAAGCCCGCCTGAGGGGGGGAATCTCTAGATTGCTATGGAAATCTGTCACATCATAGAGGGAAGTCTAAAATGGGGTAGAGAATGCTGTCCTGTACACACCATATTTTCATCTACTTATTTGAAAAGAATTAGAAAAGAAACAGGAGAGAAAAAAAAAAGAAGTGAAGAAGAAGTAGGAAAAGAGGAAAAAAAAAAAAGAAAAAAAAAAAGGGGGGGGGGGTTGCCTCCCAGGAGAAGGCACCAGCAGCATCAGTCAGGCAGCAGAAACCTCTGATAAAGGGTCTTAATCATGTATATTGGAGGAATTCATCCGAGAAGCGGAAAAGGTCCCAATGTATCCATTTGGACTTGTGTTCCTCAGATTTATCCTGCAATGCCGCTGTCAGATCTTCCATCTGCCCTATGTCTTTCACTCTCGCGAACCACTGAGCTACCGTTGGTGCCGACTGTTGTTTCCACAAAGGCGGAATACAAGCCCGTGCAGCATTTAGGAGGTGTTTGAGAAGGGATTTGTGGTATCGTTTCCTTGACAATGGGGTGAGGTTAAGCAGGACCGCAGCTGGGTTATCTTGCAGTGAGATGTCTGTGAGCTTATGTATAAGCTTAAGCACTGGTTTCCAGAAAGTAGCAAGTGTAGGACACTCCCAGAAAATATGTAGAAGGGTACCCGAATGGAGGCCACAACGCCAGCAACAGTCTGTCTGCAGAGGGAATATTTTTGCCAAAACTGAAGGGGTTCTGTACCAACGTGTCAGAATTTTGTACGTGGTTTCCTGGTACCTACTGCAAAGGGAGGACTTCTGAGGAAAAAAAGTATTCTCTCCTTTTGAGGTTCGGTAAAGGTAACTTGTAGGTCTCTCTCCCATTTGGCTAGGAACGGGGGGTCTTCTGTGGCATGGAGATCCAACAAAGATTTGTATGAGGCTGATAAGGATCCCCGGATCGGGCCCTCTCCCAGACAGAGCTCCTCAAAAGAGTGGAGCCTACGCGTAAAGAGCGCCGGGCTAGGCAATGATCTAAAAAAGTGCAATAACTGCAAGGTCCTCCAGTGATCTAGTTTAAGAGGGGCCCGTCCAGAGAGCAATGTCTCCGGAGACATCCAACAGGACGGTCGCAATAGTTGCGAGGCCCTCAGAAGTCCCCTTGAGCTTTGCGATAAGAATGCCGGATCGGTGAGACCGGGCAAAAACCCAGGGTGCCCTACAATCGGCGTCATTGGGTAGGGGAAACTGCTTAGTGTAGAAAGTTGGAAAAACCTGTCCATTTCCGTTAAAGTGGGGCCAATCAACGGATGAGTAGTTAAGCATGTAACGTGGGTTTTCCCCGCCCAGGGCAGCCCAGGGAGCGGAACCTGGGCTGCCTCTTGTTCCAGCAATACCCAGAGTTTCAAGGCACTGTGTCGGCACCAGTCAACAACCCTGGCCATATGTACTGCAGTATAGTATAGGGCCGGGTCCGGGAAACCCACTCCGCCCTTCAGCTTAGGTCGTAACAGTAACGATCTACCAAGGCGTGGGTGTTTACCTCTCCATATGAATTTGATAAATACCGACCGAACCGCATGAAAAAAGGTCTGAGGTATTCTCACCGGCAGTGCCTGCAATAAGTATAGCAATCTGGACATCGCGTTCATCTTAAGTACGTTGCAACGGCCAAACCAAGAAAGGGCTAAAGGGTCCCACTTTTTGAGGTCAGCGATTAGCGTTGACAAAAAAGGTTGGTAGTTGAGGGCGAGTATGTCATTTAGGTTTGCCGGGATTTTCGTTCCTAGATACTGAATCGAGCGGGTAGCCCATTTGAATGGAAAATAGGGGCGTAAGCTCGCTCTGGTAGCATCTGTTAAGGAGATATTTAATGCCTCCGATTTTTGTAAATTGAACTTAAACTTAGACAAACTACTATAGCGTTTCAACTCCTGTAGCAAGGAGGGTAAGGAGGTAAGAGGCTCAGAGATATAAAATAAGAGGTCGTCGGCATACGCCGCCATCTTGTGTTGGTAGTTGCCGGCTGTGATGCCTCGTATAGACGGGTTACCTCTAATATGTTTTAAGAAAGGTTCTAGAGAGAGAACGAATAGTAGTGGGGACAGGGGACAACCCTGTCTGGTGCCATTGGATATGGAGAAGGGACTGGAATCGTAGCCATTTACTCGTACTGTGGCGGTGGGGTTCTTATAAATGGCTGAAATCCATGACAGGATGGGGTCTGGTATTCCCACAAATTTGAGTGTCTGTTGAAGAAAGGTCCAGTCCACCCTGTCAAAGGCCTTCTCGGCATCTGTGGACAGGAGTAAGAGTGGAATATGGGAGCGTTTTGCTGTGTCTATGATGTTCAATGTCCGGATAGTGTTGTCCCTAGCCTCTCTATTTTGAATAAAACCAACTTGATCTGGTGCAATTAAACGTTGCAACAAGACGTTCATCCTGGAAGCCAGGATTTTGGTGAATAGTTTCATGTCACAATTTAGAAGGGAAATAGGCCTATAGCTGGCACAGAGTAACGGGTCTTTACCCGGTTTAGGGATCACTGAAATGGATGCACGTTGCATGTCTGCAGGGAATCCGTGTCCGTCTAAGACTGCGTTAAAAGCCGTGATAAAGTGAGGTGCCAAGGAATCCTGGTACTGCTTATAGTAAAGGAGGGTAAATCCATCGGGGCCGGGAGCCTTACCAGACTGAGTGTCAGCTATTGCCGCTGCAAGTTCTTCTACTGTAATGGGCTTAGAAAGATCCCCACGCTCTTCCGTAGTCAGTGTAGGGAGATTGGCTTCCCTAAGATAGTCGCAGATGTCCGAGGGGCTCCGGGGCGACAAATCGGAGGGGGAAGGTTGGTCTAAGTTGTACAGTTTAGAGTAAAAGTCTTGGAAGCTCTCCGCAAGTTCCGGAGAAGAGTGGACTTTAGACCCAGATGACGAAAGTAAAGCTGGTATATATGTCTGTGATCGCCTAGTACGTAAGGCATTGGCCAGTAAGCGGCCGCATTTATCTCCATATTCGTAAAAAGAGCGGCGGGCCTTCAACAGAACATGTTTTGCTTCGTATAGGGAATGTTCCCTTATGGCTTCTCGGAGCCTAGTCAGCTCCGATTCAATCGTACGGTCTGGTCTTGCCTTGTGTTGACATTCTAAGGAGTGAAGTTTAGCTAGAAGGTCGGACAAGGTTTTGAGACAACGTTTCTTGGCTGCATGGCCATGTTTAATTATGATTCCCCTAATATAACATTTGTGTGTGGACCACACAGAGATCGGATTGTCCACAGAGCCTACATTAGTGGAGAAATATAAGGCAAGTTCTTTACGGATATCCGCCGCAATATCGGGGTCATTTAAGAGGGCCTCATTGAGTCGCCACGTGGAAGTCTTGGGGGACGCTTGGGAGAGTGTAAGCTCCAGAGTGATTGGGGCATGGTCTGAGAGAGCGATGTGGCCAATGTCTGTCTTGGTGACCAGGGGTATCGCTGAGTGTTTTAAAAAGAAGAAGTCTATTCTGGAATAGGAGCGTGTACATTTGAATAAAAGGTGTAATCCCGCTCCTGCGGATGAAATATTCTCCATATATCGATCAATTAATGTGAGTGTAAAAGGTTCTTGAGGTGAAGTCGGGCTCCTCGGGGTAGAGAGGACAAGCTTGAGGAGGAGTCTCTGTGTGGGTCCAAGGTCAAGTTGAAGTCCCCTCCCAAGACCAGGGTTCCTTCGAGAAAAGTGTCAAGGGTAGATAAAAAGATCTCAAGGGTTGGGAGTGGATTGGAGTTGGGGAGGTATATGTTCGCGAGAGTGAAAGTCTGAGAGAAGATCTTTCCCTTCAGAAGCAAGAATCTACCCTCCTGATCATGGTGTACATCGCAGAGTTGCCATTGTAGGGATTTAGATATGAGGATACTCGTCCCCTTCGATTTTGAGGATGAGGACGGACTATGGTAGGCCGTCGGAAAGTGTTTGCTGGATAGCCTGGGTATCTTGTCCACCCTGAAATGAGTCTCTTGGAGAAATGCAATGTGTACTCTGTGTCTCCAGAGCTCGGCTAGACAGCTAGTGCGTTTCTCTGGCGAATTCAGCCCCTTCACGTCCCAAGAGAGGATCTTTACCGCCATACTGCTAAAGATTCCGCCTCCGCTGGCGCCCTCCCCCGGGGCGTGGAATGTAGGAGAGGGAGAGAAAAAAATAAAAAAAGGGGAGGGAAGTTTAGAAGATGAGAGAAAAAGCAAAGAAAAAGGAAGAGTCTAGAGAGAGATAGAAACTCCGCAGAGTAAAGCTACTGCCACCAGGGCAGAGTGTACCTAGTGTGGGGGGTAGTAAGGCACGGTTAGGCACAGAGCCCCCGCCATTGGCGTCCCCGCAGCCAGCATCGACCAGTGTTGGTGCACTGGCAGTGCCCAAAAGTGAGGTAATACATGCAGAACGATAAACCATCAAACAAACCACGGCTTAAGTACATTGGTAACAAGGTGAGTATTGAGAAAGTATCACTCAGGGAATACAGCCATGAGAACATTAGTCAGTGAAATTGAACATCAAGGAACCTAAAGTGCACTGTAATAAACCATTAAAAAACAAACAAAAACAACAAAAAAAAAGAAACAAAGAGGGATCTATAGTAACTTTTTAAAGCATAGGGGAGACCCTCCCCAACCTGTGACCTAAAACACGCCATCCCACCTCTGAAGCCCGCATTAGGAAACTCCCTGCAATGGAAAGGGTAGAATCTGCACTGGTCTAATGCTCTAAGCTCGGGACAGGCTGACCGATCAACCCCAGAACCCCAGGGGCAACCAGCCCCCAGGCCCGTCCCAAGGAAGAGCTGCTACTCCCCAGTGCGGCCCAAAACTCCACAGTCCAACCCATGAAGCCCCGGGTACACAATCAGGAATGCAGCAGGCAGAGAAATGCAACTTTAATAGGCATAAATGGCAGTGCAACAAATGATGTATAAGTCAAAAAGGAGGATTATTTTAACACTGTATATAGCAAGGGCAGCCCTCGCTGTTCAGCTGACCGAGGCAATCTATCACTTTACTGAAACTGCTAACATATAACCCACTGCAAAGGGAAGGGTGAAATCATCACTGGTCTAGTGCTCTGAGCCCGGGACAGGCCGATAGGCCCACCTCCAACCTCTAGGGCCATCCAGACATCGGGCCCGCCCCAAGCCAGAGCCGTGTCTCCCAGGTGTGGCTGTTAAAGTCACAGCTTAACCCATAATGGTCAGGGAACCTAATTAGGATAGAAGAAGGTGGTAAAGGGTCAGAACCATGGGTATTAGCTGCAGTGCAACAAGCAACTTGGAGGTCAAAAGGGGAGCTATACTGACTCTTTATAATGCATGGGAGGCCCTCGCCGTGCAGTGGAGCCAGGCATCTTATCATATCACTGATAATCCAAATGTAGAGCCCCCTGTAGAGGGAAAAATGGGACCATCAGTGGTCCAATGCTCAGGTCCCGGGACAGATCGATGCACCGCCCCTAAGATGTCAGGGTTACCCGGCCATTGGACCCGTCCCAAGGTAGAGCCCCAACTCTTGTGTGTGGCTGTAATGTACTCACTCCAACCCTAAAACACTCAGGGTACATATCTGGGGAAGCAACAGACAATAAAATGTACTACCCATGGGCATAAAACACAGTGTAATGAGCAACTTGAAAGTAAAAAGGGGAACCATTTAACCCCTTATAACATTAGGAAGAACCCTGCTTTTCAGTGATTTGAGGCGTAACAATGGCCGTCCCAGAAAGACCATCAGTTCACTGGTCCCTCCCTCCACAGACCAGGTTTGGCCCTCAAAAAAAAAAAAACACAAGGGATAAAACTGCGTATATACTGACAGTCTGCGGTGGAATGTTCAGCCAGCTGCCTCTTCATTCAGGCCCAGGGATCGGGGGTGCCCTGTCACTCTGGCTTGGGAAAAGCTACCCCGACCGCGCCGATGGTAACGTTCCCTCTGTGGTCTGCCCAGAGGGGCCTGGCATCGGGGATCACCAGAGACAAGCACTATAAGCCAGTTGGGTATTGGAATCGGATCGATCTCAGCAAAGATAAACAGGTCTGGTAGTTCCGAAGGGTGACGCAAAGGGAAGGTGTCTGTTCCTTTGCGGACGATGAGATGAAATGGATGTCCCCACTTGTAGGTAAGACCCTTTTCGTTCAGAGCATCCAGGAGTGGTCTGAGGGACCGCCACATGAGAAGGGTTTTTCTGGAAACATCCGGTAAAAGGTGAACGGCTGCGCCATCAAACTCCAGAACTCCCACCCTCCAGGCCCACTGTAGAATGTCTTCCTTTAGGATAAAAGAGTGTAGGCAGCAAAGGACATCCCTAGGTCGGTCTGATGAGTCTGATCTTGGGCCCAGGGTTCTGTGAACTCTGTCAATGACAACCTCAGAGTCTGGCGTGCGATCCAGATGGCGATTAAAAATATTAGCCACTGTCGAGCGCAGTTCTGATTGTGGGATAGATTCTGGGATTCCCCTTAACCGTATATTCTGTCGGCGACTGCGGTTCTCCAGGTCGTCAAGGAGTAAGTGCAGTTGAACAACTTGGTCATTGAGATCAGAGGTAGAAGACTGTAAGGTCCGCACAGACTGAGACATGGCACCCTGTTCCTGCTCCACTGCAGCCACTCGGGTGTCCAGTACAGACACTTCCTGTTTGAGAGCCTGCACTTCACCCTTCATTGCAGTCTCCATCCTCTGTGCAAGGGACTCAAAATCTGCTCTAGTGGGGAGCTGCTGGAGAAATGCCCATAGCCTCTGCTCAGAGTTGGCTGTAAGAGGGAGTACAGGGGACTGAGGTGGGCCACCGAGGGTACTCACTGTGACCTGGTGTGGAGGTGGCATTCCATGCTCTGCAGGGTGCACTGGGCTGAAGCACAGGGTGCCGAGTGATGCAGGAGCTGATGGAGAGGCAGCCTGTTCCAGGCCGAGCAGTTCCTCCTCCATATCTGCAGAGACCGTCAGCGACCTGGGCAGGCAGGGAGAGAGATCACATGGGGGCGAGAAGGGCGGCATCGTGTGGTCGTCTGACCGCTGCTGTGGGAGATCGGGCACTGTGGAATGCCCTGTAGTGAACGAGTCTGAAGAGTGGGCCGGCGCCATCTTGGAAGCTGCTAGCGTGGAGGCCGCCGGCTTTTGCGATCGCAGGTACCGATCCAGGGTGGTGACTGAGGCCGCGGGTGGTCTGTCCGGCTTCTTGGACATCCGAGGGATCTGGTGGGCGCCGGTAATGTGGGGTAAGTGAGCGGTAGCTAGCTGAAGGGAAACCGCCGGCCGGGAGCTCTGTTAGGATGCGTCCTCATGCCGCCATACCGAGACCACGCCCCCGGTATTTCATATTTTATCTTCCTTTTTTGCAATAGCTAATACAGTAGTGAGCTGGTTAAAGTGTTCCTAACATTTTGATACTGGGTCAACTGTTGAGTCCAACAAGTATCTGGTTGATATCAGGATCCTGTCTATGTCTGTTTTCCCCAAGACCACTTTCACACTGAGGCGGTTTTCAGGTGCTTTAGCGCTAAAAATAGCCTCTGAAAAGTGCCTCAAATCCGACTCCCATTCATTGCAGTGTGTCTTTTCACACTGTGGCGGTGCGCTTGCGTGATGTTTACGAAAAGTCCTGCAAGCAGCATCTTTGGGGCGGGTTGGGAGCACTGTATTTAGCGCTCCAAAATGCCCTGCCCATTGCAATGAATGGGCAGCAGTTTGAAAGTGCCACAAAACTGGAGTTTTTAAATTTTTGGGGGTAAAAGCCGCCCCGCTAGTGTCGCTAAAACAGAGCAGTGCTTTAACGCTAATGGTACAGGCACTCAGTGTGAAAAGGGTCTAACTGTTATTCTGATATTTTATGTGTCTCTGCCCCTTTACTAGTATCTGTTGTCTGTGACTATGTTTCATTCTGTGCATCCATCCTACTCTAGTTTCTACCATTTCTCATCCAAGCAGTGCCTGGCAGTTTAAAAGAATAAATCTTTCTTCTGAACTTCACTGCTTCACTGTGCAGTGTTTTTTTTTTTTTGCTTTCCAGTCCTTATTGATGTGTTTCTTGAATCCGGGCATGAGCTCTTTGGTCCTGTTCCTAGTCTTGGAGTGAACCTTCTGATACTGCATTGTCTTTGCCTTATCTTTGTGTTTCTTCTGGCCTTGAACCTGTTTTTCCATAACCTTGTCTCCAGCATGCACAGTTGATTCTGTCTAGGCTTGATCTTCCTTGTTAATATTCATTTTTTGGTATGTATGGCAGTCTTCAGTTTCAATTTATTTTCCAGTCAACACACCCCTTGGTTAAAGAGCAAATGCCGACAATAGCTTTATACTGATAATAAGTATTATAGATTAGACTGATATAGGTGGAAGAGATGGCCTAGACTAAAAACCCATTCATTGATTAGTGTCTGGGTAACAGGTCTGTCTTTTCCATGCACATGTCTGTGCTGTAATCTTTTCCTGGTCTGGGTTTTAACAGCTCCTCTTACTTCCTGCACTGGCTTCCATCCTTAGGCTCTTAGATTGCTATAAGGTAAGAATCCTAACATATTTAAGGGCTATGAATTTATTCACAACTTATCTTTTATAAGCATAGTTGTGTACTTTAAATATTGAGCCTAAAAACATATTCTAAATATAATCTAATACATAGCAAAAGGTTCCCTTGCTTTTAAAGTCTATTATTATTATTAATGTTCAGGAATTGAGCAGCCCTTTGCAAAATATAGTACAAGACAGTACAATTAAAATACAATTCCAGACAAGAGGGTTAGGGGGCCCTGCCCATGAGACCTCATGATCTAAAGGGAAAGGGAAGTCATACAAAAGGTAGTAACTGTGTTGTTTAAAAATGTAAGATTCAATTGCTAGCTAGATGCTAGTCAGGCTTCCCCGAAGATATGAGTTTTCAGAGATCAACTAAAAAAATACAGAGTAGGAGAGAGCCATACTGGTTGGGGTAGGAAGTTCCAAAGAAGACTCCAAGGAAAGCTCTGGATGATAGCCTGGAAGTAGATGACAAGGGAACTAGAGAGCAGGAGGACATTTTGAGTTGAGGTTAGTGCTGGAGGCAGAGTTGTAAATGGCTTTGTAAGTTGTTGTTAATATTTAGAATTTTATTAATTGGGTGATTGAAAACCAGTAGCGAAATTGGCAGAGAGGGGTTATGAACACTGAGAAGTTGCTAAGGTGGATGAACCTGGAAACAGCATTTAGGGTATACCGAAAGAAGGGTAGCCTGTGTAGAGGAATGCCAATGAAGAGAAAGTTGTAGTAGTTGAGCCAAAAAATAACAACAGGCTGGATTAGCAGCTTGATGGTTTTGTTGTTTAAGAAGCGGCGTATTTTGGAAATATACAAAGGTAAAGGTTGCAGCATTTGCACAGTGATTAGATATGAGGCTGAAAGGAAAGGTTTAAGCCCAGGATTACACCTAGCACCCTGGTATGATAGAAAGGAAGAATAGTTAAGATATTAAACTTAATGGAAAAGTCTGGGGAGGGGGTATGTGGGGGAGGAAATATTGTGAGCTCAGTTTTCTAACTAAGTTTTGAGAAGTGGTTTGACTTCCATACTGATATGTCACTTAGTAGATTGTTTAATGCCCAAGGAGACTGAAGGGGTAAACCTTGTAGTAGAAAAAACATTTGGGAGTTGTCAGGTATAGACATGGCATTGGAAGTCATGCAAGTGTACTAACTGACCAAGGGATAAGGTCTAGATGGAGAGCAGAAGGGATCTAAAGAAAGAGCTTGGGGGACCCCTATGGAAAGAAGAAGAGGAAAGAAGTTGTGGGTGACCCTGAAACCCTGAAAGAGTGCTCAGATAGGTAGAAGGAGAAACAGCAAAGAGAAGAGTCATTGAAGCCAAAGATGTGTAGAGTTGTAGAGAAGAGTTGATAGTCAACTGTGTTGAAGTCAGCAGATAGGTCTAATAGTAAGAATACCGAGTACTGTCCATTGGTGTTAGTAGGTTGTTAGTGAGTTTTAGAGGAACCATTTCTGTGGAGTGTTGTGGGCAAAAGTCAGACTGTACATAGTTACATAGTTACATAGTTGGTAAGGTTAAAAAAAGACCATCAAGTCGAAGAAAAATGTTATCAGTGATATAGCAACTCAGACATTTGGCAAAAGGAGACAAAAGCATGAGTCTTAATTTTTTCAGAGTGGAGGGGCCTAACATTTCCTTTTTAAGCATCATGGTGACGAATGCATGTTTTATAGGGGAGAAGAATAGTCTATTTTGAGTGTGTTTATCTTGTTTTTAAAATGACTGACAATGTACTGAACAATGAATGAGTTAGTGGATGCTGGCAGTGGGGAACGAAGTAGAGAATTATTGGGAGAAAAGTGTTGATGAGGACAAGAGAAGTTATTAATGAGAATGATAACATAGGTCTGTTTGGCAGCACAGACAGAGATACTACCGTGTTTCCCCGAAAATAAGCCCGGGGCTTATATTTATTTTGGCAAACAAAAACACAGTAGGACTTATTTTTGACAGCCATTTAAAGTGCTGTCTTACCTCCCCCTCTCCCTCCCTGCCTGGCAGGAATCCCCTGTGTGAAGTGAAGTATAAGTGGTTGTGGGCTGCTAGAGTCCTCTCTATTACAGTAGTATATGGTGGGAAAGGTGTGTGTTTCTGTAATTTGTTGTGTCGGGTACCTTATTATAGCACCGCTCTGGGATTCCAAAGCCCACCTGAGCTCTCTTTCATGATCCGAGCATTGCAGAGGGAAAGGGGGGCCGAGATCCCCCACTGACAGGCAGCAGAAGAGGAGATCTGAGCACTGCTCTGGGCTTTCATAGCCTGCCTGAGCTCTCTTCCACGATCCGAGCATTGCAGAGGGAAAGGGGTCGAGATCCCCCACTGACAGGCAGGAGAAGAGGAGATCTGAGCACCGCTCTGGGCTTCCATAGCCCGCCTGAGATCTCTTTTCCATGATCTGAGCATTGCAGAGGATGGGGCGCTGAGATCCGCCACTGACAGGCAGGAGAAGAGGAGATCTGAGCGCCATTCTGGGCTTCCATAGCTCACCTGAGCGCTCTTCCATGATCCGAGCATTGCAGAGGGAGGGTGGTCGAGATCCCCCGCTGACAGGCAGGAGGAGACAACCACATCAAACTAGGGCTTATTTTCGGGTAGGGCTTATATTGCAGCCATCCTGGAAAACCAGGGTAGGTCTTATTTTCTGGGTAGGTCTTACTTTTGGGGAAACACAGTATATTTGCAGATAGGACTTGCAGCTGGGACTGCATGAAAACTGGGATAACAGTTCTGGAACAGCAGGATACTGGAAAAAAAATGTAGTCTCTGGAACAATAGCATAGTCTCTCTTCCCTGTGGTCACTCAGCAGCCAGCAGCTCTTAGCAAAACAGCAGCCTGTTTCCTGCATGCAGCTCAGCAGCCAAGTGGTTCCTCCTGCATCAGTTCCTGGGCACCCCACTCTGCCTGAGGATCCTAGCAACACTTCCTGTCAGGAGATGAGCAGGGCTACTAGCCACAGGAGCCAATCTGATTCATTTTTCCTCCCTTCTGGCATAGTCAAGGCTGCAATGGTAGCTTATCGATGTCCTACTGCCTACCCTTCCTCTCTAAGCTGTCCATCAGGCTTGGCTGGGGAGATTAATGGCAGTGAAGCAATAGCAGGCTTGAATGGGCTGCTGACCTGGCGGGGGCTACACTTGTACTATTTTTTATGCTTTTTAGAGCAAGCAACACAAAAAATCTTAGCCTATTAGATGGCAAAGGTGCTAATAGTATGTGATATATATACTATTGTATGAGACAAATTATAACGCATAAAGATACTGTGCTTATAAATAGGCATCGCAATTTCTAAAGTCACTTTTTTTTCTAAAGTATAAATTTCCATTTCTACTTTAAGCACTACAATAGATTTTCTCATTTATTGTAAATGACGCTGTCATCATTAAACAAATATTACATTTCTAAAACAACACAAAATGGAATGAAAATGTAGATTTTAAATACCTTAAGGGCAATAATCAACTTTCCAAGTTTAGAAATTTAATATATTCTTGTTCTTGCCCTATTACCATTAGGGATGAGCCGAACACCCCCCGGTTCGGTTCGCACCAGAACCCGCGAACGGACCGAAAGTTTGCGCGAACGTTAGAACCCTATTAAATACAATGGACGCGAACGTTCAAAATCTAAAGTGCTAATTATAACGACTAATATGCATGTTATTGTCCTAAAAAGGGTTTGGGGACCCAGGTTCTGCCCCAGGGGACATGTATCAATGCAAAAAGAAGTTTTAAAAACTGAAGTTTTTTCTGGAGCAGTCATTTTAATGATGCATAAAGTGAAAAAAAAAGTGAAATATTCCTTTAAATATCATACCTGGGGGGTGTCTAAAGTATGCCTGTAAAGTGGCATGTGTTTCCCGTGTTTAGAACTGTCCCTGCACAAAATGACATTTCTAAAGGAAAAAAAGCCATTTAAAACTGCTTGCGGCTTTAATGTCATGTCTGGTCCCGGAAATATGGATGAAAATCTTTGAGAAAAATGGCATGGCTACCCATGCCATGTCTCCTTCCGTTTGCAAGTAGGAGTCGTTTGTAAGTTGGATGTTTGAAAGTAGGGGCCTGCCGTATATACTCTGCTGAAATTTGCCCCTTACATGTTGGTGTTGCCACAACACTGTGAGCCCTCACAGTTATTCTTGGTGGGCGCTGGAACGCCCTGCTGTGAACTATTATATCAGGAATTGTATTTACATGCCATTGTTGAACAGTGGTAGGAACAATTGGGCCTTTGGTGGTGGTGCTGGTGCCACAACACTGTAAGCCCTCACAGTTACTCTTGGTGGGCGAATGAATGGGCCCTGATGTGAATTATTAGATCAAGAATTGTAATTGCATGGCCCTGTTGAACAGGGGCTGAAAAATTGGGCCTTTGGTGGTGGTGGTGGTGGTGGTGGTGTTGTCACAACACTGTAAGCCCTCACAGTTACTCTTGGTGGGCGCATGAATGGGCCCTGCTGTGAATTATTAGATCAAGAATTGTAATTACATGCCCCTGTTAAACAGGGGCAGAAAAATTGGGCCTTAGGCACTGGTGCCACAACACTGCAACCCCTCACAGATACTGTACTTGGAGCAGAACAATGAGCCCTGTTGCAAAGTATTGCATCAAAAATTGTAATTACACACCCCTGTTAAACAGGGGCCGAAAAATTGGGCCTTAGGCACTGGTGCCACAACACTGCAACCCCTCACAGATACTGAACTTGGAGCACAGCAATGAGCCCTGTTGCAAAGTATTGCATCAAAAATTGTAATTACACGCCCCTGTTAAACAGGGGCAGACAAATTGGGCCTTAGGCACTGGTGCTGGTGCCACGACACTGCAACCTCTCCCAGATACTCTAGTTGGAGTGCATGAATGAGCCCTGCTGCAAAGCATTGCATCAAAAATTGTAATTACATGCCCCTGTTAAACAGGGGCTGAAAAATTGGGCCTTAGCCACTGGTGGCGGCACCCAGAAACAAAAAAGTTCTTCCAAGCTATCATCAAGAATCGGATCAGAGAGGAGGAGGAGGATAGTCAGTCAACATAACAGGACAGTCACTCAGTATCAGCATCAGTCTTGAAGGGATGTGACATTTGAAAATAAATTATTCTGTTATATCAGCTTCAGGTGCTTGGTAGCTCTTGGTGATCCAAGACTGGTTCATCTTTATGAAGGTCAGTCGATCAACCGAGTCGGTGGACAGGCGCACCCTGTGATCCGTGACAAAGCCTCCAGCAGCACTGAATGTGTGTTCCGAAAGAACGCTGGATGCAGGACAGGCCAGTAGCTCAATTGCATACTGTGCAAGCTCTGGCCAGTGATCCATCCTCAACACCCAGTAAGCCAGAGGATTTTCGGTGGGAAAGGTGTCCAAAAAGCAGTGCAGCGCTAAAATCGCATGTAACACAAAAAGTCCATATAATATGAAGTTCAAAAACCAGAAAAGTAATGACTGGTACTCCAGCAGGGAGATAGAAGAATCCTCTAGCCGTGAGACAGAGTGCTTGTAAAGGATCACTAATGTGACTACTTCCGTGTGTATCCACCACCAGGTATACAGGCCGCTCACCTCAAAACATGGACCCCTGTTTTACCAGAAGGCCAAAAATGCAGTCCCTTTACCAAGGGAAATGATAAAGATGAGAGGGGTGACTTCATACGGTCCTTCAACCTGAATCCTCAATCATTCAATAATCCCACAACGGACTCATGGATTTGCGTGATTACATGCAAAATTTCAGAAAGAAATACATAATGCTCTCCATATGTAAAACACTTGATTTATTGAATATAAAAATTACTCACAAGCAAGGCACAGAAAACCCTGTGCTTGGCTGGTAGTCATGTAACATAAGTATGGAACCAGGTACAGTAGATGGCTGTCCTGACGTCATGTGGCCCCTCGCACGCGTATCGTCCGTGGGCAAGGACTTCCTCAGCGTCTTTACAAGCACTCTGTCTCACGGCTAGAGGATTCTTCTATGTCCCTGCTGGAGTTCCAGTCACTACTTTTCTGGTTTTTGAACTTCATATTATATGGACTTTTTGTGTTACATGCGATTTTAGCCCTGCACTGCTTTTTATACACGTTTCATTTAAGGATTTTTTATATTGACCTTCAGTGTCCAGCTGCATTGTGTTAGGATTGGTTTTGCGCTGTCTGGTTCTTTCTACTATGAAAAGGTGTCCAAGTCTGACCTTGCCCCTAGGTATTCCTGCACCATGTATATCAGACGCTGGCGATGGTTGCTGGAACCGATCATACCTTGGGGCTGCGGACTAAAAAATTGTCTGAATGCATCGGTCAGACGGCCACCTTCTCCACCATTCCTTCTGCTACTGACCGAAGCCTCAGCAACTCGTTGTCCAGGACCAGGAGTTTGTAACCTCCCAGTCTCTGGGAACGCGTTGCACAGACCTTTCTGCAAGGCCTCCCGGAGATGTCTCATCCTCTGCTCCCTCTGCGACGGCAAGATAAGGTCCGCAACCTTACCCTTGTACCGTGGATCAAGGAGAGTGGCCAGCCAGTATTTGTCCCTCTCCTTGATCCGAAGAATACGAGGATCCTTCCGCAGACTTTGCAGGATCAGGGAGGCCATGCAGCGTAGGTTAGCTGAGGCATTCTTTTTAACTTTTTATTGTTTTGTTTTGAAATAAACAGAAAGCCACAACAGATATCGTAAGGTACATTCTATATACTTCTTATATCACTGACGGACATTTATCTACTCCTAAATTTATCATACATCCTAATATACAATATCCACCACTCTATGTGTGTTAAGTTCTCACCTCTCACCCGGGACTTACTCATATTACTCCCAAACCTATTAAGTCATTCGTGTCCCCACCATTGGGCATCCCACCCCCCCCCCCCCAAGGTCCTACTTTGTCCTCAGGCTGGCCGGGGGATTTCTGCCCCATTTGTTCCTCTATCTTATTGCCACTCTCTTCACTTCAACTTATCCCCCCCCCCCAGAAAAAAAAAAACCCGGACCCCTAAAACTCCCACTCTCTCTCCTCTGCGTCCCCCCAGCCCCCTGAAAGCATCCGTTCAGTTATGGTCTATTAGTGTTTTCCCCTCCTCTGAGTATTTAAAATGATTCCATTCTGACCATGTTTCAGGGTAAACTCCCCGTTTCTGCCGGGAGGTCCAGACCAGGTCCTCCAGCCTATTCAGGTCTTCTACTCGCTTAAGCCACATCCCTACTGAAGGTGGCTGGGTCTGCTTCCACATTGCTGGAATACAGGCTCTTGCCGCATTCAGGAGGTGACATAGGATCGATCTCCTGTACTGTTTCACCGCAGTATCCGAGTCTTGTAACAGGAAAAATATCAGATCCTCCGGCAGCTCCTCCTCTCTAAACTTTTGGGCGATTTCTCGAACCTCTTTCCAGAAACTCTGTATTCTTGGACAGGCCCAGAAGATGTGTATTAACGTCCCTTCATTTCCCCCACACCGCCAGCACTTATCTGATATATCTGGATAGCATTTACTTAATACGGCAGGGGTACGGTACCATTGTGAAAGAATCTTAAAGTTCATCTCCTGCATTTTTATACAAACTGAGGATTCAAACATGTTGCGTAGTATCCTATTCTTTTGTTCTTCCGAAAACTTCCTATCTAACGCCCTCTCCCACCTCCTAAAGAATGGCAACTGAAACTCTTCACCAGGGGTATTCAGCAATTCACTCATTTTAGAGAGAGTATGCCGCAGTATGCCACTCCCATTACAGTACTCCTCAAACTTTGTTAGCTTTCGTTCATATTTACTCGGTAAGCTCAGGGTATCGAGAAAATGTCTTAGTTGCATTGCCCTCCAAAAGTCCAATTGATATGATCTTTGTCCCGTTATCATCTCCTGAATCGTAGGCCAAACACCCGCCCTCAGAAAATGAGATACTTGAAACAACCCCTGTTCAACCAATTTACTAAAGGGTCCCTTCTTCAGTCCCGGTCCGAACTGTGGATTCCCCAAAATGGGGAAAAGGGGTGAGTCTAATGTTGATAATTTCCCCTTCACAAATAGCCCATATCCCATCCGAAGTGTCGGGCCTATCAAAGGGTGCGTCTTCATACCCCCCGGGAGGTCCTTATAACACCATGCCACTCGCTGAAGTAATCCACTACACTGAGCTTGTTATAGCTCTGGCCAGATTTTCCCCTCACTATGTCGACTCCAGTTAATCAGGCGGCTCAATAGGACCACCTGGTAATATTTAAATATATCTGGCATTGACACACCTCCATATCATTTAGATAACGAGATTAGCGATCCCCTAATTCTTGGGTGTTTATTTGCCCATATGAATTTTCCAAACAGAGACTGTGTCTGTTTAAAAAACTGTTTAGGTATCGCAATAGGGAGCGTCTGGAAGAGGTACAAGAATTTCGGCAAGATGTTAATTTTAACGATATTGCACCTCCCAAACCACGAATAAAACCCTTTCTGCCATCCATCCAGAAGGATCCGCACTCTATCCAATAATGGTAAAAAATTAAGCTTATATATTTGTGAAAGATCCGCCGGGATGGAGGTCCCTAAATACGTCAATGCTTGATCTGTCCATTTAAATTTATAGTTAGCTTTCAGGGTATTCAGTTCTTCCTTAGGGATCGCAACTCCCATTGCTTCAGATTTTACATAATTGATCTTAAAGTTTGATAAGTCTCTATATGCCTCCAGTTCTTGGAGCAGGTTAGGGAGGGAAACCATCGGATTAGTCAAATTAAACATCATATCATCCGCGTATGCCGATATCTCATGCTCTATACCTCCCACAGACACCCCCTTAATGTCTGGGTTCAGTCGAATCCTGCTCAATAATGGCTCTACTGACAGGGCAAATAAAAGGGGTGATAACGGGCACCCTTGTCTTGTCCCGTTAGATAACTTAAAGAGTGGAGACAATACTCCATTCACTTTAACCTGGGCCGTAGGCTGAGAATAATTGCTTGAAATCCATTGCAGCATCTTATTCCCGAACCCCATGTGTCTCAAAACCGAGAACATAAATTGCCAATTAATGCGATCGAAAGCCTTTTACGCATCTGTTCCCAGGAAGACACACGGGGTTCGGGCTACCAAATGGATCAAGTTCAGGGTCTTGATCGTGTTGTCCCGGGCTTCTCGCGTTTGCGCAAACCCTACCTGATCTCTATGGACCAGGCAGGGCATGTGTTGCTCAAGTCGCATTGCCAGGATCTTAGAAAAGAGCTTCAAGTCCGTATTCAGTAACGATATCGGCCTGTAGCTCCCACATTGGGATGGGTCCTTACCTTCCTTCTGTATTACCGTTATCAATGCTTTAAGGGATTCTGCATGAAAGGAACTTTTGTCTCCTAACCCATTAAACATTTTTAGCAGGAATGGTCCTACGATAGGGAGAAGAAGTTTGTAATATTGAATTGTAAAGCCATCCGGACCTGGAGCTTTACCTCACTTCCCCCTTTTCACTGCCTCTTGAATTTCTTCTATAGTAATGGGCCTCTCCAATTCCTGACTTATTGCTGGTGTTAAACTTGGAATGCCTGAGGTTGCTATATACTCTTGCATTGTAGTTTGGTTTTGAGAACTTAATTGCAGATTGTACAGATCTGTGTAGAAATTTCCAAACCGTTGAGCTATCTCTCTAGGTAGCCTAAGTGTTTCCCCGCCCCTCTAATCATTGGTACATAAGTCTTTGGTTGTTGCTCCCTCAAGGAGCTAGCCATTTGCTTCCCACATTTGTTCCCAAATTCGTAATTCTGTCTCCTGCCTGTCTGTATTGCCCTCTTTGCTTTGTACAAAAGTAACTCTGTAATCTGTCTACGCACCGCCAGCAGGAGCCTTTCCAGGCCTGGAGAGGGACTCCGTTTGTGTAGATGTTCTAACCGTGCGATCTCTGCCAGGAGCGCAGTCAACTTTGCTTCCCTTTCCCTCTTAATCCTTGCTCCATGTTTTATTAAGACTCCCCTTATCACTGCCTTATGTGCCTCCCAGATCACCCCTGGCTCACAATCAGGCGTGTCATTAATCTGGAAATACCACCTTGCTTCTCTCTGTACATCTTCCAATACTGCAGCATCCTGCAGAAGACTTTCGTTCAGCCTCCAGGTCGCCGACCCAGGAAGCTGGAAATCCACAAGGTTGTATTTCAAGGTAATTGGCGCATGATCTGACCAGGTGATTTTCCCTATCTCAGCTTCTTTAACTGCATGTAACTGGTTATGTGGAATGAAAAAATAATCTATACGGGAGTATATCTTATGGGGGATGGAATAGAAGGAGTAGTCTCTCTCTCCTGAGTGTGTCAATCGCCATACATCTACTAGTCTCTCTTTCTGTATCAATCGCAATATCCGTTTCCGGTTGCCCGCCACTACTGCCGAAGTCCCGGAAGAGGTATCCACGCTAGGCACCAAGGGGATATTCAAGTCACCCCCCAAAATCAGCTGCCCTTCCTGAAATGCCCCCAATTTATCCAGAAATTTCCCAAAAAATATGTCCTGTTGTGTATTGGGAGCATAGAACGAGGCCAGTGTTACCACTGACCTCCCAATCGTCCCTTTCAGGGCCAAATATTGTCCCCCGACATCCACCAGGGAGTCTGTGCATGACCATGGGATCTTGTTCAAAATCAAAATAGATACCCCCCTTCTTTGCCACCGGATTAGTCGCATGATATCCAATTGGATAACCTCTATTTCTAAGAAAGGGGAGACCTCCCTCTCTGAAGTGTGTCTCTTGAATAAAAGCTATCTCACTCCCCGCCCGCTTCAGCTCCCGTAAAAGTATCTGTCTCTTTTCTGGAGTATTTAACCCTTTTGCATTGATTGACATTATCGATAGTGCATCCATTTTTTTCCCTCTCCTTTCCTCTCCGTGTTAGTAAAGTTTGGTGAGAGACGATTTGCGCTTTTCAGCCTCGTGCTCTTCAGTCCGTTACAGCGTGACAAATGTGCTATCTCCATCATGAACGCTAGTTTTACCAGAACGAGCGCTCCCGTCTCATAACTTGCTTCTGAGCATGCGTGTTTTTTTCATGTCGTTAAAGCCGCCACGCGGCCATTTTTCACGACGAGAAAAACAACGATGTGAAAAAATACGAGAAAAAATAGAGCATGTTCCAAATTTTTAATGCCCATTTTTCACGTCATGAAAAATGCTCTGGAGCCTATACACAATCGTTTTTAATGACCAAATAAAAAAATTGCATTTTTCTCGTCATGAAAAACGGTCGTGTGTACGCGGCATGAGGAGGCGTACTGAGAGGTTCTCCAAATCTCCCAATGTTTATGGAAACTCAGGGTTCTTCTCTCTGTGTAAGCGAGCATTTTTTCCACTGTATATTGAGCGTTTAGTCTAGAGATTACCTCTTCAATTTTGGGGGGAGATTGTGAGCGCCATTCTTTTGTTATTGCTATACATGCTGCAAACAGTATATGGATGACTACTTTCCTCATTAGTGGAGGAAAGTTCTCAATACCAAGGCTTAGTAACATGAATGCAGGGTGTAGAGCATAATTTATGTTGGTAGTATTTAGGATGAGGGGGCGTGGCCTGACACCGGAGCGAGATGGCTGTCTAGAAGGAGAGCTCCGCCATCCAGAGTTCCAAGTAAGCCTTCAGCAGCAGCTAAACCTCACCCCACAAGCGGCAAAATGACGGGTAGGAGCCACTCAGCCACCCGCTCTCAGCTGGACCCGTCTACCCAGCTGAGTAGGAACATTCCGGCGATGTTCCACACTCAGCACACAGACTCACAGGCCGCATCTCAAGCCGCGGACTGTAGTTTAACAGGCTACGCGGCTGCGGCTGACACCCCTGCAGTCTCCCAGATGGGCTCGTCCTCCTCATGCACCTCTCCCTTCTTATGCCCGGTGGATCTCCAGAGTGTAGCCCTGTAGCCCTGGACATCAAGAGCACACTAACGGCAGCTATTGCAGACCTGAAAACTGAGCTTAAGGCAGGGGCCTCATGTGTGGAGCATGTGGAGTCGGCGGCCATGACACATGGCGCGGCCATACACCAGGTACAACAGGCAGTCAGTGTACATTAACAACATCTCATGGAAATGCACAGACATATGTAGGACCTCGACAACCGGGGCCGCAGGCGTAACCTCCGTATCAGAGGAATTCCAGAGTCTGTTGAGGGCCCCCAGTTGAAAGCTGTGGTCTGGGCTATATTCAACACCCTCCTGGGTAGACCACCAGATGCACCTGTCGAGATGGAGAGGTGCCACAGGGCGCTGAGGCCAAGGGGTAGAGACACTGATCCACCTAGGGATGCTGTGTGCTGCCTGGTGAGCTTTACCCAGAAGGAAGAGATCCTGCGCCTGGCCCGCAACCATGCCCACCTGGAACATGAAGGGGCACAAATCCAGCTATTCCAGGACTTATCAGCAATTACCTTACAACACAGGAGGGATCTCTGTCCTCTCCTACAAGCCCTGTGAGAGAGGCACATTCCCTATCGATGGAAGTTACCATTCTGCCTTCAAGCGAAATTTTTGTGACACCCTAGGCATCCCGGTGGTCCCAGTTCCAGATTGGTATGGAGTCTTTCTGCAGTCTGAACCCTGGATCCCTACCCAGCCTGGGGACACTCCGAGGTCACAGAGAAGCAGACAACGCCGCCGGAGACCCTAAGCTAACTCTCCACAGAGCCTCCGCGGAGATATGGAAACCGATGAAAGCCCACGCTTTTCCCCGTCATCTGGCAGGCGCAAAACTGACCACTGAGTTTGCAGGACTTGAGATGATGAGCTGTGCCTTTGCTTTCACCTGTCCCTACCTATGCCTCGCATAATAACCTGTAAGGTAATCTGGATTACACCTTCACGCTTGTTACCTACACTTGGCGAATGACTGAT
Source organism: Rana muscosa (assembly GCA_029206835.1). Taxonomy (NCBI): domain Eukaryota; kingdom Metazoa; phylum Chordata; class Amphibia; order Anura; family Ranidae; genus Rana; species Rana muscosa. The sequence continues at coordinate 474,240,639 of CM055117.1, read as the reverse complement.
GACGAACTATGGGGGTTCCTGACACCTGCTCAGGTCTCTTCCTGATTGCTTAGTAGCCCACTACATCAAGTTGCTAATGACAGAAGTGATCTCCCTTCTATGCCCTGGGATCTAGCACAAACTTGTTCACGTAGTACTACTGCCAGAAACTACGAAAGGTGATTTTATCAAGGATCCTCGAACCGGTGCTACGCAGAGGTATGCTATCACCTCTAAAGAACTCTTACCATTCTTGTGCCATTCCCGGTTCTGGTTTAATCACTGAGAGAACTCACCCATCCAAGGTGGCAGTTGAGTCTTGGGAAGATGCATGTTCTTCCCCTCCCTTGCCACACTGACTCTCTAGGCTAACTGCGGGCAGCTACTGCATGACAAGATTGACAATCCCCTTCCCTTTATCTAGCTTATTTCTGTCAGTGGCAGCAGCAATGGAAACTTTGCTCTTGGTGTCACCTCATAGCTAATCACCCCTCCCCCCCTCTTTTTTTCTTTTTTTCTTTTTGGGAGGGGGTGGGCATTGGGGGCTTGGATTTGCCAGTCTGTTATCGCAGGTTATAAGCTGTTAGCTCAGAGACTCTTACAGAATAATACTTTCATGTGCACTAGGGATAAGGGACAAGCATAGCCCATCAAGCCTGTACTCTGTTTGTTTCATGTTTAATGACGTGTATAATTTTATTACCTTATGCAACACTGTGACAGCTTAGGGGTTGCCCTGGGGATGGCAGGATCTAATCCCTGCATCCATGACTGATTATGGAAGTGGGGATGGACATCCCAGTGATCCCGGAGCAAGGGGAGGCCCTTACCCTGTCTACGCTGGCCCTTATAGGCTGTAAGGGTTCTTATATAGTACAGAGGTATAGGGCTCTATATCCTTCCTTATGCTTGCCATTGCAGGGAATATAACATAATCTTGATGTTTGCGGGCTATCGGGCCCCTGATCCTTGGATTCATCATGGATTTTGGTGGTCCTGGGCTCGGGGTTTCTGACATTTCTAGTTGGCCGACACGGAGGCAGGTAAAATGTTAAAATGTTACAATGATAAAATGTTCTTGGTTTAGACTGTTAAGTCTTTCATTTACTCTGTTTTGCTGTAAATGGTCCTATACTGCAAAGCTACATGGTATTATAGGGTGCTACTCTTGACCCGTCAAGGCTTCCTGGTTCACTGGAGGGGAGGGATGCCGATGCGGGCCCTTCTCACCTATTGTGGGGAGACCTGCGTCGTATCACTCCACCCAGCAAGGCCGAGGTTAATCTTTACTGTCCATCCTCTCTCTCGGGACTCTGGATGGTAGGATCTATGTATATTTTGGTGTATATTTTGGTTTAGGTGCTAGGTCTCTTTCCCACCTCAAGGAGGCAGGTAACCCCCTTGAAAACAGCTGGAATAGCCTCACGCTTTTTTTGTTTTCCACCCCTTCCCCTATTAGGTAACTCAGCTGGACTGGTATTACCTCCGGTACTTCCCTCATGATCCCCACCTAAGAGGTAGCTTGCTCGCTCTAGTGTTAAGCCTCTCTTGGGTTGTTAGTAAGCTCTGAGTGACTACCCGGTCTGGGCTTGACCTTTTCCTCTGTTTCCCCTTTTTTCCTTTTTTTTTTTATCTTTCTCGCTTTCTATTCTTTCTTCCCCTGTCCTTTTTTCCCTAACCCCCCTCCCCTTTTTATAGATCCCCTTCCCTGGAAATTTGGGGGTGGCACTGACGAGCACTTCTGATCACTGAACATGCAATCATCAGCTCCTCTATCTCTCAAGGTTTATTCCTTGAACGCTAAAGGCCTCAACATCCCGGAGAAGTGCAATAGTATTCTTGCTGAGGTGTATCGCCACAGAGCTCAAGTGATATTTCTGCAAGAAACCCATTTTAAATCAGGTTTCACCCCTCGCTTATCTAATAGTCGATTCCCGGAGGTCTATCATGCGACCTGTCCCGACTCCAAAAAAAAAGGGGTCTCAATAGTACTTGCTAAATCATTCCTGTTCCACCTTACTGACCATGTCCTTGACCCAGAGGGCAGATTCCTCTTCCTAAAAGGGACTTGGAAAAATAGGCCGGTGACTTTGGCAAACATCTATTGCCCCAACTCCAGACAGGTGTCCTTCCTAAAAAAGGTCCTTTTGCAGCTCACCACATTTCAGACAGGCCTTTTGATACTTGGGGGGGGGGACTTCAATATGGCCTTAGATCCGCTCCTCGATACCTCCACAGATACCTCCTCACTCCCATTTTCTGCTTTACGCCAACGAAAGCTTGCCTTAGCCTCCCTAGCGCTTCATGACACCTGGAGAACGTTGTATCCCCAGGGGAAGGACTACACATTTTTCTCACCTCCACACAACCGCTACTCGAGGTTAGACTATATATTTCTACGCCAGACAGATTTGACCTTCCTGCAGGCTGCGACCATAGAGCGTATGTTAATCTCTGACCACCACCCGATCACACTGACTTTGCAGTTCCCACAAAGGGAGATGACTACCAGGACTTGGAGACTGGATGCTTCCCTTCTCACTGACCTGGGAGACTTGGCTGAGATCACTGAAATCATTAAAGATTCTTCCAACATAATGACACGCCAGACGTGTCCCCCATGACCCAATGGGAAGCGCACAAATGCGTTGTACGGGGGCATCTGCTAGCCATTGCAGCTAAGAAAAAAAAAGAACACCAATTCCTGTTTCGAGACCTTTCTAAAAAAATAGCCTCACTGGAAGCACAGCACAAACGCTCGCTAGCAGTGAGGGTGGCTAAGGAATTAGCTGATACACGGGCGACACTCTTAGAGGAACTGTTTAAATGGGCAAGAAAGAGGCAGGTGTTATCTCAGAAACTATTTTACGAACAGGGTAATAAACCCGGAAGGTTATTGGCAAGGTTTACACAGAGGCGCACTCTCGCATCCACTGTTCACCATGTAGTAGACACAGGTGGAGTAACCCACTCCAGAAATGAGGACGTTGCTGGGCATTTTCTTTTATTTTATAGCAAACTATATAACCTTGAATCACATGAACATAAACCCATATCAGCGAACGCGCGCTCTGACCTCATAAGGGATTTTCTAGGCAAGTACAGCCCCCGGGCACTGTCCACTAATTACTGGCAAGCCTTAGAGGCTCCACTGTCAGTGGAGGAGTTGGGGGAGGCCTTGAAGGCTACGAAGCCCGGCAAAAGCCCGGGGCCAGATGGCTTCTCGGCACAATACTACAAAAGTATTTAGGATGAGGGACTGGACATTCGTCTAAAAGGACTGTAGAACCTTACAGCTCCAGAATATATGGAGTAGACTTCCCGTAGCTCGACATTCCCTCCAACATAGTGATGAAATGTTTGGGCTCATTTTGTTCAGGCGTAAGGGCACGAGGTACCATCTATGTAAGAGTTTTTGCGCGTTGTCTGAGTGATCTACACATGCTGAGGATTTGCTATTATATTTTATAGCTAAATGCCATTGATGCAAAGGGTATTCATTTTTAAATTATTTTTCCCATTTCACCATGTTGGGTAGTTTAGATTGTATGTATAAGGGGGTGGCAAATTTGTAAGACAGGGATATTCCTTTGTGTTTGTTAGAGGGTTTAGTGAGTAGGAACTCCCATAGAATCTGCGGAATTTCCATCAATCGACTCGGGTTGGAACCTGTGTAGTGATTTATTTGGTACATTCTATATTTATCCACTGGACTCTGTTCAGTTATGTCAGTAGTGGAGAAGTATGCAACCTGTTTCTTCCATGCTTGGGCAGAGAAGTTGGGGATTAGGTATTCATATGTTGCTAGTGGGATATTCAGTTTGCGTGTTGGGATGTCAGCAAACCAATAGTTTATCAAGGAGGACCAAGCAGCAATAATGGCCTGTATGGTTGGATAAGATGGGATCTTAGGTTTGTGGTGAATGCAGGCTGCTAGAGCCAGTGCTGGGAGATCATGACCAGGTGTGACCGTACATTCAATGTCTGACCATCGATTGTCCGTTTGACAGGAAAACCAGTAGCGCAATTGGTCCAGAACCGCTGCTTTGTAGTATAGTTGTGCGTTGGGAAGGCCAGCGCCACCAAGGTGTCTGGGTTTATATAACTGTGTTAGGGCAATTCTAGGTCCCCCCCCATATGATTTTTTTTATAGTCAATTCTAGTTGTGTACAGAAATTCTGGGGGACAGGGATGGGTAGTGTCCTGAAAAAGTACAGGAGTTTGGGCAGTACCTGAATTTGGTATGCAGCTTACCTTCCCAACCACGTGAGGTGCAATTTACTGATATGGGATAACTCTTCCTCTGTTTTAGTTAATAGTGGAGGGTAGTTGCATGAGTAGATTTTTGTAGAAAAAGAGGCCAGCTGCACACCAAGGTATGTAATGGAGGGGGGGTCCCAGTTACAGGGAAATATTTCTTTTAACTCAGGTTTTTCATCATTTGGTATATTGGCGGTAAGTGCATAGCATTTGGTTGTTTTTACTTTCTAAAGGGAGACTTGGCCAAATCTGTGTAGTAGAGACTTTATAGCAGGTAGTGAAGCTGAATTAGACATTGTGAGGATGATGTCATCAGCAAAAAGTGCTATCTTATGGCTTTCAGAGCCTACTTTGGCTGCCCTCTATTTTGTCATTAGATCTGATATATTCCGCTAGCGGTTCTATAATCAGTGAGAATATGTTTGGGGATAGTGGGCAGCCTTGTCGGCTGTTGTTACGTGCAAAGGAGTCCGATAGAAGGCTGGAGGAATAGACTCTAGCTGTGGGGTTTGAATACAGAGACATAATGCTAGTCACAATAGATTCAACATCCTTCTCGTTCCATCTGGTGCTTGTCTTCCCTTTACAAAGCCAACTTGATCCAACCCTATGAGGGAGGGGGTAATATCCATTAGTCAGTTTGCTAGTATTTTGGCGTAGATTTTAAGATCTGAGTTCAAGAGTGATATAGGCCTAAAATTTTGGGAGATTGACGCGTCCTTGCCAGGTTTCGGTAGAGTGACTATTACCGCTTGGAGCATCTCTTTGGGGAAAGTACATGAAGAGGCTGCCATGTTGAAGACTTTCACTAACTCAGGGGCGAGGAGGGCAGTGAATGCCTTCTAATATTCAGCGAAAAAAAACATCTACGGCGGGGGATTTGTGCATAGGTAGGGATTTAATAACTGGAAAAATAACAAAGTGAAACCGCGCGACCAATAAAGCAAAAAGTAGCTGCCTGCACAGCAGATAAACTGTATGTAAAACTAAGTGGATATGGGGGAGGAGTGCGGCGCTCAAAATTAAAATATATTGGTGATATATATATACCCAGTGTAAATTACAAAAGCAATGCGATGTATATCACAATGGTGGTAGTTAATAAGTGAAGATTGACATAATAAAGTGAAAATAAATATGCCTGAAGGCTAGAAACAAAAATCAACATGTGATGTCCAATTCAATGAAGCAAAACGGACAGCTGATAAAGTCCAAATGAGCCAAAAAGTGAAATATGTAAACACAATGGTGATAATAGAATAAATTAAGAGTCCAGAACAGTGGTGCATATAAATCCAAATAATCCAAGGTGAATAGGAAAAAACGAATAGTATGTTGTCTGCAGACTGTCCACAACCTTATAGATCTAAGGCTTACCAGATAGGGTGGACCCGACGGAGCATACACCCAGTGGGTCAGACAGGCTTGGTGGTGTAGCACACCGAAAGGGGAACACAGCAAGCACAGCTTCCAATGGGAACCAGGAAATCACATCACGGACAGCAGTGAATATCCACCATGGAGGTCATCAGCAGTACTTCGCACAAAACCTCATCCTGAGATGTATATGGTATTATAAGGAAAAGAAAGGGGGCCACTGTGTAATTCAGTATAAAATGGTGAACATTTATTAAAATATTATAAAATGGTCACTCACATTTGATGAGACAAATAAAAGCATATAAGATCATAAATGACGCAGTGGCATCAGCAGAGCCCTTCCCGACGCGTTTTGTCCTAATAAGGCATCATCAGACAAAGACACCCAAATTTGGACAGCAATCTCAGTCAGCACATTCCGTAGACACTCGATGGATCTCAGACTCGTGTATGTATACCATGTAAAAAACATAATGCCTCCATAGTGTAAAAAACGTTTTGAGGTTTGTTAAAGTAAAAAAGTAGCACACTTACAATTACACAGCGATAAAAAAGCCTTAAGCCTGTTGTGCTGGCCAGACACAAACAGGCAAACCCATCCTTCTGGATGCACAAGAGTATTGGGTGATGACGTCAGCGCGCCGCTCCGCCCTAAGTTCCTGCCGTAGTTCTTCCCGGCAAGAAGTGAGGCGTTTAAGTACTTTGGTGGACGAAGTGGAGGGATTCTTGTGTTTCGCTTCAAGATCTGCTATGGTCTCTTGAAGTTGACATACACTGCATTTTCTTCTCTCTAGAGGCTATTTGTATAAGGGTACCCCTAGCGAACGCTTTATGTGCACACCATATCATCGTCAGGGAGCAATTCCCCATTATCATTGATTCGTAAATATTCTGTAAGTTTCTCTTCTATTTAATCCCTGAGTTTGAGGTGCGATAGGAGAAATGTGTTTGTGGTTTGTGGGAGGTTTTGCTGCCATTCACAAACTCTATGGTCACTGGAGTGTGGTCTGACCATGTGATGTTGTGGATGTCAGCAGCCCGTACATTCTGCAAGGTATATATGTCAGTGAGAAAAAAGTCAATCCTAGAATAGCTATTATGCACTGCTGAGTAGTGCGAGTAGTCTCTCTCATGGACCTGAGGCATCCCCAGGGATCAAATAACTTTTCCTCATGACAGAGAGATCCTAAGGAGGGTCTCCGCCTGAGGGCCACCGAGGACGTGTCTAACTCTGCATTCATAACCATATTGAAATCACCACAGATAAGTAAACTACCTTTTTGCATTCTTTTAGCCATTTGGAAGACCTTGCTGATAAATTTGAATGATCTTACATTAGGTGCATACAAGTTTACCAAGGTGTAGGTGACATGGTCCATTTCTACGACCAGGATGATAAAGCGTCCTCGAGGATCAATATGTTCCTGTAATAAAGAAAAGGTGATTGTATCTCTGATAGCAATCAGTACCCCATTTTTCTTAGAGTTGTCATTAGCTGTAAACACGTGCGGAAAATTGGCATGTGTGCATTTTGGGGGTTTAGCACTAGAAAAGTGATTCTTTTGTGCACACAGGACATCGCATTTTGCATCCATAGCTGTTTTCCAAAGGGCCCTACGTTTGAAGGGACTATTCAGGGCTCTCACGTTAAATGTCATCATAAAGAAACTAAAGCTGCGCAACAACGTATCAAAACGTGGTGAATGAATGATGAATGGGTGAAAAAATTATTCTGTGTATGATCACACTATGATATCACCTGACTATGCAATAAAACATATATAATGAAAGATAATCCTTGAGCCTCTAGGCAGAGATATTGAACAGTGTCACACTCTTTTCCTTAGTATTGGTACACAATGGCAGTTCATGCATGACAAAAAGTCCTCAGGAGAAAGAAATGAAGTGCAAGGGTACAATCTCTTTGAAATTAATTTGTGACTTCAAACTGGAACACCATAGAAAAAGTGCTGATACGACAGAAAGGAATCCACCACCTTGTCCTTCTCAGGCTGCTTACCAGAAATCCTGATCCCTAAAAGAGATCAGTCTGAGCAGATGGCTATTATCCCCGCCAGGGTCTCTAATTGGCTCTCTCTGTACTTTATATTCAGTTGGGTTTCAGTCTGTAGTCCCCCGATATCTCCGCAGATAATATTTAGGGTGAAAAAGAAAGCCCCATAGTGTAATTCAGTATTTTATAACATTTATTCAAATAAAATAATGCACTTACAGCATATGTGGTAAAAAACAGCAGTGGTTGTGTATAGGGCCGGCCGTCTCTCACTACTCGTTGCTTCCGGGATTCGTATTGTGGTGACGTCAGCACGCCGCTCCTCCCGGGAGGGAAGAAATCCGTGAGTTTTCTCGGTCCCTCTCTCTCCTTCCTATTAAACATCTTGACCAATGTGTGCTCCTCGCCTTCCCCTGTCTATTGGTATGCTTTTGTGCTATGGATGTGAGCTGTGAGCGGCTGTATGTCACCCGCTGCGGCAGAGCTCTCCTTTCACACTTCTATCTGCTCTGGCCGCAGGCTCTGCCCCCATCTGTAAGTAATCTTATTTACAGCACTGTTTGTCTCCTAATAAAGGCATTAAAACCTAGAAATAATTAGCTATTCACCCATCATCTACTCATAATTTTTAAGTATATAAATTATAGTAAGTTAATTGAGTGCTCATGGTGGAGATGGCTGGCACAATTTAGATGTGTTTTTTTAGCTTCCATTTGCATTTTAGTATATGTGCAAATCTTGTTACAAAGTGGTCAGCAAAGAAATTATTTATACCTCACCTAAATGTTTATTTTTACACGCTATGGTTGCCCTTAGAAAATTAGTACTCTGCATCTGTCACTGCAAAGACTTAATGGGAAACTGGATAAAAAACACATCTGCTTTGCTTAGAAGCCAGGTGGATATTTGTCTTTTCTGTACTTAGCTGAGAAGAGGTAGCTAAGACTTAGAGAAGCAGCCATTTTCTTCTCAAATAAACCATTTCTCAAATACATTTATTGAATGATGTTTGACAGATGGTTGGTAAATGAAAAAAGAAGGGGCACACTAAAGCAAAACCTGAGAGATATTAAAATGATTACTAGAATATTTGCAACTCGATTAGTGCTTATAGATCATGACCTTTTTCCTTTGTAGCAGCTAGGGATTCAGCTGTCACCAATTCTTGAGTATCATGATGTCATGAACGTTCAAAAGGACCACCTGTGTTTCTTAACAAAAAGATATCCCCAGAAACATAGTACTTAGGTAAAAATACTTTAAGGATATGTGGCATGACCTATTTTGTGATTGAAATGGTCACTTAACTATCTAATGGCAGGCCTCTAGTAAAAATAAATATATTAGATCAACAACGTTTTTGTCTTTCAAACTTGGGTTTTGTCATGTTCTTGGTTGGGCACTTGCACCACTTACATAGCTGTATTTATTTTGTGTTCCATTTGTTAATGATAGAAATAAAAGATTCTGGTTTAACCCTGACTTTCACATAAAGATTTCTATTGTCCAAAATTCATTTCTACTTTAAAAAGCAACCTCCTTCGCTATTTATGCCTGCCTCTGTTTTTAAAGACTTTGTTGATTTAGTAGGAAAAAAAAAAACATCAAGCAGAAGTTTAGAAGTGGTTGGAGGAGGAGATATGCATACAAACATCTAGATCTAATCAGGGCTTGATAATAAGTAACATTTAAACACAGGGAGCTGTCATCACTGTCCAAAAATTACATTTACTTTTATTTTTAATTAATATTTATTTTAAATATCTGTTTTAAAATACTTTGGTCAGTTCTCAGAAAAAAAAACTCATACAACTCTATTACAAAGGTTTTCCCTCTTGTATTGTGCGTATTGCTTTATCCACTATTGTATCTTAAAGTAGTTGTAAACCTCTGGCACTAAATATGAACAAAGCATATCCTCTTATAGTTTGTACTTGTCTCAACCCAGAGCACAAAGTGTCATTTATCTCTGCTGCCTTGTACTTCTGCTATCAGCATGAGTCACTTCTGCCAGGTTGTCCTGACACCAAGAGATAAAAAGGTGATGGGGGACAGAGCTTCAGTACACAGCCTGTGATTGACAGCCTCAGCTCTATTCCTGGGTGCTGTGTGAAGGGGGTTGTGTCCCTTCCCTTCAATCAGCTCTCAGAGCTCTTCTCATTGAGATCTGCAGAGTGTAATTTCAGCTCCCCACCCCCTGCTTTCTGAAAGCTCAGACAAACTTTATAAATGCTACACTTTGAATGGCTGTAGAGATGAGAGGGCTGCATATAAACAGGTACAACTTATGTAGGAGGATTATTTTCATCTCTGTGTATCACCCAAGGCAGGTTCACTTCACTGGGTGTATGTAAGGGTTTACAACCACTTTAAACTTGACTATGGTCTTTATTTTTGAGTTTCGTGTCACTTCTACTGTTTAATGCTCTTATGTTATGATAATCATTGAACTACAATGCACTTTTCCCTCTCTTTTGACTTTTACTAGAACAAAAAAATATATATGTGAACTTTATGTTAATTTATTTTCACAGCCCTACCATGTTCCTAAGTTTAGGGCATATTAGTCTAGGGTTAGTTACAGCGGAGTTCCACCCAAAATTTGAACTTTTGCTCATTTGTCTCCTCCCCCCTCCGGTGCCACATTCAACACCGTTCGAGGGGGAGGTGTCAGCGGATACCTGCCTTTGACAGATATCCTGTCCCCACTCCAGGGAGTCCGGGCCGTGGAGAATTACATCACAGCTCAGCTCCCTCCTCCTCCTTCCCCCGCCACCAGGCCAGTAGATGAGCGAAGCGGTGCCTCACGCATGCACAGTAGGGACCCAGCGTGAAGCCGTAATGATTGATTGATTGATATGTAAATTTATATTGCGCCAAATACTGTCTTGGAGGACTGCAACTAAACGCGTTGTACCATAAATTCACCAATCAGCCTTGGGAAAAGAAAAAACTATTTGAGAAAAAGGGAGGGGAGAAAAAAAAAAGGAAGGCTCACGAGGGGAGTCGAAAAACAAAGTTAACGTTAATTATTACAGAGTTAGATGTCTCTACATCCGTAGTTAGAAAAAAGCGTTTTTAAAAAGGTGGGTTTTTAATTGCCTTTTAAAAAGAGCTTGGGGAATTGGGAGCCGGAGATGGTCGGGGAGTTGGTTCCAAAGGGCCGCGCCCATAGTCTGCATTCGTCGCCCTCCCAAGGACTGGAGTCGGGCGGGTGCTTGGATGATCCTATTTTGAAGCCCTGACCGCAATGCTCTAATTGGTGTGTAATGGGGGGCCATTTCTGTGAGATAGAGTGGGCCCAGGCCCCAATATGCTATAAACATCAGAACCAAGATTTTAAATTGTACTCTATGCACTATAGGTAACCAATGTAGCTGTGCCAGCACAGGGGTGATGTAATGTCTATATGGTGTACACGTAATAGTGCGTGCTGCTTGTTTCTGTATAATTTGGATTTTTTAGACCCACTTAAGGGGAAGGCCAAGGCAAAAACCATTAGCAAAGTCTAGTCTGGATTGTACTAGAGCCAAAGTAAGTGTGATTTGGTGTCGATATGAAAGTAGATGTCTGATCTTCCGAATAATTTGCAAATAGAATGAGGCATTTCTTTCTCGTACATCACGGGACACAGAGCGACATAGTCATTACTAATGGGTTATATAGTTACCGTCAGGTGCTGGCACTGGCAACTTCCAAAACCGGAAGTACCCTCCCCTATATAAGCCCCTCCCATCCGGGAGCACCTCAGTTTTTTGCCAGTGTCTAAGGTGTTGGCCAAGAAGAAACATGTGTTTTTCACTGAGCTTGCGTACAGGTTCTTTTGGGCCTCAGTAAGCTATTCCGGATCCGACCAAAAAAGCTTCATAGCTAAACGGTCGGTACCCGGGCCTTGCAGAGAAGAGCAAGGTTCTGCCTGTAATGCTTCTCTTAGGAGAGCTGGACCCTGGGATCCAGAGCTCTGGTCATACCCACGACCAAGATGTTTTCTGTGCAGGGTGCTATACAGGTCCAGGGGAGTGGAATCCTTGGGAACCCGGTCCCTGAAGGTTTGATTACAATGCCTGCCGTGATAGGTGAAGTTTGGGCTTTTGTGGACCAAACAAAGTCCTGCGGCGGGGAACAGGTAAGTGGGGGCCCCCAGGAACTTGGTTCTATTGGGGGACCCCCAAGCCTAATTTGTCTTTCTGTCTGTTACCTAACGGTATTCCCGCTAATATCTGTGCATGCCTGTAACTACTAAAAAAAATGTAATAATTTTTAATGGTGGTCAAGAAAAAAAAAAAAAGAATGTTTTTTTATATATGTTTAGTATATTAAACTGCGGTACCTGTGTTTGTCCACTAGAGGCCGCTGTGGAATGTTTTTCTTGTCATATGGACTAGTTTCTTCTCAGAGAGCAAAGTCCAGGCAGCTGGTGAGTTCTCCTACAGGAAACTGTTTCCTCTGCCATGTTGCAGTGTTCGTCTATCCCCCGGCCTGCGGCAAAGGGGGCCCTGGCTCCTGTCCCTGGTTTCCATGTTTGAAAATTAGCGCCGAGGCGCACGTGGCCGCGCGCGTGCGCGTGCACGCGCCTCTATATATAGAGGTGGCCGGAAAAGGGGGTGAGGCCTGGGGGATGACGCTCTGTGCGCGCCGCAGCGCTTCTGCGCATGTGCGGGCGTCCCAGCAGGTTTTTAAAAAGCCACATTATTGCAGTAAGCTGGCTATGAAGTACAGAGACAGAGCTGGCAACATTTAAAGGCATACAGCAAGCGGTTGATACAGGCATCCCCTAGAAAGGCACATTAGTAGACACCAACTGTGATATAGCAGCAATTGTGCTAGACTATTCTCAGTAAAAGTGGTGTATTACGGCTGGAATACCTCAGCTTTAGGCTTAGGAATATGCCGTCCAGTAGCTCCGGAACTGAATCTTCCAGGAAGCGAAGGGGGTCTCATCGGGCTCTGAGGATCTTGGGCATACTCCTGCTGCACCAGTCTCCCCTGAAGTTCAGAGGTAAGTGACCGTAGAGACCCCGCAGGGGTACTTGGTACTGTGGCTGTCCTCAGTCACCTGCTCCTGTGTATGTAACAGAGGAGGTTTTTTCCTCAGCTCTGGGAGGATTAGAGAGCTGCCTCCCTGTCAGGGAAAGCACGCCCGATCTCCGTCTCCTCCTTCAGAGTGCCTGTTAGCAGAGCAACAGTCCCATACAGGGATCGACCTGCCTGAAGGGGATCAGGATAAGGTTGATTCTGTTATAGAGGAATCAACAGTGGGGGAATCTTTTCTCAGCATCTCAAGCTGAAAGATTATGGGTTCAGTCTCTGACTAACATGGTCCGATCAGCATTTAAAAATGCACCTTGCGGAACCATCAACCACTACTGTATCCTCGTTGGGGTCGCTAGAAGCCCCCAGACTGTTTGTTCTTTTCCACTTCACCCTTTACTGAAAGGGCTCATTTACCAGGATTGGGAACGTCCTGAGAAAATATTTATTCCCCCAAGAGATTTCCGGTGGTCTATCCCATGGAGGATAAGTTCATCAAAAAAAAAAAAAAAAAAAAATGGAAGGTCCCTACAGTGGACGCAGCCATCTCTTGTATGTATAAATCACTGACATGTCCAGTGGATAATGTCCAAATGTTCAAGAACCCAATAGATAAAAGATTGGAGTCCTTATGAAAATCTGCTTGGTGATACAACCAGCAGTAGCAGCTATTGGGGTCTGCTAAGCAGTGAAGGATCAGTTGAAACAGGTCTTGAGGGACTTGACAGATCAGCAGGCTTTGCCCTAGCTGATCTACCTAGAGCCTTAGGCTTTGCGGTTGACGCCATAGAGGATTCAGTCCATCAGGCCTCCCGCCTTACGCTGTCTATAGTACATATGCGTAGGCTCCTATGGCTCAGAAACTGGTCTGCTGAAGCTCCCTGTAAAGAATGGCTGGTTAGCGTCCCATTTCATGGTGAACGCTTATTCAGGGAAAACCTGGACAAATATATCCAGAAAATTTCCAGCGGTAAAAATACGCTCTTGCCGGTTAAAAGCAGAGTTAGAGGTCCCTCTTTAAGGGGCCTGCTTCTCCAGTCCCTGGGGCATCGGCTGTGTAACAGTTCCGACGGCCTCCTCGGTCAAATCCCGGGGGTAAAAAACAGGGACAGTAGCAGGGTAATGAGAAACCCTGGGTCAGGGGAGGTACAAAACCTCCCCCAAAGTTAAATTCATTGAAGCCCCCACTCAGTCGGGTGGGGGGAGGACTCCAGTTGTTCGCAAAGAGACCTGGCGGGACACGATCAAGACAGATAGGTGCTCTCCGCAGTAGGTTTGGGATACAGTTTGGAGTTAAAAGACTCTCCTCCTTCCCATTTTTGAGGTCAAACGTGCCAAGGGATCCCCGGAAGAGAGAGTCCCTCCTGTTGGCACTAGAACAACTATTGCTCCAAGGAGTAATTATGGAGGTTCCCCTGGAAGAATGAGGGTTCGGGTTTTACTCAAACCTCTTTACAGTCCCGAAGCAAACGCGGACGGGAGGCCCATATTAATTCAAAAAGGGCTATACAAATTCCTGTATATCAGGACTTTCCGATGGAGTCGATCCGATCGGTGGCCACTGCCCTACAAGGGGAGGATTGGTTAGCCACGATCGACATCAAAGATGCTTATTTGCACATTCCCATCTTTCCAGTCCACCAAAAATTTCTACGCTTTGCAGTAGAAGGGCGCCATTTTCAGTTCAGAGCCTTACCCTTCGGTCTGGCCACAGCACCAAGAGTGTTCACAAAAATTCTGGCCCCATTATTGGCCAATCTAAGAACACGAGGTGTAACGATAATGGCATATCTAGACGACTTGTTGCTGATAGACCACTCAGTGGAAAAACTAGAAGTGGTTGTTCACGAGACAATCAAGTATCTGGAATATCACGGTTGGATTATCAACCGAGACAAGTCAGCCCTAAAACCAGTCAAAAGTCTGGAATACTTGGGGCTAAGGCTGGATTCAGACCAGAGAAAAATTTTCTTGTCTCGAGAAAAGGGGTCGTCTTTGAGAGATTTGATCCACTTAGTGGGTTCAAAAAGACAGCCATCCATACGCCTGTGCATGAGGCTGCTGGGAAAAATGGTGGCATCATTCGAAGCAGTACCCTACGGTCAATTCCATTCAAGGAAGTTGCAAAGGGCCATACTGTCAGCCTGGAACAAAAAAGTTCAGGCTCTGGACGTACCAATGTCCTTGTCCCCTTCCGTTCGCAGAAGCCTCCGTTGGTGGTTGGTTCCCCGGAATCTGGAAAGAGGGAAATCCTTCAGTCCGATTTCTTGGAAGGTGGTCACTACAGATGCCAGCCTTTTAGGCTGGGGAGCAGTACTGGAGCAATGGTCTCTCCAGGGCAGATGGTCGGATGCGGAAAAGGCCCTGCCCATCAATCTCTTAGAGATACGAGCAGCCCGGTATGCCCTAGTAGCATGGACATCCAAACTCCAAGGGTCCCCTGTCAGAGTTCAGTCAGACAATGCCACAGCAGTGGCATATATCAATCGTCAGGGGGGCACCAGGAGTCGTGCAGCCCAAAGGGAAGTAAATTACATCCTGAGATGGGCAGAAAGATATGTCCCAGCCATATCTGCGGTATTCATTCCAGGGGTGGAGAATTGGAAGGCGGACTTTCTAAGTCGCCAACAATTATGCCCAGGGGAATGGTCCCTTCATCCCGAGGTTTTCCGGACAATATGTCAGCGGTGGGGAACACCGGATGTAGATCTGCTAGCATCCAGGTTCAACACGAAAGTGGACAGGTTTGTCTCTTGGACAAGGGATCCCCTAGCGTGCGGCTCGGATGCCCTAGTGTTCCCTTGGGATCAGTTCAAGCTGATATATGCATTCCCACCGCCACAATTGTTACCTCGATTACTCCGCAGAATCAGGGTAGAAAATAAACCAGTGATTCTGGTGGCTCCAGCGTGGCCCCGAAGAGCATGGTACGCGGAGATTGTAAAAATGTCTGTGGGGAGTCCTTGGACCCTCCCACATCGTCCGGACCTGCTTTCGCAGGGACCGATATACCACCCTTCCTTACCAGCCCTAGGTTTGACGGCCTGGCTATTGAAGCCCACATTCTAAAAAGGAGAGGGCTCTCTAATGCTGTGGTGTCTACCATGATCAATGCCAGGAAACCGGTATCCAGGCAGATCTACTATAGAATCTGGAAGGCGTACATCGCCTGGTGTGAGGCCAGGAAATGGCATCCACGTAAATACGTAATAGGTAGAATTCTGGACTTCCTACAATGGGCTGTAGATAGGAAGCTTGCCTTGAGTACTATCAAAGGTCAGATTTCGGCCTTGTCAATATTTTTTCAAAGGCCCTTGGCTTCGCATTCACTAGTCAAAGCCTTTATACAAGGAGTGATGCGTATTAGTCCTCCGGTTAATATTCCCATATGTCCATGGGATCTAAACTTGGTTCTGTCGGTTCTACAGAAACAACCATTTGAACCATTACAGCATATTTCCTTAGTGCTTCTCACCAGGAAATTGTTTTTTCTAGTAGCCATTTGTTCGGCTAAAAGAGTATCGGAATTAGCAGCTATGTCCTGTAAGGAGCCATATCTGGTTATCCATAAGGACAGAGTAGTGTTACGTCCTCATCCAGCCTTTCTTCCTAAGGTGGTATCGAGTTTTCATTTGAACCAAGATGTGGTTCTTCCTTCTTTTTTCCCCAAGCCTACTTCGGTAGAGGAAAAGTTATTGCATTCTTTGGATGTAGTAAGAGCAGTTAAAGCTTATCTAAAAGCCACTGCTCAGATTCGCAGAACGGATACTTTGTTTATTCTGCCGGAAGGCCCCAGAAAGGGTCAGGCAGCGTCAAAATCTACTTTAGCCAAGTGGATTCGACAGGTCATAATACAAGCCTATAGCTTGAGAAGTAGACCGCCTCCGTTCAAAGTTAGGGCGCACTCCACGAGAGCAGTTGGAACTTCATGGGCAGTGCATCACCAGGCCTCCCTGGCTCAGGTCTGTAAGGCCGCAACATGGTCTTCAGTACACACGTTTACTAGGTTCTACCAGGTGGACGTTAGAAGTCAGGAGGATGTCGCCTTTGGGCGCAGTGTGTTGCAGGCCGCAAAAGATCCTCATGTCTGATAGCGCTCAGCTTATATATGGTGTATCCCCCCCCTCATTTGGCATTGCTTTAGGACATCCCATTAGTAATGACTATGTCGCTCTGTGTCCCGTGATGTACGAGAAAGAAAATAGGATTTTTATAACAGCTTACCTGTAAAATCCTTTTCTTGGAGTACATCACGGGACACAGAGCTCCCGCCCCTCTTTGGGGACACTTATTGCTTTGCTACAAAACTGAGGTGCTCCCGGATGGGAGGGGCTTATATAGGGGAGGGTACTTCCGGTTTTGGAAGTTGCCAGTGCCAGCACCTGACGGTAACTATATAACCCATTAGTAATGACTATGTCGCTCTGTGTCCCGTGATGTACTCCAAGAAAAGGATTTTACAGGTAAGCTGTTATAAAAATCCTATTTTTTCATACAGTTCATAATTTGCGGAACCCAGGTAAGCTTTGCATCAAATTTTTTTTCCAAGGTTCTTGACTTGTCTTTTAGGTTCTGGGCAGGTACCTAGGTCAGATGGCCATCGGGATAGAATGGGAAAGGCTAGAGGTTCGCCCACTTGGAGTATTTCTGCTTTGGAGCAATTGAGGCTCAACCAGTTTCTGTTCATCCAGGAATGGATATGAGTCATGCATTCTGCTAGGATCTGGGGATGTCTGTCATTTTTGGAAGTGTTGACTAGGATTTGGATGTCATCGGCATATAGTTGGCCTTGAAGGCCATGTAACTGCAACATATCGGGTAGGGGGCGCATGTAACAATTGAAAAGGTATGGAGAGAGGGCAGAACCCTGTGGTACTCCCCAGTAGGGATGAGCTTCGAGTTCGAGTCGAACTCATGTTCGGCTCGAACATTGCCTGTTCGCCCGTTCGCCGAACAGCGAACAAATTGGGGTGTTCGCGGAAAATTTGAAAAATCTATGGGAGAAATCTAAAGTGCTAATTATAAAGGCTTATATGCAAGTTATTGTCCTAAAAAGTGTTTGGGGACCGGGGTCCTGCCCCAGGGGACATGTATCAATGCAAAAAGAAGTTTTAAAAACGGCCGTTTTTTCGGGAGCAGTGATTTTAATAATGCTTAAAATGAAAAAATAAAAGTGAAATATTCCTTTAAATTTCGTACCTGGGGGGTGTGTATGATATGCATGCAAAGTGGCGCATGTTTCCCGTGCTTAGAACTTTCCCTGCAAAAAATGTAATTTTTGAAAGAAAAAAATGCATTTAAAACTGACTCGCGGCTATTAATGAATTGTCGGCTCCCGGCAATACATACAAAAGTCATTGATAAAAAAAAAAAAAAAGCGTGGGGGTTCCCCAGAATTCAATTACCAGGCCCTTCAGGTCTGGAATGGATATTAAGGGGAACCCCGCCGCAAATTTAAAAAAAAATTGACTTGGGGTTCCCCCAAATATCCATTCCAGGCCCTTCAGATCTGGCATGGATTTTAAGGGGAACTCCACCCCAAATTTTAAAAAAAATGGCGTGGAGTCCCCCTAAAAATCCATACCAGACCCCTTATCCGAGCACGCAACCTGGCCGGCCGCAGGGGAAAAGGGGGGGACGAGAGAGCGGCCCCCCCTCCCTCCTGAACCGTACCAAGCCACATGCCCTCAACATGGGGAGGATGTCCCCATGTTGATGGGGACAAGGGCCTCATCCCCACAACCCTTGCCCGGTGGTTGTGGGGGTCTGCGGGCGGGGGGCTTATCGGAATCTGGAAGACCCCTTTAACAAAGGGGACCCCCAGATCCCGCCCCCCCTATGTGAATTGGTAAGGGGTACATTGTACCCCTACCATTTCACGAAGAAAGCGTAAAAAATGTTTAAAAAAACACACAAACACCTTAAAAAAGTCCTTTATTTAAAAAAAAAACAAAAAAACATTCCAGCGGTGAAATCCAGTGTCCCGCGGCGATCCCGATGTCCAGCGCTGTCCTTCATTGGTTGTGCCTGAGCGGACCTGATGGGGAACTCCCTCTCAGTGTTTTAAATGTATAGACCCGCCCCTTCTAAAGTTCCCGATCAGGTCCGCTCAGCGATCAGATGCGGAACATGAAAAGGGGCGGGTCTATACATATATTACCAAAGTGAGAGAAGTTCCCCATCAGGTCCGCCCTCTCGGTATGTCGGACCCGCCTACGTCATTGGCTTGAGCGGGGAACTTCCTTCACTGTGTAATTTAAATTTACATAGTGAAGGAAGTTCCCCGCTCAAGCCAATGACGTAGGCGGGTCCGACATACTGAGGGGGCGGACCTGATGGGGGACTGCTCTCACTTTGGTAATACATGTATAGACCCGCCCCTTCTCATGTTCCGCATCTGGTCCGCTGAGCGGACCTGATGGGGAACTTTAGAAGGGGCGGGTCTATACATTTAAAATACTGAGAGGGAGTTCCCCATCAGGTCCGATCAGGCACAACCAATGAAGGACAGCGCTGGACATCGGGATCGCCGCGGGACACTGGATTTCACCGCTGGAATGTTTTTTTTTTTTTTTTTAATAAAGGACTTTTTTAAGGTGTTTGTGTGTTTTTTTTTAACATTTTTTTACGCTTTCTTCGTGAAATGGTAGGGGTACAATGTACCTCTTACCAATTCACATAGGGGGGGCCGGGATCTGGGGGTCCCCTTTGTTAAAGGGGTCTTCCAGATTCCGATAAGCCCCCCGCCCGCAGACCCCCACAACCACCGGGCAAGGGTTGTGGGGATGAGGCCCTTGTCCCCATCAACATGTGGACATCCTCCCCATGTTGAGGGCATGTGGCTTGGTACGGTTCAGGAGGGAGGGGGGGCCGCTCTCTCGTCCCCCCCTTTTCCCCTGCGGCCGGCCAGGTTGCGTGCTCGGATAAGGGGTCTGGTATGGATTTTTAGGGGGACTCCACGCCATTTTTTTTTTAAATTTGGGGTGGAGTTCCCCTTAAAATCCATGCCAGATCTGAAGGGCCTGGAATGGATATTTGGGGGAACCCCACGTCAATTTTTTTTTAATTTGCGGCGGGGTTCCCCTTAATATCCATTCCAGACCTGAAGGGCCTGGTAATTGAATTCTGGGGAACCCCCACGCTTTTTTTTATTTTTTATGAATGACTTTTGTATGTATTGCCGGGAGCCGACAATTCATTAATAGCCGCGAGTCAGTTTTAAATGCCTTTTTTTCTTTCAAAAATGACATTTTTTGCAGGGACAGTTCTAAGCACGGGAAACATGCGCCACTTTACATGCATATCATACACACCCCCCAGGTACGAAATTTAAAGGAATATTTCACTTTTATTTTTTCATTTTAAGCATTATTAAAATCACTGCTCCCGAAAAAACGGCCGTTTTTAAAACTTCTTTTTGCATTGATACATGTCCCCTGGGGCAGGACCCCGGTCCCCAAACACTTTTTAGGACAATAACTTGCATATTAGCCTTTATAATTAACACTTTAGATTTCGAACGTTCGAGTCCATTGTATTTAATAGGGTTCTAAAGTTTACACGAACATTTTGTCTGTTCGCAGGTTCTGGTGCGAACCGAACAGGGGGGTGTTCGGCTCATCCCTGCTCCCCAGGGCACTGGGCTTATGGCTGACCTGAAAGGTCCCAGCCTAACCTGTTGGGTACGGTCTTGTAGAAAAGACTGGATCCATAACAGGACAGCACCTTGAATTCCAAACTGGTCATGGAGGCGCGAGATCAGAATGTCGTGATCATTGGTGTCAAAAGCCGTGGAGAGGTCCAATAGCACTAAGGCCGCCGATTCCCCAGCGTCTCTGACCCTCAGCAGCTGTTCCCTCATGGCCAGAATGGAGAGCTCTATTCCCCTGCCTGGACGGAACCCAGACTGGACATTGTGGAATAGGCCCTCCCCTTCAGAGTATTCCTGAAGTTGCTCAAGAACGATGGTTTCCATAATCTTTGCCACAAAGTGAATGCTAGAAATGGGTCTTAGATTGTTCGGGTCTTGAAGCTCTGTTTTTTTTTTTGGAATTGGCGTAACGTATGACTGTTTAAGTTTCCCTGGTATAACTCCCAGCCTCAAACTGAAGTTGATGATTGTACATAAGTCTGGAAGGAATGCCTTTGACTGGAGTTTGAAAAACCAGGCAGGGCAAAATTCATCCGCAAAGTGTGTGGGCTTCAATTTAAGAATTACTTTGTGTAGTAACTCCGTAGGTGTGAAGTTTTTTAAGCTGGACAGAGTAGGTTGGATAGCCTCTTGTAGTGGACCAGGTTGGTCAATCAGGTGAATGTTCTTGGCAATGCCCAACCGGATTTTATGAATTTTATCTTGGAAAGCGATCCCTAATTTATTGGTGAATTCTTGTGATGGTATTATCGTCTTGGTTAACCTACGTGGATTAAGCATTTCGTTTACAATTTCGAAAAGTTTCTTATCCTGGTTTCCGGCGTTATCGATCTGTTCACCGTAATATGCTTTTTTCCTGTGGCGAATGGCTTTGAAATATGCCCGAGAAATTATTCGGTATGTGAGCTTGTCTTGATGTGTGTTAGTCTTAAGCCATTTTCTTTCAAGCTGTCTGCGTTTCGTTTTAATTAGGGCTAGGTTGCTATTGTACCAAGGTTTAGCCTTGGTAATCTTTTTGCGAAAGTGTGATGTTTTGAGAGGGGCAAGCTTATCAAGTGTATGATGGATTTTTAGTTCAAATGCATCAAGGGCTTTAGTGACTCTGTCAAGATGGATTTCAAAGTCAATATAAAGATCATCTTCACTGTCTAGGGTGATAGGTTCAAGAGCCAAGTATGTTGCCATGAAGGTGAGTGGACATAGGTTTTTAAGTGAACGATACGGCTTGGATTGCTGCATGGGAATACCCAAGTCTGGGGCTGGGGGTCTAAAGTCTCTGAGTTGGTATGAAATTAATTTATGATCTGTCCATATAAGTTCGATGTTCTGGATGTCAGAGATAGTGATATTAGAGAAGACCGCATCTAGTGTGTGCCCTTTCTCATGGGTATAGGAGTTGACATTTTGAACAAAGCCAAGGGTGTCAAGATCTTGTAAAAACTCCTGTATTTTAGGATCCAGTAAGTCCTCAAGCCATAGGTTACAGTCGCCTTGCAGGATAATGTTTGACGTGTAAGTGCTCAATTCTAAACAAAATTGAATAATCTCAGTGTTGAATTCCGTGTGGTATCCTGGCGGACGATATATAGTTGCTATGATGATAGAGGTGGTGGCATCAATTTGGCAACATGCAGAAAGATGTTCAAAGCAAATATATTCTGAGAGAGCTAGTTCCCTACAGGTAACATTGTTATTGTGAATCAGTGCAATGCCTCCACCCCGTTTACCCTGTCTATTTTTTGTAAGTATGTCATATCCTGGTGGAACGAGGTCATCTAAGTGGATGCTATAACCCTTGCCAAACCAGGTTCCAGTAAGAGATAGAAACTGAAATTCTTCATTTTGTCAATAGATCATATATATCGTTTGCATGTTTGACAGCGGACCGGGCGTAATGGTACACTACCAGTTTCCCTTACTCAGAAAGGCGGCGGCAGCACTCGACAGCTGATGGAAGCATCAACTGCGGTGCCGACATCTCTGGACTCCAGGACAGGTAAGTGTCCTAATATTTAAAGTCAGCAGCTGCAGTATTTGTAGCTACTGGCTTTTCATTTTTTGCAGGGGTGGGCGGACCTCCTCTTTAAGTGCTAAATTTAATTTAGCGTATGTTTATCTAAGAAGACTTATACATAACTGTGTGGTTTCTAATAGCTGTACCTGCAGAATATCATTGAATGTGGATGTGTATTACTGAATACGTTGTGCCCATGCTCTTTTGTTGCAACATTCCAACAAGGGGGGGGCTACTGTGTATGCAAGCAGTACATGTGTTGGCCAGTAGAGTTACTTTTACCAACTAAAGCCCTGTACACACGATCGGATAACCTATGGATTTTCGTCCGATGGATTTGTCCATCGGAAATCCGATGAAACTGTTTTTCATCAGTCTTGGCCACACACCATCAGTCTAAAAACCGACGGCAAGAAAACAACGGCACGTTCAAAACGTACGACGCGCTATAAAAGGGCCGAACAAATCTAATGGCGCCACCCCTTGGGCTGCTTTTGCTGATTTCGTGTTACCGCGTGTTAGTAAAAGTTTGGTGAGAGCCGATTCGCGCTTTTCAGTCTCCGTGCTTTGTAGATCGTTTCCTGTTGTTCAGTTTGTGCTTGTGGGTTTGTATTTGTGATTCAGTGCGTGCAGTCAGGTCGTTACTGCCTTGCAGTGCCTTTTTGGCCGTTAGTTTACTGTTTTTCAGATCGTTCTTCTCAGGCCTTGCTGTTCCACGGTGCGTTCTGTTTGAGGGCCTTCTGACCAGCCGACCGGTTTAAAACCATGTTTGAAGTGCGTTCTCGTTCTCAAGCTCCTGCTGGCTTTGGGCTTGGTGTTGCAGTTAACACTGTAACCCGAGTTCAGTCTGTGAACAGGGTGAGGAGGAGTTCATGGACTAAGAATTGGTTGCTCCAGCGGGACCAATTCTCTCATATGCCTCTGCTGCGGGAAATCCATGAGAATAACCCTGATGATTTCAGGAATTATCTCAGGATGACGGACCCCGTATTTCACCGTCTGTTGGATTTGCTGTCCCCCTATATAACGAGGCAGGACACTGTGATGCGCCAGGCCATCACTGCCGAGCAGAGGCTTATTGCCACGTTGAGATACCTGGCAACTGGGAGAAGCTTGCAGGACCTCAAGTTCTCAACAGGCATCTCCCCCCAGGCTCTCGGGATCATTATCCCTGAGACTTGTTCGGCCATCATTCAGGTCCTGCAGAAGGACTATATGAAGGTAATTATGCTCCTTTAACCTCACATTATCTGTTTTTATTCTGTTGTTTTTTTCTTTTTTTTCCCTCCTAACACAAATATGCCTGTTTGTAATATCCTGGTAATGTCCCCATTTTCCCCATGACTTTTTTACCTGTAAATCCCTTTTTGGGCCCTACATGCCTATTTCCCTTCACTAACCTCTCCAGCGTGCTATCGTGGGCGCAAACCCAGCTAGCCTTCTATTTTCCTTTTCATTTTTGGGGGGTCATTGCCCTCATAGTTTGACAACCCTCCCTCCCCCCCCTAAAGATGTTAAAAAATTAGTAGTTCTCAATCAAGCTCAGCCGAGTGGTAGAGCCTTTTTTGGGATCCGCCACAATCACCTTAGGCCCCCCCCCCCTTGGATTATTTTAGAATGTCCACTCAGCGGGGGTGAGTCATCTGCTAAGTGGGCCTTTGTTTATTGGTAGGAAAAACTCCCTTAAATAATAATGATACTCAACAATGTTTTTGTTTATAATCTGCTTGCACTGTACCATAAACCGTACTAATGTCTTCTTTTTGTTTGACTCCACAGTTCCCTAGCACACCAGAGGAATGGCTGACTGTGGCCTCCCAATTTGCCCAGCGGTGGGATTTCCCCAACTGCGGAGGGGCAATTGATGGGAAGCACGTCCACATAGTGCCGCCAACCCGTTCGGGGTCATACTATTTTAACTATAAAGGTTTTAGAAGCATAGTGTTAATGGCGGTGGTGTCGGCACGGTACGAGTTCCTGTATGTGGACGTGGGGAAGAACGGCCGGATGTCCGATGGCGGATCATTCGCGGAGACGGAGTTCACTCACCGTCTGCAGGCTGGGGGTCTTGCACTGCCTACAGATGCAGAGAACGTTGAAGGGCTCCCGTTCGTTTTCATTGCGGATGAGGCTTTTGGACTAGGACCACACCTGATGCGGCCGTTTCCCCAACGCACCCTCACCCCGGAGAGGAGGGTTTTTAATTAGCGGCTGGCCAGAGCCCGGGGAGTTGTGGAGAATGCCTTCGGGATAATGGCCAGCCGGTTCCGCCTGTTCCAGACAGCGATACATTTGGCGGATTATAAACTGAACCACATCGTCTACTGCTGCTGCTTCTTGCACACTTTTCTATGCAAATTTGCAACCAATTATGTATCATCGTTTGGGCCTGAGGCCAGTCCATCTGAACTGATTAATCTGACCGGCCTCAGCACTGCCCGTACTGGCTTGGCCCCCCAAAGTGCCCGTGAAGTACGCCAGAAATACGTAGAGTACTTCACGGGTAGGGGGGCCATCGCAATGCCAGACCACATCTGACCAAGTATTTAACCTTTTAAAAATAAAAAAAATCATGGAATTCCTACAAACTTGTGTTGTCATTCTTGTATTTTGGGTTTATGTGTCTTCCAGGTTCTAGTAGTGCCAAGTGTAATTGTCCTTAGTAAATAGCCTCAAAACTCAGAGCGAAAAACTCGGTTTTTGCATCTTCAGAACTGCTCTTGAGCATAGAAAGAACAAGGCACACCTTTTTTAGACTTCCCAAATGTTTTTATTGTTTGCAACACATTATTTGGGGGTTTTTAGAAATACTAGCCTTTTATTTTTCTGTGCGTCTTTTTTTGCAGAAACATGCATGGGTCGTAAGCCATTTCTTTCTTGTACATCACGGGACACAGAGCGACATAGTCATTACTAATGGGTTATATAGATACCGTCAGGTGCTGGCACTGGCAACTTCCAAAACCGGAAGTACCCTCCCCTATATAAGCCCCTCCCATCCGGGAGCACCTCAGTTTTTTGCCAGTGTCTAAGGTGTTGGCCAAGAAGAAACATGTGTTTTTCACTGAGCTTGCGTACAGGTTCTTTTGGGCCTCAGTAAGCTATTCCGGATCCGACCAAAAAAGCTTCATAGCTAAACGGTCGGTACCCGGGCCTTGCAGAGAAGAGCAAGGTTTTGCCTGTAATGCTTCTCTTAGGAGAGCTGGACCCTGGGATCCAGAGCTCTGGTCATACCCACGACCAAGATGTTTTCTGTGCAGGGTGCTATACAGGTCCAGGGGAGTGGAATCCTTGGGAACCCGGTCCCTGAAGGTTTGATTACAATGCCTGCCGTGATAGGTGAAGTTTGGGCTTTTGTGGACCAAACAAAGTCCTGCGGCGGGGAACAGGTAAGTGGGGGCCCCCAGGAACTTGGTTCTATTGGGGGACCCCCAAGCCTAATTTGTCTTTCTGTCTGTTACCTAACGGTATTCCCGCTAATATTCTGTAAGACCGCGGTACCTGTGTTAGACACTAGAGGCCGCTATGGTTCTTTTTCTTGTAATGTGGATTTTTTTCTTCCAGAATCAAATCCAGGCAGTTGGTATGTTCTCTGCTGGGAAGCTGTCTCCTCTGCCCTGTTGCTGCGCTCATCCATCCCCGGGCCCTGCGGCAAAGGGACCCTGGCTCCCATCTAGCTCCTTGTTGTTTTCAAAAAAGGCGCCGAAGGCGCACGTGCCCGCGCGCGTGCGCGTGCACGCGCCTCTATTCATAGAGGCGATCTGGAAAAAGGGGCGGAGCGGGTGGATGACGCTCAGGTGTGCGCCGCGGCGCTACTGCGCATGTGCGGGCGTCCAGCGTGTTTTGAAGCACATTATAGCTGGCTGTTGAAGTGCACAGACATAGCTAGCAACAATATAAAGGCACATAGAGGCGGTTGATGCAGGCATCCCCTAGAAAGGCACTTTAGTAGACACCAACTGTGATATAGCAGCAATTGTGCTAGACTATTCTCAGTAAAAGTGGTGTATTACGGCTGGAATACCTCAGCTTTAGGCTTAGGAATATGCCGTCCAGAAGCTCCGGAACTGAATCTTCCAGGAAGCGAAGGGGGTCTCATCGGGCTCGGAGGATCTTGGGCATACTTCTGCTGCACCAGTCTCCCCTGAAGTTCAGAGGTAAGTGACCGTAGAGACCCCGCAGGGGTACTTGGTACTGTGGCTGTCCTCAGTTCACCTGCTCCTGTGTATGTAACAGAGGAGGTTTTTTCCTCAGCTCTGGGAGGATTAGAGAGAGATTGTCAACATTGATCGCTGCCTCCCTGTCAGGGAAAGCACGCCTGATCTCCGTCTCCTCCTTCAGAGTGCCTGTTAGCAGAGCAACAGTCCCATACAGGGATCGACCTGCCTGAAGGGGATCAGGATGAGGTTGATTCTGTTATAGAGGAATCAACAGTGGGGGAACCTTTTCTCAGCATCTCAAGCTGAAAGATTATGGGTTCAGTCTCTGACTAACATGGTCCGATCAGCATTTAAAAATGCACCTTGCGGAACCATCAACCACTACTGTATCCTCGTTGGGGTCGCTAGAAGCCCCCAGACTGTCTGTTCTTTTCCACTTCACCCTTTACTGAAAGGGCTCATTTACCAGGATTGGGAACATCCTGAGAAAATATTTATTCCCCCAAGAGATTTCCGGTGGTCTATCCCATGGAGGATAAGTTCATCAAAAAAAAAAAATGGAAGGTCCCTACAGTGGACGCAGCCATCTCTTGTATGTATAAATCACTGACATGTCCAGTGGATAATGTCCAAATGTTCAAGAACCCAATAGATAAAAGATTGGAGTCCTTATGAAAATCTGCTTCTTTCTACAGCAAGCTTGGTGACACAACCAGCAGTAGCAGCTATTGGGGTCTGCTAAGCAGTGAAGGATCAGTTGAAACAGGTCTTGAGGGACTTGACAGATCAGCAGGCTTTGCCCTAGCTGATCTACCTAGAGCCTTAGGCTTTGCGGTTGACGCCATAAAGGATTCAGTCCATCAGGCCTCCCGCCTTACGCTGTCTATAGTACATATGCGTAGGCTCCTATGGCTCAAAAACTGGTCTGCTGAAGCTCCCTGTAAAGAATGGCTGGTTAGCGTCCCATTTCATGGTGAACGCTTATTCAGGGAAAACCTGGACAAATATATCCAGAAAATTTCCAGCGGTAAAAATACGCTCTTGCCGGTTAAAAACAGAGTTAGAGGTCCCTCTTTAAGAGGCCTGCTTCTCCAGTCCCTGGGGCATCGGCTGTGTAACAGTTCCGACGGCCTCCTCGGTCAATTCCCGGGGGTAAAAAACAGGGACAATAGCAGGGTAATGAGAAACCCTGGGTCAGGGGAGGTACAAAACCTCCCCCAAAGTTAAATTCATTGAAGCCCCCACTCAGTCGGGTGGGGGGAGGACTCCAGTTGTTCGCAAGAGACCTGGCGGGACACGATCAAGACAGATAGGTGCTCTCCGCAGTATGTTTGGGATACAGTTTGGAGTTAAAAGACTCTCCTCCTTCCCATTTTTGAGGTCAAACGTGCCAAGGGATCCCCGGAAGAGAGAGTCCCTCCTGTTGGCACTAGAACAACTATTGCTCCAAGGAGTAATTATGGAGGTTCCCCTGGAAGAATGAGGGTTCGGGTTTTACTCAAACCTCTTTACAGTCCCGAAGCAAACGCGGACGGGAGGCCCATATTAATTCTAAAAGGGCTATACAAATTCCTGTATATCAGGACTTTCCAATGGAGTCAATCCGATCGGTGGCCACTGCCCTACAAGGGGAGGATTGGTTAGCCGCGATCGACATCAAAGATGCTTATTTGCGCATTCCCATCTTTCCAGTCCACCAAAAATTTCTACGCTTTGCAGTAGAAGGGCGCCATTTTCAGTTCAGAGCCTTACCCTTCGGTTCGGCCACAGCACCACGAGTGTTTACAAAAATTCTGGCCCTTTATTGGCCAATCTAAGAACACAAGGTGTAATGATAATGGCATATCTAGATGACTTGTTGCTGATAGACCACTCAGTGAAAAAACTAGACGTGGTCGTTCACAAGACAATCAAGTATCTGGAATCTCACGGTTGGATTATCAACCGAGACAAGTCACCCCTAAAAACCAGTCAAAAGTCTGGAATACTTGGGGCTAAGGTTGGATTCAGGCCAGAGAAAAATATTCTTGCGTCGAGGAAAGGTGTTGTCTTTGAAAGATTTGATCCACTTAGTGGGTACAAAAAAGACAGCCGTCCATACGCCTGTATATGAGGCTGCTGGGAAAGATGGTGGCATCATTCGAAGCAGTACCCTACGGTCAATTCCATTCAAGGAATTTGCAAGGGGCCATACTGTCAGCCTGGAACAAAAAAGTTCAGGCCCTAGACTTACAATGTCCTTGTCCCCTTCCGTTCGCAAGAGCCTCCGTTGGTGGTTGGTTCCCCAGAATCTGGAAAAAAGGAAATCCTTCAGTCCGATTTCTTGGAAGGTGGTCACTACAGATGCCAGCCTTATAGGCTGGGGAGCAGTACTGGAGCAATGGTCTCTCCAGGGCAGATGGTCGGATGCAGAAAAGGCCCTGCCCATCAATCTCTTAGAGATACGAGCAGCCCGGTATGCCCTAGTAGCATGGACATCCAAACTCCAAGGGTCCCCTGTCAGAATTCAATCAGACAATGCCACAGCAGTGGCATATATCAATCATCAGGGGGGCACCAGGAGTCGTGCAGCCCAGAGGGAAGTAAATTACATCCTGAAATGGGCAGAAAGATATGTCCCAGCCATATCTGCGGTATTTATTCCAGGAGTGGAGAATTGGAAGGCGGACTTTCTAAGTCGCCAGCAATTATGCCCAGAGGAAGGGTCCCTTCACCCCGAGGTTTTCTGGACAATATGTCAGCGGTGGGGAACATCGGATGTAGATCTTCTAGCATCCAGATTCAACGCAAAGGTGGACAGGTTTGTCTCTCGGACAAGGGATCCCCTAGCTTGCGGCTCGGATGCCCTAGTGTTCCCTTGGGATCAGTTCAAGCTGATATATGCATTCACACCGCCACAATGGTTACCTCGATGACTCCGCAGAATCAGGGTAGAAAAGGAACCAGTGATTCTGGTGGCTCCAGCGTGGCCCCGAAGAGCGTGGTACGCGGAGATTGTAAAATGTCAGTGGGGAGTCCTTGGTCTCTCCCACGTCGTCTGGACCTGTTTTCGCAAGGACCAATATACCACCCTTCCTTACCAGCCCTAGGTTTGACGGCCTGGCTATTAAAGCCCACATTCTAAAAAAGAGAGGGCTCTCTAATCCTGTGGTATCTACCATGATCAATGCCAGGAAGCCGGTATCCAGGCAGATCTACTATAGAATCTGGAAGGCGTACATCGCGTGGTGTGAGGCCAAGAAATGGCATCCACATAAGTACGTAATAGGTAGGATTCTGGACTTCCTACAGTGGGCTGTAGATAGGAAGCTTGCCTTGAGTACTATCAAGGGTCAGATTTCGGCCTTGTCAATATTTTTTCAAAGGCCCTTGGCTTCGCATTCACTAGTCAAAGCCTTTATACAAGGAGTGATGCGTATTAGTCCTCCGGTTAATATTCCCATATGTCCATGGGATCTAAACTTGGTTCTGTCGGTTCTACAGAAACAACCATTTGAACCATTACATCATATTTCTTTGGTGCTTCTCACCAGGAAATTGATTTTTCTAGTAGCCATTTGTTCGGCTAAAAGAGTGTCGGAATTAGCAGCTATGTCCTGTAAGGAGCCATATCTGGTTATCCATAAGGATAGAGTAGTGTTACGTCCTCATCCAGCCTTTCTTCCTAAGGTGGTATCGAGGTTTCATTTGAACCAAGATGTGGTTCTTCCTTCTTTTTTCCCCAAACCTACTTCGGTAGAGGAAAAGTTATTGCATTCTTTGGATGTAGTAAGAGCAGTTAAAGCTTATCTAAAGGCCACTGCTCAGATTCGCAGAACGGATACTTTGGTTATTCTGCCGGAAGGCCCCAGAGAGGGTCAGGCAGCGTCAAAATCTACTTTAGCCAAGTGGATTCGACAGGTCATAATACAAGCCTATGGCTTGAGAAGGAGACCGCCTCCGTTCAAAGTTAGAGCGCACTCCACGAGAGCAGTTGGAACTTCATGGGCAGTGCATCACCAGGCCTCCCTGGCTCAAATCTGTAAGGCCACAACATGGTCTTCAGTACACACGTTTACTAGGTTCTACCAGGTGGACGTTAGAAGTCAGGAGGATGTCGCCTTTGGGCGCAGTGTGTTGCAGGCCGCAAAAGATCCTCATGTCTGATAGCGCTCAGCTTATATATGGTGTATCCCCCCCCCTCATTGGGCATTGCTTTAGGACATCCCATTAGTAATGACTATGTCGCTCTGTGTCCCGTGATGTACGAGAAAGAAAATAGGATTTTTATAACAGCTTACCTGTAAAATCCTTTTCTTGGAGTACATCACGGGACACAGAGCTCCCGCCCCTCTTTGGGGACACTTATTGCTTTGCTACAAAACTGAGGCGCTCCCGGATGGGAGGGGCTTATATAGGGGAGGGTACTTCTGGTTTTGGAAGTTGCCAGTGCCAGCACCTGACGGTATCTATATAACCCATTAGTAATGACTATGTCGCTCTGTGTCCCGTGATGTACTCCAAGAAAAGGATTTTACAGGTAAGCTGTTATAAAAATCCTATTTTTTTTTAGTCTGAAAAAGTAATAAAATAACACTGTTAAAAATACCAACTGGAGATGGGGTGATGGTACCCCTGATCCATCCCAAATGTTAACAAACACACTTTCTTTTGGGGCTCAAATGGGTATCTTCAACAAGATCCCATGGCTAGGGTAAACATGTGCTATCCGCCATCATGGGGGATCAATGGCTGTGCTTTGGGGATGTAAACCCTTCCTCTACCCTACTTGAGGAGGGAGGAAGAGGTTGCACCCCCAAAACAGGGACATAGATATCCTGTGACGGCAGATAGCACATGTTGAGTCTTCAGTGTGTGCATCTTCACATTTGGGATGTTGGAAATCCCTGAGATAATTTCAGACGCATAACAAAACACACAAAAAGGGGGGGGTTCACACTATTCTCCCCAAAATATCTATCATGTTTTTATATTTTTGCTCAATCACAATCATTCTCTTTCTCATAATGTCCATTTCGCTGCTGCATTCCATGATTTCCTGAATGATTATTTTGGCGCTGGCACTCGAGAATGGTGGATTTGGACTTCCCGACACACCCCCACGTTCAGTCCCTAAAACAAAAAAAGGTTTTACACTAGGCAGTCCTACATCTGTATTTACCTTGAAGTTGTGGTGACAGACACTGACCTGTTGTGCTGATAAGCTCCACCTCTCCTTCCTCCACCTCCCCTTCCTCCACCTCCGCTTCCTCCACCTCCGCTTCCTGAACCTGCTGATCTTGGTCTGCTTTGGGAGCTTTGGGGAGTTTCTGTGGTGTTGGGTTACTCGTCTCCTGAGCATGGTGTCCTCCCAGTCTCCTCTCCCCTATGGGAATTTACAACAAAATGTATACTTTAGCACACAGACTTTTTTAAGGCCTGAAAAGGGATCCTCAATGTTTTGAAGTGGTGTACAATTGATATTTGGCCCTGAGTTCCAACATGAACATATGTGATCTTGCAAACTCCACAAAGCAACATGTTATTTTTGAGGACATTCATAAATACACTTGGATAACCACCAAGGTATCCACTGGACCACCTGTGTGTGACACCGTTAATAAATTTGGTCATGTGGCCCAGAGTATAGTATCTTGATCAAGAACAAAAAAAAGTACACAACTTCTGGAGTGTCATCTCCTTTACCCAGAATACAGTTTATTCTTTCAGTCACATTCTAAATTTCCTTACAACACATCATCTAGCCAACAATGTGTAGATAAACATTGTTGACGTAAAATGAGGCATGCCCACGTGTAGTTTACGTGGATATGTGCCAAACATGTTTGGGGGAAAAGCAGCAAGTTATTGGTCAAAACATTGGGCAAATAAGTGGACTCTCCACTTAACCTAAAAGATGAGATTTCAAAATGTGAACCCAGTCAAGCCAAGCACATGTTGCAAAACATGGAAGAATACATATTACAATGTGAAAGAACACAGTAAAATATACTTACTTTTTTCTATGCTTTTTATAAGCTTCTTATACTGCTCCGGCTCCCTGATCTTGAGGTCTGACCACCTTTTACGGAGTTGTTCCTTGGATCTCCTGACCCCATATTTTTAACTTCAATAAATTTTTATTATAAAGTCAGGTTCATACAATAGACAACGCAATAAACTTTGCCATCAACATTTGGACATCTATGTGATGTACTTATACCGCGACTATATTCAAGGCATAAAATAGAAGGATAAGAGGTAGAATTAACACTCAGAAATTGGTTTATAACTCATAATAAGAACATTGTTGAAAAAAAAAATATTGTCTCTTAACTATATATCAGAAATAAGGATCGGCTTTACTCTGGTTTCCAATTTCGTTTAAACCATATTTCCCAGGCAGACCATTTGTCTCTTGTGGATAAGTATTTGCCCTAAGATGCTGCGAACATTAACTCGTACGTGGCGTGGGTGTTAGTCGTCTCTACAATTTCTCTAAATGATGGTGGGATTGCTGCTAGCCAGTGTCGCAGAATCACCAGCCTAGTGCTGAGAAGGATGTGCGTGACTACAGTTCTTATTTGTGGCGCTATTTGTTCTATTCCTAAAGATAATACTGCTAGTGCTGCGTTAGGCGCAATGTGTGACCCTGCCAACCTAGAAATGAGATTGAACACTTCGGACCAAAGTGGGTTCAGGGCATGGCAATTCCACAGAATATGGTGCAGAGTACCCGTCTCTCCGCATTTCCTCCAACAAAGAGAGGAGGTAGAAGCATTAAATTTGGACATTCTGTATGGTGTAAGGTACCACCTGAGTAAAATTTTATGGGTTACTTCCCAGAGATTGGAGCTTTTAGTCGCGGTGAAATTATATACTAGGGCTTTTTGCCATTGGAGTTCTGAGTACTCTGCACCTAGTTCCCGTTCCCATGCAACTATATTAGTGGATTTTTCAAATAAGGCTTTAGACTGTAAGAGACAGTAGAACAGTGAGATGCCTTTAATAGTGGTGCAACTGTTCGTTAGGTATAACAATGCTCGCCATGGCAGCAGCGTTTCAAAATTGGACAATGTTCGAATAAAGTGAACTATTTGCATGTATCTATATTGGTCCCTGTCCTCAAGATTATATTCTATTTGCAATGCTCTAAATGTTTTTGGGGCCGGGCCTACCAGTATATCTTGTACAGTTTTGATGCCTTTGGCCTCCCAATGTGTGACAGACAAGTCTGGGATTATCAGTGAGAAGCAAGAGATATTAAGAGGTAAGGGCTTTAAAAGTTGATCTGGGATGTCTAGAGATGTGAACATTTTCCACTTTTGAAGTGTGGCCTTCATAGTTAGAGATATGTGTGGGTATGCCTGGGGTATAATGTGGCATGTTAGGAGTATATCAGCCAATTTGTGCCCCAAGGTTTGGGCTGCTTCTAGGTCCAACCATTTAGGGCCTTGGCGCTGGTTAAACCAAGCTCTGGTTTGAGAAAGGATAGTAGCCGAGTGATAATCTTGTAATAGGACATGGCCTATACCTCCTGCACTTCTAGTTTTAATTAATTTTTTGAAAGCGCACCTAGCTCTTCTACCCCGCCACAGGAATTTGTTCAGTATAGACTGAGCCTTGGTGAAAAAGGAATTAGGGATCGGGATTGGTAGTGCTCAGAAGAGGTATAACAGTTGTGGTAAGACTAACATTTTAAATGACGCTAGCCGTCCCGTCCAGGACAGCTCAACCTTGCCCAGTTCCTGTAACTTGTTGGTCAGAATATTGAGGAAGGGAGTAAAGTTAGCTGTAACTAGGTCTTCTGTAGATGCCGTGAGGGTAATCCCTAGGTATTTTATCCCATCTTGCTTCCATATGTATGGGAACCGTGTGCTAAGTCGCGTTTGGACAGATAGATCAATACCCAATCCCATTATATACGATTTACTTTCATTGACCTTATAGTAAGACAACTGGTTAAACATAGCTAAAGCCGAGTGCACAGAAGCCAGGGAAGTCTCCACATCTGTGAGAATCATTATAATGTCGTCAGCGAATAGGCTAATCGTGTGTGTAGAGTTGGGCATGGAGAAACCTTTAATGTTGGGGTGAGATCGAATATAGATGGCCAGGGGTTCCATTAAAAGATTAAATATTAAAGGGGATAGTGGGCACCCCTGTCTGGTGCCGTTAGATATGGTGAACGGCTTGGAGAGCACCCCTGAGGTATAGACCTGAGCCGAGGGGTTCGAGTATAAGGCTAATATTGCTTGCAGTATATTACCCGAGAAGCCAAAACTTTGTAATACTTGGGTGAGGTACATCCAGTGAATACGATCAAAGGCCTTCTCTGCGTCCAATGCCAACAGCAGAGAAGGCCTTTTGTGCAGTTTAGCTAGATGAATAATGTTAATTAGTCTACGCGTGGCATCGGACGTTTGGCGACCCTTCGTGAAGCCCGTCTGATCAGGGTTAATGATAAGGGGAAGTATGTCTATTAATCTGTATGCAACAATTTTAGCATAAACCTTTAAGTCGATGTTGAGAAGTGATATGGGCCTAAAGTTTGGAGGGGAATCAGGCTCCTTCCCTGGCTTCGGCAAGGCCACAATAACAGCACCCAACATTTCAGGCGGGAATGAGGCCGAGACAGTGGCAGCGGCAAAGATTTGTTCCATATATGGTGTCAGTAAATGTTTGAAGGATTTATAATAGTCACCAGAAAATCCATCCGGCCCTGGAGACTTGTTAATTGGGAGTGAGTCTATCGCCCTATGTATCTCTGCCATGCTGAACGGCTGATTGAGGGTCAATAGTTGCTCCTGTGAGATGTTAGGAATGTCTAATTTTCCAAGAAACACGTTTATTGCTTCAACATTTGGTTGGGTAGTGTTCGGATCATCTTTCAAATTGTAAAGAAAGCCATAGTAATGGCTAAAGGCGTCCGCCATTTCTTGGGGATGATACAATTTATTTTTGGTAACGGGGTGTATAATATACAGAATCTGAGTTTTTTGTCACATGCCCTTTCCCATTTGAGCTAGATTCTTACCCGCTTGGTTACCTGTAGCGTAGTATGTCATCTTAAGTTTTTTTTATGTTTTTTCAAAGTTCTCTAAAAGAAGGAGCCGCAACTCACATCTCAGCTGGGTAATTTGACTCAAAATTTTGGGAGAAGATTTTTGCTTATTACTAGTCTCTAATAGGAAGATTTTGTCAGTGATTTCTTTTATTTGCCTGCGCCGCTGCCTTATGACCCTCGCTCCCTGTTGTATGAAAATGCCACGAATAAAAGCTTTGTGGGCATTCCACAGTACAAATTTATCTTGCACAGAGGATTCGTTATTCTTAAAAAATTCAGTTAGCTGGTTTTCAATGACTGACTTATAGTCCGCTTGCTGTAAGAGAAAGGAGTTCAATCTCCATAATGGAGGTGCGGTGTTGGGTGTCCCGTCCACCAGAGACAGGGTAGTAGAAGCGTGGTCAGACCACGTAATGGCATTAATGTTCGTGGCGGATGCATTGGCTAGTGTTTGTTGGTCGACAAGAAAAAGGTCAATGCGGGAATAAGTCCTGTGAGGTGATGAAAAGAATGTGAAGTCTTTTTCTCCCGCATGTAAGCATCTCCAGGCGTCAAACAGATCGTGCTTGTGAATTGAGGGTAGTAAGGACGGGCTATAGCGTTTGGCGCCGGAGGTAGAGTCCATCACAGGATCTGGGGTGGCGTTGAAATCCCCGCATAATAGTAATCTTCCCTTGTGGTGTTTCCTAACCTTTTTCATCAGCTTATTAAAAAAATAAATCTGGCGTTGGTTTGGTGAATAGACATTTACTATGGTATACGTGATTGAGTTAAGTTCACAAACCAGGATAAGATACCGGCCATTTTCATCTTTAATTTCCTCAAGTAGGGTGAAAGTTACAGAGTCACGTATTGCTATGAGGACTCCTTTAGTTTTATTGCGGGCATTTGCGGTAAAAAGATGTGGAAAGTTCCTGTGCGAACATTTGGGTGGTGTTGAAGCAGAGAAATGTGTCTCTTGAGCGCAAAGTATGTCAGCTTTGTTAGAGAGGGCTTCTGACCATAAGGAACGCCTTTTAGCAGGATGATTCAGTCCTTTAGAGTTTATAGAAATTATCTTTATCCCCATACTTGCGGGAGTGTGAAGATTATGTTACATTGCTGCTTTACATTCATTGGTGGTGCAATGTCTCCCTCATGTGGTTGGATTTGGGATAGCGGTGTGAAACTGAAAATGATGGTGCATAAAGTCAAAAGGTACTTACTATTTGGTGATGCGCAGAGAGTTTGTCTATTTTGGACTTCGGGCCAAGTTGAGTGGCATTTCTGCATGGAGGGTCCAGCAGTAATTACTTGAACTCCGTCTTGTAAATCTTTCAACAGTAAAAACAAGAAAACTGAGAGAAAAAAGAAAAACATAGAAAAATATAACCAAGCAACTTATAGAAAACAATAGAGAGGTCCTAGTCCTCAGTGGGCACTAGAACCAGGATACCCGTATGCAGCGTTAAGCTGCCCAAAGTGGGTGGGGGTAAAGTTCAGGCCTAATGGCGCTCCTGTACGTTCCTCCAGGGGTTAGTAGTGGAGTGTTACCCATCCGGGTCAAGTGTGCGATTTTGCGTTTTTGTTTGTAACAGTTTTCCAATCTGGTTCTGCAGACCTCCTTGGCTTCACAGCAGGGGAATCATCAGAATGCTCTGGCAGTATACCCCATTCTTCCAGAAGAGAAAGGCCTTTTCCCAGAGAGTCTATAGTGTATGTTCGGCCATCTTTCACAATAGATAACTTTGTGGGATAACCCCATCTGTATACAATTTTATGATTCCTAAGTATCTTGGTGACGGTATTCAGGGTCTTTCGTTTCTGAAGTGTATATTGCGACAGGTCAGCATAAAACTGTAAATTTTGATACTGTGCAGGTATTTGTTCACCTTTACGCATCGTCACCATCAGCAATTCCTTTGCATGAAAGAAATGCATGCGCAGTATTACGTCTCTAGGGACCTGCTCTGGCAAAAAAGACGGCTTAGGTAAGCGGTGAATTCTGTCAATCGTTAGCTCGAGACCAGATAGATTAGGGGTGAGCAGTTTAAACAGTGATGTAGCATACTCACGCAGGTCAGCTGGCTGGATTGACTCTGGGATTCCCCTGATCTTCATATTGTTCCTCCTATTCCTGTCTTCAAAATCTGCCAGCTTAGCTTTCACCCATTCCGTGTCCCCTTCTCTCTCCTCATGTGAGTCTACTAGATCATTGATGGTTTCAGCAAAGTCTCCCATTTTTTGCTCTATATGATCAACCCTCGATTCCACTGCTTGTATGTCAGTGTGGAACCTGTGCATGCACTGTGCCATATCAGATTGTAGTGAGCTCCTTAGTGATAGCAGCATATCTTTCAGTACAGTGTCTATCACAGGCTGGTGCATGGTTGGGAACGATTCTATTGAATCAGGGAGATCATGTGTCTCATCTCCAGAGTCTGTGGCATGGCTGGCCTGGGGACTGTATCCCTCTCCATCCAGCCTGAGTTTTGCTTTAGCTGGGCTGCCAGAGATAGGGGAGGGAGAGTGCTGCTGTGAGCTTGCAGGGGAGCTGTTATTTGTGTGTTTCTTGCCTTTATCAGGCAAGTTGTTGGCCGTTTTGTGTGCAGGTGTGGATGATGGCCGGGGGCCATCTTGCCTACCTTCATGTGGCTTATGAGGATAAAAGTCCGTCAGACGCTGCGGTTTGCGGGGCTCATTTCTTTTCCTGGACATGCTGCAGGAGTAATCCAGGTAATCCAGAGGTAGATTGCTTTGTGGGGATGATGTTCTTGGGTCCCGATGGGATGATTCGTGCTGCTATTCCCTGGTAATCACAGGAGCTCCGGTTCTATGCTGCCATTCAGCTTGCACGCAGGCCACGCCCCCCCTGACCCCATATTTTTTATAAAGAGTCTTCGCCACTTTATCCATAATTTGTGACTTCCGGAGATTAGGGGTGTCGTATGGGCCATGCTTGCCGTCGTAATCCTTCCTCCGCAGAATGTCCACTATCTCCGCCATCTCAGAAAAAGACATATTAGTCGCCTTGTATCTTTTTTTACAGGATCGGGACGTTTCCGCCTCCGGGCTTTCCTCGGTAATTTCAACTAAAGAAGCCACCTGTGTCTGCGACATGTCGCCGTCTCACACTGTGCGCCGATCGTTAAGGGGCGGGGAAATGCAGAAAAATTCCGTCATGGGCGGGCGACGAGGGCGGAGTTACACGCATGCGCAGGGTATAAAAAGGGGAAAGAAGTTATTAGGGATGCGCGGAGTAAGGACGACCGGAAGTGAACCCACGAAGTGAACTAAGGAAAGAAGGGAACTCGGGCCTGCAGTGGCATATTAATGGGTCATGATTGTAAAGGGCAATATTGTGATAAGTTGAGGAGAATCAATTATGATCCTTTTTTTTTGTACTTGCTGATCCTTAATAGATGCATAAACTAAGAGAGCCGGAGGTGATGCTTGTTTTTATTGAAAAGTATAAGGAACAGCGCAACCTTTGGGAGCTCAAACACCCTGCGTATCACAAAAGTGATGTACGACGGGCAACTATTACCAAATTAGCCGAGGATATGAAGCCATGGATACCAGATGCAGACTACACTATGATCAATAATAAAATCAACAACCTGCGCAATTCTT
This sequence comes from Rana muscosa, assembly GCA_029206835.1. NCBI lineage: Eukaryota > Metazoa > Chordata > Amphibia > Anura > Ranidae > Rana > Rana muscosa. The sequence goes on along the minus strand of CM055117.1, from coordinate 474,201,492 downwards.
ATAAAAAAAAATTCAAGGAAGTGCGCCAGTCCAAGAGATCAGGAGCAGCAGCCGACGATGTAGTAAAGCCCAAGCTGTGGTACTACAGACATCTCCAATTTCTGGATGACCAGATCGAGGCCAGGGAATCTTTCCAGCCTTCCCTCAACCCTTCCTTCCACCCTTCCCTCCAGCGTTCCTTCCACCCTTCCCTCCACCCCTGCAGAGGCGGAGGAGGAGCCTCCTGAGCTCGAAGAGCCAGATCTTTGCATCTTCAGCCAGGTATAGTATTTTTGATGCTAATTATTGTCCACTAAGTAATATTGAGTTGAACTGTTTTGATTAGCCATAAATGATCCCACCCCCCCCCCCCCAAAAAAAAACAAAACAGTAATGAGATCAAAATTGTGTGTGATTGATTCCTCAAATAATAGAAATTTACATTTTATTTTATAAACAGGATGAGGCAAGCCAGGAGGAAGAGGGTCAGGAGTGTGACAGGCAGGAGGAGGCAGGGCCCAGTGGGACTCAGCAGGTCCCCAGGCCTAGTGGCAGCACCGTCTCCCAAGTGGCTCCCCTCCACGTTAGACCGCCAAAACAATGGCGGATGACACAAGTGGAGGAGGAGTCACTAAAGATGATTCAGGAGGCTGCTGCCATTATGAGGGCCCCCCTCAACCCTACAGAGGGGTTTAGCACCTATCTCTCAGATAAGCTGCTGAGAATGGAGGCGGGACAACGGGCCCTTTGTGAGCACCTTATCTACACGGCCGTACACATGGGGGCGAGGGGACAGCTGACTGAGGCCACCCATATCTCACATCAGCCCAATCCCTCTCCTCCTTCTCCTCCTCCTCCTGCCACATCACCACCCACAGTGGCCCAGCCTGCAAGGGTGCGTGGACGGGGCCGTGGAGAGAACGCTGCAGAGAGGCGTGGAAGGAAGGCTACAAGGAAGAGCAGGAGGTGATTCCCTGGCCTCGAGCTGCTCATCCAGAAATTGAAGGTTGATGGAGTACCACAGCTTGGGATGATGTATGTCTTTGGCTGCTGCTCCTGATTTCATGCTGTTGTTGATTTTATTATTGATCATAGTCAGGTCTGCATTTGGGATCTAATGACTTTATATTCTCTGCTAATTTGGGAATAGTTGCCCTTCGGTTTTTGATTTGTTTTTTTCCGAAATAAAGGGAAATTTGATTTCAGCCAACCTACATGCCTGATGTGTTTTTTTGAGAAGTAGCAATAATATTGCATAAATACAATGTGTAATTAAGAACAAGGAACACCAACCTCCATGATTTTTCTAAAATTAAATATTATGTTGTTCTGAGAAATTGACACACCAAAAAATGCACAACAAATTTTAAGAGTCAAAAAAAAGGTGTAATTTGTGAGGTCGGCCTTGAAGAATGTTACTAATTATTCCTAAGATCACTAGAAAAAAGAGACATACATTTGTCAGAACTCAGGAGAAAGTTCTGCTGCCAAAATGACATTTTAAAGACCGTTCGAAAGCAAAAAAACAGGCGCTGCATTAAACGAAGCAATAACTTGCAGAATGACGAATGTGCTCTCTCCATTAGGAACGCTAGTTTTACAAGAACGAGCGCTCCCGTCTCCTAATTCAGTCTGAGCATGCGTGGGTTTTTTAACCGATGGACTTGCCCATAGACGATCGGAAATTCCCATCGGTTTTTTATCCATCGGAAAATTTTAAAACAAGTTCTATTTTTTCCATCCGATGGAAAAAAGACCGATGGGTACCATACACGATCGGTTGGTCTGATGAAAACCATCCATCGGACGGTTTTCATCAGTTAAACCGATCGTGTGTACGGGGCTTTACTATAAAACTGACTCATTTCTATTGCTTGAAGGACATCTTTTTGCTAATTTAAATTATTATTTCAATGCAAAAATAGTAACAGGCCTCTCCATGATTTGCAATTTTACCCACACTATACTTACTGAAAAGAAAAGAATCCAATGTTAAATATATTTCTCCTGGTCATCTGGAACCATTGAGAAGTATAAGAATTTTGGTAAAAATTGCATATTGCAGTAATTCATAACAGTCAATTTAAATTTATTACTAACTGGTCTCCCCTGTAAGTGCTTCGCCTAACCGAACATTTACTGTATGGCACACAAATTACAGAGGCAAACGGCAATAAAAGAGAGAGTTCATGAAATGGGGGGAGGGGGCAGTTTGAAAAATCAAATGGGGAAGATTTTTTTTTAGGGGGTCTGAAGGGATCACGTATGTGGAAACATTGATTAATTAAAAGGCAACGATAGTAGTGATCTCTAGCAGTTTCAGATAATGTGTCTTCTGTCTATAACTGAAGAGTTTTCATCCAGTCTATAACTGTGAGCTTTAAGACTGTCCATTTGTTTTGTTTTGTTTACAAAAGCCTTTTAAAAGGTAAAATGATCGCTTGAATTTTTGACAGTGCACACTTAAGCCCTGTACACACGATCGGATTTCCTATGGATTCTAATCCAATGGATTTTTCCATCGGAAATCCAATGAAGCTGACTTCCATCAGTCTTGCCTACACACCATCAGTCAAAAAAACGATCGTCCCAAACGCTGTGACGTACGACGGCACTATAAAGGGGAAGTTCAAATTCAATGGCGCCACCGTTTGGGCTGCTTTTGCTGATTTTGTGTTACCGCGTGTTAGTAAAAGTTTGGTGCGAGCCGATTCGCGCTTTTCAGTCTCTGTGCTTTTCAGTCCGTTACAGCATGACGAATGTGCTATCTCCATTACGAACGCTAGTTTTACCAGAACGAGCGCTCCCGTCTCATAATTCAGTCTGAGCATGCGTGGGTTTTTTATCGGATGGAGTTCCACACAGACGATTGGATTTTGCTATCGTTTTTTTTTCCATTGGTAAATGGGATGGAAAAAAGACAGATGGGGCCCATACACGATCGGTTCGTCCGATGAAAACAGTCCATCAGACTTTTCATCGGTGAAACCGATCGTGTGTACACGGCTTAAGACTAGTTAAACATGTATAGTACTCCTGCTCTGTTAAATAATTACAAACTAAGGATACACTATAGCAGGCACCTGATTAGCTGATCCTTAGCAGACAGAGAGGTGAATGAGTAAATAATGATGTTGCGCATGTGAACCTAATGAAAATTGATTTGAATTACTACATTAAAGTGCTAGTGCAAAATAAAAGAAATAAACAAAAACAAATAATATATTTATACAATCATAAACCAGGGGCGGATCCAGAGTCTAGTCTCGGGAGGGGCACTGCCAGAAAATAAGGTGTTGCTTACAGAACTGGGGGGGGGGTCAAGAGGGCACACACAAGGGAGGTCAGGATGGCACACACCAGGGAGGTCAGGAGGGCACACAACGGGTAGGTCAGGAGGGTCAGGGGAGCACAGTACGGGGTCAGGAGGGCACACACCGGGGGGATCAGGAGAGCACAGTACGGGGTCAGGAGGACACACACCGGGGAGGTCAGGAGAGCACAGTACGGGGTCAGGAGGGCACACACCAGGCAGGTCAGGAGGGCACACACCAAGGAGGTCAGGAGAGCACACACCAGGGAGGTCAGGAGAGCACACACCAGGCAGATCAGGAGATGCCACATCAGGGAGGTCAGGAGAGCACACACCAGGGAGGTCAGGAGAGCACACACCAGGGAGGTCAGGAGAGCACACACCAGGGAGGTCAGGAGAGCACACACCAGGGAGTTCAGGAGAGCACACACCAGGGAGGTCAGGAGAGCACACACCAGGGAGGTCAGGAGAGCACACACCAGGGAGGTCAGGAGAGCACACACCAGGGAGGTCAGGAGGGCACACACCAGGGAAGTCAGGAGGGCACACACCAGGGAGGTCAGGAGAGCACACACCAGGGAGGTCAGGAGAGCACACACCAGGGAGGTCAGGAGGGCACACACCAGGGAGGTCAGAGGGCACACACCAGGGAAGTCAGGAGGGCACACACCAGGGAGGTCAGGAGAGCACACACCAGGGAGGCCATGAGAGCACAGTACGGGGTCAGGAGGTCACACACCGGGGAGGTCAGGAGAGCACACCAGGGAGGTCAGGAGGGCATACACTGGGGGATCAGGAGGGCACACACCGGGGAGGTCAGGAGGGCATATACTGGGGGATCAGGAGTGCACACACCGGGGAGGTCAGGAGGGCATACACTGGGGGATCAGGAGGGCACACACAAAAGAGGGCAGGAGGGCATACACAGGGGGATCAGGAGGGCCCACCCCAGGGAGGTCAGGAGAGCACACACTGGGGGATCAGGAGGGCACACACCAGGGAGGTCAGGAGGGCACACACTGGGGGATCAGGAGGGCACACACCAGGGAGGTCAGGAGAGCACACACTGGGGGATCAGGAGGGCACATGCCAGGGTGGTCAGGAGAGCACACCAGGGAGGTCAGGAGGGCATACACTGGGGGATCAGGAGGGCACACACCAGGGAGGTCAGGAGGGCATACACTGGGGGATCAGGAGGGCACACACAAAGGAGTTCAGGTGGGCATACACTGGGGGATCAGGAGGGCATACACCAGGGAGGTCAGGAGGGCATACACTGGGGGATCAGGAGGGCACACACAAAAGAGGGCAGGAGGGCATACACTGGGGGATCAGGAGGGCACACACAAGGGAGGTTAGGAGGGCATACACTGGGGGATCAGGAGGGCACACACAAAAGAGGGCAGGAGGGCCTACACTGGGGGATCAGGAGGGCACACACAAAGGTGGTCAGGAGGGCATACACTGGGGGATCAGGAGGGCACACACCAGAGAGGTCAGGAGGGCATACCCTGGGGGATCAGGGGGGCACAATGCTTTAATGAGCCCAATTTCTCACTGTGCCACATGAAAAGATGCAATCTCATTTGTCAGCTAACAGCTCCTCTATGCTAAGCTGCAGTAACTCAGCAGACTCAGCATAGATGTGCCTGTAAACTAATCCACGATGTACTGCTAGCTGAACTTACCTTCCAGGAAGTTCACAGTCACTCGGCTCCCTGTGCTTAGCTGCTCACACCTCCCTCTTCCAGACGGGCGCGGTCTCTGGGTCAGGCACATCCCCTTCCCTCCCACTTAAGCAGCAGCCTGCAGGAGAGAGGCTGGAAAACTGCTGGGGGAGGTACAGGGGGCGAAGAGTGCAGTCCCGAGTGTGTGTAGTAATGCCTAATCCTAAGAATGGCTGTGAGTTGTCCCGACCATGGCTCTGAATTATCGGGCTCAGCCTTAGAGTCAGCAACATTTTCTTGGGGGGAGCAATTATCCCGTTGCCCCCCCTGGATCCGCCCCTATCATAAACTTGCTGAGTGCTAAAGTGCAAAGTGGGAGGATTGTAAGGTGCAAAAAACTTAATAATCAACATATATTGATAACCACTTGATGATAAAACCAATCATAAATGGTAAGTAAAAAAGTAAAAATGTTGCTAAAGTGCAGTCTTGAAATAAAGATGAACTTAATGACGTGTGATGAACACATACACAAATAAAATGTCCAGTGAGCAACCCTGGGCTCAAGTATCATAAATATGTGAAACAGTCCAAAAAACACTGTGACAATCTAACGATATTGAATGAGTGGTATATCCCTTCACTATAAAATGTGAAAAACGGCTGATGCCAGGCCAATCCACTGCAGTGACACCTGAATGCGCACAAGCCCCTCACCTTACTGCTGTAAGGTAACAGCATGGAGGAATCAAATGCAGGGGCCTTTAGAGGGTCCATCTTTGGTGTTTACAGAGATGGATCATATGTATGGTACAAAACTTTGCCTCCAATTGGCTCGATTGAGCTATGAATAAGCACTAGCATAGTGCAAAACATGTTAACCGGATTTTTTTGACCTGTGTGCCGTGATGTATAGCATGTATTTTGGATTCCTTATTTTAAAATAAAGGCTTTTATTTTTTGGAGTGCTGCAGTCCAGAAGACTTGTTTGTCACTGTTTGCTGGCTCGATTGGGGTGGGAGGGAATGGAAGAAAGATCCCAATAGCGTGATACCGCTTAAAATTTATCAATTTATTAAAAGACCCATAGTAGATACACTCATTTTGTATTAAAAATGCTCAGATAACACTCCGACACTTCCAGCTTCCGCTTAGTGCTCCAATCCCGGGGGGAATATGAAGTCACGTGATATGACGATACGTGTTGGGATATATTGATTGGTTTGCGCAAAAGTTATAGCGTCTGCAAAATAGGGGATAGATTTATGGCATTTTTATTATTATTATTTTTTTACTAGTAATAGCGGCGATCTGCGATTTTTATCAGGACTGCAACATTATGGCGGACATATCGGACACTTTTGACACTATTTTGGGACCATTGTCATTTATACAGCGATTAGAGCTACAAATAGCCACTGGTTGCTGTATTAATGACACTGGCAGGGAAGGGGTTAAACACTTGGGGGTGATCAAGGGGTTATGTGTGTCCTAGGGATGTGTTCTAACTGTAGGGGGGATGGTCTCACTACAACATGACAGAGATCACTGCTCCCGATGACAGGGAGCAGTAGGGCCCTGTCATGTTGCTAGGCAGAACAGGGAAATGCCTTGTTTACATAAGCATCTACCCGTTCTGCCTCTCCATGTCACAATAGCGGGCCGCCGGCCTAGATCGAGTTTGCAGGACCGGCGGGACCCGCGGGCACTCTCCCGCGGCGTGCACACATGCATTCGCTAGGCGGCAAATTCAAAGGGACGTACAGGTACGCCCATTTGCCTGCCCGCGCCATTCTGCCGATGTAAATCGGCGTGTGGCCATCGGCAAGTGGTTAAGTTATACCAAATGTCTAAAAAAAGACACGTATACTGTGTATTTACAATATATCTCTTTATTTACTAGTATGTGGTTTCATTTTTTTCACTGTATCAAAATGTAAATTCCTTTTGATAAAACATATATAACATTTGTGAGAGCAAGACCAGATTTTTGATTAAATGCATTATAATTCACTTTATATTATCAGTCATTGTGTGACTGATGCACTATCAACATAAAAAGCAAAGATTTTTTTGCGACTGTTCGCCCACTATAAAAAAAACTGAATTTCATACTGGATTATTTTACTTCCCTCAAAAGACTAAAAGGTCAATGTTTTCTATTTAAACGCAATATAATTTATGAATTACACTCTATAACAATGACACTGTGAAGAAAATGAAATGTGAAAAAGCACTGAAAATAAATTGGGTCAACAGATGTCCTTCCATGATTAGGGACAAGATAAACCCTTCCTAAAAAGTCCAGCTGTGATTTCCCAGTAGTATCCCTAAAGTAATTTAATTTACTATGCCGTAGTATTCAAGTAATTTGGCCTTGTGTATATATTAATAAATGTAAATGGATAGATAGATACAGAGTACACATATACAGTAAATAGGTAAAAGTATTTTCTAAACATATCTGCAATTTGATAAACTCTCAGCTTTTTCTTGTATTTACTAAATATGATTTGTGTCTATACTTTTCTCCCTTTTCTACCTTGGCAGCTGGATAGAACAGTATATTTGTGTATGACACTCAGTATACTGTAAGTAAATACAGATGTTTTGCTCTCGGAAAAATTACAAATATGAATTCAAGCCTGTTATTTTGCCATTTTTGCCAATTTTTGTTTTTGTCTAACTATCTGCATGTCTATTTATGTGTCATTTCTAACTGCCCTTACTGTGAACTATATTTTCTTGTTCATACATCACGGGACACAGAGCAGCATAGTCATTACTATGTGGGTTATATAGAATTACCTTCAGGTGCTGGCACTGGCAACTTCCAAAACAGGAAGTACCCTCCCCTATATAAGCCCCTCCCATCCGGGAGTACCTCAGTTTTTTGCCAGTGTCTAAGGTGTTGGCCAAGGTTAACATGTATTCATCTGGGCTTGTGTACAGGTTCTCTGGGCCTTAGCAAGCTATTCCGGATCCGACCAAAAAAGCTTCATAGCTAAACGGTCGGTACCCGGGCCTTGCAGAGAAGAGCAGGGTTTTGCCTGTAATGCCTCTCTTAGGAGGGCTGGACCCTGGGATCCAGAGCTCTGGTCATACCCAAAACCAAGAGGCTATCTGTGCAGGGTGCTATACAGGTCCAGGGGAGTGGAATCCTTGGGAACCCGGTCCCTGAAGGTCTAGTACAATGCCTGCCGTGAGAGGTGAAGTTTGGGCTTCTGTGGACCAAACAAAGTCCTGCGGCGGGGAAAAGGTAAGTGGGGGCCCCTCAGGAACTTGGTTCTATTGAGGGGACCCCCAAACCTAATATGTCTTTCTGCCTGTTACCTAAAGGGTATTCCCGCTAATAGCTGTATATGCCTAAGAAATCCTAGAAATGTTTTTTCATAAGGGAAGTTTTAAAAAAACTGTAAACCTGGAAATGTTTTTTCATAAAGGAGGTTTTAAAAAAAAAAAAAAAAAAAAAAGACAAAAGTGCGGTACCTGTGTTTGTCCACTAGAGGCCGCTGTGGAACGTCTTTTTTCTTGGGACTATTCCTTCCATGGTGAAAGTCCAGGCAGATGAGTGAGCTCTCTATCAGGGAAGCTGCATTCCTCTGTCATGCTGCCAAGTAGTTTCCTTCCATCCCCGAGTCCTGGTGAAACAGGGACCCTGGCTCCTCTCCCTACATGGCGCCAAGAGCGCACACGTGCACGCGCGCGCGCGCACACATGCTTTCCTTTTATAAGGTTTAGCTTCAAAAAAGGGGGCGGAGCCTGGCGGATGACGCGCTCTGTGCGCCCAGCGCTTCTGCGCATGTGCGGGCGTCCCAGCAAGATAAAAGGACTCAGTCAACGCTGCTTGCTATGGACACAGAGCATGAAAAGGAGCTGGTAGCATGGTATAGGGGCTTACAGCGGGCGGTTGATACAGGCATCCCCAGAAAGACGCATTAGTAGACACCCACTGATGTACATAGCAGCAAATTGCATTAGACTATTTCAGTAAGGGGTGTATTGCGGCTGGAATACCTCAGCTTTGAACTAAGGAATATGCCGCCTAAAAAACTCCGAGATATACCTCTCAGGAAGTGTAGGGGGTCTCCATCGGGCTCTGAGGATCTGGAGCAGTCATCTGCACCCTCCTCCCCTGAGAAATCAGAGGTTAATACCCATAAGGAACCCCCGGGAGTGCCAGGTACTGCGGCTGTCCTCAGTCCACCTGCTCCTGCATATATAACAGAGGAGGTTTTTTCCTCAACTCTGGAGGGATTGGAGCAGAGATTGGCTGCATTGATCGCTTCTTCTCTACAGGAAAGAAAGCGCGCCAGATCTCCATCACCTCCATTAGAGTGCCTGTTGGCAGAGCAACAGTCCCAGGAAGGGACCGACCTACCTGAAGGGGATCAGGAGGAGGTTAGCTCTGTTTTTGAGGAATCGACAGTAGATGAACCATTTTCAGCATCACAGACTGAAAGATTGTGGGTCCAGACCCTAACTGTCATGGTTCGATCTGCATTTAAAATGCCTCTTGTTGAACCATCAACTACTGCTGTCTCCTCATTGGGGTCGCTAAAAGCTCCCCAGGTTAATTGCTCCTTTCCAATACATCCATTATTGGAAGGACTTATATACCAGGACTGGGAACATCCTGATAAACTATTTGTTCCGCCTAAAAGGTTTCCGGTGATCTATCCCATGGAGGAAAAGTTCACCCAGAGATGGAATGTTCCTACGGTGGATGCAGCCATCTCTTCTGTGAACAAATCACTGACATGTCCAGTAGATAATGTTCAAATGTTCAAAGATCCAGTGGATAAAAAATTGGAATCTTTATTAAAATCTGCTTTTTCCACAGCAGGGGCTGTTACACATTGGTTATTGGGGTCTGCCAAGCTTTAAAGGATCAAATGAAGATGGTCCTGAGGGATTTGCCAGACCAGCAGGCCCAGGCTCTGGCTGATCTGCCTAGAGCATTATGCTTTGCGGTTGACGCCATCAAGGATTCTATCCATCAGGCCTCCCGCCTCACGCTGTCTTTGGTACATATGCGTAGGCTTCTGTGGCTCAAAAACTGGTCTGCTGAAGCTCCCTGTAAGAAGCTCTTAGTTAGCTTCCCATTTCATGGGGAACGCCTTTTTGGCGAAGACCTGGATAAGTATATCCAGAAGATTTCCAGTGGTAAAAGTACTCTCTTACCGAGTAAAAAGAGGTCTAGGGGTCCATCTTTTAAGAGGACTACCTCTCCTATCCCTGCGTCGTCTGCTACTAAGCAGTTCCGACGGCCTCCTCGGTCAAACTCAGGAGGTAAAAATCAGGGACAGCCACAGGGTAATAAAAAGCCCTGGATCCGAAGAGGTACTAAACCAGCCTCCAAGTCAAGCCTATGAAGGGCTGCCCCCACTCAAACGGGTGGGGGGAAGACTTCAGTTGTTCGCAGAGACCTGGCGGGAGACGATCAAAGACAGATGGGTGCTCTCCGCAGTAACTCTGGGATACAAGTTGGAGTTAAAAGAGTCTCCTCCGTCCCATTTTATGTGGTCAGGCATGCCAAGAGACCCTCTGAAAAGAGGGTCTCTCCTATTGGCGTTAGAACAACTATTGCTCCAAGGAGTAATTATGAAGGTTCCTATGGAAGAGTGGGGGTTGGGTTTCTACTCAAACCTTTTCACAGTCCCGAAGCCAAACGGGGACATAAGACCCATATTGGACCTAAAGAGTCTAGACAAATTTCTAAACGTCCGGTCTTTCCGGATGGAGTCGATCCGATCGGTCACCGCTGCCCTACAAGGGGAGGAATGGTTAGCCTCGATCGACATCAAAGATGCTTACTTGCATGTTCCCATCTTTCCAGGTCATCAAAAATTCCTACGCTTTGCAGTAGAAGGGCGCCATTTTCAGTTCAGAGCCTTACCATTCGGTCTGGCCACAGCACCACGAGTGTTCACAAAAATTCTGGCCCCACTGTTGGCCGATCTAAGAACACGGGGTGTAACGATAATGGCATACCTAGACGACCTGTTGTTGATGGACCACTCAGTTGCCAAGCTAGAAGTGGTAATTGTCGATACAATCAAGTATCTAGAGTCTCACGGTTGGGTCATCAACCTGGACAAGTCAGCCCTACAGCCAGTGAAAAACCTGGTATATCTAGGGCTACGGCTGGATTCAGACCAGAGGAAGATTTTCTTACCTCTAGACAAGGTATCCTCTTTGAGGGCCTTGGTCCGTCTGCTTTGTGCAAAAAGACAGCCGTCCATACGCCTGTGCATGAGGCTGCTAGGAAAGATGGTAGCATCATTCGAAGCTGTGCCATACGCCCAATTCCACTCAAGGAATTTACAAAGGGCCATATTGTCAGCCTGGAACGGAAAAGTTCAGGCTCTAGACTTCCCGATGGCTTTGTCCCCTTCCGTTCGGAAGAGTCTCTGCTGGTGGTTGATCCCCCAGAATCTCCAGAAGGGAAAACCCTTCAGCCCGATATCTTGGAAGGTGGTCACTACAGATGCCAGCCTTATAGGCTGGGGGGCAGTACTGGAGCAATGGTCTCTCCAGGGCAGATGGTCAAATGTAGTAAAAACCCTGCCCATCAATCTCTTAAAGATACAAGCAGCCCGGTATGCCCTAGTAGCCTGGACATCCAGACTCCAAGGGTCCCCTGTCAGAATTCAATCAGACAATGCCACAGCAGTGGCATATATCAATCATCAGGGAGGCACCAGGAGTCGTGCAGCCCAGAGGGAAGTAAGTCACATCCTGGAATGGGCAGAAAAGCATGTCCCATGTATATCAGCTGTCTTCATTCCAGGGGTGGAGAATTGGAAGGCGGACTTTCTGAGTCGCCAACAGTTATGCCCAGGGGAATGGTCCCTTCATCCCGAGGTCTTCCGAGCAATATGTCAGCGGTGGGGAACACCGGATGTAGATCTGCTAGCATCCAGATTCAACGCAAAGGTGGACAGATTTGTCTCCCGGACAAGGGATCCCCTCGCTTGCGGCTCGGATGCTCTGGTGTTCCCTTGGGATCAGTTCAGACTGATATATGCATTCCCTCCGCTACAATTGTTGCCTCGACTCCTTTGCAGAGTCAGGTTGGAGAAGAAGCCGGTGATCCTGGTGGCTCCAGCGTGGCCCCGAAGGGCCTGGTACGCGGAGATCATCAAAATGTCTGTGGGAAGTCCTTGGACCCTTCCACGTCGTCCGGACCTGCTTTCGCAAGGACCGATATACCACCCTTCCTTACTAACTCTAAGTTTAACGGCCTGGCTATTGAATCCCACATCCTAAAGAAGAGAGGTCTCTCTAACTCTGTGGTATCAACTATAATCAATGCCAGGAAGCCTGTATCCAGGCAGATCTACTATAGAGTTTGGAAGGCGTACATCACTTGGTACGAGGCCAGAAAATGGCATCCACGTAAGTACGTTATAGGCAGAATTCTGGACTTCCTGCAGTGGGCTGTAGACAGGAAGTTTGCCTTAAGTACTATCAAGGGCCAGGTTTCGGCCTTGTCAATACTATTTCAAAGGCCCCTGGCTATGCATTCACTTGTCAAATCCTTTATGCAAGGTGTGACTCGTATTATTCCACCGATTAAGGCTCCCATATGCCCATGGGATCTAAATTTGGTTCTGTCGGTTCTGCAGAAGCAGCCATTTGAACCTTTGCGGCACATTTCCTTGGTTCTACTCACCAGGAAATTGATATTTTTAGTAGCCATATGCTCGGCTAGAAGAGTGTCGGAATTAGCCGCCATGTCCTGTAAAGAGCCATATCTGGTTATCCATAAAGACAGAGTAGTATTACGTCCTCACCCAGCCTTTCTTCCTAAGGTGGTATCGAGGTTTCACTTGAACCAGGATGTGGTTCTTCCTTCTTTTTTCCCCAAACCAAGCTCGGTAGAGGAAAAGTTATTGCATTCTTTGGATGTAGTAAGAGCAGTTAAAGCTTATCTAAAAGCCACTGCTCAGATTCGTAGAACGGATTCTTTGTTTGTTCTGCCGGAAGGCCCCAGAAAGGGTCAGGCAGCATCAAAATCTACTTTAGCCAAGTGGATTCGACAGGTCATAATACAAGCCTATGGCTTGAGAAGTAGACCGCCTCCGTTCAAAGTTAGGGCGCACTCCACGAGAGCAGTTGGAACTTCATGGGCAGTGCATCACCAGGCCTCCCTGGCGCAAATTTGTAAGGCCGCAACATGGTCTTCAGTACACACGTTTACTAGGTTCTACCAGGTGGACGTTAGAAGTCAGGAGGATGTCGCCTTTGGGCGCAGTGTGTTGCAGGCCGCAAAAGATCCTCATGCCTGATGGCGCCCAGCTTATGTATGGTGTATCCCCCCCCTCATGTGGCATTGCTTTGGGACGTCCCACATAGTAATGACTATGCTGCTCTGTGTCCCGTGATGTATGAACAAGAAAGTAGGATTTTTAAAACAGCTTACCTGTAAAATCCTTTTCTTGGAGTACATCACGGGACACAGAGCTCCCACCCCTCTTTTGGGGACACGTATTGCTTTGCTACAAAACTGAGGTACTCCCAGATGGGAGGGGCTTATATAGGGGAGGGTACTTCCTGTTTTGGAAGTTGCCAGTGCCAGCACCTGAAGGTAATTCTATATAACCCACATAGTAATGACTATGCTGCTCTGTGTCCCGTGATGTACTCCAAGAAAAGGATTTTACAGGTAAGCTGTTTTAAAAATCCTACTATTTTCTAGCCAGGATAATAAACCCTTCAAGTGCCATCATTACTAGCAGTTATCAGGTACTTTCATTGGCAACCTCATTTATTGTTAAGAGATGAAACAATTAGAACATATTTTTCCTGGAAAAGGAATACAGTACGTTTTGGGATACTCACTTAAACAACACCAATGTGAATTACTGTACACAGTAATAAGAAAGAGTTCTATTTCCTACACTTGTTTTAAGAATCAAAACAGACATGCACGCAACAAATGCAACAGAATATTGTAAGGCGTCTGCCCCTGATGCCTCGTACATACGACCGGTTTTCCTGACATGCCAAAAACTGACGTTTTTCCAGACGTGATTCCTCTCAAGCCTGCCTTGCATACACACGTTCAGGCAAAAAAACGCTCGACCAAAGCGTGGTGACGTACAACACGTACGACGGCACTATAAAGGGGAAGTTCCATTCAAATGGCACCACCCTTTGGGCTAATTTTGCTGATCCTCATGTTAGTAAAAGTTTGGTGAAAGATGATTCGCGCTTTTCAGCCTTGTGCTTTGCAATCCGTTACAGCATAATGAATGTGCTATCTCCTTTATTCTGAGCATGCACGTTTTTTTCCCCTCGGAAAAGCATACACACGAGCGGTTTTCGCAACGAGAAAAAGACTGACGGGAAACACGAGGGGAAAAAATAGAGCAGGGTCTAAATTTTTTGCGGACAGTTTTCTCGTCGGGAAAACTGCTATGGAGCATACACACGGCCGTTTTTCACGACCAATCTAAAAAATGGCAGTTTTCTCGTCTGGAAAACCGGTCGTGTGTAAGAGGCATGAGAGTCTTTGAACTGCAGGGTCAAAGATTTGTATCTGCCAATAAACGTTATTTCCATTTTTTTCCTGTTTTATCAGTATTTCATAAAATAAGAAACTAGATATGCTGCTCAGTCCATTTTACACCAGCCTGTTCCCTTGTGGTGTGCTAAACACACATGCATTGTATCAAATATAAACACCATTTTGAATGGCACCCAATACACTAAGGCAATGCAACTCCAACTCATATGTGTTGCAGCACACCACAATGCATAATAATACATGACTGTGTATTGTAGTGCACTGCATTGCCAAAATAGTGCATGCACATTTTTTTGGACATTTGAATAGGCCTCCTTAACATAATACGTGTTAAAGTACATTTTTATTCGTGCATTAACATGCTTGTAAAAGGAGTCTTGCATTAAGGCAGCTCTAATTGTTGTTGGACTGCCCATAAGGGTTTAAATGGCAAGAAAATTTCTTACCATTTGATAAACGCAAAAAGCCTCTTGAATGAGTAGTGAAATATTTTTAAGAATAAAGCCCCGTACACACAATCAGAATATCATACAAAAAAATACCACTTTTGAATACGATAATCTGATCATTAGTCATTAATCATTAGCTTTTGTCTGAAATTTTCTGAAGGGACAAACGCAAAATAAATTCTCGTACGATACCAGATTGTACGATTTTCATTTAATCAGCACAGTTTTCATCCAAAATATCATACAAATACACTAAAACACATTACATCACTTCCAAATTTGTATTCTTTCATACGAGAATCTTTTTACTTTAGTAACCTATTCATTTACGATATAGAGATTAACATCCAAAAAAAAAAATGGACGATCCTTCGTCCGATAATCTCATTGTGTGTACTAGGCTTTAGTGTTTTTTTTTATCTGCTTACGCTAAAAATGCCATGAACTGTATGACTGAAAATCGTTAGTCAAACATCTGATCTAGATTCATACCTTGAGTGTACATGTATATTGTGGTACGGTGGACAAGGATACAACACTAGCAAAGGAAGTATTTATGAAAACAAAAATAGTTTTTAACACTAATGATGATCACTGTATCACTTTTAGAACTATTTTAAAGGTTTAGCAAAGGTCTCATTATATCTGAACCTACCATTTACTTTAGAAACTCTAATCAGCAATAAATATCAATATGTAACTGAAATATTTTTTACAATTGTATAAAATTCTTCAGCAGCCTTAGCAGTTCCAGCCCATAAACTCATAGTCAAAATTACTTACCTGGTTGACGAATGAGACCAAAATGATGAGGGGACACACTTGTACCTATAATCTGCAAGTCCATGGAGTGGTGATGGAGAACATGCTGACATAGGTGTCACCCGCCCTGGATGGGCAATGCAGGCCTGGAGAGATGGCTTGGAGAAGGAGTCCTGACCAAGCAGTGCTTTTAGGCTTGGTTCATAAATGTCCAGCCTTGGTTTCAGTGGGATTTTTAAAAGGAGTCCGGTGTTGTTTTGTTCACTGGTTCAGGTGTGATTCAGGTGCAAATTCTTACTAGAAATCACACCTGAACCAGACTGAAAAACATACAGGACTCTTTTTAAAAATGCAGCATGACCGGTCCTCAGATATGTGAACCAGCTCCATAGACAAGACTGCCAGTTCACATGTCACCTGAATTGGATGCAGTTCAAAAGCATCCAATTCCCATATATGTGAGCTCAGCCTTAAATGAGCTACAGACCATCGCTTGTTAGGACAGCATGCAGAACTGCTGATCAGGAAACAGGAACAGTCAGTATCAGATGGACAGGAGCAATCCATGATCGATATACAGTCTAGCTCATGGGTTCGGTTTGAGGCAGGTTTAGTAATTACTAATACAGTTGGGTGCTGAATCAAAATGCCATTAAACTAAATGGAAACAAACAGTTAAACCACAATAATGGTCATTTTCTGGGCTAACCTGCCAAGGACTGTAAAAAAATATCCTTATTTTGACCAATGACATCATCCAGGAGACCCTACCCTTTTGTTTACTTTTGGTGGTGGGGATCGCTGGATGTCAGTCGCTGCAAGTGAGCAACAGGAGTAAAGTGTGCCCATCAGTTGGCAGGCTTTTTCTTTCCGCAAACCAACAGGTGTCATTCATCAGAACTGACATGGATCTGCATCTCTGGACAACTTGGTTGATAACAGGCCAGATCAGTAACTGGTAAGCAGGAAAAAGCTGTAGTCAGGGGACAAGCCAGGTCAACAGCTGATAAGCAGAAACAAGCCATGGTCAGGAGACACACCAGGTCACACAGGTCACAGAATAGGTAGTTGAAGACCTTCCAGCACTTTATTGTCACAGCTATAAGCCTTAACTAGCAACAATTCTGGCATTGAATGTGCATATCCATGGACACACCAGCCTCACTGCTTGCATATGCACATGGCTTCGTGCTTGACTGGAAACAGTTCTAGGTCTATGGTTGTGTAGAGGATTATGTGCACGCATGCACCATTGTACTGAGACAGTATTCTGACAGTCATCTTTGATCTTTTCATCAGGTAGTTCAATATATGCATTTGGTAAATATATGAGGGAAACAGAGATTTCCTTTAAGGAGAGAAAAAGAAAAACATATTAGAACTGATTTTCCGAAGACGTACATGTTTTACTTAGCCTTGTAACCTTTTTAATTTATTTAATCTATTTACAGGTAAATTTGTTTAAAAAAACTGCACATGACTGGATTTTCAGAGTGAACACAGGTTCAGAATTTCTAAGTAAACAAATATATTTCTTTAACAAACCACCCAGATCAACTTTATTATCACCACTATTTAAAAAAAAATCCTAAAAACTGCAAGGGTTTTTTTAATGGATATTGGATTGGGGCAATTTTGAACTATTTCAATTTCTATTTTTTTTTTTTATTCAACCTTTAAAAATAACTACAAGCTCAGTGCATCTGTTGCTATAATCACACAATCAGTTCCATAAAAGAAGCATTGTACACTCATCAACCTTTTAACCACTTCAGCCCCGGACCATTTGGCTGGCCAAAGACCAGGCCACTTTTTGGGATTCGCCACTGCGTCGCTTTAACTGACAATTGCGCGGTCGTGCGACGTGGGACCCAAACAAAATTGATGTCCTTTTTTTTCCACAATTAGAGCTTTCTTTTGGTGGTATTTGATCACCTCTGCGGTTTTTATTTTTTGCGCTATAAACAAAAAAAGAGCTACAATTTTGAAAAAAAAGCAATATTTTTTACTTTTTGCTATAATAAATATCCCCAAAAAATGTATAAAAAAAAAAAGAATTTATTTCTCAGTTTTGGCTGATATGTATTCTATTTTTTGCGCTATAAACAAAAATAGAGTGACAATTTTGAAAAAAATTCAATATTTTTTACTTTTTGCTATAAAAAATATCCCCAAAAAATATATAAAAAAAGTTTTTTTTCCTCAGTTTAGGCCGATACGTATTCTTCTACATATTTTTGGTAAAAAAAATCGCAATAAGCGTTTATTGATTAGTTTGCACAAAAGTTATAGCGTCTACAAAATCAGCGATCAGTGATTTTTATTGTGACTGCGACATTATGGCGGACAAATCGGACACTTTTGACACCATTTTTGGACCATTGTCATTTTTACAGCGATCAGTGCTATAAAAATGCACTGATTACTGTAAAAAATGACACTGGCAGTGAAGGGGTTAACCTGTAGGGGCGCTGAAGGGGTTAAGTGTAACTGTTAGGGGGCGTGGCTTGCCGTGACACGTCACTGATCGCTGTTCCCAATGACAGGGCACAGACGATCAGTGACATGTCACTAGGCAGAACGGGGAGATGTTGTGTTTATGCTAACATCTTCCCATTTTTCAGCTCTGTGACTCGATCGCGGGACACCGGCGGACACCGGCGGACACCGGCGGACAGAGTCGCGAGCGCGCCGCCGGTGGCGCACATGTGACCACACGGCCCCCAAATTAAAGGGGACGTATATATACGCCCATTTGCGCAGCCGTGCCATTCTGTCGACATAAATCCTTGTGCGGTGGTCGGCAAGAGGTTAAACATGCACAACTCTTAAAGTGATTGTAAAGCTTCCTTTTTAAATTAAAATAACAAACATGTTTTGCACAGGGCAGCCCCAATCCTCCTTTTCTCAGGTCCTCCACCGGTTCTCCTGGCTCCTCCCATCTCCCCCCCATGGCCAATTGCCCCATATCAAGCCACTTGCTATGGGGGCACTTGTGCATGCTAGCTCCCGAGCACTGCTGTGTGTTCATAAGAAACACAGAGCAGGGTTCGGCCCTGCCCCCTCATCACTGTCTCTGATTGACAACATCTGCTGTATCTGAGTTAATGAGGAAGGAGAGAGCAGAGAGAGCCTCAGCTTTCGTACACATCACCAGATAAGGATTTAGACACGCTGTCCATTGAGAGTTCAGCGCACATGCGCAGATGATGTGACACTATTGTAAATATCTCCTAAACGGTGGACATTTATGAGATATTTACTGTACCTACAGGTAAGCCTTATCATAGGCTTGCCTGTAGTTACAAGAAAACAAGGTGGGCTTTACTACCACTTTAACCAGGGTTCTGTGGTGCCCTAGGATTATGGAATCTGTCACTGGCCTCCACCGCATGAGATTTAAATCCACCCAATGAGGCATCCACTGATGGTTACCATTGCTTCAGATAAATATTTGTCCAACAGTGACTTTAACGTTTCGGAGTCTGACATCAGCATGTGGAGCAGCTATGGTCTCTCAGGTAAATAACATTGGATAAGAAGGGAAATAATTGCCACTGAACCACAAAGAAAATACATTTTTGCCACTGGTCGCTAATGCTAATTAATTATTGCCACTGAACAGCAATGCAAATGTGTTTTACTAATTAAATTCAATGCAAAATTATCATTACAACTAATTACCACTGCAAAGGTTTGTTTTTTTCATATTGAACACTAACAATTGGTATGCATGATTCGCAGGGGAGTTCATCAAACCCCATTTGAAATTCACGAAACCTGAACTTGAAGTGAATAACACTGAATTCTATGGGGACAAATCTTGATTTTAAATGATGGCCATTTTCAAGGCAATAGGCAAGCTATTCCCAAAAAGGGCATGGGGAGCTGGGCACTGCTATAGGGGACATTTAAAGCAGTTGCAGCACCCCAATCATTTCAGCTTAAAAAATAGCTTTCTTTAGGTTGTTTTGTCTAGGACACCTGATTTTTTTTCATAAAGTGGCAATAGGCCTGAAATGACCAGTGGCCACTACACTTCCACACTCAGCCACCACAGATTTAAAAGCTAAAGGAAACTTTAAAATTAACTAGTGCACAAAAATGTATTAATATAGTTTGTGGCCTTTCTTAAACGTTTTATAAAAACTAAGGCCAGCTAGTTGGAAAGAACCAATAAGGAGGGTTTTGTTATATATTACCTCCTCACTAAAAAGCCAGTTGTCAGTGACTGTGGGAATAATTTACAGAGAGCTGAGTCTGTGTAGGGAGAGTTGGCTGCTATATGATGCTGAACGTTTCTATATTATGCTAAAATTGCTGTGGATTGCAGTGTGGTGGGCTTCATATTCTTGTGTACCTCCTGTGTTCACAGTTAGAAATCCAACAGTCCTTTTAAAGACTACCTATTTGTGTGTTTTGTTGTTCTTGTTATTTTATTTTCTTCAAACTCGAAGCTCATCCCTACTCCAGAGTGACCTATTTACAGTCTCATTTCAATACCCTTTCAGTTCACAGTTTTTCTCCAGGGACAAGACAGGAAAGGTAGGCAGCAGCAAACATTAAAAATGTAGTCCTATGGCCATATATTTCCCAACCTTTCCCAGAGTGAAGCTTTGAACACAAAACAACTTTTGCCCGTACCTACTCTTCAAATAATAACCTTACCATGCCAAGGTTTTGCTAAAGCATAAAAAAAAATTCTCAAGCGCCCTTCACACCCAACGCTTGTCTGCCAACTTTACCCGCTTCTATACGAGCTGGGGAAAAGTGTCCACATTTTCCCACCCATCACTACTATTTTTATTTGTTGTTGTTATATAATTACAGATTTTTTTTCCTCATAAGGTAGTCAATACCCTGGTCAAGCAAACAAGGGCAGGGATGGGGAGGCTGTAAATAAAATGCTTTAAAAGTGATCATACTATGGACTACTGTTACCACTGGCTGATGGTGGTCCAATGTATGCTTTGGGGTACTAGCCTGCCCTGCTGAACATATCATTACAGAGAAAGCTTTATTAGCACAGAACAGGGGAATTTGTGACAGAGAAGCTGACTTTATCACACCTGGATCACAGAGGACTACTAAACACCCACTACACATGTATTTGATAAAATAAATATATTTATTTTACATATGGTTAGTCATATTCACCTGTTCCTTACTCCAGCCTTTGCCAGTTTCCTATTTCTGCCAGCACTATAGCCATAACACAAGGAGGGGGGGCCTTAAAGGGAGAGCATCCTTAGTGTTTGAGCAACACATCCACACACTAGCACAGTGTTTCTTAAACTTTTTTGTCTTGCGGCGCACCAAAAAGATCTAAAAAAAATTCATGCACGCCTGAAAAAGATTTACCAATTTTTGTGGTGAAGAACTTTTTTATTTTTACATATATATTTTATTGTAAATTTAATGTGAAGGATTTGCCTGCTTTCGAGAGCAAATCAGATTGAAGCGATTGTAATCTTCTTTGAACTTTCGCTTGCTTCCTTGCTTTTCATTTAACAGTTTCTCTTTTAGAGTTTCAGACTTGACAAAGTATTTCAGCGTCGCTAAACAATGAACAAACTTTATTTATAAGCATTAAAGTTGCAATAGAATGAACGGTCTCTATTATTATAATATAAGAGAAATCAAGTTCTCCTGAGATCCCGCACAAGTCTCACACTACGAAAAGAACCAATGAATGACAGAGATTGCGTTTTTATATATGTTACTTTTTTAATTTTTGCAACATTGATTTACCATAAAAATTTTCAATATGTTCAAGGTTTCAAAATGCTAGCAATTTAAAATATTTTTCAAAACTTCCACGACACACCTGCAAATCTCACACTGCACTAGCAAAAGGACAACTTGTGTTCCCAAGTGACTTTTTAGTGTCTCTGTGACCTCCAGTATTCTCACTGTGCATTCAACTGCGTGTTCCCAGTGTACCCTAACCTGCGTTTAGCCCTGT
This sequence comes from Rana muscosa, assembly GCA_029206835.1. Lineage (NCBI taxonomy): Eukaryota > Metazoa > Chordata > Amphibia > Anura > Ranidae > Rana > Rana muscosa. The sequence goes on along the minus strand of CM055117.1, from coordinate 474,179,822 downwards.
GATCCTTGTTTACTCCAACATGCATTCAGTCCTGTGATCCTTGTGTATTCCAGCCTTCATTCATCATCATGTGTGTTCCAGACAGACTTTCATCACCAGCACCCATTCACTCCCAGTCTGTTTCCTCTTTTGAGCATTTGTATGTTTTCATGCACTCCTACCTCTTTGGACTGTAATTCCTTCATCCCAGTGCTGCAACTCATTAATTTTATGTGTGCTTTCAGCGTGTTCTTTGTGTACTCACAGAAACCATCTTCTCAACACCTGTGTGATTCCCTGAGCTCTTCAGACATCCACTTGTTGCTATCGCCAATTCCTTGTTGACATCCTGCTTTATTAATCCTATCCATCCTTGTCTGTAACCTGCTTCTGTGCACCTCTACCTACTCCTGGCTGCTTGGACAGTGTTACCTAACCACACCTACACTTAGTTCCCCGTAGCTGCCTGCTCGGGTGAGTCAAAGGGTGGCAACCTGAATGTCACCTGCAGCCAAACCCATCTTCACCATCAGGAACTCTGGTGAAGGCAAGACAGTGCATTAGCCTCTGTGTCTTGGCCCCTCTAAGGGGCCTCACTTGTCTTGCGGAACCCGGACATGCTGGGTTCTCTCCACCAGTGCCTCCATGTTTTTAGCACATTCTAGAGTCCTTGTTGCAACCTGTGTCTCCTCCATGGCCAATGCCACTGCCTAGTCTCAGCTGCTGTAACCAACTCCTGGCTATTGGGAGCAGATTCCCAATCTGTGACAGTTAACTGATAAAATATGATATTTTTCCCTGTTTTTCTAGCTGTTGCTGCCACTGATGCTAATATCCTCCCCCTACCCTCCCCTTCCCAGTACCACTCCTCTTCTTCTCCATTCTCTACTTCCCTTTCCCAAAAAATTTCCCCCTTATATGAAAAAAGAGCTGAAGCTTTATTTTTGTTGGAAGAGAACTCTTGGTGCCTTTTGTCTAAAAACTTGGCGATGTTCTCACTTCTCACTGCCTGTGAAAAGCTTGCCCCAGGTTTCCCCAACGGTCAGCTGGAATTTAATCACTGTAGGAACCACTTGTTCTATGAAAACCAATTGTTTGAATTTATGTTTATGACATCAGTCTATAACCTTTGTTAAATCACATGTGGCATAATATCCTGCAAGGTCAGCAAGGGCTATGCCCCAGAAGGCTTTGCCAAACGTAAGATCCTATAAGGGAGGCGAGGAGGTTTATGAGCCCACATAAATTGTGAGAATAATAATTTCAATGCCTTCATATAAAATGAACACCATATAGGGGTAGGGCCTGTAAGAGTTACAGTATGCATGGCATAATAATCACTTTTAAGATACTACATTGGCCAAACCATGAGAATGTACCCGCATGCCAAGTGGATACATTGCTTTATTTTGAAGGAGGGTGGAAAATGTATCTGACATGCAATTAAATAATCTCTAGGCAGATGTATTCTGAGATATTTTATGTAGGATTTGACTATACCCTGAATTCTAATTGTTTTCTGGTATTTAGTTCTGTTCTGTTCTGAGGCCATCCACTTGTATCATTAAAGTTCCCTCGGTTGCGAGCCGGGCAAGCACTTTGATGTATGGACTTGGAATGGGTATGATGTGGACCAACCTGGAGCAGTGGACTTCCTTTGTTGGACTTCCTGCAGAGCTAGTTTGATGGCCAGAAGGTCTCATTCCCCAATGGTGTATTTAATTTCTGTTTCAAAAATGTTTGAGAAAAAATCACAAGGCTGTGACTTTCCCAAGTGGGCTTGATGAAGAACAGTGCCCATCTGTCATGGGGGTCAGTCTCAAAGACCAGTAGCTATAGCAGAGACTCCCACTGATAAGCAGGATAAATACACCAGCAGACAACCCTGGCAGATGATGCAGGCTCTCCTGAGGTGCGGAGTCTAAGCACTAACCGTTATCCCCCAGAGCTCCTGATGGTGGATATGGATTTTGCTGCATGTTAGTACCAGGTCATGATCCTCTGGATATAGCAGGTATGGATGAAGCACAAGTGTAGTCAGTAAACAAGCCAAAGGTCAGTGATAAATGGTTGCAGCTTGGGATAAAGCAGAAACGGATTTGAGAAACAAGCAAAAGGAAGGTAATGAGTGATAGTGAAGATACGGATGGCAACAGGAGTGATAAGAGTGAGATATTTGTTGCAAATTATGATTGATAGGTGCAGCGGAGTCAATTCAGATCAGACGTTGTGGAGTAACAGGAACTGGCTTCTTTATTGGAACACAACCACACTAGCAAAGATGTCACTTCACATGGTAAGAAGAACACAGACAGGAAAAAGAAACCAACAAGTACAGCACTATGTACAGTAAATACAACACATCATAGAAAAATACATAGCATAGCATATCACTGAGCATTAGCGACATCTTGTGTCCTTTTTCTGAACTGCAGTCAATAGGCTAAGCTGAAAGTTTGTTGTATCTCCAACAATATTGGCTTGAGAGGGAACAATAATCCAGCAAACAGAAAGAGCAAAGGCATGGCTAAAATGGGAAGTTCATGGGAGGAGCAAAGGGTTCAAAGTTCAAGAGAAACAGGGCTCAAGGCAGGATAATTCAAGGAATTGTCTAGGAAGCTGTCCAGCATCCCAGGTGGCTCAGCAAGAAGAGACATCACCAGACACAGCAGAGGTCAAAGGTTCCGACCTTAGTCCTGACACCATCCTAATTAATGAGCAATTTTGTTTTGTGTTTTTGAAAAGCTTTAACTGAGGCTACTAAGGTTAAATAGCTGTACATTAATTGGTGATAATAATTGGTGAAGGACAGAAAATTTTAAGTCTTTTTTAGACCAGAGGGTTTAGACTAGTCTGAGATAGTTCAGAGTTTGGGTGAATGTACAAGATGGCCTTGATTATTGACAATGTAGGCATGGGACCTGAGTATGCTTGATAAAAGCACTTCTCCAACTTGGCATATGGACAGTTTTATTCTGTAGGCACTGAAGTATAATTTTCACAAGATCACGATGAGTGTTTTTTTTTTGTTTTTTTTAAAGATATATTTTATTAAGTTTTCCAAACAAACTTACAGACAGACAGACAAAAAATAAAATACATACAAAAGAAAAAAAAACACACAATAAAGCACCGGACAATCTGGCTACCTCAGGTCACACAGATACATACAGATTACTTTTCTGGCAAAGTGCATAGATGTACATAAACAATGGGTTTCAGTGCCAGATAGGGGGAATTAGTATAAAGGCACAATCTGGTAACAAACCTTCACATCAAAGTAATAGGCAATCAACCTACAGTAAAAAAAGAATAAATTCCTCTGGGGAATCAAGTTCTAATAATAATAATAAGGAGGGGTCAATCTTTGCTGGGATAAGGTTAGTGGGCTGGCCAGCTATCTACCCCAGATCTTGTTGAAGGTTTTGCTCCGTTTCCGGATTTCAAAGGTGAGCTTATATAGCGGGATAACATCATTAATGAGTTTCAACCAGAGGGACTTTAGTGAGGTCTGTGCACCCTTCCAGGACAGTAAAATAGCTTTTCTAACAAAAAAAATAAGTATACGGAGCAATCTCTTGGCATGAGATGATAAGTGTAGCTCCCCAAAGACGCCAAGAAGGAAATTCTTGGGGTGAACAATGTTCGGGAGACCCAACGCAGATGAAATAAAGGCACCCACCTCCTCCCAGAGGTCCCGAACTACCGGGCACGACCAGAGGCATGCATGAAGTCCGCCTCCTGGCCACAGCCGCGAAAGCAGGCAGCTGAGGGCAGGTGACCTAGCTTGTGTAACCCAGCCGGAGTAAAGTGTGTTTGATGGAAAATTTTAATCTGTATGATACAGTCACGGGAGGCAATGACAGAGGACTTATACGTCTCGCTAAATTCTGACCAGTCATTGTCAGTGAGGGAGATGTCCAGGGCGGTCCACTTTGCCTGAGCCTTATGGAACCTAGGATTATAATCAGACATTAGGGCCGCATAATAGGTGGAGACTAGCTTAGTGGGATCTGGCTGTCTAAGCAACTCTTCCAAGGGTGGTATGGCAGTGGGGTCCTCCAGGGAGCCAAACTGGGCGCGGATAGCATGCCGGAGCTGGTAGTAATAAAATAAATAGGATCTCGGCAGGTCAAAATCTAAACATAACTGGGGGAAGGTTTTGAAACCTTAAGCATTGTACAGGTGACACAAATATTTAACCCCTTTAGAGTACCAGCAGTTGGGGTCCGGGAGGGTATATAGTTCATGCAAATTCGGGTTATACCACAGGGGGTTATTGGGCGACTTTAACCAGGTGTGCTTGGAAATTTTCTGGACAATGTACCTAAACGAGGAAAGGGTGTTGGCAAGTATAGAGGTACCGGGATGGTCAGAGACTTTGCTCCTATATATATGATATTATGCAGGGTTTCCAGGGAAGAAGCAATGGCCCCCTCCGTGGAGGTGCAGGCATTGGTCGATACTGGGCACAACCAATCATGGATGTGCACCAGCTGCGATGCCAAATAGTATATATGAAAGTTGGGAAAAGCCAGGCCTGCCAAATGTGCTGGCAAGCGTAGCGTTTCAAGGGCCACTCTAGGGGAGCCACATTTCCATAAGCAAGTAGTGCATATCGCATCAATGCGTTTAAAAATGGATTTAGGTATTTTACAGGGAGAGTTAGCTAGGATATAGAGAAAACTCGGTAGGTAAATCATTTTGAGCACATTGGCCCTCCCCATGAGGTCAAGAGGAAGATCCATCCATAACTTGGTCTGCTCCTGAAGGCGGGCCAATAGGGGTTCTAAGTTGTTGGCAACATAGGAAGACAAAGGAGCCTGTACCAAGACTCCAAAATATCTGAATGAGGATACCACCTGAAGTTTGGAGTCCGGGTGTATGTGGGGAGAAGCAGACCCATCTAATAGGAAGAGACTGGACTTCTCCCAATTCACCCGGAAGCCAGAAAAGTCACCAAAGGTAGTAATCTCGTCCAATAGGGCTCGGAGTGATTCATTAGTGTCAGCTAGATACACCAACGTGTCATCTGCATATAGGGAAATACGTTCTTCAATATTGGCAATTGGAAGACCTTTAATAGAGGGGGAGGAGCGGATGCGAAGCGCAAGCCGCTCCATGGCCAAGGCGAACAAGAGGGGTGACAGCAGGCACCCCTGTCGTGTGCCTCTAGTGATCGGAAAGGAGTCAGTGACAGAGGAATTAACCCGTATCTTAGCTACCGGGGATGCATAAAGGAGTTTAATCCATGCTATCATGCGGGGACCAAATCCATACATCTGCAGCACCCGGAAGAGATACGGCCATTCCACACTGTCAAACGCTTTGCACGTATCTAAAGACACAATGGCACGTGTGGGAGGACAGTCATGCGCATATTGCATACTATGAAACAGCCTACGTATATTCATTTGGGTGGACCTTCCGGGAATGAAACCCCCCTGGTCGCTATTAACCAGGGACGTGACTACACCATTCAGGTGATTCGCCAGCACCTTGGCCAGAATCTTAACATCCACATTTATAAGTCAAATGGGACGGTAAGATTCACAGTGAATTGGGTCCTTACGGGGCTTTAATAGAAGTACAATTAGGGCTTCATGCATTGTTGGGGGGAGGACCCCTGCCTCTAAGGCTTTGTTATAAGTCCGTAAAAGGTAGGAGCATAAAAGGTCTTTATATTGCAATCAGTTGGAAATCCATCTAAGCCAGGAGTCTTATGTTTAGGCATTTGTGAGATGGCTGCGGCAATTTCCTCAACTAAAATAGGCGCCTCCAACATATCCCGTCCCTCAGTCGACAGTGGGGGGAGAGATATGTCAGACAAATAGTCAGTCAACTGAGAGTCATCGTTATCTACTCTAGAGGTGTATAGTTCCCTATAAAAACAAAAAAAGTAGTCAAGAATGTCCTCAGGAACACCACTGACAAGGCCCTGAGCAGTAAGTATGCAAGGTATGGATATGGGAGTGTGGTCAGGTTTAGTCAGGTATGCCAAGAGACGCCCCGCTTTATTACCGTGCTCAAATGACTTCTGAGTAGCATGCAACATACGTTTTTGCGTGAGGTCCAGCAGGCGGAGTTCAAACTCTCTACGACTCTGCAACCAAGCCTCCCTAGTATCAGAGGCAGGGTTGGAGGTATAAGCAGACTCTGCACGCACCATGTCAGTCTCAAGATCCTCAGTAAGCATCTAAATGTTTTTACGCAGAACCCCTGTGATTGACATGAAGGTGCCCCTTAAAGTGGTTTTAAATGCGTCTAGTGTTGAGCGGACCCGAACTGTAAAGTTCGGGTCCGTACCGAATTTTGGCGTTTTCCCGACCCCGGACCCGGATTTTGCGCTAAAGTCCGGGTTCGGGTCCGGATTCGGGAATTTAATGGCGCAGTTAGAAATGCTTCAGGGGCCAGCCAATCACCATTTGATTAGCTGGTGTGCCCTTAGAAGCCATCATAGCCATGCCTACTAATGGCATGGCTGTGATTGGTCAGTGCAACATGTGACCCAGCATGTGACCAGCTTCTATATAAGCAAGAGGCACACAGCACAGATCGTCACTCTGCTTTTAGACAGTGTAGGGAAAGGATCCTGGCTGCTGTTGCTGTGAGGGAGAGAATTATATGATAGGAGTTAGTCCTGATTCTGCAATCTACTGATAGAAAAGATAGAGAGACAGTGTAGTGTAGTGTAGGGGCAGGATCCTGTTTGTGCTTTCAGGGAGAGAGATTTAGATAGGAGTCCAGATTGAGAGATATAATAGCTCAGCGATCTGCATAGGTTTATCTGTTTGTGTTGCAAGCTCAGTGCACCAGCACTGCATTACGTTGAGTGATACACCTATTCCATACTGTGGCTGTATTGTGCTCTTGCTAAAAGACCCATTTCGGGCAGAAAAAGAAAAAAAAAAAGGCGCTTTATTGTGCTTTTGCTAAAAAGACCCATTTTTGGGCCCCAAAAAAAAAAAAAGGCACTTTATTGTGCTGTTGCAAAAAAAAAAAAGGCACTTTGTTGTGCGCAAAAAAGACCTATTTTTGGGCAAAAAAATATTTTGCAGTGTATATCTCTAGTTGTGTGAAATAACCAATTTCTATATATTTTTCTTGTACTATGCTATACTAAAAAAAAAACAAAACTTTTTTTTGAATAGCATTCTCTGCAGCTGTGCGATTCAGCGGTTATATACTGTTGGGGTTGTTGTGCTCTTGCAAAAAACGCCATTTAGGGCCACAGAAAATATTTTGCAGTGTGAAATACACATCTGGAGGTGTGTGAAAAAACAACATTATTTTTGAATAGCATTCTCTGGCCTCTGCAGCTGTGCGATTCAGCGGTTATATACTGTTGGAGTTGTTGTGCTCTTCCAAAAAACGCCATTTATGGCCACAGAAAATAAATTGCAGTGTGAAATACACATGTGGAGGTGTGTAAAATAAACAATTTCTATATATTGTACAGTGCTATACTAAAAAAAAACAACATTTTTTTTTGAATAGCATTCTCTGCACTTCTATAGCTGTGCGATTCAGTGGTTAAATACTGTGGTTGTGTTGTGCTCTTCCAAAAAACGCCATTTAGGGCCACAGAAAATATTTTGCAGTGTGAAATACACATCTGGAGGTGTGTGAAAAAACAACATTATTTTTAAAAAGCATTCTCTGACCTCTGCAGCTGTGCGATTCAGCGGTTATATACTGTTGGGGTTGTTGTGCTCTTGCAAAAAACGCCATTTAGGGCCACAGAAAATATTTTGCAGTGTGAAATACACATCTGGAGGTGTGTGAAAAAACAACATTATTTTTGAATAGCATTCTCTGGCCTCTGCAGCTGTGCGATTCAGCGGTTATATACTGTTGGAGTTGTTGTGCTCTTCCAAAAAACGCCATTTATGGCCACAGAAAATAAATTGCAGTGTGAAATACACATGTGGAGGTGTGTAAAATAAACAATTTCTATATATTGTACAGTGCTATACTAAAAAAAAACAACATTTTTTTTGAATAGCATTCTCTGCACTTCTATAGCTGTGCGATTCAGTGGTTAAATACTGTGGTTGTGTTGTGCTCTTCCAAAAAACGCCATTTAGGGCCACAGAAAATATTTTGCAGTGTGAAATACACATCTGGAGGTGTGTGAAAAAACAACATTATTTTTAAAAAGCATTCTCTGGCCTCTGCAGCTGTGCGATTCAGCGGTTATACACTGTTGGGGTTGTTGTGCTCTTGCAAAAAACGCCATTTAGGGCCACAGAAAATATTTTGCAGTGTGAAATACACATCTGGAGGTGTGTGAAAAAACAACATTATTTTTGAATAGCATTCTCTGGCCTCTGCAGCTGTGCGATTCAGCGGTTATATACTGTTGGAGTTGTTGTGCTCTTCCAAAAAACGCCATTTATGGCCACAGAAAATAAATTGCAGTGTGAAATACACATGTGGAGGTGTGTAAAATAAACAATTTCTATATATTGTACAGTGCTATACTAAAAAAAAAAACATTTTTTTTGAATAGCATTCTCTGCACTTCTATAGCTGTGCGATTCAGTGGTTAAATACTGTGGTTGTGTTGTGCTCTTCCAAAAAACGCCATTTAGGGCCACAGAAAATATTTTGCAGTGTGAAATACACATCTGGAGGTGTGTGAAAAAACAACATTATTTTTAAAAAGCATTCTCTGGCCTCTGCAGCTGTGCGATTCAGCGGTTATATACTGTTGGGGTTGTTGTGCTCTTGCAAAAAATGCCATTTAGGGCCACAGAAAATATTTTGCAGTGTGAAATACACATCTGGAGGTGTGTGAAAAAACAACATTATTTTTGAATAGCATTCTCTGGCCTCTGCAGCTGTGCGATTCAGCGGTTATATACTGTTGGAGTTGTTGTGCTCTTCCAAAAAATGCCATTTATGGCCACAGAAAATAAATTGCAGTGTGAAATACACATGTGGAGGTGTGTAAAATAAACAATTTCTATATATTGTACAGTGCTATACTAAAAAAAACAACATTTTTTTTGAATAGCATTCTCTGCACTTCTATAGCTGTGCGATTCAGTGGTTAAATACTGTGGTTGTGTTGTGCTCTTCCAAAAAACGCCATTTAGGGCCACAGAAAATATTTTGCAGTGTGAAATACACATCTGGAGGTGTGTAAAATAAACAATTTCTATATATTGTACAGTGCTATACTAAAAAAAACAACATTTTTTTTGAATAGCATTCTCTGCACTTCTATAGCTGTGCGATTCAGTGGTTAAATACTGTGGTTGTGTTGTGCTCTTCCAAAAAACGCCATTTAGGGCCACAGAAAATATTTTGCAGTGTGAAATACACATCTGGAGGTGTGTAAAATAAACAATTTCTATATATTCTTCTTGTACAGTGCTATACTAAAAAAAACAACCTTTTTTTTGAATAGCATTTTCTGTAGCTGTGCGATTCAGCGGTTACGTGCTGTGGGTGTGTTGTGGTCTGGCAAAAAACGCCATTTAGGGCCACAGAAAATATTTTGCAGTGTGAAATACACATCTGGAGGTGTGTAAAATAAACAATTTCTATATATTCTTCTTGTACAGTGCTATACTAAAAAAAACAACCTTTTTTTTGAATAGCATTTTCTGTAGCTGTGCGATTCAGCGGTTACGTGCTGTGGGTGTGTTGTGGTCTGGCAAAAAACGCCATTTAGGGCCACAGAAAATATTTTGCAGTGTGAAATACACATGTGGAGGTGTGTAAAATAAACAATTTCTATATATTGTACAGTGCTATACTAAAAAAAACAACATTTTTTTTGAATAGCATTCTCTGCACTTCTATAGCTGTGCGATTCAGTGGTTAAATACTGTGGTTGTGTTGTGCTCTTCCAAAAAACGCCATTTAGGGCCACAGAAAATATTTTGCAGTGTGAAATACACATCTGGAGGTGTGTGAAATAAACAATTTCTATATATTTTCCTTGTACTGTGCTATACTAAAAAAAACAACCTTTTTTTTTTTAATAGCATTTTCTGCAGTTCTGTAGCTGTGCGTTTCAGCCATTACGTACTGTGGGTGTGTTGTGGTCTTCCAAAAAACACCATTTAGGGCAAGATCCTAAATTTGGAAAATATGAGGGGAAGGTCAAAGGGACGTGGTGGCCCCGGTCGTGGTGCTGCTGGTGGAGCTCCTGTTGCAGGGAGAGGACGTGGTGGATCTGTGCCAGCTACACGCACAAGTGAAACACCTTCCTCAGGTGCGAGTAGGCGACCGAGCCTGCGGCGGTATTTTGTCGCGCCTAATGAGGCTGTACCAATGTTTAGGCCAGGACAAGTACAGGCGATAGTAGATTGGGTTGCTGACAGTGCCTCGGGTTCCTTCACATTGTCTCCCACCCACCCTTCTGATGAAAGATCAGAGTTGGCACCTGAAGCCCATGTCCATCAGTCTTTCACCTCACCCCCTTGCAAATCAGCCAAGCAGGCTGAGCCCCAAATCATGCAGCAGTCTCTTCTGCTTTTCGATGACTCTGTTAGCAGGGTTTCCCAGGGCCATCCACCTAGCCCTGCCCCAGAAGTGGAAGAGATTGAGTGCACCGATGCCCAACCACTTATGTTTCATGATGGGTACATGGGAGGACCATCGCAGCACGTCTCGGATGATGACGAAACACAGGTGCCAACTGCTGCTGCTTTCGCAATTGTGCAGACAGACATGGAGGGCAGGGGTGAAGACTGGGTGGAAGATGATGTGGTGGACGATGAGGTCCTCGACCCCACATGGAATCAACGTTATGCAGGTGACCAGTGTAGTTCGGAGGAAGAGGCGGTGGTCGCACAGAGCCACCAGCACAGCAGAAGAGGGAGCAGGGTGCAAAAACGGAGCATTCGTCCCCTAGACAGTACATCTGCTACTGCCCAACGCAGCAAGGGACCGAGCACACCAAAGCCAGGTCCAAGGACTTCCCTAGCGTGGCAGTTCTTCACACAGTGTGTTGATGACAAGACACAAGTGGTTTGCACGCTGTGCAATCAGAGCCTGAAGCGAGGCATAAACGTTCTCAACCTGAGCACAAGCTGCATGACCAGGCATCTAAGTGCAAAGCACGAGCTGCAGTGGAGTAGACACCTCAAAAACCAAGAAAGGTCTCTGGCTCCTCCTGCTTCCTCTTCTGCTGCAGTCTCGGCCTCTTCATGTCACCCCGCAAACAGAGGATCTGCCAGCAACACTACCACCTGGGTCACCAACCATCTCCACAATGTCCCATGGAAGCGTTCAGCTCTCTATCTCCCAAACATTGGAGCGGAAGAGGAAGTACCCCCCTAGCCACCCACGATCCCTGGCCCTGAATGCCAGCATTTCAAAATTCCTGGCCTTTGAAATGCTGTCATTCCGTCTGGTGGAGACGCAGAGTTTTAAAAGCCTGATGGCATTGGCTGTCCCGCAGTACGTCGTGCCCAGCCACCACTACTTTTCCAGGCGAGCCATCCCTTCCCTGCACAACCAGGTGGGGGACAAAATCAGGTGTGCACTGCGCAACGCCATCTGTGGCAAGGTCCACCTAACTACGGATGCGTGGACCAGTAAGCACGGTCAGGGACGTTATATCTCCCTAACAGCACACTGGGTAAATGCAGTGGCGGCTGGGCCTGAGGCAGATAGCGGTTTGGCACATGTCCTTCCACCACCGAGGATTGCAGGGCGCTTCAGTTTGCCTCCTGTAGCTAACTCCTCCTTCTCCGCTTCCTCATCCTCTACCGCCTCCTCATCCATTCAGCGTAACACCTTCACCACCAACTTCAGCACAGCCAGGGGTAAACGACAGCAGGCAGTTTTAAAACTTTCCTGTTTGGGGGAAAATCCCCACACCGCGCAGGAGTTGTGGAGGGACATGGAACAACAGACCGATGAGTGGTTGCTGTCAGTGAGCCTCAAGCCCGGCCTGGTGGTGTGCGATAATGGGCGAAATCTCGTAGCAGCTCTGGGTCTAGCCGGTTTGACGCACATCCCTTGCCTGGCGCATGTGCTGAACTTGGTGGTCCAGAGGTTCCTTAAAAATTACCCCAATATGCCAGAGCTGCTGCAGAAAGTGCGGGCTGTCTGTGCGCACTTTCGGCGTTCTCACCCTGCTGCTGCTCGCCTGTCAGCGCTGCAGCGTAACTTCGGCCTTCCCGCTCACCGCCTCATATGTGACGTGCCCACAAGGTGGAACTCCACCTTGCACATGCTGGCCAGACTGTGCGAGCAGCAGCAGGCAATAGTGGAGTTTCAGCTGCAGCAATCACGCGTGAGTCGCTCTGCGGAACAGCACCACTTCACCACCAATAACTGGGCCTCCATGCGAGACCTGTGTGCCTTGTTGCGCTGTTTCGAGTACTCCACCAACATGGCCAGTGCCAATGACGCCGTTCTCAGCGTTACTATCCCAGTTCTATGCCTCCTTGAAAAAACGCTTCGTGCGATGATGGAAGAGGATGTGGCACAGGAGGATGAGGAGGAGGAGGAGGAAGCGGGATCATTTCAAAGGCTTTCAGGGCAGTCTTTCACAAGTGGCTACGAGGGTGGGTTCCTGCACCAACAAACGCCAGGTACACAATTGTCCGGCAGAAAGGGCACAGTTCTGGAGGATGACGAGGTGGAGGAGGAGATGGAGGAGGAGGAGGAGGAGGAGGAGGAGGAGCCATGTTCACAGCAGGGTGGCACTCAGACCAGCTCGTGGCCATTACTGGTGCGTGGCTGGGGGGATACAGAGGACACAGACGATACACCTCCCACAGAGGACAGCTTTTCTTTGCCTCTGGGCAGCCTGGCACACATGAGCGATTACATGCTGCAGTGTTTCCGCAACGACAGCCGAGTTGCCCACATTTTAACTGGTGCTGATTACTGGGTGGCCACCCTGCTGGATCCCCGTTACAAGGACAACGTACCGTCCTTAATTCCCTCACTGGAGCGGGATCGTAAGATGCGCGAGTACAAGCGCACGCTGGTAGACGCGCTGCTGGTGGCATTCCCACCTGACAGCGGGCGTACGGTGGAAGCACAAGGCGAAGGCAGAGGAGGAGGAAGAGGTCGCCAATGCAGCCGGGGCACCGGCAGCACCTCAGAAGGCAGGGTTAGCATGGCCGAAATGTGGAAAAGCTTTGTCAGCACGCCACAACAACCAGCACCACCAGCTGAGATGGAACGTCTTAGCAGGAGGCAGCATTTCACCAACATGGTTGAGCAGTATGTGTCCACAGGCCTACACGTACTGGATGACGGGTCTGCCCCCTTTAACTTCTGGGTCTCCAAATTGGGCACATGGCCTGAGCTTGCCGTTTATGCCTTGGAGGTGCTGGCCTGCCCTGCAGCCAGTGTATTATCTGAACGTGTATTTAGCACGGCAGGGGGCGTTATCACAGACAAGCGCAGCCGCCTGTCCAGAGCCAATGTGGACAAGCTCACGTTCATTAAAATGAACCAGGCATGGATCCCACAGGACTTGTCCGTACCTTGTGCAGAATAGACATGTATACCGGTGTTGTGACAAAAACTGTCCGGCCATCGGATTGTGCCCGGCCCGTACTGCGCAGGCGCAGCGCTTGCGCAGTACAGAGGACAAGGAGATTCACAAAATCTCCGAAGATGAACGGCGCCTGCGCTGTGAGTGCAGGTTCAAGCCCCACCATCCAAGAGGACATACGGTAGCACATAGTAACAGGGCCCCTCACGGGCTCGCTTTGATCGCGGCCTTGCTTGGCTCGGCTTGAACCACGGATGGTGTGGCCTTCACCTGAACTCAACACGCAGGCGCCGTTAGTCTTGGGAGATTTTTGAAATCCCCTTGTCCTACATACTCAGCAAGCGCAGTACAGGGCGGACACTATTCGACAGGGGACAGAATTCGACACATCACCGGCCTTACCCAGCCATTGTTGTATTTTTGAACCAGTGTTGGCTACCTCGTCCTCCTCCACCGCCGCTTCCACCTACACAGCCACATCCACCGCCACCTCAACCTCCTACTCCATATGGACCTCGTCCTGCTAGGCCAAGATTAAAATTTTTATTTTATTTTTTTGTAGCGCACAGATCCTTTCCCCCTTACCTGCCTTTATGTTGTTGGTTCTTCGCAGGAGGGAGAAAGGCACACCGCACTACCAGCCCGTATCCTCCTATATAAAGAGGTTGAGCGGTGTACTTGACGGGCCGTGTCCACAGCCGGAGTCAAAACTCCTCCAGAGGATGATTCTCACCTCTACTGTAGGTAGAGGCAAGTCCTTTAATTGCCAGTAAAGTCAATGTCCACACCAGCTGAAACTCCAACTCTTATTCTCTCATGGCAAAATAAACTGTACTCAGATAGAAAAGGTTAGAGCAAAGAAACAGGACAGCTTAAGGTGTGGAGGAGGTCCAGGCACAAACGTAGCACATTCACTTCACTGCTTAGGTTTCTCAAACAGTTTTTGGCGCACGGTCTCTGCCACAGACATTGAGGTTGGTCTCTGCCACAGACCGGGTGTACAAGGCCCCTGCCACGGGCCTGGAGAACTTTGGTCTCAGCCACAGACCAGGGTGTATAAGGCCCCTGCCACGGGCCAGTTGAATAAGGCCTCTGATACAGTCAAGGTGACCTTGAGCTTCTCCTTCTACGAACCTAGCCCATATCAAGGGGAAGACATCTCTCCAGGGAGTCAACAGACCATTCCTTCACCGTGACTCCCGCATCGGTCCATCAGAATGATCCTCCCTTCCCTGGAACAGGGTCCCCTACACGAGGCGGCTCTGGACTCCAGGCTTTACTCCCGCCCCTAGGCCTCCATACCCAGGGCAGCAAGAACTCCAGGATAGTACCTCACCCCGGGCTAAAGGTGCCCGAGATGGAACAGGAACACATGCACCCAGGCCGAAGGCACCTGGGCGCGGACCCCACTGGACATCAGCCCCCAGGCCAAAGGTCTGCCCCTTTTATATGCTCTCCCGGCATGCACAGCAGGTTCCCCGCCCCGCTGTACTACTGCCAAGAGGGGACACAAAAGGCGCCACCTGTAGGCCGCAGGGAACTGCACACCAATACTGTCCCCCGAGGACAAAATGGTCCATGAATCCTACAGAATTAGGGTATTTGAGCCTATTTACCACTCAAACACTTTCCTTAAATTTAGCACCCCGCTACATTTTTATTTCAAAGTATTTTATTTTCCCACTAGCTTATCCATTAAATTAAATAATTTATTCCAGAAAGGGCGTATTCTGGGGCATTCCCACCATATGTGTGGCATCGTGCCGTTGAGTTTCTGAGGTTCTTAATGACTTCCTGTACCTCTTCTGCTGAAAAGGGGGCTTCCAGCATATTTTTTAATTTTTTAATTTTTTTTATGTTCTTTTAAGTTATTTCCTATCCACATTTGTTTGCAGAGCACTTGCCATGTTCTTAACAACATTTTGCTGCCATTTGCAGCCCTCTAGCCCTTTCCATTACTTTTTTAGAGCCTTTTTAGTCGTCAGAAGTCCGGGTCCCCATTGACTTCAATGGGGTCCGGGTCCGGGTCCGGGTTCGGGTTAAAGTTCGGTCCCGAATCCAAACTTTTTTCCGAAGTTCGGCCGAACCCGCCGGACCCGAATATCCAGCTACCCGCTCAACTCTAAATGCGTCCCATTCGGTGGAGGGGTCAACCTTTCCCAGGTTTTCCCTCCAGTAAGTAGCAATGCCTGTCCCGCATTCTTTCTGCACTATTTCGTCCTCCAGCCAGTACGAGTTCAAACGCCAGATAGCCATCCCCGAACCCGGGAGGAGGAGGTCCACAGAGAGGGGAGCATGGTCAGAGACCCCTCTAGGTAGATATGAAGCTGCAGCGACAACGGGGAGAGTCTCAGCTGGGACAAATGCCATATCCAGCCTAGACATGGTGTGGAAAGAATCCGAATGGCAGGAAAATTGGCGCGCATCCAGATGCTTCCAACACCAAACCTCAGTAAGGCCATGAGTCTGAGCCCAGACCACAAAGGAGGGAAATGGTCTACCCCCCCTCCCAAACGATCCAATACTGGATCCAAAACAGCATTAAAGTCCCCAGCATAAAGCAGGGGCCCAGGGGGTCTGTTCAGCAACTGAATGGACAGTTTGGAGAGTACCTCGACAGAAAAGGGGGGTGGAGGTCACCATGGATATCTGTAAAGTGAGAATAATAAACAGCCCCTCTGGGTCTGTTTTTACCTGAAGCACCCCAGCAGGGAGAGATTTAGCCAATAGGATAGAAACCCCCCTGGAAAAGTTAGTATGAGTAGCATGGTAAATTTTAGATAACCATGGGCGCTTCAAAGCCCTCGTTTTTGTGCCCGTAAGGTGAGTCTCTTGAAGGCAAATGATGTGTGGACGACTCTTTTTCAGTACAGAAAAAAACAAAGATCTCGTCTGGGGTTCATTCAGACCTCTAGTGTTCCAAGAAACTATCCTTAGGGGCTTTGCTATTGTAAGACATATAGTATTAATAAAGTACAGGATAACATGGGAACAGATACATAAATGACCAGACAGACCGCACCCTCCAGAGCACATACAAGCACATGTAACAGAAAAGTGCGTGGATCTGCCAACAGGAGGACATGGGCCCATAATGAAAATATGTAAACATTAACACTCTGCCATAGGCAGAAACCTGAACAGTGTCCAGAGAAAAAAATGCATACCTGAGTTGTGTGAAAAGAAAAAAGAAAAAAAAAAGAAGGAGGAAAAAAAAACACCCCTCCACAAAGTTCCCAAAAACTTCCTTGCCCCCCTCCCCGCTTGGCCATCCCAAACACAGCGAGCCTTGGATCGCAAACTTAGAACCTTAACACCTAAAAAAAAGAAAGGGGGTTAAAAAACTGTACCGTGGCTTCGCCACTAACTGGTGCGAGGGTAGTTTGAAATCCGGTTCGGCTCTCAACCGACAGTGAAAAAATCATGTAAGACATGTCCTGTTGCAGAATACATGAGTCTGACTACCCCAAGGAAGTGCAGGAGTGGATGGCCTCTACTTCAGAGAGGATGGGCAGGAAAGATAAAGATGAGGGGCATAGTCTGGAGATAGTAGTCAAAACATCCAGGACAAAGGGGGATTCACAGTAACTGGATCAGTAAACAGGGTGGATCACCCAGCAGGGGAGAAACAGGAGAACTACAAGTTGCAGTCAACATAGAGCCCTGTGGAGGCACAGGGCATGGAGAGAAATGCACAGGGAGGTCCGGTAGTAAGGCACAAGGGAATGATGTTCTAGAACCAGCGATACCTTCAGTTACCTCTGCGTCTGGAATCAGCACCAAACCGATCGTTCAGCCATGCCATGGCCTCTTTGGGGCTGGAGTAGAAGTGGGCCTTACCATCGTATATGATGCGAAGCTTAGCAGGGAAGAGCATAGCATAGGACAGGCCTTCTTCACGCAGGCGAGATTTCACTGCTGAAAAGGAGACACGCTGACGCTGAACCTCAACAGAGAAGTCAGGATATACAGAGATAGTATTACCATTAAATTTGAGCGGGCCCTTTTCCCTGGCTAGGCGCAGAATGGCAACTTTATCCTGGAAATTAAGGATGCGTGCAATGATGGAACGTGGTGGGGCACCCTCAGGGGGAGGACGAGGGGGGGTGCGATGCGCACGTTCTATGACATGGGAGAACGATGGTGCGTTCGTACCAAAAATGTCCCGCAGCTAGTTGTATAGGAATTTTTCAGGGTGAGGACTATCCGATCGTTCAGGGAACCCCACAAATCTAAGGTTGTTCAGAAATCGTTTTCCAAATCGTCAATTTTGGCTCGGAGCACCGCCATTTCACTAATGGTGTCCCGCATAGTAACTGACAGAGGATTTACTGTGTCCTCCAGAGAGCTAATACCCTCCTCTGCTTCCCCAGTTCTATCATGAAGGTTCTGGATATCTTGCTTCAGGAGTGAGAAATCCATGTGAATGGAGGCTATCTGGGTAGAGAGAGAGGCCTTACAGTCCTGTATAGCCAGCATAATGGCGGATAGTGTAGGCTATGCAGAGGGAGAATCCACAGCCTGGCTATTGTCATCAGACTGCTGCTGGGAGTCTAGGGACAGTGGGGGGTCTGTTTGGGAGTGGAATATGGCAGGAATAGATGCACTCACCCCCGCAGCAGAGCTCCGGTCAGCAGAGGAGGATGTTTGCAGCGTGTCAGCTTTCTGGACATGTGTCCCGGTGCCATCTTGCCTCCGGAACCGCGCCAACTTCTCCGCCGTGGATGGGGGCTGAGGCGGCCCATATTTCACCCTGTTTGACAGCCTGCTGGATGCCCACAGCCGAGGGGAACAGATTGGTACCTTTGGCGACGAGATAGGACTCAGGATAAGGTAAGGATGGCAGTTGAGAGCCGGAGCGACTGCTCTCTTCACCACCCGGCCACGCCCCCCCACGATGAGTGTTTAAGTGGGAGAAATGAAGTAGGAAATGAGGCTATCATCAAAGTATACTATGACACAAGTATACATGAGATCATAGAAAACCTCACTGATGAAGTATTGGAAGACAGCCAGGGCATTACATGCAGTAAATCGAAGGGCACAAAGAGATACTCACAATGACCATTCTTGGTATTAAAAACCATCTTCAACTCATCACCCTCCAGAATCCTAATAAGGCCCATCTGAGATCTACTTGGAGAATATGCAAGCATCCCAGAATCTGTTAAAATGTTCAGAAATCAAGAGTAGAACAAATAATAATAATTTCATCATGATGATAGCACTATAGTCAATAGGAAGGATGAAGCGAACCATCCTTATTTTTAACAAAGAAAGACCAAACCCCCTTTTGGCAATTGGATTTTCTAAGGGCTCTTTCACACGGAGGTCCGTTCAGGTCCGCCTGTCAGTTTTTTAGGCGGACCTGAAACGGATCCTCCATGCACCCCTATGGAGGCACGGATGTCAGCGGAGACATGTCCGCTGACATCCGCTCCGCTCCGCTCCGCTCCGCCAAAGTGTGACGGAGGAAAACCCTATTTTTCCTTCCGTCGGCGGAGCGGATCGGATGACAACGGACTCTACGGTCCATCGTCATCCGATTCCCCATAGGGGAAAGCGGCGCTCTGACAGGGCGGTCCCTGCACAGTGTGCGGGGACCGCCCAGTCATCCGTCGGCTCAGCGGGGATCAACGGAGCGATCCCCGCTGAGCAAGCGGAGCTTCACGGGGCGGATCTGCACGGATCCGCCCCGTGTGAAAGGGGCCTTAAGAAGCATTTTTGTAATGCTTTCCTGGATATACTCAGACATGGCTCATGTTTCAGAAATGGAGAGAGGATACCATAGCCACAAGGGGGAGAATTTCTCAGCAAGAAGTCAATAGGATAGTCAAAGACTCAATGAGGATGGAGGCAAACTGAAGCTTTTTTACAAAAAGGAAGTATCAGGCCTCGTACACACGGCCGAGATTCTCGTCGAAAAAAACATGTCGTTTTTTTCGACGAGATTCTTGGACAAGAAACTTGTCCCGGCCGAGTGTACAGACGCTCGATTCAAAGAACCCGTGGTTCTTTGAATGGAGCGTACGCGGTGACGTCATCGACTACGACGAGCATGCGCTCGTCACATTCAATGCCGTCGCCGCCATCTTGGTATACCCTACGTATGCCTAGGAAGCTACCGCGCATGCGTCAAATTCATTTCGAACATGCGCGGGCTTCCGGGAGGACAGGTAAGTGTACACACACTCACTTTTCTCGTCGAGAAACATGCCGACGAGAATCTCGACGAGAAAATAGAGAGCAGGATCTCTATTTTCTCGTTGAGATTCTTGTCGCTTTTCTTGACGAGAAACCATACACACGAACGAATTTCTCAGCAAAAAATCTCTGCCAGCAAGTTTCTTGCTGGTTTTTGCCGAGAAACTCGTTCGTGTGTACGAGGCTTCAGAGTAGTTAAAGTTTCTGTCAGGGCACTAGAGGGTAGTGGTTGTACCTTTGGTAGACAACTAGTGTGACAGTGAGGTTCCACAGATAAAATCAGTTAAGCATTCTAGTCCAGATGGGGTGAGTGTCTTTCAAATCAGGGAAGGCATAGGATAATGGGACTGGTGGATTTTGGAAGAACCAGAAAGAAAATGTATTTTAATGTTCAGAGATAGGTTTGAAAGTGCATTGTAACATCATACGCATACCTCTACTTCTATGCCAATTAAAAAATGCCTTGCAACCACTGAAAAATTACAAGGCTATTCCTGAATGGCTGAGGTGCCATACAAGTGACTACCTTTTTTTCCTTGAAAATAAGCTTGGGTCTTATATTAATTTTGGCTACCGAAAACACAGTCTGGCTTATTTTCAGGATAGGGCTTGCCATTTAATGTTCTGTCTTCTCTCCCCCTCTCCCTCCCTGCCTGTCAGGAATCCCCAGTGTGAATAATAGTAAAAGTGGTTGCAAAATGCTAGAATCCTCTCTATTAATGTAGTATTTCATGTAAAAGGTTTTGGTTTATGTAATCTAATTGTGTAAAATACCTTCTTATATCGTCACTCGGTGCTTCCGTGACTTGTCTAAGCTGTCTTCCCCACTCCGAGCACTGCAGAAGGGAGGGGGCCGAGATCCCCCACTGACAGCCAGAAAAAAAAAGGGGAGAGCAGCAGGAGATCAGCTGAATAGCACTTCCATGGCCCGCTCCGAGCACTGCAGAAGGGAGGGGGCCGAGATCCCCCGCTGACAGCCAGGAGAAGAGAAGGGGAGAGCAGTGGGAGATCAGCTGAGCAGCACTTCCATGGCCCGCTCCGAGCACTGCAGAGGGAGGGGGGCCGAGATCCCCTGCTGACAGCCAGCAGAAGAGAAGGGGAAAGCAGCAGAAGATCAGCTGAGTGCCGTTTCCATGGCCTGCTCCAAGCACTGCAGAGGGAGGGGGACCAAGATCCACTGCTGACAGGAGAAGAGAACAGCTGAGATCAGCTGAGAGCTGAGCGGCGCTATAGAAAGGTATTTGAATCAATTAGATTACAGAAACACCTTTTACATTAGAGGATACATAGAGAGGATTTTAGCAGTTTACAAGCCCTTTCAACTAGGGTTTTTTTTGGTGGTGGGGCTTATATTGCAGCATTCCCTGAATATCACAGTAGGTCTTATTTTCAGGGTAGGTCTTATTTTTGGGGAAACACAGTGTATCTCTCTTTCCGGCAGCAAAAGGGAAGTTGCTGGTACCCATACAGAAAGACAACAGCACTTACTGTGTGTAAAATAAGCTACTACAGCCTGTTACAGCATCCCCAGCAGCCAGATTGTTTTGCATTGGAAATAATTATTTTGAGCTAAGCTGACCCAAACAAATTATTCAAAGTGAAAGGAAACCTGGCATTCAAGTTTAAATATAGAGGGACATAAATCAATTTAAAATGTAAGCTATTAAAGAGCTTGGTCAAATGACAAGACATGTGTGCTTCTGCTGTTACAGGATGAATTGCTCCCCACAGACAAATATGGAACCTGTCAAGGAACAATGTATCTCTGAGCCTCTGCTTCATCTGTTCAGTGGCACAGCTCTAACTACTGAATGGAGGACACATTGCACTTTCCTATAGTGGTTGAAAGCTTCCTGCACAGGGCACGAATCCTGGCCCATTTCAACTGATGGCTAGGAGATTCCCTGCTAAGCTAAATGTAATTAACCACTTAACGACCACTCACTGTATATATACGTCGGCACAATGGCACCGACAGGCACAATCACGTAGAGTGTACGTGATTGCCTTTGTACAGTTGGGGGGTCCAATCGGACCCCCCTTCTGTACAGTGAGCGGTCGGAATTCGTTGGGGAGCGATCCGACATGAGGGGACGGCCCTTCGATTCCGGCCACCCCCCGCGATCGCTCCCGGCGAATGGAAATGCCCCCTCTGTCTGTGTAATGTACACACAGGCAGAGGAAGCAGAAGGAAGTGATGTCATCTCTTGTGCGGCGCTCACATATACCGAGCGCCGTACAAGAGAAGACATCAAGGTTAGTGCACAAACACTACACTAACACCAGCACACATAGGCACATAAATCGCCCCCCCAGGCCCCCCCAGATCACCCCCCCAGCCCCCAGTCACAGTGTCACTGATTGCAGTGACCATTTATTTACTGATCACTGCAATCAGTGACATTTGTGACTGTAAAAGTGTCACTACAGTTTAGTTTTAGGTCCAGTGTAGCCCCCTAACCCCCCTAATAAAGGTTTAACCCCCTGATCACCCCCCAGATAACCCTTTCACCCCCTAGCACCACCGTCGCTAAGCGATCATTTTTCTGATCGCTGTCTTAGCGTCGGTGATGCAGATCGGTAGCCAGTCATTTTTTTTAGGTTTGCCACAGGTTTTTATAGCGTCGGGTACCCCCATAAATTATCTAATAAAGGTTTAACCCCCTTGATCGCCCCCCAGGTAACCCTTTCACCCCCTATCACCACTGTCGCTATGCGATCATTTTTCTGATCGCTGTCTTAGCGTCGGTGATGCAGATCGGCAGCCAGTATTTTTTTTTTAGGTTTGCCACAGGTTTTTATAGCGTCAGGTACCCCCATAAATTATCTAATAAAGGTTTAACCCCCTTGATCGCCCCCCAGGTAACCCTTTCACCCCCTATCACCACTGTCGCTAAGCGATCATTTTTCTGATCGCTGTCTTAGCGTCGGTGATGCAGATCGGTAGCCAGTAATTTTTTTTAGGTTCGCCGCAGGTTTTTATAGCGTCAGGTACCCCCATAAATTACCTAATAAAGGTTTAACCCCCTTTATCGCCCCCCAGGTAACCCTTTCACCCCCTATAACCACTGTCGCTAAGCGATCATTTTTCTGATCGCTGTCTTAGCGTCGGTGATGCAGATCGGTAGCCAGTGATTTTTTTTAGGTTCGCCGCAGGTTTTTATAGCGTCAGGTACCCCCATATATTATCTAATAAAGGTTTTAACCCCCTAATTGCCCCTAGTTAACCCTTTCACCAGTGATCATCATATAAGTGTTACGGGTGACGCTGGTTAGTTAGTTTGCTTTTTATAGTGTCAGGGCACCCGCCGTATATAACCCAATAAAGGTTTGACCCCCTGATCGCCCGGCGGGTGATATCAATTAGGTTTTAGCGTCAGAGAGGGTCTGCGTCACACCCCAGGCAGCGTCAGCTTAGTGCCAGTAACGCTAACACCCACGCGTGAAGCATACACCTCCCTTAGTGGTATAGTATCTGAACAGATCAATATCTGATCTGATCAGATCTATACTAGCGTCCCCAGCAGTTTAGGGTTCCCAAAAACGCAGTGTTAGCGGGATCAGCCCAGATACCTGCTAGCACCTGCATTTTGCACCTCCGTCCAGCCCAGGCCACCCAAGTGCAGTATCGATCGATCACTGACACTTTCAAAACACAACACACATAACTGCAGCGTTCGCAGAGACAGGCCTGATCCCTGCGACTCCAGTGCTGTAGGAGGCGATTTCACCACCACAGTTAAAAAAAAAAGGAAATATGCCGAAGCATTGGGGCAGCAGGGGCAGAGGAGTGATTTTTCTCCTAATGCCGCGTACATAAGGTCGAAATTCCGATGGAGGCTTGCCCGTGGAAAAGTCCGACCATGTGTGTGCGGCATAACTTTTTTGCGGGAGGATGCCCCCATGCTTCGGCATATATAAATGGTGCATGTATACCCATCATTAGAAGTGGGTGGATGAAGGGCGGTATTCTAATGGTGGGCATACCCACCGATCAATCTCTTTTTTCATTCAGCCAACTGGCTGCATGAAAAAAAAGATTACAATACATGTCCAACAAGGACCAGCAACGTACTGGTATGTTGCTGGACTTTGAATGGTTATACCAGATTGATGCCTGCGGGTTTAGGTATCATCTTGGTATCATTCTTTTCAGCCAGCGGCCGGCTTTCATGTAAAAACAATCCTAGTGGCTAATTCGCCTCTGGACTGCTTTTACAAGCAGTGGGAGGGAATGCCCCCCCCCCGGATATAAAAAGCGCCATTGGGAAATTGGGAAAGCATTTTATCACACCGATCTTGGTGTGGTCAGATGCTTTGAGGGCAGAGGAAAGATCTAGGGTCTAGACCCCAGTTTTTTCAAAAAAAGAGTACCTGTCACTACCTATTGCTATCATAGGGGATATTTACATTCCCTGAGATAAAAAAAAAAAATGATAAAAAAAAAAAAATATGGAAGGAACAATTTAAAAATAAAATAAAAAAGCAAAATTAATAATAAAATAAAAAAAAAAGCACCCCTGTCCTGCCCTGCTCTTGCCCAATGGCGAACGCAAGCGTCGGTCTGGCGTCATATGTAAACAGCAATTGCACCATGCATGTGAGGTATCACCGCGAAGGTCAGATCGAGGGCAGTAATTTTAGCAGTAGACCTCCTCTGTAAATCTAACGGGGTAACCTGTAAAGGCTTTTAAAGGTTTTTAAAAATGTATGTAGTTTGTCGCCAATGCGCGTTTGTGCGAAATTTTAAAGCATGTCGTGTTTGGTATCTATGTACTCGGCCTAAGATCATCTTTTTTATTTCATCAAACATTTGGGCAATATAGTGTGTTTTAGTGCATTAAAATTTAAAAAAGTGTATTTTTCCCCAAAAAATGCGTTTGAAAAATCGCTGCGCAAATACTGTGTAGAAAAAAAAAATGCAACACCACCATTTTATTCTGTAGGGCCTTTGCTTTAAAAATATATATAATGTTTGGGGGTTCAACATAATTTTCTTGCAAAAAAAAAAATGTTTTCATGTAAACAAAAAGTGTCAAAAAGGGCTTTGTCTTCAAGTGGTTAGAAGAGTGGATGTAAGCTTCCTAATGTTGTGTATAAATGTATGTGTAAATGTATAATGCCAGAACAGTTCAAAACCCCCCCAAATGACCCCATTTTGGAAAGTAGACACCCCAAGCTATATACTGAGAGGCATGTCGAGTCCATGGAATATTTTATATGTTGACACAAGTTGCGGAGAAAAGACAATTTTTTTTTCTTTTTTTTGCACAAAGTTGTCACTAAATGATATATTGCTCAAACATGCCATGGGCATATGTGGAATTACACCCCAAAATACATTCTGTTGCTTCTCCTGAGTACGGGGATACCACATGTGTGAGACTTTTTGGGAGCCTATCCGCGTACGGGACCCCAAAAACCAATCACCGCCTTCAGGCTTTCTAAGGGTGTAAATTTTTGATTTCACTTCTCACTGCCTATCACAGTTTCGGAGGCCATGGAATGCCCAGATGGCACAAAACACCCCCAAATTACCCCATTTTGGAAAGTAGATACCCCAAGCTATTTGCTGAGAGGTATTGTGAGTATTTTGCAGATCTCGCTTTTTGTCACAAAGTTTTGAAAATTAAAAAAAAAAAAAAAAAAATTTCTTTCTTCATTTTCAAAAACAAATGAGAGCTGTAAAATACTCACCATGCCTCACAGCAAACAGCTTGGGGTGTCTACTTTCCAAAATGGGGTCATTTGGGGCGGTTTTGTGATAGGTAGTGAGGAGTCAAATCAAAAATTTGTGCCTAGAAATCCTGAAGGCGGTGCTTGGTTTTCGGGGTCCCGTACGCGGCTAGGCTCCTAAAAAGTCCCACACATGTGGTATCCCCGTACTCAGGAGAAGCAGTAAAATGTATTTTGGGGTGCAATTCCACATATAACCATGGCATGTGTGAGCAATATATCATTTAGTGACAACTTTTTGTAATTTTTATTTTTTTTGTCATTATTCAATCACTTGGGACAAAAAAAAATATTCAATGGGCTCAACATGCCTCTCAGCAATTTCCTTGGGGTGTCTACTTTCCAAAATGGGGTCATTTGGGGGGGTTTTGTACTGCCCTGCCATTTTAGCACCTCAAGAAATGAGATAGGCAGTCATAAATTTAAAGCTGTGTAAATTCCAGAAAATGTACCCTAGTTTGTAAACGCTATAACTTTTGCGCAAACCAATAAATATACGCTTATTGACATTTTTTTTACTAAAGACATGTGGCTGAATACATTTTGGCCTAAATG
Organism: Rana muscosa; assembly: GCA_029206835.1. Lineage (NCBI taxonomy): Eukaryota > Metazoa > Chordata > Amphibia > Anura > Ranidae > Rana > Rana muscosa. The sequence continues at coordinate 474,153,871 of CM055117.1, read as the reverse complement.
TATGACTAAAATTGAGTTTATTCTATTTTTCTTATAACAAAAAGTAGAAAATATCATTTTTTTTCAAAATTTTCTGTCTTTTTCCGTTTATATCGCAAAAAATAAAAATCGCAGAGGCAATCAAATACCATTAAAAGAAAGCTCTATTTGTGGGAAGAAAAGGACACAAATTTCGTTTCGGTACAACATTGCATGTCCGCACAATTTACAGTTAAAGCAGCGCAGTGCAAAATTCTGAAATCACCTCTGGTCCTTTAGCTACCAAATGGTCCGGGGCTTAAGTGGTTAAAGGGGTCAGGGATACTGGTGGTATCATTGCCCAAATATGGCAATGCCCATATTTGGAAAATGACTTGTATCACTAGGTAGGTGGAGCCTGATGGGGAACTGAGAGACTAGTTCCCCGTCAGGTCCACCTTACTTCTGATCCTAGCTATGGATCAAGCCATGGCCATGCACTATCAATCAACACCAAGGCAGACTTGATGGGGAACTCTCAGTCCCCCATCACCCCTACTAAAAAACTCTTTGGCTATGCACCTTTTAGTGTGAGAGGCACAGTGGCTGTGAAGGGAGTGCCCAGTATAGACACTCCAGCCTAAGTGCTAGGCACCCACAGATTGATATACCTGTCCCTGACAACCTTAATAAATCTCTTTTTCAGTATCCCATCAGCATTCACAATTTTTCTTGGCGCAAAAGCTCTTAATTTCTGAAGATGGCTTTCTCTGTAGTTTCTTTATAAAAAAAAAAAGAACTTACTGTTATGAAACACAGACAACCAAAACATGCACCTGAATAATTCTTCCCAGAATATTATGAAAACCTGCTTTTAAAATTACTTTTGCCAATCTTATCCCTAAGTAACAATTAACATGCCAGTCTTGCTTAAAATTAACAACAATGAACCCTGCTTGCTGTAAGCCAAAAAACATTTCCTGCAGTTAAAAAGAGGGCAAGTTGAGACACTATCATAAATAATCTTCTTTCTTTCATTGTGGGAATCTGGTGCTTATGCAGCTGTTAAAATACATTGTCAGATCCTAACCATAATTAGTTTTATTAGAAATTAATAGAAGTCCTATGTTATAAGATTCTACAGTCTGCAAACTTTGCAGATTAATGTATTATATATCTTGCCAATGTCTAACATT